>CM075489.1:5560000-6160000 GCA_037950665.1 Hypophthalmichthys nobilis | reverse complement strand
AGCATATTTAAACCTGCAATGACAGAAATCAGCATGAAGACAATAATAAAACAGAACTGCAAATGAAAATTCAGCAGGGTCAGACAAAACTGTGGAAAATACACGAGTAAGTTGTTTTTTCTCTCTCACATATTTGTTTATCTTCTATTATTTGAAAAAGATCAACGACATATGGCATTCGAGAGAACAATACTTTCTTTAATTCATGATTTCTTATATCTAGCTCTCAGGGGTCATTCCTTTAAAAAAGAAAATGTACAATATTACATTTGTGCTTCAATTATGAATGCTTTTGACTCACAGTTGCAGATGACTCCAGCATCTTCATGATGTCCACAGTCATGTATTCCCCATCCAGGTGTCCAACAGTTCTCTAGTGAGGACTCATTCCCAGCACAGTTTACATCATCCATCCATATCTGTCCTGATCCTTGTCCAAAATAAGCTTCACTCTTTGCCTCTATCACATTCCCACATCCCATCTCTCTACACACCACTGCAGCATCTGACAGATCCCAGTCATCATCACACACTGTTCCCCACGTTCCATTATAGAGAACCTCCACTCGTCCAGAACAGGAGTCACTGCCATTCACCAACCTCATAACTGTTATCCACATGAATAATATAAAGACACAAGTAAGTTGTTTTTTCCCCCACATATTTGTTTGCCTTCTTTAATTTGAAAAAGAGCAATGACATATGGCATATGAAGGAACAAGACCTTCTTTAATTCAAGATTTCTTCTATTTAGCTCTCTTGGATCATTCCTTTAAAAAGAAAATGTACAATATTCAATTATTCAGTTATAAATGTTTTTGACTCACAGTTGCAGATGACTCCAGCATCTTCATTATGTACACAATCATGACTTCCCCATCCAGGTGTCCTACACATTTTTAGTGAGGACTCAGTGCCAGCACAATTTACATCATCCATCCATATCTGTCCTGATCCTTGTCCAAAATAAGCTTCACTCTTTGCCTCGATCACATTCCCACATCCCATCTCTCTACACACCACTACAGCATCTGACAGATCCCAGCCATCATCACACACTGTTCCCCATATTCCATTATAGAGAACCTCCACTCGTCCAGAACAGTTGTCTCCATTCACCAACCTGACAGCTATTATCCACACAATATGAAAAACTATAAATCGATTCTTTTTAATTTATTATACAACATTATTTAAATTCTTTGAATATTTTGACTAACATTGGCAGATGACTCCAGCATCTTGTTGATGGCTACAGTTGTGTATTCCCCATCCATTTGACGAACAGTTTTTTAGAGTAGATTCATTCCCAGCACATTGAACATCATCCATCCATATTGGCCCTGATCCTTGTCCAAAACAAGCAGCACTCTTTGCCTCTATTACATTCCCACAGTCCATCTCTCTACACACCACTGCAGCATCTGACAGATCCCAGTCATCATCACACACTGTTCCCCATATTCCATTATAGAGAACCTCCACTCGTCCAGAACAGGAGTCAGTGCCGTTTACCAACCTGACAGCTATTATCCACACAAATAATATAAAGACACAAGTGAGTTGTTTTTTTTTCTCCCATATATTTGTGTATCTTCTTTTATTTGAAAAAGATCAGCGACATATGGCATTTGAAAGAACAAGACCTTCTTTAATTCATGATTTCTTATATCTAGCTCTCTAGGGTCATTCCTTTACAAAATTAAATGTATAATATTAAATTTGTGCTTCAATTATGAATGTTTTAAACTCACAGTTGCAGATGACTCCAGCATCTTTCTGATGTCCACAGTTATGTATTCCCCATCCTCTTGTCCTACAGTGCCTTAGTGAGGACTCATTCCCAGCACAATTTACATCATCCATCCATATCTGTCCTGATCCTTGTCCAAAATAAGCTTCACTCTTTGCCTCTGTCACATTCCTACATTCCATCTCTCTACACACCACTGCAGCATCTGACAGATCCCAGTAATCATCACACACTGTTCCCCATGTTCCATTATAGAGAACCTCCACTCGTCCAGAACAGGAGTCACTGCCATTCACCAACCTGACAGCTGTTATCCACACAAATAATATAAATATATAAGTAAGTTGTTTTTTTTCCTCCTACATATTTGTTTGCCTTCTTTTATTTGAAAAAGGGCAATGACATATGGCGTACGAAAGCACAAGACCTTCTTTAAGTCAAGGTTTCTTCTATTTAGCTCTCTTGGGTCATTCATTAAAAAGGAAATGTACAATATGAAATTATTCAATTATGAATGTTTTTGACTCACAGTTGCAGATGACTCCAGCATCTTCATGATGTCCACAGTCATGTATTCCCCATCCAGGTGTCCAACAGTTCTCTAGTGAGGACTCATTCCCAGCACAATTTACATCATCCATCCATATCTGTCCTGATCCTTGTCCAAAATAAGCAACACTCTTTGCCTCGATCACATTCCCACATCCCATCTCTCTACACACCACTGCAGCATCTGACAGATCCCAGTAATCATCACACACTGTTCCCCATGTTCCATTATAGAGAACCTCCACTCGTCCAGAACAGGAGTCACCGCCATTCACCAACTTTATAGCTAAAATCCACACAAATAATATAAAGATATAAGTAAGTTGTTTTTCCCCCCACATATTTGTTTGCCTTCTTTTATTTGAAAAAGAGCAATGACAAATGGCATTCGAAACAACAAGACCTTCTTTAAGTCAAGGTTTCTTCTATTTAGCTCTCTTGGGTCATTCATTTAAAAAATAAAATGTACAATATGAAATTATTCAATTGAATGTTTTTGACTCACAGTTGCAGATGACTCCAGCATCTTCATGATGTCCACAGTCATGTATTCCCCATCCAGGTGTCCAACAGTTCTCTAGTGAGGACTCAGTGCCAGCACAATTTACATCATCCATCCATATCTGTTCTGATCCTTGTCCAAAATAAGCTTCACTCTTTGCCTCGATCACATTCCCACATCCCATCTCTCTACACACCACTGCAGCATCTGACAGATCCCAGTCATCATCACACACTGTTCCCCATATTCCATTATAGAGAACCTCCACTCGTCCAGAACAGGAGTCACTGCCATTCAATAACTTTATAGCTATAATCCACACAAATAATATAAAGATATAAGTAAGTTGTTTTTTCCCCCACATATTTGTTTGTCTTCTTTTATTTGAAAAAGAGCAATGACATATGGCAGTGGTTCCCAAACTTTTTGCAACACGCACCCCTTTCTAGTGTTTGAAACCTGTCAAGCACCCCCACCACCTTACTTCGGTTAAACATCACATTTTTAATAGCAATAACTAAATGCAAATATTCACTGTATATTAGAAAACATCAACATTTCAGTTATAAATAAAAAAATAATAATATTGCTTCGTACCCTTTTTAGTGAGATGGATGGGCCTGCATGTTTGCACACAAATCATCAAAATTTGGGGTAATGGATGACAGTTTTACTCTCAAATCATTCTCGGCATCTAGTCTTTGTCGATGTTTGGTTTTCAACAATGTCAGTGCAGAAAAGCCTGCCTCACATACGTATGTGGTTGCAAAGGGCATCAGCACTTTAAGTGCTTGTTTTGACAATCCTGGATATTCCACAATTGCTGAAGCCCAGAAATCCACCAGTGACTTATTTTTAAAAAGTATGTTGTGTCTCCCATCAGACGATAACTCCAGTAACTGTTCTTTCTCTTGAAATGAGAGATGTGGGATTGGAGGAGTGACATCAAAAGGATTCCGAATCCATGTCTGAGATTGGTCCATAGGGGAAAGTAAGTCTGCAGATTCTGGCTGAGCTGGTTGAGATGTTCAATTATTAGGCCCTTGACGCCCTTGACTTAGCACAGCTTCCCGGGATTGCAAAAATTCAGATAGCAGAGGAAAGCACTCGGTGGAGTTTGTATTTATCCAGTTGGCCCAGAAAACAAGCTTTTTAATAAGTGCTTCAGTTTTGTCCTGGGTGTTGAAAACAGTGGTACTAAGACCCTGCAGGCTTAAATTAAGTTCATTAAGAGTAGAAAATATGTCTGCCAGATATGCCAGCTTCTGAAGCCAGATGTCGTCTTGCAAGTGTTAAGACAAGTGAAACGGGTTACGAACAAAAAATTCCTGGACTTCACATCTGAGCTCAAAAATCCTTGCCAAGACCTTTCCATGTGATAACCAGTGCACTTCTGTGTGTAGTAAAAGTGTTTTGTGCTCGCTGCCCATTTCATTACATATAGTGCAAAAAATCTGTGAATTTAACGGACGAGCCTTGGTGAAGTTGACGATTTTGACAACGTCATTAAGTACAGATAAAAGTTCATCTGGCATGTTTTTCATTACGAGGGCTTCTCGTTGGATGCTGCAGCGCACCCAGGAAACTGATGGTGCAACTTTTCGGATGAGAGCTACAGCTCCTTTGTGCCTCCCCGTCATTGATTTCGCCCCGTCTATACAAACTCCAACGCAGCATGCCCAGTCAATTTCGTGTACTCTGAAAAAGCTATCCATCAAATTAAAAATATCTTCCCCCGTTATACGTGTGACAAGGGTATGGCAAAACGAAAAGTCTTCATGGACTGTGCTCTGAAATAAATAACGGACATAGACCGGAAGATTAGATCGATTTGCAGTGAGAAGAATTCACTTTTTTTTATTCTGCTTATTAGCTGGCCGAGGATGTCAGTAGATATTGAATCAATGCGACGAGCCACAGTATTGTCGGAGACAGGGATTTTGTCCAGCGTCTTTGCAGCTTTCTCTCCGAGCATACAGTTTACCATGTCTTTGGCAACAGGTAAGCACAGATTTTCTCCAATTGTGTGGCATACCTCTTTTAGCTATGTGGTAGCTCGCCAGATATGAAGCTTTCTGTGCATTTTTGGAAGCACCTAAGCCTGAATGGGAGTGGATAATTTTTTTCTTCTTCTGCAGTTCCTCCAATTTTCCTTGGAAAAAAACTTGCAGGCATGTCTTGTAAGTGACTGTGTCTTGTTTGCAAGTGCCGGACCATATATGAGGGCTTGAGACTGCTATAAGCTAAAACTTCTCCACAGACTACACATTGTGGGTTCAGACTTTCTGCATCACCAATCCATGTAAACCCCAAACCAATGTAACTGTCACAGTATTTGCGTTTCTTACTTGACATTTTCTCACTCTCTAATGTAAGCCTATTTCTCTTGACAAGCACATCTCTGTTACGTTTCTCTGTTCCTGCCCCTTCACCCCGTTCATTATCCTCTGAGTCCATTCGATCAGGTTTCTCCATATATTCACCACCGTGGTCCGTGTACACCTCCACACATGATGCCGATGTAGATGGCTCAGTGTCCCTTGATTTCTTTAAAGTGCCAGTTTTTAACCAGGTGTCCATTTTTTATGAATGTAGTAAGATAGTAAAAATGTTGTAGTAAAAATAAATGAATGAATGATCACTTAGCGCCAAACATGAAAATGGCGGGGCTAATCTGATCCAGACACACTTGTAAAATGAAATGCAAATATATGTGTAATTTAAAATGTAAAAAATATGAGTAATTTACAGCTTGTAATGTGAAATTTTTATTTATCAATAAAACTTTGACATGTGAAGTTTACCTAAGTTGAATACGTAAAATAACAAAGAGACCATTTTTCCGCCATTACAAACATTCTCTTGCGCATCCCCGGCGGTCAGTCTGCGCACCCCTAGGGGTGTGTGCACCCCAGTTTGGGAACCGCTGACATATGGCATTCGAAACAACAAGACCCTCTTTAAGTCAAGATTTCTTCTGTTTAGCTCTCTTGGGTCATTCATTTAAAAAAGAAAATGTACAATATGAAATTATTCAATTGAATGTTTTTGACTCACAGTTGCAGATGACTCCAGCATCTTCATGATGTCCACAGTCATGTATTCCCCATCCAGGTGTCCAACAGTTCTCAAGTGAGGACTCAGTGCCAGCACAATTTATATCATCCATCCATATCTGTCCTGATCCTTGTCCAAAATAAGCTTCACTCTTTGCCTCGATCACATTCCTACATCCCATCTCTCTACACACCACTGCAGCATCTGACAGATCCCAGTAATCATCACACACTGTTCCCCATGTTCCATTATAGAGAACCTCCACTCGTCCAGAACAGGAGTCACCGCCATTCGCCAACTTTATAGCTAAAATCCACACAAATAATATAAAGATATAAGTAAGTTGTTTTTTCCCCCACATATTTGTTTGCCTTCTTTTATTTCAAAAAGAGCAATGACATATGGCATTCGAAACAACAAGACCTTCTTTAAGTCAAGATTTCTTCTATTTAGCTCTCTTGGGTCATTCTTTTAAAAAAGAAATGTACAATATGAAATTATTCAATTATGAATGTTTTTGACTCACAGTTGCAGATGACTCCAGCATCTTCATGATGTCTGCAGTTATGTATTCCCCATCCAGGTGTCCTACAGTTCTCTAGTGAGGACTCAGTGCCAGCACAATTTACATCATCCATCCATATCTGTCCTGATCCTTGTCCAAAATAAGCAACACTCTTTGCCTCTATCACATTCCCACATCCCATCTCTCTACACACCACTGCAGCATCTGTCAGATCCCAGTCATCATCACACACTGTTCCCCATGTTCCATTATAGAGAACCTCCACTCGTCCAGAACAGGAGTTGTCTCCATTCACCAACCTGACAGCTATTATCCACACAAATAATATAAAAACAAGTATTTTTTTTCTCCCTATCTTCTTTTACTTGGAAAAAGAGCAATGACATATGGCATTTGAAAAAAAACAAACAAACAAACAAACAAACAAACAAACAAAACCCAAGACCTTTAATTCATGATTTCTTATATCTGTATGCTCTCAATCATTACTTAAAAAAAGAAAATGTACAATAGTAAATTTGTACTTCAATTATGAATGTTTTAAACTCACAGTTGCAGATGACTCCAGCATCTTCATGATGTCCACAGTCATGTATTCCCCATCCAGGTGTCCAACAGTTCTTTAGTGAGGACTCAGTGCCAGCACAATTTACATCATCCATCCATATCTGTCCTGATCCTTGTCCAAAATAAGCTTCACTCTTTGCCTCTATCACATTCCCACATCCCATCTCTCTACACACCACTGCAGCATCTGACAGATCCCAGCCATCATCACACACTGTTCCCCATGTTCCATTATAGAGAACCTCCACTCGTCCAGAACAGGAGTCACTATTCACCAGTCTGATGTCAGTGCCAATGACAGTTGTGCAGCCTGTGCAAGTTAGAGAGTTACAGATGCAGATTAATTTTTCTATTTTTATTTTTATTTATTTCAGAAGATATTGGTCATCAGACAAAAGAATGTACAGAGACAAGTTTTGTGTCAGTATGTTGGTCTCCTTACCCAGAAGCAGAAAGAGTTGCACGGACCACAACATTTTGGCTGTAAATATATTTCATATGATATTAGATATGAAATATCCCTTGGTTTACTGTTTCTAGAATTTTCATACAAAACATTTTACCTTCATATGGCTTCCACTCTTATTTATAAAGAGAAGTACATACATATGAAATCAAATTAGTGTAATGTGGTTCATAAATATCAGCAATAATGAATGAAAGCATGAAAGAATTTGAATGTTTAAGCATCTTCTAGTACTTTAAATAGTAATAATGTATCACACAAATGCAATGTTTACAGTTACATTTTTTGGTTACACTTTATTTGGTAACACTTTATTTTACAGTGTCATTGTTACAAATGTGACATGTAGTTACTATAGTAATAACTATAAATTATGCATAATTACATGCAACTAACCCTAAACCAACCCAAACCCTAATCCTAACCCAACAGTAAGTACATGTAGTTACTTAATAATACGCAGTACTTAAATGTATAATTACAATGTAACAAAGACACCTTAAAATAAAGTGTAACCCTTTATTTTAAGGTGCCCTTGTTACAGTGTAATTACACGTTTACGATGGGCAGTAATCATGTAAAATTACTCCAAAGTGTGGACTGTCAGTGAACATGTAAGACAAAAATATATTATTAATAATATTAAATATTATTATTATTATTATTATTAAAATAATATTTGAGACATAGTCCATCACATGAATGCAAAAGTACATAAAAAACACTGATGATATATATTTATATGCTAATGCTTTTATAGAAATACCTGGTTAGATGGTCGTCTGTGACTACTTCATCTAGGATTGAGTTAGTCTGTTTGAAAAGTGAAGTGGATGTGTGACAGTTATACGGACTGCTTTCCTCTTGTTCACAGCCACTCTACAACCTGAACACCTGCTGTGTGGACATCCAAATGGATTCATGTAAATGTAAATGTACACCTGTACATTTTTTGCCCACCCAGTAAATAACATTGGGATCCACATTTGATTAACAAAACATCTAGGAAATCACACAATACCTGTGCATATTCAAATTATTATTTAAACCTGAAAATATGCAAACTGCCCAGTCTAAGGAAAACTATATCTGCCATAAATAGCAGTATAAATAACATCTAATTACTATTTACACTTATCGCAAAGAACTGCTATCTTTATGGTAAATAGAATATAGCATCTATCGCTAAGACAATATGCTATTTCCATTTAGTGTAAATAGCCACTGCCTTATTTTTCTTACCCCATTGCCAGATAATTTGCAAAATAAGAAAAATGCACTTAAATTATTTATGTATGCATTTATTTATTATTTATTTTGCCCGTGGGATACCATGAAAATAAGTGAATATTAGTTCAATAACTTACCGTTCTGCCAGTTTTCACCTCTGATATTATAACATTGATAAGAATTAAACTTATATTGACTCGGAAGTATGCTGACATCTTTTTGTTTGGTGCTGTTGCCATGGTGAATCGTAATATCGGAGCTGCATTGATAATGGCTTTTCATAGTCATGGTGCATGCGCTTAACTCAGAGTCAGCCTACTCAAAGTTGATTGAACTAACTCAATTCAGCTGTTCTGAAACCAAAAACTCAGAGTTTTCCATCTCAGGGTAAGTCAACTCAGAGATTTTTGGTTGAATGTCCTTATTGAAACAGGCCCCAGGGTGTCCATGGAAATACAAACAAATCTAGAGTACTAGCGTTCGTGACTTCTGACATTTTGTTTCCATGTGCTTTGCATGTCTTTGTACAGGAAACTTGCCTACCAAAAAAATTTTTGGCTGGCCCACCAAAATGATTTTTATTTTTGAATACTGACAGATCTCTTCTACACAGCTTTTTAAAAAGCTCTAATATATAAATAGCTCTAAAGTTAATTACAAAGCAGAGCATTCCCATAATTCCCAAATAATTGAGTGGATTCGCATTGAAATCAAATCACGACATGAAAAAATATGTTGAATGTTGTTCTTACATCAAACAGTGTTTCTGCAATGTATTGCAGATGAGAAATTCACTCTTGCTTTTATGGCTAATTGAGCATTTAATAGGATTGCATTCTCAATGACTCTGAATATGGACTGTTGCACAGTAAGAGCTTTCTTTCTGATGTTGATCATTGGCTAAGGGCATGTGAAGGGAGGAGCCAAGAAGGCAGGTGATTCCACATACAAATAAAATCACCTGGAAACCTCCTTAACTTGATCTCACACTATCACAGAGACGAAGACGCTTCTGGAAGGACTTACATATTCACAGGTTAAAGAAATCTAATAATGAATCTGTTACTGTTACGTAGCCAGGAAACTCATAAGGACGAAGAATACTACTAGAAAACAGACTTTAATAATCAATACTCAGGAAACAGGAATAAACACATAAACATTAATGAGAACCAACAAACAGGAAAACTAGGACACAGCACAGAACCAGGGCAGAGTTGAAGGCGGGAGGAGCCATGGTATAGCCAACTTGATGGTATGAACCCTGGGGATGACCGACGACGATGCAGCAACCGAAGATGGCGACACTGGTGAAGCTATCAGCCCGAAGGGCACATGCGACACTGATGATGACTACTGGAGACCAAGGCGATGAGCGTCCGAGGTGGAGCAGGATAACTAGAGGACAGAAGCTGAGCCGGACAAAGGACAGAGGCGAAGCCGGGGGAAGGGAGAGCCAGACAGAGCCGAAGGCGCAGGCAGGTCGACGGCTGTCCAAGGCGGAGCCAGAGGGATGAGGAAGTCTGGAGAAGCCATATGGCCGATGGTTTCCGGTGGAGCCGAGGGAGGGAGGAGCCAGGGTGGAGCCAATAAGTCGACAGGCCGAGGTGGAGCGATGGGCACCGAGGCTGGCGGTTGAGACACAGTATCCACTGTGCTGGATGGAGCTGGTGGCCTGAAGACACTGGGCAGGTCCTCACAGTATGTGGGAGATGCAGAGGGGCTGAAGGACACAAGCGAAGGCGGGGCTGAGGAACTGGCTGTTTGAGGAGGTGGGCTCTAAAACCATCTCTGTAGGTTCACTTGCTGGGGGTGGATGGCTGGTCTCTGGCGGTGCTGGAGTGGGGCTGGTGATAATATCATCCTCCACAGGGCCGATTGTGAATGGCAAGTTGTTATTCACCAGCACCCACTCCACGAATGTGGCAAAATCTTCCCTTGGACCGTCTGCTAGAAGGCGTGCCTTTGACCGCTCCATCAAGCTGGTAATGTAGAAGACAGAGCGAGCGGTCAGGATAGCGCGTGAGGCACGCTAGGTGGATGAAATCCCATGTGTGTTCCTCCAGCAGACGGTCTCCCTGCTTTAAGCAGAGGAGCTGGACGGCTGGTAGGTCCATGGGAAAAAACAAAAAGAAACAAAAGGGAAAAATAAGAGGCAGCTAAATAAATACTGTCTTTGGTTGGTTCTTCTGTTACATAGCCAGAAAACTCATGAAGACGAAGAATACTACTAGAAAACAGACTTTAATGATCAATACTCAGGAAACAGGAATAAACACGTAACGAGAACTGACAAACACTAAAGGAGAAACGAAGGCTTATAAGCATGAACAAACAAAGGGTGCTAACAAGTTGATTAACTCACAGGTGAATGAAATAACTAATTAGGTCCTAGGAAACAGGACAGAACAAAAAACAATGAAAAAAAACAGAACAGGGTATACTTGTAACAGAATCATTGCCTTTTTATTAGATATTGACAATTGTTGTAATTATAGTTGATTTTGTGCCTCAAATGCTTATCAAAATGCTTTCCCTCTCTAAATTCTTTTTGTTAATTGTGTAATTTGTAGATTCTAAATTATTCAACTGGCTGTAAATTGAACTCTACTAGTAAGATGCTACCAGTTGACTATTCAAACATCTTTAGAGAAACATTTCAAAAACATTATTTAAATGAATTACTAGTTATGATATTATGCATGACACTAAAATCTGACTGCAATTTAAAACATTTAAATTCGAAATTAAGGGAAAAAAACATGAATAAAAAACTTGCTTATTAAATAAATAAGCACAAGAATCTCAAAGAAACCTCAAACCATAGGCACACAGAACTAACATTTACTTTAATAAAGTTCATTAGTCATATAGATCATCTCAGTATAAACTATGACTAAACAAAGAAAGAAGATTCACATTTTCACATGAAATCTAAAATATATTTAGCATATAGGCAGCTTTCCATCAGCTATGCAGAAAGGCTGGTTTTAAAATCATTTCATGCATTATTAAAGATTTAAGAGCTAATACAAACAGAGAAATTGATCATTTGTAATGCAAATGCAAGTCCACACCACAGGGCTGCATATTACTGTAAATTGTTTAGAAAAAAAACAAATTTTTTTTATCAAAACATCATGACTCAGTTTCTGTGATCATCACCAACCGACTCCAAACTAGGAAACAGCTCCGCCTAGTGTTTCATCCCTGATAAGACAAGAGAGTTATTTTAGGGTGTGTTCACACTTGTCATGTTTGGTTCGATTAAAACGAACCCTGGTGCGATTGCTCTGTTAGTGCGGTTTATTTGAGCATGTGTGAAACCCCGGTGCGCACCATACAAGCGGACCGAGACCACTGAAAAGATGGGTCTCGGTCCGCTTCCAAACGAACTCTGGTGTGCTTCGAATGATATATGAATGCAACATGGACCAAAGACACCTAAACGAACCAAAACCAGGAAGATGAGACCCTAAAATGTACAGAATCCTCACGCATATCGGTTTTTCTCGTCATAGTCGCGAGTTTGCCCATCACAGGCATCAGACGCACGTCTCCACGCAGCAGATCGTTTGTGTGTGTGACGGAGGGATTCCCGCCGCTGTTTTGACTCCTTTACAAGCTCTTCACGAGTTCCCAGCTGGCCAAAATACCATCATATGCAGGCTACGGACACACAACTAGCGCATTAATCTCAGCACACAACATTGTTTTGGATGTTCGTTAAGTTCCGTCTCAAAAAAAGCAATACGTCATAAAATCCGACCAGTCAGGTTGTGAATGTATCCCTATGCCTTTAGGTTCGGTATCTTTTGGTTCGGTGATAAAATGGCCAATCTGAATGCTAACCGGACCAGGACAAAATTTTTTTTTTTTTTTTGGTCCGGACCAAAAGAACCAAACGAACCGAACTGCAAGTGTGAACGCACCCTAAGTCTCCATTAATTCTTTAAGGCACTTGTAGAATTTAACCAGTATTTAGCATTCAGTTAAAGACAGAAAAAACAAAGAATATGAATACTGTACACACAGCTATTTATGATCAAGATCACATCAATGAATGCAGTGAAAAAGCTGATAACATACTGACCTGACAAAAGAAAGGAAGGTGCTCATGGCAGCAAGCATCCACCCATCCAAACACGTTCTTTTCATCCTTAAGAAGTTTTCCACAAAACCTGCTCCCTCTGTCCACTGGATACGTTTGATGCCATGATGCATAGTCCACATACGGCCCACCGGTCCACAGCCAGGGCGAACAAGTGAAGAGCATACTCCGTTCAAGCCCGATCCACACTCCATTGGGGATTTCTTTACCCTGCAGCATCTGTGTGATGTACTCTTGTGCCGTGGCATTTAAAATGTGCACCAAAGTCTGGTGGTGAGTTTTGCAGTATCCCAGTGCGTCAATCCAGCTTTTTGACTTGTTGATGTAGGTAAAGTAATCTGAAATAGACATGAAACTGAATCTGTTATTTTATTATGACATTATGATAAGGAAATATTAATATTTTATTCTTTGCTAATTATTTAATATATTTCTTTCTATAGTAACTGCTTAGTTTAACACGTCTCAAATATGGTAAAACACGTTGCAAGATTTGTTTCGCTGGAAAATGTTTTGAAAGGTTTGCTCATTGTTCAAAAGAGGTAAATTTTCACGTACAAGAGTTGTTTCTTAGAGAACTGGTGGTGGCAGCGGCAGTTGTAGACTTCTCTTCTGTTGTTGGGCTTGTTGTTGCAGTTGTTGAAGTTAAATTTTCATCTTTAAAAGACAATAATGATGAATGTTACATTAGTTCAATGTTTAACCAAGGACTAGTAATGTTGTGGATGGTATAGTGTACCTCAGGGATGACGTGTTTTTGTAGGCAAAACCCAGAAGTGAGTTAGCATTTTAGGACTTCCGGTTCCATCGTCCTCAAGTCTATGGGTTTTTTAAATGGGTTTTTGCTAAATCGCCTGAAATAAGGTCTGTGGTTAACAAAACCTCTAAATATTTTCACGTTTTGATATATGACATAAAACACACCAGTTATAACCCGCTTGTGATTTTTGAAACCTTTATTGTGTCTTAAAAACGGCGGTTGCTAACAAATTGCTAAAAGGGACTACTTCCTTTGGCGGGGACTTTAGACGTCATCATGACAAACAGGACATTTGGACAGTATTTCTCATGAAAAAGTGGATAAGTATTCATACACAGCGCAGATCATAATCAGCGAGCATGTTTTTAAATAAAGTTGTTTTTTAAATAAAGTTTGAGGAAGCTTGGTGGTGGTGACGTTGATCCGCGACCATGGTGTGCTGTAGTCCGTTTATAGCTTACTGTTAGCTTTTTATATCTGATGACTTTATTTAGGCTTCAAAATGTATAAATGTTGTGTTAACTTGTAAAGATTATCTTGATAGACAAAACGTGTAAGTGTCATAACCCTTTGTTAAACACAGAGCTTATTTTTGCAATTTTCCAAAAGTCTATGGGAAAAATGCATAGGCTTTCGATCGAGGGAACCCGTGCGCCGCTAACTTCTGGGTTGGCCTACAAAAACACGTCATCCCTGAGGTACTCTATAGTGTAAAGCCAGGTTCAGACTACACAATATTTTTGTCTGTTGGGTAAAGTCATCTAAAAGGGACATGAAACTTAATCTGTTATTTTATTATGAGATTATGATAAGGCAATATTAATATTTTATTCTTTGCTAATTATTTAATATATTTCTTTCTATAGTAACTGCTTAGTTTAATACATGTCTCAAATATGATAAAACGTTGCAAGATTTGTTTAAAAATCGCTGGAAAATGTTTTGAAAGGTTTGCACATTGTTCAAAAGAGGTAAATTTTCACGTACAAGAGTTGTTTCTTAGAGAACTGGTGGTGGCAGCAGCAGTTGTAGACTTCTCTTCTGTTGTTGGGCTTGTTGTTGCAGTTGTTGAAGTTAAATTTTCATCTTTAAAAGACAATAATGATGAATGTTACATTAGTTCAATGTTTAACCAAGGACTAGTAATGTTGTGGATGGTATAGAGTACCTCAGGGATGACGTGTTTTTGTAGGCAAAACCCAGAAGCGAGTTAGCATTTTAGGACTTCCGGTTCCATCGTCCTCAAGTCTATGAGTTTTTTGAATGGGTTTTTGCTAAATCGCCTGAAATAAGGTCTGTGGTTAACAAATCCTCTAAATATTTTCACGTTTTTATCTATGACATAAAACACACCAGTTATAACCCATTTGTGATTTTTGAAACCTTTATTGTGTCTTAAAAACGGCGGTTGCTAACAAATTACTAAAAGGGACAACTTCCTTTGGCGGGGACTTTAGACGTCATCATGACAAACAGGACATTTGGACAGTATTTCTCATGAAAAAGTGGATAAGTATTCATACACAGCGCAGATCATAATCAGCGAGCATGTTTTTAAATAAAGTTGTTTTTTAAATAAAGTTTGAGGAAGCTTGGTGGTGGTGACGTTGATCCGCGACCATGGTGTGCTGTAGTCCGTTTATAGCTTACTGTTAGCTTTTTATATCTGACGACTTTATTTAGGCTTCAAAATGTATAAATGTTGTGTTAACTTGTAAAGATTATCTTGATAGACAAAACGTGTAAGTGTCATAACCCTTTGTTAAACACAGAGCTTATTTTTTGCAATTTTCCAAAAGTCTATGGGAAAAATGCATAGGCTTTCGATCGAGGGAACCCGTGCGCCGCTAACTTCTGGGTTGGCCTACAAAAACACGTCATCCCTGAGGTACTCTATAGTGTAAAGCCAGGTTCAGACTACACAATATTTTTGTCTGTTGGGTAAAGTCATCTAAAAGGGACATGAAACTTAATCTGTTATTTTATTATGAGATTATGATAAGGCAATATTAATATTTTATTCTTTGCTAATTATTTAATATATTTCTTTCTATAGTAACTGCTTAGTTTAATACATGTTTCAAATATGATAAAACGTTGCAAGATTTGTTTAAAAATCGCTGGAAAATGTTTTGAAAGGTTTGCTCATTGTTCAAAAGAGGTACATTTTCACGTACAAGAGTTGTTTCTTAGAGAACTGGTGGTGGCAGCAGCAGTTGTAGACTTCTCTTCTGTTGTTGGGCTTGTTGTTGCAGTTGTTGAAGTTAAATTTTCATCTTTAAAAGACAATAATGATGAATGTTACATTAGTCAGATGCAACCTCCTCACCTTTCAGTGACAGCTCACCTTTTTGAGATCAAAATAGGTCACCTATGGGATTTGCATAGATCCAATGAGAAAGTGTTTTTATGGGGGGTGGGGGCGTAAATAAAGAACTGGTTGTTTCAATAAGTACTGTACAGTGTTTCCTTTACTCTTTACTTTAAAACTATTTCTATAAAGGGTAATATTTTATGTATTTGAGGGACTTTGCAGTTTAGCTCAGTATTACCATCTTATCAGCCAATATTGTCTTAAATAGCCTGCATAGCACTTCATCTTTTATAAAACAAGATTTTGACCAAATGTTGATTTTGGTAAAATGTTACAACAATATGTTCATTTTGAAAAATTAGTTTTGGACATATAGGCCCGGTTTCACAGACAGGGCTTAGCCTAAACCAGGATTAGGTCTTAGTTCAGTTAGGATATTTAAGTAGATTTTATAAACATACACTAGACAAAAACATTACTAGTGTGCATCAAAGACAAAACAATGGCAGTGACATATTTTTAGATCTGTCAGTACAAGTTTCTTTCAGTTAAAACAGCTCAAACATGCACTTTAGTCTAGGACTAGCTTAAGCCTTGTCTGTGAAACCGGGGGTTTAGGTAATAAAAAATAAATTTAAAAATCCCTTATAAAGTAACTACAAATGAGCATGTAAAGCAAAAATCTTTAAAAAAAAGTCTGTGCAGAGCATGCCCCTGCCCCACGCAACGTTCTCACCTTTTTTCCCCCTTTCCTGTTTGCATCAATGATTAGTTCAATGTTTAAACAAGGACTATAATGTTGTGGATGGTATAGTCTAAAGCTGGGTTCAGACTACACAATATTTTTGTCTGTTAGGTAAAGTCATCTAAAAGGGACATGAAACTTTGTCTGTTATTGTATTATGACATTATGATAAGGAAAATTAATATTTTATTCTTTGCTAATTATTTAATATATTTCTTTCTATAGTAACTGCTTAGTTTAACACGTCTCAAATATGATAAAACGTTGCAAGATTTGTTTAAAAATTGCTGGAAAATGTTTTGAAAGGTTTGCACATTGTTCAAAAGAGGTACATTTTCACGTACAAGAGTTGTTTCTTAGAGAACTGGTGGTGGCAGCAGCAGTTGTAGACTTCTCTTCTGTTGTTGGGCTTGTTGTTGCAGTTGTTGAAGATAAATTTTCATCTTTAAAAGACAATAATGATGAATGTTACATTAGTTCAATGTTTAAACAAGGACTATAATGTTGTGGATGGTATAGTGTAAAGCCGGGTTCAGACTACACAATATTTTTGTCTGTTGGGTAAAGTCATCTAAAAGGGACATGAAACTTAATCTGTTATTGTATTATGAGATTATGATAAGGCAATATTAATATTTTATTCTTTGCTAATTATTTAATATATTTCTTTCTATAGTAACTGCTTAGTTTAACACGTCTCAAATATGGTAAAACACGTTGCAAGATTTGTTTAAAAATCGCTGGAAAATGTTTTGAAAGGTTTGCTCATTGTTCAAAAGAGGTACATTTTCACGTACAAGAGTTGTTTCTTAGAGAACTGGTGGTGGCAGCAGCAGTTGTAGACTTCTCTTCTGTTGTTGGGCTTGTTGTTGCAGTTGTTGAAGTACAATTTTCATCTTTAAAAGACAATAATGATGAATGTTACATTAGTTCAATGTTTAACCAAGGACTAGTAATGTTGTGGATGGTATAGTGTACCTCAGGGATGACGTGTTTTTGTAGGCAAAACCCAGAAGCGAGTTAGCATTTTAGGACTTCCGGTTCCATCGTCCTCAAGTCTATGGGTTTTTTAAATGGGTTTTTGCTAAATCGCCTGAAATAAGGTCTGTGGTTAACAAAACCTCTAAATATTTTCACGTTTTGATCTATGACATAAAACACACCAGTTATAACCCGCTTGTGATTTTTGAAACCTTTATTGTGTCTTAAAAACGGCGGTTGCTAACAAATTGCTAAAAGGGACTACTTCCTTTGGCGGGGACTTTAGACGTCATCATGACAAACAGGACATTTGGACAGTATTTCTCATGAAAAAGTGGATAAGTATTCATACACAGCGCAGATCATAATCAGCGAGCATGTTTTTAAATAAAGTTGTTTTTTTAAATAAAGTTTGAGGAAGCTTGGTGGTGGTGACGTTGATCCGCGACCATGGTGTGCTGTAGTCCGTTTATAGCTTACTGTTAGCTTTTTATATCTGACGACTTTATTTAGGCTTCAAAATGTATAAATGTTGTGTTAACTTGTAAAGATTATCTTGATAGACAAAACGTGTAAGTGTCATAACCCTTTGTTAAACACAGAGCTTATTTTTTGCAATTTTCCAAAAGTCTATGGGAAAAATGCATAGGCTTTCGATCGAGGGAACCCATGCGCCGCTAACTTCTGGGTTGGCCTACAAAAACACGTCATCCCTGAGGTACTCTATAGTGTAAAGCCAGGTTCAGACTACACAATATTTTTGTCTGTTGGGTAAAGTCATCTAAAAGGGACATGAAACTTAATCTGTTATTTTATTATGACATTATGATAAGGCAATTTTAATATTTTATTCTTTCCTAATTATTTAATATATTTCTTTCTATAGTAACTGCTTAGTTTAACACTTCTCAAATATGGTAAAACACGTTGCAAGATTTGTTTAAAAATCGCTGGAAAATGTTTTGAAAGGTTTGCACATTGTTCAAAAGAGGTAAATTTTCACGTACAAGAGTTGTTTCTTAGAGAACTGGTGGTGGCAGCAGCAGTTGTAGACTTCTCTTCTGTTGTTGGGCTTGTTGTTGCAGTTGTTGAAGTTAAATTTTCATCTTTAAAAGACAATAATGATGAATGTTACATTAGTCAGATGCAACCTCCTCACCTTTCAGTGACAGCTCACCTTTTTGAGATCAAAATAGGTCACCTATGGGATTTGCATAGATCCAATGAGAAAGTGTTTTTATGGGGGGTGGGGGCGTAAATAAAGAACTGGTTGTTTCAATAAGTACTGTACAGTGTTTCCTTTACTCTTTACTTTAAAACTATGTCTATAAAGGGTAATATTTTATGTATTTGAGGGACTTTGCAGTTTAGCTCAGTATTACCATCTTATCAGCCAATATTGTCTTAAATAGCCTGCATAGCACTTCATCTTTTATAAAACAAGATTTTGACCAAATGTTGATTTTGGTAAAATGTTACAACAATATGTTCATTTTGAAAAATTAGTTTTGGACATATAGGCCCGGTTTCACAGACAGGGCTTAGCCTAAACCAGGATTAGGTCTTAGTTCAGTTAGGATATTTAAGTAGATTTTATAAACATACACTAGACAAAAACATTACTAGTGTGCATCAAAGACAAAACAATGGCAGTGACATATTTTTAGATCTGTCAGTACAAGTTTCTTTCAGTTAAAACAGCTCAAACATGCACTTTAGTCTAGGACTAGCTTAAGCCTTGTCTGTGAAACCGGGGGTTTAGGTAATAAAAAATAAATTTAAAAATCCCTTATAAAGTAACTACAAATGAGCATGTAAAGCAAAAATCTTTAAAAAAAAGTCTGTGCAGAGCATGCCCCTGCCCCACGCAACGTTCTCACCTTTTTCCCCCTTTCCTGTTTGCATCAATGATTAGTTCAATGTTTAAACAAGGACTATAATGTTGTGGATGGTATAGAGTAAAGCCAGGTTCAGACTACACAATATTTTTGTCTGTTAGGTAAAGTCATCTAAAAGGGACATGAAACTTTGTCTGTTATTGTATTATGACATTATGATAAGGAAAATTAATATTTTATTCTTTGCTAATTATTTAATATATTTCTTTCTATAGTAACTGCTTAGTTTAACACGTCTCAAATATGATAAAACGTTGCAAGATTTGTTTAAAAATTGCTGGAAAATGTTTTGAAAGGTTTGCTCATTGTTCAAAAGAGGTACATTTTCACGTACAAGAGTTGTTTCTTAGAGAACTGGTGGTGGCAGCAGCAGTTGTAGACTTCTCTTCTGTTGTTGGGCTTGTTGTTGCAGTTGTTGAAGTTAAATTTTCATCTTTAAAAGACAATAATGATGAATGTTACATTAGTTCAATGTTTAAACAAGGACTATAATGTTGTGGATGGTATAGAGTAAAGCCGGGTTTAGACTACACAATATTTTTGTCTGTTAGGTAAAGTCATCTAAAAGGGACATGAAACTTAATCTGTTATTTTATTATGAGATTATGATAAGGCAATATTAATATTTTATTCTTTGCTAATTATTTAATATATTTCTTTCTATAGTAACTGCTTAGTTTAACACGTCTCAAATATGGTAAAACACGTTGCAAGATTTGTTTAAAAATCGCTGGAAAATGTTTTGAAAGGTTTGCACATTGTTCAAAAGAGGTAAATTTTCACGTACAAGAGTTGTTTCTTAGAGAACTGGTGGTGGCAGCAGCAGTTGTAGACTTCTCTTCTGTTGTTGGGCTTGTTATTGCAGTTGTTGAAGATAAATTTTCATCTTTAAAAGACAATAATGATGAATGTTACATTAGTTCAATGTTTAAACAAGGACTATAATGTTGTGGATGGTAATGCCGGGTTCAGACTACACAATATTTTTGTCTGTTAGGTAAAGTCATCTAAAAGGGACATGAAACTTAATCTGTTATTTTATTATGACATTATGATAAGGCAATATTAATATTTTATTCTTTCCTAATTATTTAATATATTTCTTTCTATAGTAACTGCTTAGTTTAACACATGTCTCAAATATGGTAAAACACATTGCAAGATTTGTTTCGCTGGAAAATGTTTTGAAAGGTTTGCTCATTGTTCAAAAGAGGTACATTTTCACGTACAAGAGTTGTTTCTTAGAGAACTGGTGGTGGCAGCAGCAGTTGTAGACTTCTCTTCTGTTGTTGGGCTTGTTGTTGCAGTTGTTGAAGTACAATTTTCATCTTTAAAAGACAATAATGATGAATGTTACATTAGTTCAATGTTTAACCAAGGACTAGTAATGTTGTGGATGGTAATGCCGGGTTCAGACTACACAATATTTTTGTCTGTTAGGTAAAGTCATCTAAAAGGGACATGAAACTTAATCTGTTATTTTATTATGACATTATGATAAGGCAATATTAATATTTTATTCTTTGCTAATTATTTAATGTACAGTTGCAAGAAAAAGTATGTGAACCACTTGCAGAATCTGTGAAAATGTTAATAATTTTAACAAAATAAGGGAGATAATACAAAATGCATGTTATTTTTTAATTAGTACTGTCCTGAGTAAGATATTTTACATAAAAGATGTTTACATATAATCCACAAGACAAAAAAAAATAGCTGAATTTATTAAAATAACCCCATTCATAAGTATGTGAACCATTGATTCTTAATACTGTGTGTGGTTACCTGGATGATCTACGACTGTTTGTTTGTTTTGTGATGGTTGTTCATGAGTTCCTTGTTTGTCCCGAGCAGTTAAACTGAGCTCTGTTTTTCAGAAAAAATCTCCAGATCCTGCAGATTCTTCAGTTTTCCAGCATTTTTTGCATATTTGAACCCTTTACAGCAGTGACTGAATGATTTTGAGATACGTCTTTTCACACTGAGGACAACTGAGGGACTCAAACACAACTTTTAAAAAAAGTTCAAACATTCACTGATGCTCCAGAAAAAAAACATGATGCATTAATAGATGGGGGGTGAGAACATTTGGAATTTGAAGATCAAGGTAAATTGTATTTCATTTGTCTTCCGGGAAACATGCACGTATATTCTGTTGCTTCCGAAGGGCAGTACTAAATGAAAAAAAAAAAAAAATGATATTCAAGCGAAATAAGAAAAATGTGGACCTCTTCATCCTGTTCAAAAGTTTTCATCCCCTGACTCTTAATGCATCATGTTTCCTTCTGAAGCATCAGTGAATGTTTGCAACTTTTTTAATAGTTGTGTTTGAGTCCCTCAGTTGTCCTCAGTGTGAAAAGATGTATCTCAAAATCATTCAGTCACTGTTGTAAAGGGTTCAAATATGCAAAAGATGGTGGAAAACTGAAGAATTTTTGGGACCTGGAGATTTTTTCTGAAGAACAGAGTTCAGTTTAACTGCTCAGAATAAACAAGGGACTCATGAACAACCATCACACAACAAAAAAAACAGTCGTAGATCATCCAGGTAACCACACACAGTATTAAGAATCAATGGTTCACAAACTTTTGAACCGGGTCATTTTAATAAATTCAGCTTTTTTTTTTTTTTTTTTTGTCTTATGGATTATATGTAAACATCTTTTATGTAAAATATCTTACTCAGGACAGTACTAAATAAAGAATAATATGCATTTTGTATGATCTCTTATTTTGTTAAAATTTTGCACATTTTCACAGATTCTGCAAGTGGTTCACATACTTATTCTTGCAACTATATTTCTTTTGTTTTGAAAGGTTTGCACATTGTTCAAAAGAGGTAAATTTTCACGTACAAGAGTTGTTTCTTAGAGAACTGGTGGTGGCAGCAGCAGTTGTAGACTTCTTTTCTGTTGTTGGGCTTGTTATTGCAGTTGTTGAAGTAAAATTTTCATCTTTAAAAGACAATAATGATGAATGTTACATTAGTTCAATGTTTAAACAAGGACTAGTAATGTTATGGATGGTAATGCTGGGTTCAGACTACACAATATTTTTGTCTGTTACGATAGTCACTGTGTCAGATTATGCAAGTCTGACTCTTTAATGATGTGTGTAATATCATTAAGGAGGAGGAAATAGACTTGACTTCTGGAAATAAGAGCGTAAACAAACAATGGCCGCCGAAACGGTGTGTTAGCTTAATGCTAATTCCAGGATTCACTTGCTGAACTTGCTGAAGTGCCTCTGCTATCGTTCGCCAGCATTTAACTTTTTTCACTCATGGTAGTCCCTTGAGGAAACATCATAAAGGCTGGAGTATTGTTGTCATAGCTTTCATTGCATAATTCCACCTAGCAGCACCAATACAATCGTCTCTCTCTCTCGTTTCACCATGAATGAAAGCTGTGTATGAGAGAGCTTCTGTGCTCCTATTGGTCACAGATGTGATGGAACCCGATGTAGATGACCGAAAAAAAATAAACATAATAGTCTTTCTTTTGGGACGTCGTGAACCGCTGCATTGGTTGTCATACACTATACGAGATAAAACAATTGATTCTTGAGTCCCGGCACCCATTGTCGTTTACGATTCACCACAACATCCTACTTCAAATGGATCGTGCCAAAATCAGGCTGATATTGTGTAGTCTGAACCCACCATTTTTATTCACGTTTTTGACTCACATTGGCAGATGACACCAGCATCTTTATAATGACTACACTTCTGTACTTCCCATCCAGATGATCTACATCTCTTTAGAGTAAGCTCATTCCCATAACAATTTACATTATTCATCCATATTGGTCCGGAGCCGTTCCCAAAATAGGCACCTTTTTTTGCCTCTATAGCATTCCCACAGCCCATCTCTCTACACACCACTGCAGCATCTGACAGATCCCAGCCATCATCACACACTGTTCCCCATGTTCCATTATAGAGAACCTCCACTCGTCCAGAACAAGAGCTGAAACCATTCTGCAATCGAATTTTGGCTAACAAACAAGCAAGTCAGAAACAGAGTTGACTAAAGGCTCATTCACACCAAGGATGATTCTGAAAATCCACACCAAAACTATAATGATAACAGCACAGAAAAACTATATTGTTGGAATCACCAACTTTCAGTGCCTGTTTTTTTTTTTTATTATTATTATTCATGTGGGCTCATAATCTTTAAAGGGATAGTTCACCCAAAAATGAAAATTTGATGTTTATCTGCTTACCCCCAGGGCATCCAAGATGT
The DNA here is from genome assembly GCA_037950665.1 of Hypophthalmichthys nobilis. Classification (NCBI taxonomy): domain Eukaryota; kingdom Metazoa; phylum Chordata; class Actinopteri; order Cypriniformes; family Xenocyprididae; genus Hypophthalmichthys; species Hypophthalmichthys nobilis. The sequence goes on along the minus strand of CM075489.1, from coordinate 6,136,294 downwards.
AGGTGACTTTGTTTCTTCAGTAGAACACAAATGATGATTTTTACTCCAACCGTTGCAGTCTGTCAGTCATATAATGCATGTCAATGGTAACAAAATCTATGAGAGTAAAAAAAAACATGCACAGACAAATCCAAATTAAACCCTGCGCCTCGTGACGACACATTGATGTCCTGAGACACGAAACAATCGGTTTGTGCGAGAAACCGAACAGCATATAATTTTTTTACCTCTAATACACCACTATGTCCAACTGCCTTGAGCGCTCGCACGGCATCCGGTGCGTGAAGTGTGTACGCGCTCTGGCGTAGTTTACGCAAGTGCCGGAAGTGATCTCTCGCGAAGTTATGAAGTTATGGTTGATTGCTCTTCGGCTGGATATCAACACACCCATTAACGTACTAACGTTGTTGAGGGTCTGCAGCGATCATTTTTCCCCTGATGATTTTACATACCCAGGAGAGGATCACGTACGACTTAAACCATCAGATGTGCCTATGGTTTTTCCACATCCAACTGAGGTATGTGAACAAGATCTTTGTATGTGTCCTTTTTATTTGTAAAGCTGCCCTTATGAAAAGTAACAAAATAAAATTAAGTTTTGATGTAATAAAACCATGTTTTTTAGTGGTTTACTTCCATTTGTATAATAACTGTTGTACTACAGGCACCATGTTTAAACTACGCCAGAGCGCGTACACACCTCACTCATCGAATGCCGTGCGCACGCTCAAGGCAGTTGGACATAGTGGTGTATTAGAGGTAAAAAATTATATAAATACTGTTCGGTTTCTCACACAAACGATTGTTTCGTGTCTCAGGACATCAATGTGTCGTCACGAGGCGCAGGGTTTAATTTGGATTTGTCTGTGCATGTTTTTTTTTGCTCTTATAGATTGTGTTCCCATTGCCATGCATTGTACGACTGACAGACTGCAACGGTTGGAGTTAAAAATCATCATTTGTGTTCTACTGAAGAAACAAAGTCACCTACATCTTGGATGCCCTGGGGGTAAGCAGATAAACATCAAATTTTCATTTTTTGGGTGAACTATCCCTTTAATCAAAATAACTTCTACCACTTGCAGCAACATCTCTTCTCTGACGTGTTTACTAGTGCAGGGCAGGACAACCTGTCACTCACATGAGATCGACCAATAGCAAACCATAACCATACAATCAATTCCCCATGGAGAAAATCAAGTAATTTCTTCTTGTTTGAGAAGCCGTTTCACTCTGATATACATCACAATAGGGAAGAAATCGCAACTTCCATATTGCAACTTCCATTTCATGCCGACTTTTAAAGCTGCAAGCGACAACTGCAGCACTTATACAGAACGTTATCATCCACTGGTGTGGACGCTAATATAGTTATCATTATAGTTATCGTTCTTGGTGTGAATGGGCTTTAATAAGACAGACATGATTTTGTTTTTATTCATTTTTTGCATATCAGTAACATCAGATAGTATATTAAGAAATGCAGCAGTATTATTAAAAGTATTATATTAGGCAGAACACATTAAAACAGTATTATTCACTTACCTCCACAGGTAGCACCAGCATCTTTTTCATGGCTGCAGTTTTGTTGAGCTCTTCTACTTGATACACAGTTCTTCAGTGTAGACTCTGTTCCATTACAGCTCACGTTATTCATCCATACTGGCCCTGATCCTTGTCCAAAATAAGCGCCTCTTTTTGCCTCTATCACATTCCCACATCCCATCTCTCTACACACCACTGCAGCATCTGACAGATCCCAGTCATCATCACACACTGTTCCCCATATTCCATTGTAGCGAACCTCCACTCTTCCAGAGCATGAATGACTGCCATTGCTCAATAAGACAGGAGCTGAAGCCACGGCAAAACAAAAGAAATGTCTTTTTATGTCTTTAAAGATGGGTTGATTAGACAATGTCATATTAAAATCATTGTTTAAAGCCTTATGACTCACGTTGACAGATGACTCCAGCACCTTTATAATTACTGCAGTAGGCAATCTTATTTGTTCTGCAGCTTTTTAAAGTAGATTCACTCCCAATACATTGTACATTATTCATCCACATTGGCCCTGATCCCTGGCCAAAATAAGCATGACTTGCATCTACAACACTCCCACAGCCCAGTTCTCTACACACCACTGCAGCATCTGACCAATCCCAGCCATCATCACACACTGTTCCCCATGTTCCATTATAAAGAACCTCCACTCGTCCAGAACAGGAGTCACCGCCATTCACCAACCTGACAGATGCTGTCCACACAAATAATATAAATACACACGTAAGTTTTTTTTTTTTTGTGTGTGTGTGTGTGTGTGTGTATGTTTGAAAAAGAAAAATTACACAGTGTTGGGAAGAACAAGACTGGTTCTGTTTAGCTCTCTTGGGTCATTCCTGAAAGGGGGGTCTAATGCTATTTCATGCATTCTGACTTATTTACACTGTTAAAGAGTTGCATTCTCATGCTAAACATGGCCAAAGTTTCAAAACACAATTTGTATGTATGACAGAGTATTTCTGTGCCAAATACACTCCGGATTCGGATAAGTTTCGGAAAGCCCTGTATCACGTCATAAAGGGCGGAGTTCCTTGTATGGGCACTTCTTCCTGATAAGCGTGCACACACATCACACAGAGCGAGAGAAAGAGCACAGCCATCAACGCGCTTCGTTCGGGTTAAGGAAGCCGAGGGATTTTTCAACAATGTCACCAAAGAAATGTGTTTTTGGTTGTGAGGGAAAGATAACCTTTTTCAGCTTCCCAAAGAACCCAGCGTTAAGGGAACAGTGGATGCAGTTTGTTTTTCCGGGGCAGAAACGGAGTTGTGCAAGTATGTTCCCGGAATTTCGGTGATGAATGTTTTGTAAACAAGTCCCAGTTCGACGCTGGATTTCCAGATCAGTTGAGACTTGAGTCCCAGCGATAGATCCCGGTCATGAGTCAGAACTGCAGGCGGTGAGTAAAACTACATCAAATGTCTGTGTTTTGTTGGCAATTGGTGCGCAAGTGCATATAATATAAACAACACGAATGTTTTTGTTCCCTTTTTATTTATAATGATTTCACATCTTGCAGATGATCACTACGCAAAAGCTGCGTGTACTCGAGTCGTGACTCTAGCTCTGCCCACGGCACGCCTCCAGGAGCTCGGCTATTTTCGGAAAGAGTCAAGAGTGATATGAAGGATGCAATACTACTCTATAGATACTCAAGATTAACGTGAGATTGGCGGAAACTGTGTGTTATGTACCTTTTAAAAAGGAAAAAGTACAATATTAAAACAACACTTAAGTTCAGTGACTCACCATTGCAGATGACTCCAGCTTCATTGGAATGTTTGCAGTTAGGTACTCCCTTTCCATTTGACTGACAGCTCAGAAGAGTGGACTCAGTCCCATTACACTTTATATAATCCATCCATATTGGCCCTGATTCTTGTCCAAAATAAGCACCCCTTTTTGCCTCTATCACATTCCCACAGCCCATCTCTCTACACACCACTGCAGCATCTGACAGATCCCAGTCATTATCACACACTGTTCCCCATGTTCCATTATAGAGAACCTCCACTCGTCCAGAACAGGAGTTGTCACCCATCACCAATCTAACAGCTATTATTTACACAAATAAGCAAATAAAACAAAAATGTTTTTTTTTTCTTTCTTAAAATTATTAGTATTATAATTATTATATACTTTAATTGTAAGAATATTTTATCTTACATTGGCAGATGACTCCAGCATCTTGTTGATGGCTACAGTTGTGTATTCCCCATCCATTTGATGAACAGTTTTTCAGTGTAGATTCATTCCCAGCACATTGAACATCATCCATCCATATTTGTCCTGATCTATGTCCAAAATAAGCTTCACTCTTTGCCTCTATCACATTCCCACATCCCATCTCTCTACACACCACTGCAGCATCTGACAGATCCCAGCCATCATCACACACTGTTCCCCATGTTCCATTATAGAGAACCTCCACTCGTCCAGAACAAGAGTTGCTACCATTCACCAGTCTGATTTCATCTGTACTGGCAGTTGTATAACCTATACATGCTTTAGTATATGAGATCCAAATAATTTTTTCAATAGGTTATTAAATAATTAAAACAACTAGAATTAGTTCTGAGAAATATAAGCTTTCACTGTGCTGAAAATGTACCAGTGACCAAGATTTGTTTCAGTGTGTATCATGAGTTCTCTTACCCAGAAGCAGAAAGATTTGCATGAACCACAGCATAGCGGCTAGAAATATAATAGATATGATATGAAATATGACATGATATATTATTTATGTTCAATCCTCACACATAACTTTGTCTTATTTTCTACACTGCTTTCTCAATTAATAATTATATCAATATACTGTATTTAGTGTATAGCATTTTAATACACTTTCTACACTAGACAAGCAACTGAATGCAAATTATGACCATAATGTGTGGTTCATTTAAACAGTTAATACTTTATTTAGTCCACTTTAGACATTCTACTAGTAACTTTGCAACTAGGGGTGAATTCAGGGTGACTGGGACACATTTTGCCATTGAGATGACTGGGAAAAAAGTGTCCCAATCAACCTGAATTCACCCTACATGTCTACTACCAGTCAGAGTATTAGAGTATTAGTAGACTTTCTGCTTAATATCTGCTAACACTTCATTTTGATGGTCCCTCAACAGACATTATACTGACTATAAGTAACTTTGCAAGTACATGTCAACTTATTCTACTAACCCTAACATAACAATCTACTACAGTTTACTAACACTCTAATGAGAGTTAGTTGACATGTAGTTGTAAAGTTACTTTATAGTTAGAATGTCTAAAGTGGATCATCGATATAAAGCATAACCTGATTTTATCATGTATCAATAATGTGAAATGATAAAGTTGAATATCAGAAAACATAATGTAAAATACACAAATGAAAATGTTATAGTAGTGAAATCTATGGCTTAGACACTGGAAATGTAATTTAAGTGCAATTACATATCTCTTTTTATTGGGAATCATTTCCTACTTCTCAAATTTATGTGCTAAGCAGTAAATGTTACAGACATAAAATGATATCAGTATCATTTTAAATAATTGTTCAAGGTATATTCTAAATATTTATTATGAGACAATTGTCTAATTGTATAATTGAGTGTTTCTAATTGTAGTTAGTCATGTTGTAATCAAATAAACATTACAGTACACTGTGCATATTGTCCAAAGTAGACACATTTTAACAATAACCCCTCTAATCTATTATCAATACAAGCATTGCTAGCTATATGAAATATATCACAAAATAAAAAAAAAGTAATTTGCAAACAAATAAAATATGTTATTAATACCTGTTATTCTTCTTCGTCTTCGATCGAGTCTGCCTTTTTGAAAAGTGTGACATATAGAAATGCTTTTCTTGCCAACTAATTTAAAAACAAGTATATTTGTTAAACAAAATATTTCCTCTAAATTCACATATTGTTTTCCAGATAATATCAAGTTACAGCGGTTTGTATCATGGCCTAAGATTACATCAAACATGAGCTTCTGTCTATGAAAGCTTTTTACTATGGAAAGTCAAAGGAACAACAAACTGGAAAATAAAAATGAAAAATATATATACACTACTCACAAAAAATTAGGGATATTCGACTTTCGGGTGAAATTTTTGGAAAATGTAAAAGTTCATGCTACAGTAATATTATATCATGAAAGTATTTAAGTAGAAGCATGCAATGATAATTTCTTCATCTCAAACTATTTATTGAAACAAAAGCTAACAACAGTGGTGGGTATACCACAACAAAAAATGTCAATGTCTCAGTACTTTGTCATGTGTCCTTGAGCATAAATTACAGCTTGACTACAACGACTCATGCTGTTCACAAGTAGACTTATTGTCTGCTGAGGCATGGCATTCCACTCTTCTTGAAGGGCTGCCCTCAGGTCATTGAGGTTTCTGGGGTGCAGGGTTACAATCCTTTAAAGGGCTCACTAGTTCCTCGTCCAGCGCAAATGCTCCCTGGCCCATGCAAGATGATGACACCTGTGCCTGGTGGTGTGGTCAGGTACCCTTGCAGGTCATATAGCATGCAGACCATGCTGATGTAAGCGGTTTGGAATGGTCTGACGTGACACTCGGGTGCCTCTCACCTCCCTTAAACGTGCCTGGAGTTGAGTGGAATTCATCGTCCAGTTCCGCAGGACACTGTTCACAATGAAGCTGTACACACAAGGAGAAAACAGGCTTAACAAGATAACAAGGAAGAAACACCTGGGGAGACAAATCAACAAGAAAAACTACAAAGGACTACAAAACATGGCGCAAAACAGGAAATAATATAAAAGTCCACACACACAACAGGGGAACACAGGCTGGGATCATGACAGAAGCGATTATCAGCATGGGATGTGGCCAAAGGACGCCCACTTCTATGCCTTTCTGTGACTCTTCCAGTCTCTCTGTGTCTCTGTTGCAACCTGCTGATGACACTCTAAGCTCAGTGGCAACATCCCGTTTGAAGCCTCGCAATGGTCAGGTACTGTTGATCAATTGTTAGGTGTTGTCTTGGTCTCATGATGTCAAAATGTGAACAGCATGATGAAGAGGACTGTTTAAATACAAATTTTCATTGAACCAGAACATTTAGTGGTCGATTCATGGATCAGACACGCATTTTTGCGGTTAATCACCTTGCAATAAGTGCTGAAACAATGAACAGCTGGACATGTGCATTCAAAAGTTTAGAGAAGGTCAAATTAAGTTCACCTGTAAAGGTTATAGTGCATTTTAGGTGCATTCTGAAATTTCACCCAAAAGTTGAATATCCCTAACTTTTTGTGAGTAGTGTATATATATAAAAATATACCCAAAAGGTATCTTCAATATACTCGCTTTGATAGGAGTGCTCACGGCACTACTGTTGCACGCTTGCATTTAACTTGGTTAACAAGTGATAATTTGTGTCTGGCCTCCCCTTTTATAGGCCAGACTCCGCCCCTTCTACGGACGTATCATTTCTTAGGTAAATAAAAATAATCAATATTCCCTTAAGGCCCACTGAAGAGCGTTGGAACGCACAGCATTATTCAATGTGTTGATGTAATTTCAACTGAAACAGGAAGACGGCGATATATCGAACAGCCCCACTCCTTTTTTTAAATAGCCAATAGCGTTTCATTTATATTACAGCTCGGACAGATCTGTTAGACTCTGTAAAACCTCAGTTTCCTTCTAATCTCTAACCGTTTGTCCTCGTTAATGTCCTTTATATCGCTTTAATACACAACATTCTGTGCAGTTATTTACACCGTCTGAAACGTTCCCTATTCTCTATATAGTGCACTATGTGACATTCACCATGTAGAAACTAGTAAATGTGTGAGCAAATGACCGATGTCAGCCGCAGCTTCAGCTTCAGCGTCTGTGTAGAAGGAGGCGGGACTTCAGATTCCAGACAGCATTTGATTGGACCGAAGATTTTACGAGAAACTGAAGTGCGATCTGATGTCATGAAAATCCGTGATCCATTTTAGCATAAGTGTGAGACTGTAAGTTTTGAATGCTTGTATCTCCTAAATGCGAATTTTGTCATTGTTTTGGAACGCAGCTTATTCATAACTTTTAGGCTAACATATTCATATTCATATTCTTTAATGACGTCATAAGCGGACGCCAATTAATCGCTAAGTTTTGCCGGCGCCACCAACAAGACTGACCACGGCAAACACTCGTGGCAAACAACAAACAAACAACACAAAACATAAACGAGACAACATGCATGTGTTATGTTGTATGTATGATCGAGATATGACTGCAGCAGGGAAATGTAGTGTGTGAAACTGTCCATGGGCTATCGGGGCTGCATGTGCTCCAAACAGAGGGGAAGGGAAATCAGCGTGGTGAGCATGCTGTGTGTGTATGAGCGCTGTGCCCAGCGGGAATGATTACTTTATCACAAGGTGAAACTGTTCAGTTCTACAGTAAAATAAAAAGAAGTGAAGTGCCAGATTAGCATTACCCCGGCACAGCGTTGTTTGTTGGTTGTGCCTCATAAGGTGTTGTTCAAAGTTAAAATAATTTGCTTGTTTACAATCTTTTTTTCTGAATGAATCAGCATTTTTGAATGACTCACTCATAAAGACAGTCCCTTGCTGCATCCTACTGGCATAAAAATACAACTTGCAATGATAAATCACTATCACACAGACCACCAATATTATAAAATAAAATATTATTTATTGAACAATAATAGCCATTTTAAACTTTGTATTTCATGAATATAATTTAAAAAGTTGTAAATTGTACTTTTGGATAGCTTATATCTGTAATTTGAGTGGAAATACAACAACAAATCCTTAAAATATAAGCAAGCAAGTCATTAGATTGCAATGTAATTATTGAAATATTTTGAAATATTATAATATCTTTTCATTCAAAAATTAGAATCACAAGCTGTTTCCCAAGGACATCAGACCTGAAAATCAGTGTAGATCTATGAGTGCTCTGGAGTAATTGTAAAGATTTATACATCTTTAAATTTATAAATGAACTTACAGTAAGAGTCCTGACCTGGTCAGAGCCTTAATTACTCCACCAAACAACACACTTATATATAATGATCCTGAGCCGACACGACGGACTGCTACTATCTGTCTATCATCATTATAAGGAAACCTCCTTAAATTAAAATGTATACATATTTTAATTTACTTTTATACATATCCAGTTCCTTGTCAGTAGATATTCAGGATCAGTCTACTACACGACACCATATTGGTAACTTCCTGCTGTATCAGGTTTTTGTTTTAACCTAAGGACTTCAAGCTGGAAACTGATCATTAGGTTCTTCTTTAGCTTATGGCTGACCAACTCATCCATCCGTCAGCCTCAAACCTTGATAATACCTCCATAATTGATTGGTAATAAAAAGCAAATCAAATAGTGAAGCAGTGGTTGATTTACTGCAATCCCACATGAAAATATATTTTGCCATATATTTATTTATTATATATTTGCATTTAGCTGCAAATATTTAAGATTGTTTATTTTGTGTAATATGTAAAACAAAAGCTTTTTATTTCCTAAACATGATGCTGTAGTCCTCAGTGTTGTTGGAGTCCACAGCAAAGACATCTGAAGCAGTTTCTGTACTGCTGCCTGACCTGGACAAGAAATAGATGAGAGGAGCTGAGTGAGTTCATGAGATCAATTTAACCGGTTAAACATGTTTAATTGAAAAGTAGAAAAAGAATAATTAAATTCACTTTAATATAAATCATGAGAAAGAAATAAGAAATATGCTTACTACTAGTATGACATGAATGAACTCATGAACCAACATGGAATTTGTTTATAATAAACAGGTAAGAAAATGTGTTTTAAAGGAGTCATATGATGCTATTTTAAAAGTTCAAATATCATGGCTCTTTCCAGCTTTGTAATGGCATTGAATAGAGTATTTGAAGCTCCAAAAAGCACATCCATCCATCATAAAACTAATCCATACGACTCCGGTGGGTTAATAAATGTGATGTTTTTTTTGTAAGAAAAATGTCCATATTTAAAACTTTATAAACTACATTTGCAAAAAAAAGTATGTGAATCACTTGCAGAATCTGTGAAAATGTGAATCATTTTAACAAAATAAGAGATCATACAAAATGCATGTTATTTTTTATTTAGTACTGTCCTGAGTAAGATATTTTACATAAAAGATGTTTACATATAATCCACAAGACAAAAAAAAAAAAAAAAATAGCTGAATTTATTAAAATAACCCCATTCATAAGTATGTGAACCATTGATTCTTAATACTGTGTGTGGTTACCTGGATGATCTACGACTTTGTGTTTTTTTTTTTTTGTGATGGTTGTTCATGAGTCCCTTGTTTATCCTTAACAGTTAAACTGAGCTCTGTTCTTCAGAAAAATCCTCCAGGTCCTGCAGATTCTTCAGTTTTCAAGCATTTTTTTTGCATATTTGAACCCTTTACAGCAGTGACTGAATGATTTTGAGATCCGTCTTTTCACACTGAGGACAACTGAGGGACTCAAACACAACTTTTAAAAAAGGTTCAAACATTCACTGATGCTCCAGAAGGAAACACGATGCATTAAGACCCGGGGGTAAATTGTACTTAATTTGTCTTCTGGGAAACGTAAAAGTATCTTCTGTTGCTTCAGAAGGGCAGTACTAAATGAAAAAAAAAAAAAAAAGATATTTAAACAAAATAAGAAATATTTGGACAAATCAAAAGGTTCAAGGTTCAAATGTTTTCACCCCCCGGCTCTTAATGCATCATGTTTCCTTCTGGAGCATCAGTGAAGGTTTGAACCTTTTTTAATAGTTGTGTTTGAGTCCCTCAGTTTCTTCAAAAAAACAAAGCAAAACAAAAAACAGTCGTAGATCATCCAGGTAACCACACACAGTATTAAGAATAAATGGTTCACAAATTTTTGAACGGGGTCATTTTAATAAATTAATAATTTTTTTGTTTTGTTTTGTCGACTATATATAAACATCTTTTATGTAAAATATTTTACTCAGGAGAGTACTAAATAAAAAATATGCATTTTGTATGATCTCTCTTAATTTGTTAAAATCATTTACTTATTCACAGATTCTGCAAGTGGTTCACATACTTTTTCTTGCAACTGTATAATAATCACTGGCTTCCGGCAAGGGACGTACGCGAGTTCCAGTGGAAAGGTTACCTCTGACTTGACGTCAGAGCTCCTCTTCTCTCATATTGAAATCCCACATTTTTTAAAATTCTCATTTTAGACCACTTCTGCATTCGTCAATTCTCACTTAAGCTTACGTTACACCTATGTCATATGTCCTATGTCAGGAAAAAAAAAATAGCCTACCTTTAATTTGTAATAATAACGGCAATCCTGTGTTTTTATATTGCCAACCCTGTTTTGAATTAAAATAAATGGAGCAAATGGAGTCGATTCCGGGAGTTCACTCCGTAAAAACTATGAGCTTTGTAACTTTGCAGATCAGATATGTGCACAAACAGATACATTACACACTACAACATTAAAAAGCATCATATGATCCCTTTAAGAGACTAGATTTGCATTTTCAGAAGTGAATACTGATGCATTACTTTTCTTCCATATAGTGTTTTGGAGACAGAGTGAAATGGTTTTCCTGTAGAGCAGTAGCAACTGTAATAGTCTTTCATATTCAATTTTGACATGGAATATGATGGTGATGTCTGACCTCATTACTGAAGACACAATAGATCAGGAAGATGAAGGTTCCCTGCTGGGAGTTCAAGATCAGGAAGAGGATCTCTAGCACCTTACTGCCATTAGTGAAGAAACCCAGAATCCAGGAGCAACCAAGAACCACAAACTGAGCCAGTGTTTTAAATACCAGAATCCTGCAAATTAAGAAAGAGAGTTTATGTGTCTCTATTGACTATATATTTATGTTTTCTATGGAGTGTTAAAATCTGAACATTTGATACTTGGTTTGTTTCATCTGTGAAATTTCAGCATTTAGATTTTTGAGAGTTGAGTTCAGACTAATGATGATGCTGATGAAAAGAAGCATGTTCAACTGAAAAGTAGAAAACGAATAATTAATCACCTTGTTTTCTCTTTAATACAAATTAAATCATAAGAAATAAAAAAAAAGGTGCTTACTGCAAGTATGACGCTAACAGGACCCAGAAAACTCCAGATAAAACCTTTATCCATTTTAATCCAGCAGCTGTTTAGAGGAAAACACAATATAATAACTGAGTGAATTTGACTATTGAAACATTAATGATTTTAATCTCATCAGTGACGTTGATACAGCGCGTATAAAAATGTATTTTTATCAGATAGCAGAAATGTCACAAAAGCACCAAGCTGCTTTATTATCTTTCGAAACACATCAACTTAAAAACAACAACAACTCACTCTTTGCTGCCGTAGCCATCAGGAACCAGCCAGACAGACACGCCCACCACAACCAGAGCAACTGCATATCCAATCACACACAGGAATCCACTGCTAAGCACCTCCCTCTTTTTGGAGCTGATCCGTGATAGGTTCGTCACACAGATGAAGAGCAGCACTGCTTCAATGAACATCCACACAAAGCCGGAGAGAAATAAGAAGTGCAGCACACCTGATATCACGGCACACAACACCTGGAGACAATGAGAGACGGTTATGATGATTGTCAGTGAGGGTGTGCTGAGCTGTAGGGCTCCTTCATCATTCTCACCTGCTGAGGGCGTATGAGGCTCAGGAACCGTTGTGTGAGAAGGAACAGAAGGTGAGCCAACAGCAAACTCATGCAGAGGTTGACTCGAGCCACATTATTCACTCCAGGACTCCACTGACAAAAGGCAAAGGACAACAGGGCCAAACTGAAGAACACCAGCCCCACGATCACACACACCAGATTCAACCACTCCAGCAGTGAGTTGCTCTGAGAAAACATGTCAGAGGATATGTGTGCCAAATCTGTGCTGCTCTTGAATGGTCACTATAAATGTTGACCATCTACTATAGATTGCATTTGAATTCTGCTAGTGCATTCAATGTTTCAATCTTTTGAGGAGTTTTTACTTGTTCTCTTTTGTACCTCTGGTGTGGTACTAAATGATGAGAGCTGGTTTGATGGGGTTTGCATGATGAGAGCGAATGTTGACAGATGAACACAGGAACACACGGTGAAGCTGCTGTTGGTCTTTAAAACAGAACATCCATCTACAACCCACTCATTGACATTCCAGTACACACAGGACAGAGAACCATTGGGATCGAGCTCCTGCAAAAAGAAGAAGGAACATGCAGAAAATATTCTAACACTGAATATTAGATGTTGTTGGGGTTGGACAAAAACACATTTCAGTCTCTCACTCTGATGTGTTTGAGGGTGAAGTTGACTGGTTTGGTGAGTTCAGTGTTGGTGGTTTTGGGAAGAGTAGCTGAGATCACAGTGGACATCATGGTTTTATATGTGTCATTTGGTGTGTTGAATAAGTTTGGCTTCAGTAGATTCTCCATTGTGTTGTAGCTCATGAATGCCACAGAAGCTGATCCTGTGTGAAAGAAACAAAAGCGTACATGCAATACTGTTAAAAACAAGAAATATCAATCAATAAATAATTAAATGTGGTTAAGTGGTGATGGCATGACATCTCTTTAAATTTATTCAAATTAAAACATTTCACATGCTTTCAGTGTTGTTCTTGGCGATCCCAATGAGATCAATGTCCACAGAAGAATTTGTTGTGTCAAGTCGAGGGATTTTATCTAAGTTGACATTTGGTCCAACCATGAAGACTTGTCCCTCTGATTAAAAATAAAGCAGTAGTTATGTGCTATGTTAATTTATTTGCCATATTTATCTTTTTTTTTAATGGAAATACAATTCTATCATTCAGTTTGCACAAATGACAAATAAATAAAATGAATATTCGCTATTGGTGGGTCTTCATCTGTGATGTAGTTTGAACGAAAATGTCCTTAAAATCAAACACTGTTATTGATTATTACCACAAACTGCCTTTCTGCAATCTGACTTTCTATTTTTTATCATTTGAGAGTTTGGTAAATGTCTTGTGAATGTTGATTGTTCTATTCTCAAGGCAGAAAATATTCTCAAAACACATTGTGGTCACAACAAACCATGAACTTCTTACTGTAAATGAACCTGTGTTTAATGTTGTAATTTCTTCTTTCAAGGATTTTCAGGATTAGGGTTTTCAGGACATTTCTACCAAATGATGAATTTGCGCCAAAATACTGACCTCAGAATAATGACATCAGATACAGCCAGTGTTTTCTTTTCTCAGTTAAAATGTGTTGCTCATACTCAATTATAGTTACTGTAGCTGGATTTATCATTGTTGCTGTCTGACACCTGTGATCCATCTCTGCTCTATATACTGTGAAGTCCCTGAAATCATATATAATCTCAGTTTCATCATCAGTAATTAAGTTTTTTGCCACTCACCTACAGCGGCAAGAGTAAAACTGACACTGTCACTTGTGTTTGTCGGCTTCACCAATGTAGATATGAGTTTCTCGCTGGTTTTTAACATGCGGTTTCCATAGGAGATTAGTTCAGTTTGGTTGGCTGATGAGGATGATGATGATGATGATGTCTCTAAAATCTTCTCTGAAGCGTTGAAGGCCATAGTTAAAATGCTGGTCACAGCCTAATTTATTGATCAGATGAATACAGTTACTATAAATGTCAAGAGAGTGACATAAGTATATCAATCAACCGAGACAGATTTGATTATTTTATCCTTTTTCTCTTTCTCTTACAGTCACTGAAAGCTCTTGAGCTGTAATGTTCTCTATCTGCTCAAGAAGATTTTGAAAACATCCTCCAAAGGTCTGACTCTGAAATCACAATTAAGCTTTAAATGGTAAGTAAAACAGACTTTGTGATTTTGATCATGTTTTGCAACATTAACATCAAACAAAATGCATCAAGAATAAATAGAAAATCCCATTCATATTTCAAATATACATATAAGTAGAAACTCAACTTACATTGCATCCTTTCTGCAGCGTTATATTTAAACCTGCAATGACAGAAATCAGCATGAAGACAATAGTAAAATAACTGCAAATGAAAATTCAGCAGGGTCAGACAAAACTATGGAAAATAACCAATTTCAGAAAGTTCTCATATCCATTTTTACCATGGTTTATTAATTTTGAACATTCTGTTATGACCACAGTATGTGAGAGAAATTCAGTGTTTTTTATCTATCCATCCATCAATCCATCTTCAACCACTTATCCGGGGTCAGGTCACGGGGACAGCAGCTCCAACAGGGGACCCCAAACTTCCCTTTCCCAAGCCACATTAACTAGCTCTGATTGGGGGATCTTAAGGCGTTCCCAGACCAGTGTGGAGATATAATCTCTCCACCTAGTCCTGGGTCTTCCCCGAGGCCTCCTTTCCAGCTGGACGTGCCTGAAACACCTCCCTAGGGAGGCGCCCAGGGGGCATCCTCACCAGATGCCCGAACCACCTCAACTGGCTCCTTTCAACGCAAAGAAGCAGCGTGTCTACTCCGAGTTCCTCACGGATGGCCGAACTTCTCCCCCTATCTCTAAGGGAGAGGCCAGCCACCCTCCTGAGGAAACCCATTTCGGCTGTATGTATGACCAGCGATGGCCCAGCCTTCATGACCATAGGTGAGGGTAGGAACGAAAATTGACCGGTAGATCGAGAGCTTTTTCGTCTCAACGGTGCTGTAAAGCAACTGCAGTACGGCCCCCACTGCTCAGATTCTCCAGTCAATCTCCCGCTCCACTGACCCCTCACTCGTGAACAAGACCCTGAGGTACTTGAACTCCTTCAATTGGGGCAAGGACTTATTCCCTACCTGGAGCAGGCAATCCATCGGTGTCCTGCTGAGAACCATGGCCTAAGATTTAGAGGTGCTAATCCTCATCCGAGCCGCTTCACACTCGTCTGCAAACTGAACCATTGAGTATTGCAGGTCACTGACCGACAATGCCATCAGGACCACATCATCTGCAAAAAGCAGCAATGAGATCCCCAGCCCGCCGAACCACAAACCCTCCTCACCACGACTATGCCTCGATATCCTGTCCATGAATATCACAAACAGGATTGGTGACAAAGCACAGCCCTGATGGAGTTTCTGGTTTGACTGATTTGAATTTTGATAAGCTCCGTTGAAAAGGTAAAGCCTGTTTTATTCGGCAAGTTTTCACCTTCGCTCACTCACGAACATAAGGAAAGAGAGTGGGCAAAAGTTGCCGAAAATGTGTCTGCGGTGTCTGCCGTTTCTCGTAGTGCATCAAATGTTGCGGCTCTTCGTCTTGTATTATTAATAAATGTAACGCCATTTTCAAAAAAGGCTTTTGTACTGTGACTTTTACCGTTGTCTTTCAAAAAGGTTTGAGGTTAGGACACCAGTGGGGTTGTCCTAAAGTTAAGACAGCTTTTAGGAGTTTTTGTCAAGTTAGGATGCTTCTGTAATACCCGTTTCCTATCCATAGTTAAGATAGGATAATGTACTTAAGAAATGTCATTCTGTAATAGCTTTTGTCCTGAATAAGGTCCTAAATGAAATTGCCGTGGTTACCAAACAGATAAGATAAGATTCTAAAGTTAAGATCTTTCTGTAATACGCCCCCAGATCCACAAAGCACATGTAGACTGGATGGGCATACTCCCATGGAGTCAGTGTTTTCTCTCTTACTTATAGATTATGATGTCGCTTCATCAGGAAACGGCCCATAAAGCAGCTACATGTCAGCATGAAAGGGGCTAAATGTAGAATTCAGAAACCCTTGTCATTAGTGACACCGGTGGCCATTAAGTGAACTGCAGGCACAAGAGACTGAACGTGATTCAAGGCCCCGATATACTCACGACTTTGCGTAGAACTAAAAAGAAGTTGGAAATTAAAATTACACTGTTATGATAGTTTGAATATAAAGTATATTTGAGACTATATATATTTGGCTATATGAGACAGTAGTTTGAATTAATCCTTTTTCTTTGCATGACACATTGGCATTACACTTACAGTACATAATGTCTCTTTTGGCATTATCTTAAACATTGCATAAGCATTTGTTTCATGTCATAGAAGGGAAAAGAGGCTATAGGGAGCATGCGTGAATGGCACATCCTTTTGATTTTCCTGGCAGAAACGTCCCGAGTCCATCACATAACATTTCATTTTATTTCAAGAGTTCACGCTTACATATAATTATATAGAGTAATGCTTATGCATATTTGGCATGCTGTCCGAGCTCAGAATTTGGCCTGAACCCAGAGTACTCTCCTCGGTTGTGATAAGAATAGTTAGGACTAGAAGTGAGGAGATGGGGTGGTGGAGGGATGCCGATAAACTGTCAACGAACAGAGGTAAGTCTGCTGTATATATACCTCTTATCGTTGAGTTGATTAACTGAATGCGCTCCTCTTGTGTTAATTAGGTTAGTTTTCTGAACGTGCTCCTCCCAAACTTTGTTAATAAAACATAATTTATTTGTCACATCCACAGGCTTTCATTGACAACAAAATGTTTGTTACAAGCTGTTCACACAATACATGAATATTCTTACATTTAGCATCTTTAAACACAGTATAGATTAGTAGCAATCAGAATGAAAAAAATAATATTTTTAATATTATTTTTATAATAATATTTTTTTTTAAAGATTTTTTAAATATTGTAAAAGCAATACTTAAAAATAAATGAATGTGGCCATAAGTGTGGTTGGCAGTGGAGGAGCCAGAGGGATCAGACTACATTACCAGCTGAAGTTGTCTCTGGTTTGACTGTTGAATCGGTGCTGCTGATGTCATTAACTGCTGAAAAAAAAAAATACTGATGAATAACAATGGTTCACAGAACACACACACACACAAAACACAATCCAACATAGGAAACATCAGACTACATTACCAGCTGAGTTTGTCTCTGGTTTGACTGTTGTATTGGTGCTGCTGATGTTAGTAACAGCTGAAAAAAAAAAGGACTGATGAATAACAATGAATCATCAAACAAAAACAACAACAACCAAAAAAATAATAATAATAATAATAATACTGAAGCATGCAAAGGGCACATGTAAATATATTTACCAGCACAGTATGTGAAATAATGGTCACTGTGTCTCACCAAGCCTGACACAAAATTGTCTAATCAGTAAATACAGTAGGACTCTAACAAATCCACTACTTGGGCATCAAATAATTCTGACAAAATTAAATAGCCAATTCCAGTACTTCATGCTTGAACCCCATTACGTAAAGTAGCTTGATAAATGCAAAGTTAGTTCATTCAATAAAAATGATAAATGCTATCCACCCTAAATGGATATGTACAGTAAAACAGCTATAAGCAATAAGGTACTCAAGGCATACTGTATTGTGATAAATATGGAAGTAAATTAATGCCAAATGTTTTTGAAATAAAAAGCTTGTTGAATTGCACTAATTGAAAAAAAAAATATATATATCCATTACATCCATTATCCATTGCTTGCATTTTGATGCATTGTATTTTTAAGGCTTGCATTTTTATGGGGTGAAATTCAACATGGTCGTATATTTAAACAGTGAATATTTCAATTCAAAACATTTCACACACATTTTCATTATTAAAAATTCAACAATTTATATTCACCTTTCAGATTTCATTTCCAAAATATTAATTCTGTTTACAAATACAACCTGTAAAATTCGACTGACAATTTTATTTCGCTTTACAAATTCGCTTCCACAAATTCAGTGGTTCAAATTCGGCAGAAAATTTTCACATCCGGGAACTGCAGGAAAAGCAGTAGAGTGACAATGCATGATCTCCATCTGCTGTTAGTCGATCTCACCAGCAGGTGAGCAGGTGTTTACGAAGACCAGAGCAACGGCTAGTAAGTCATCATTCATTCATAAAAACGGATTTGCAGAAATAGAGCAAGCAGTAAGTGTATGTGTGATGATTATCAGGGACAGCATAAATGCAGAAAAGCTGATAAAGACACAAAAGCTGCATTTATGTTTAATTCAGTGTCTTACTTTCCCTGTGTAGGCTACATGTAAGCAGCTTTCTCTCCAGTGAACGAGATTATAACTTTATTACCCGATGCTGATGTACAGATCAAACGTTAAATCTGAGGTAGACATATATTTCTCTCTGTTAAGTTTCCTTAACTTTATATCGCGGTGCTGTGTTGTAATACTAGGGATTCCCTCATACGTCATTGGTTTCCCCTGCCATCAGGACATATAAAATGCTTAACATAGCTTAATGGACTAGTACAGTGATATAAAAGACCAAACTCGCACCTTTTGTGATGTAAGTTATACTATATAGACTTCAAGCAAGCATATACTGACATAAAGTTGGTTTGACATTGAACTTTTGATATTTGCAAATTTAGGGACCGTCTCTAAAGTTACGACACTGGCATTCACCTTTCTACCTTCAATAGCATTTAAAGAGAATAACTTTCAGTCACAAAATCAACTGTAAAGTGTTCATCTAGGTGTCAGGTCGAACAGTGAAGCAGGAAAAATAAAAATGAACAAAGTAGAACGAATTGTGCGATGAACGTGTAAAAAGAAAAAGAAAAAGAAAAAGTATGTGCATGTACTTTGAGTGGGGTGTGTTTGATTATGTGTGTGCATGTGCGTGTACAAATGTTTGTGTGAGTTCACATGTGTGTGTGTGTGTGTGTGAGAGAGAGAGAGAGAGAGAGAGAGAGAGAGAATAGGGCGCATCTCTGTTCGACCTGACACCTAGATGAACACTTTACAGTTGGTTTTGTGACTGTAAGTTATTCTCTTTAAATGCTATTGAAGGTAGAAACGTGAATACCAATGTCGTAACTTTAGAGACGGTCCCTAAATTTGCGAATATCAAACGTTCAACGTCAAACCAACTTTATGCAAGTATCTGCTTTCTTGGAGTCTATATAGTATAATTTGCATCACAAAAGGTGCGAGTTTGGTCTTTTATATCACTGTACTAGTCTATTAAGCAGTATGTTAAGCATTTTATATGTCCTGATGGCAGGGGAATCCAATGACGTTTGACGTTTTTTTCACCCACATATTTGTGTATCTTCTTTTATTTGGAAAAGATCAGCGACATATGGCATTTGAAAGAACAAGACCTTCTTTAATTCATGATTTCTTATATCTAACTCTCTACGGTCATTCCTTTACAAAATAAAATGTATAATATTAAATTTGTGTTTCAGTTATGAATGTTTTAAACTCACAGTTGCAGATGACTCCAGCATCTTCATGATGTCCACAGTTATGTATTCCCCATCCTCTTGTCCTACAGTTCTCTAGTGAGGACTCAGTGCCAATACAATTTACATCATCCATCCATATCTGTCCTGATCCTTGTCCAAAATAAGCTTCACTCTTTGCCTCTATCACATTCCCACATCCCATCTCTCTACACACCACTGCAGCATCTGACAGATCCCAGCCATCATCACACACTGTTCCCCATGTTCCATTATAGAGAACCTCCACTCGTCCAGAACAGGAGTCACTGCCATTCACCAACCTGACAGCTGTTATCCACACAAATAATATAAAGACACAAGTTGTTGGTTTTTTTCACCCATATATTTGTGTACCTTATTTAAAAAAGAGCAATGACATATGGCATTTGAACAATCCAGTCCTTCTTTAATTCATGATTTCCTATATCTTTCTCTCTATGGCCATTCCTTACAAAATGTACAATATTAAATTTTTTTATTTCAATTATTAATGTTTTAAACTCACAGTTGCAGATGAGTCCAGCATCTAAAGAATGTCCACAGTCATGTATTCCCCATCCTCTTGTCCCACAGTTCTTTAGTGAGGACTCAGTGCCAGTGCAGTTTACTTCATCCATCCATATCTGTCCTGATCCTTGTCCAAAATAAGCTAAACTCTTTACCTCTATCACATTCCCACATCCCATCTCTCTACACACCACTGCAGCATCTGACAGATCCCAGCCATCATCACACACTGTTCCCCATATTCCATTATAGAGAACCTCCACTCGTCCAGAACAGGAGTTGTTACCATTCACCAGTCTGATGTCAGTGCCAATGACAACTGTGAAGCCTGTACTTGTTAAAGTCACAGATACAGATGAGTTTTACTATGAACTCTTAAATTGAGAAAATATTATTGGTCTGACAGAGAACCTCCAGAGAACATCAGAAGAATGTATGAGGTTATGTTTTGTGTCAGTATGTTGGTATCCTTACCCAGAAGCAGAAAGAGTTGCACGGACCACAACATATTCGCTGTAAATATATTTCATATTAGATAACTACAATGAGGTTCTTAAATATCAGCAATAATGAAAGCATGAAAGAATTGGAATGTTTAAGCATCTTCTACAGTACTTTAAATAATAATAATTGATGAGGGTGAAGAGAAGATTAATTTTCCTGTGTTTATGTTTTAACATCTTAATTATATTTTTATATAATTAAACATATGCAAAATAATAGGGTGATAAAGTACAGATATTTTTTAAAAGGCCACATCTGCAGAAGTAGACTTGTACGTGGTCTGAACAAAGGCCAAAGGGTCCGTCTTTATTTTCACTGGTGCATTCAGTTTTCACGAAAAGGGGAACTAACCCTTCAATTTTCCATTACATGATGTGTAGTACTGTACTTTGGACCTCCAAAATGCTGAGACACTTACAATTTTATTATTTTTGATTTGCTTTAATAGCTCTTGTGGTTTACTGGTCTTGATTACATACATAAAAGAGGAACTTGCTTATGAGTCTAGTTTTATGGTATATAAGAAGGCCAATTTTCTTGTATGTTCAGTCTCGATCTGACATCCTCTCAGTCGTGACTCAAGTTTTGCTCTTTGCATTTTATACCAACGAGATCTCATCCAACTTTACTTTTCATAGGCAAGAGCATTTCACTTAGACTTATAGATTTATACTTAGATTTTTGATTAACATTATATTTAGATTGGGTTAACATAATACTAAACTTTTGATTAAGATTTTTACTAACATTTTTCTTTGATAATACTTATATTTTTGGACTTCAGTATTTCAGAGATATTGGAAGTTGATTTATAACTGTTTGTTTTATTCTGTTATGATAATTTTCCTTTATTAAATTTACATTTTTATCATCCAAAATCAATATGTCTCTCATTTACTTTCGATTTAATCATCTGACCGTGGATTTCCTCATTGCATCAATAATGTATCACACAAATGCGGTGTTTACAGTTAAATGTACTGGCTACACTTTATTTTAAGGTGCCCTTGTTACAGTGTAATTATACATTTAAGTACTGAGTAATATTAATTAACAACATGTACTTAATATAGGGTTGGGTTTAGGGTTAGTTGTAATTATGCATAATTTGCTGTTATTACTATAGTAAGCACATGTAACATGTAACAAAGACACTGTAAAATAAAGTTGTAAAATTAATAAATTAAACTCTTAAACATCTCAAGTGGGGACTGTCAGTGTAAATGTAAGAGAAAAAAATATTAAAATAATACTTGAAACATAGCCCATTACATAAATGCAAAAGTACATAAAAAAATAAATAAATACATACTGATGATATATATGCATATGCTAATGATTTTATGGTAATACCTGGTTAGACGGTCGTCTGCTTGAAAAGTGAGACGTGTGACAGTTATACCGACTGCTTTCCTCTTGTTCACAGCCACTCTACAGCCTGAACACCTGCTGGTTCTGCCATACAAATGGATTCATATGGGAATTTATTCATATGTGTGCATTTTTTTGTCCACCCATAAAAATAACATTGGGATCCACATTTGATTAACAAAACATCTAGATTCACACAATACCTGTCCAGGGTGTCCATGGAAATACAAACAAATGTAGAGTTCTAGTATTCGTGAATTTTGACATTTTGTTTCTACATGCTTTGCATGTCTTTTTAAAGGAATTTACATGAAACTGGCCCACCAACAAAAACAAGAAACAAAACAAAAATATAAAGGATGTTCCATGGAACTGGCCCACCAAAATGATATCATCAAGATATTTGAATACTGACTCCTAAGCAGAGCATTCCCGTAATTCCCAAATAATTGTGTGGATTGATTTGCATTGAAATCAAATCGTGGCATGAAAACACACATTGAATGTTGTTCTTACATCAAACAGTGTTTCTGCAATGTATTGCCAATGAGAAATTCACTCTTGGTTTCATGACTAAATGAGCATTTAATAAGGTTGGATTCTCAATGACTCTGAATGTGGACTGTTGCACAGTAAGAGCTTTCTTTCTGATGTTGATCATTGTCTTGTAAAGGCATCTGAAGGGAGGAGTCAAGAAGGCAGCTTCTACATTCAAATAAAATCACCTGGAAACTTGGATCTCACACCATCACAGAGACGAAGACACTCCCGGAAGGACTGACATATTAACAGGTTAAAGACATCTAATAATGAAGCCTTTTTATTAGATACTGTCATTTTTTTGTCATTTAATGTGCCTCAAATGCTTATCAAAACACTTTCCCTTTCTCAATCTTTTTTGTTGATTGTGTAATTTGTAGATACTGAATTTTTCAACTGGCTTGAAATTGAGCTCTGCTAGGTAAGATTCTAGACCAAAGCACAATGAAACAGTTTTCTAGTTGCAAAAAAATAAATGTGATGATGATGGCAGTGTTATAATCTGATTCTGCAAACATATTTTTGTAGCAGAAACTATATTTAAACAATACACTGTAAAAAATGAATGTGATTTTAAAGGTAAAATATTGTAAATACGCTACGGAAAAAAAATGTAAATAGGTTAACAGTAAGTTCCCGTACTATATACAGGGAAAAAATTGTAAAAGCTCTTACCAGACATTTTATGTAATTTTCACAGTAAAATGCTGTAAATTTTACAATTTATAGAGGTAAAAAAGAACAAATCAATGTATAATTTACAGTCAAAAACTGTGTGACACTCATTTGAAAGTATTTTGTTTAAATAATCATGTTTCTTAATAGTTTTTGTTATCAGTTATGTACATTAGGGTTTATGGTGTTTTGCATTTGCGTGAATGACTCTTTGCACCTTCTTTACATTAGTATATACTTCAGCTCGTGGAAAAGCTATTTGTGATGAACTCTGATTCTTCATGTGGCTTTCTCTTTTACCACCTGCATTATTATGGTGGTTGTCAGTATATGTTAAAGGTACAAAATAGATTTTAGTAGTAGTGTGCATTGTTGAATTTATTGGTTTACATTCAATTTTCTTGTTTGTAAATTACAATTTGTTCTGTAAATGTGTTTACAGTTTTTCTATATTTTTTACAAAATTATTCTGGCAACCACAGCTGCCAAAATTATTTTGTAAAAACTACGAAATATTTTTTACAGAACAGACCTTGAAGTTGACTTTTTCTTACTTATTAGGCAAAACAGTGACATTAATAATTTTGGTAACACTTTAGTTTAGGGTCCAATTCTTACTATTAACTAGTTGCTTATTAGCATGCAGATTCTTAGGATATTGGCTGTTTATTGGTACTTATAAAGCACATATTAATGCCTTATTCTGCATGACCTTATTCTACCTCCCTTAATCCTACCCAATACATAAACTTAACAACTACCTTACTAACTATTAATAAGCAGTAACTAGGAGTTTATTGAGGCAAAAGTCATAGTTAATAGTAAGAATTGGAAGCTAAACTAAAGCGTGACCATAATTTTCTATTTCTTTCAGGCACAATGTTCAGTTTCTTGTGGCTCATTCTTATGTTGGGTATGAATAAACATGCAGACATAAACACACTGATCTCTCTATTTCTATATCATAAAGTTACGATGTAAAAAATGAGTTTTTTTTGTCAAAGAAAGTACTATTTCATTCTTTTGACTTCAAAATTTCACATTTAATTCATTGTGAAATTTACTAGCAATGTCTTCAGTGTACTTTTGAAAGATTTAATTTATTGTTAAGAAGTATGTTATGGGTTTGTGTGACACACTTTATTATTAATACAGATTTCGGAAATGGACCTCCAGTCGAAGCTTTTCTGAGGTTGGTGAATGGAGACAACTCCTGTTCTGGAAGAGTGGAGGTTCTCTATAATGGAACATGGGGAACAGTGTGTGATGATGGCTGGGATCTGTCAGATGCTGCAGTGGTGTGTAGAGAGATGGGATGTGGGAATGTGATCGAGGCAAAGAGTGTTGCTTATTTTGGACAAGGATCAGGACAGATATGGATGGATGATGTAAATTGTGCTGGCACTGAGTCCTCACTAGAGAACTGTAGGACACCTGGTTGGGGAATACATAACTGTGGACATTCTGAAGACGCTGGAGTCATCTGTGAAGGTGGATGAAAGCTACGTAAATATTGCATTTACTGAGTAAAGATTCTGATCCCTTTAATCTTTTTTTTTTTTTTATGTTAGCCTTTATTAGGTTGGTAAATGGCAGTGACTCCTGTTCTGGACGAGTGGAGGTTCGCTATAATGGAACATGGGGAACAGTGTGTGATGATGACTGGGATCTGTCAGATGCTGCAGTGGTGTGTAGAGAGATGGACTGTGGGAATGTGATAGAGGCAAAGAGTGGTGCTTATTTTGGACCAGGTTTAGGACCAGTATGGATGGACGCTGCACAATGTACTGGGAGTGAGGCTTCATTGGTGAACTGTACATCAACAAAATGGGGAATACAGAGCTGTGAACATTTAAAAGATGCTGGAGCCACTTGTAACAGTGAGTTTAAAAAGTGCCTGACAAATTTTGCATATTTTTTTCAAGACAGAGTCATTACTCATTATTTACTTTTGTCATTAAGTACTTTTGTGCATTAATGAGTCTTTTCCCAATAGCATTTCAAGATCAGAATTGCATTTAAAAAGATGTTTTGTCTGTTTTACCTTTAAAATATTAAATGGCTGCAATATGTAAGGGTTTATATGTAAAACCACTCTTTCAACAGATGTGAAGCTGGTGAATGGTTTCAGTGCATGTGATGGCAGAGTTCAGATTCGGTATCGTGAGCAGTGGGGTGCAGTGTGTCACACTGGTTGGGGTCTAGAAGATGCTACAGTGTTGTGTCAAGAGTTGGACTGTGGAGAAATTGCAGAGCCAAAGGCGTATGTGGGTCCCTCAGTCGGGCAAATATGGATGGATAATGTGGCCTGTACAGGAAATGAACGAACTGTGCGGGATTGTCCTTTTACTGGTTGGGGTGTGAGCAGTTGTTTGAATAACCTTCATGCAGGAGTTTTTTGCCAAAGTAAGATCATCTTACATGTCAGCTTCTCAAATGATGTATAGCTTAAAGTCACCATGAAATCAAAATGAACAACTCCTATTTTTTTACAGAATATCGCAGAATTTATTATATATGATTTATCAGTGCACATCGTTATTTTTTTTAATGTGCGTGCCCTTGTAATCTTTAATCAAAATATCTTCCCTTCCTTTTATCTGATAATGTGTTTATTAGCGTGAGGGCGGGACAACCACATGAGATTGACCAATAGCAAACCAGAACCATCCAATCAATTTTCATTTGACAAAATCAAGTCCCGCCCTACAGTTTTTCTTGTTCGAGAAGCTACAATATACATCATAATCAGGAAGAAAAAACTATTGCAACTTCAGTTTCTCACAGACTTTATGTATTATGTAATTCACATCACATGTTCTCTGGTGTTTTCCTGGCAAATGCAACAGAAATATGCCGTTACGACAATCCGTTTTCATCCTTTAAAGCCCCTGTCAATGTTTTGCTTCACAGAAACTGTGAGACGAGTTGTGGTGAGGATTGTGGTGAAGGCCAAGACTGGAGTCAATGTCAATGACCCAGATATCAAGAAGAATCTTTTGGACATGGTGAGGTTCAATATGTTCTTAATAAGTGTGATGTGTAGCTTGAGTGTTTTCTTATTAAGATTTCACTGAATTTCACAGATAAGGAACGTGGTACAAAGTACAGGGAAGTATAGTGTGAACTGGAGAACACAGCCTGATGAGCAGGTATTTCACAAACAGAGAACAGCCTCAGGTTTGTAAACTAAATGATTTTGTACTCTCTATATGTAAATATTATGTAATATTATAATTTCATATATTAATCATAAACCTGTTATATTCACAGGTCTTTTTTGAATGAGAGAGAAGACAGAAAACATACACTCTAACCCTAATTATAATGGAGTAATGCTATTTTCTCTGTTGCTTCACTGTCTTCACACTTAATTATTAATAATTATAATCGAAAGTCATCTAAAAAAATGTGGTAGGTGGGGCTCAAGTAACAATAACTGAGTGCTAGTCAATCAAATCAGACCTTCCCACAGAATTTGTCTGAGGGAGAAATGCCTTATGATGCCGGTAACACTTTACAATAAGGTTTCAATAAGAATTAACAATTCTTCTACAGGATTTAATAATCTTAGTTAATGTTAATTTCAACTATTACTAATACATTATTAAAATCAAAAGTTGTATTTTATAAATGAATACATATTTATTTTATACAATAGAATATTTCAATATATTAGGAGGTTATGTTGTAATAATATATATTGCATCAGAAAGCAAATAAACATTTAATATGTAAAGAAAATCAGTTTCACATTTTTATTCCAATTCACTGACTTTGATCTGCTGCAACCTAAACATTGATGTTCTTTATGCTATTTTCTTGTGAAATGTATTAAACCTTTTTTAGTACACAAACAAATTTCTTCATCATCTGGATGATTCTGCAAGAACTGCTGTTCTCTTGAACTTGTCGTGAAAGGTCATTTGGCTCCTGTGGAAATAACAGAAACAAAAACATTTAACTATTTGAATAAAGACCTGAAATTCTATATTTAAGTTACATCTTTAAAAGCCCATTCAGAAAGGGTTTACAAACCTCTCAGGGATCAAATAATTTCTGTTCCTGAAACACTTGCCCATTCAGCTGAGTTCTCCACTTGACTGAGAAATTTCCATTCTTTTCAACCTCTTTCTTAATCTGTGCAATTCAGATGAACGAGATCACGACACTCAATAGCAACGATAAAAAAAAGTGAAAAAAGGTAATTGAATTAGGAACATTCATTACTTTGTCCAGTAGTTTTGTCATGTGTGAAGCTTCATTGGGGTTGACAGAGTCAGCGTTCACCTTAATCCTGAGCACATTTCTAATCTCTGTAAAGGAGATAGCAAATCTTAAAATGGTGAAAAAATCTGATATATCATTCCCCAAGATAACTTTTTAAGAATTTTGTTTTATATTTGTTGCTTTCCCCATGATGCTGTATTGTTTTAGTTTATCATTTAATGTGTAATACTTGCTTAATATTTGCAAATGCAGAGAACAGATACTGGTTTGGACATGGACACACCTCTGCAGATGATTCCTGCATCATATGCATGAATGCATTGATGGTTTCCCCACCCACCAAACTGGCAGTTCCTGAGGTTTGACTCATCTCCTTTGCATCTGAGGGAATCCATCCATATCGGCCCCTCACCAGCCCCAAAATGGGCATTTGTCAATGGCTCTGCGTTTCCACCACAGCCCAGCTCTCTACAGAGTACTAAACCATCTGCGATATCCCAGCTGTTGTGGCACACTGTTCCCCAGCGGCCATCATGAAACACCTGCAGTGTGCCCTGACAGGGGTTGTTCGTATTCACCAGCTTCACCTCTAGAAAGAAGTCATAAGAGTTCCTGTTGTGTCTCTGTGCTTACATTAAAGGTGCGGTAAGTAGATTTTGAAAAACACTGTTTGGAAGTTAGTCGGGCCGACACCAACAACAAATGTGTAACCAATCAGCATTAGGGGGCGTAGCTATAACGGTCGAGGAGGCAGAACGAGTAAGAGGGAGATTTGAGAAAAGAAAAAAAAACTACAAAAAGAGAGATGATGTGATACAATACAAAACAGCTCAAAAGAATATCACTGGAATGAAGGTTTATGGCTGGGCAAGATCTTCAGGACGCGTTAATATTACAAAAGCTTTCCAGCACTGGATAGAGCTAAGCGGGGAGGCTGCTTTGATTCTGCTTCACCTGTGAGTAACACTGGGTTTGAGTGTCATGATTGTCTGGGGCTGCTGTGCTGTTGGCGACTAATAACGAACTCTTGTTTGTATTTACTCTTGTGTACTGTACATTCATTTTTTTTGTGCTTTCTTGTCGTTTGTTCATCATCTGCGCTTTATTTTTCGTGAAGCATTTTGTTGACAGACATCCACTTTTGCATTGCGTGTGTAACAGTGGCCAGATTGTGCAGGTAAACCACTGCACACTGACGACAGCTAGAGAATGCGGTGTTTAGCGCCATTGTCAGTTCATTCACCTCACATGCCAGCAGCGATTGGGCTGGGGTTCGAGACAGACTCAGAGCAAGGTGGTTAGGATTGGAGGGTGAGAGGGGTGGGTTTGTTTGGGTTGATTTCAAATTTCAACAATGTCCAACAGCGTTTTTCAAAATCTACTTACCGCACCTTTAATAATAGAGGTGTAAAAATGCATGATATGTTCATCAGACAATGATATGTCAATGTATTTGTAACAGAATTTAATAATATTTTTCGCTAACACTTTATTTTGATGGTGCCTTTTAGACCTTCTGAAATGTTACATTAGTGTATCAGTAGACTGTGTGCTTAATTTTTGTTAATACTTTATTTTAATGCTCCCCCAACACACATACTACTAACTATAAATAACTTTGCATCTACATGTTTACTAACACTTATTGGAGTATTAGTAGACTGTCTTAATATCTGCTGACACTTTATTTCAATGCTTCCCTAACCGCTTATTCTACTAACCCTAACATTACCCCTAACAGTCTACTAAATGAACTAATACTCTAATGAGAATTAGTTGACATGTAGGTGCAACATAAACAGAATGTCTAAACAGGACCATCAAAATAAAGAATAACCATTTTTGCTCATGGACATTTTACTGAGGGGTCTGTAGTTTTCTGTTAGCATTCCCAGGCTTTTTTGAGGCAGTCACCAGATAAAGTATTTTCACAGACTGTGATGATGCGTTTCCAGTTATTAACAATGTAAAATGTTTTGATACTTTCATTTTTTTTTTAAATGTAATGTACTGTACATTTATAACACTATAATTATACTTTAATTACCCTAGCATTAAATTACAGAAAACTAGTTAAAGCTGCTGTGTGAGTGTTTCTAATACAATTGCTGAGGGACCAGCGTCTCGATTTTTTGCTGTTGGGGCAAATTGGAGCGCAAAAATTATATTGTAGTTTCCGTTCACCCCAACTATGATGACTTCTGCTTCTGAGAGGAAATGCAAAAATGGCTCATACATGGGTATATATTTTGGAAACATATGTAAAAAAAAAAAAAAAATCTTTTAGGAAGTTGTTAGACATCTGGTTTACCTCGGCAGATGACACCTGCATCTTTTGCGTGCACACAGTTGTGTTTTCCCCATCCGTTTGAATTGCAGTTTTTCACTGAGGTCTCAGTGCCTGTACATGTCACATCATCCATCCATATTGGTCCTATACCACTTCCAAAATAGCCGTCTGTCTTTACCTCTACCGGACTTCCACACCCCAGCTCTCTGCAGACAACTTCAGCGTCAGTCATATCCCAGCTGTCTCCACAAACAGTTCCCCACTGATTGTCTCTAAGAACCTCCACCCTTCCAGAACAACTGCTGCCTCCATTTACCAATCTCACTTCTGAGAGACAGAGTAAGTACATATCTCAGGCAACAGGCAAATAAGAATAACTGTACACTGTTTACATATTATTTTTTAAACATTTCAGGTCACGTTTTATATGTACAATTTATATTTATTTAAAAAAAAAAAGAAAAAGAGAATTAATTTTAATGTGTTGGCCAAAAATAAATAATCACAGTCATGAAATAGACTGTCAATGTCAGTGTCATGTTTACACACTGTACAAATAGCAAAAATTAAAAGTTACATAAATATATATACAGATATATATATATATATACAAAATATAAATATACAAACAGAAAACAGTTATTTTAAATTGTAATAATATTTCACAATATTACTGTTTTTACTGTATTTTTAATTAAATAACTAAAACTTCTTTTTAAAACATTAAAAATCTTACTGCGTCCAAACTTTGACTGGTAGTGTATATATATGTAGCCTATATATATTTTAAATAATGTACATTTAACTAAGCATTAAATATCAGTAAAATGGTTTTAGCAATCTTTCTCTCTTCTGGCCAACATATTCAATTTTTATCCTCTTTTAAAAAGTCTCAGAAAAGCTATTGTGAATCTTTTTGCTATTGGGGCAAATGGGAATGCAAAAATATATTTGTTGTAATTTCCATCAACCAATATAGAAGTTTACCAAACTATGACAACTTCTGCTTCTGAGAACAATCTGAGAAATGTGCAAAAGGTCCTCAACATTAGAAATGTCAATAAGCTTTTTAATAGTCAAGACTTTGAAAATTACAGACTTTCAGAAATAAACCTATGCTGAGAAACATTGACTGGAGTGAAAAGAGTGACAACTAGCCATGAAATGTGCAAGTTTCAACATGGTCCTTTTCTTGCAAACAAAACTAGGTGCTTGTAAGGTAGTGCAACATAAGTGTGTAAATAATCACATTTGTTAATTTCAAACCTCTTATTGTTTGAATTTACCTCTGCAGATGACTCCTGCATCCTGAGAATGTGTACAAGGGCTGTTTACCAAGTCAGAGAATTGGCACTCCTTCAGTGAGGACTCACTCCCGGTACACAGTAAATTATCCATCAATATGTTACCTGAACCGATTCCAAAATAAGCTCCAGCATATGTCCCTGTAAGAGGACCACACCCGAGCTCTCGACACAGCACAAGACCGTCCAGTAGATCCCAATTGTTGTGACATACTGTTCCCCAATCTCCACTATAACGAATCTGCACTGTGCCAGAACAAATGTTTGGGCCATTTACCAGTTTGACCTCTGAAAAGAGAATAATTCAGATTAATTCACGTTACATTTGACATGCAGTCTTGACATAATCATTGGAGTTTGTTGTTCACACTTACCTCTGCAGATCACTCCTGCATCATTGTTGTGTGTAAACTGTTTACTCTTGGTCCCTGAAATGCAGCTTTTCAGAGAAGTTTCATTCCCAGCACATGCGGTATCATATGCCCATACACTACCTGAACCCTTATTAAAAAAAGATCCATCCATGACACTCAGTGCACTCCCACAATCTACCTGTTTGCAGATCACATCTCCACCCAACAGATTCCAGCCGTCATCGTAAACCGTTCCCCATCCATAATCTTCATAGAGGACCTCCACCCTCCCTGAGCAAGAGTTATCTCCATCTATAAGCCTAACCTCTAAAGAAGAGAAAGGAGGATGTTTGTGAGTAAAATGCTCTACCAGCGTGAGCTTACAGTAGTTTACATGTACCCAAATAATCTGTTAGTCACGGATCGAAAAGCCTTCATGTAAACACCTCAATTGATCCAGCTGAGCTCGATCCGAATTAAATTTCGATTGGATTGAAAGGGGTGGTGTTGACCTGAAATAATCTTATCAATAGGAAAAAAACTTGCATGTGAACACTTGAATACGACTATCTTCTCAATAGGATTCAAAAACAATTTGAGCTCATGTTTACCAGAGTCTTTTTATAATGAGATCTCTGTTTACTTCTTACGATGTTTGTTTACGTGTTACGAGCTGCTCAGTGGAGGAGACTATTTATTAAATATAAAAAAAGCTCAGCTTGTCAGCTAACCCTAACCTATACCTAAAAATGTTAATCGGAATGTAGTCTGGCTCAGACATCATGACGACGGGCCGCTGGCTGAACGTCTGATGCTTAAAGAGTTAGTTCACTCCAAAATGAAAATTACCCCATAATTTACTCATGCTTAAGCCATCCTAGGTGTATATGACTATCTTCTTTCAGCCAAACACAATCAGACTTGTATTAAAAATATCCTGCCTCATCCAAGCTTTATAATGGGAGTGATTGGAGGATGAGTTTTTGAAGTCCAAAAAAGTGCATCCATCGATCATAAAATGTACTCCACATGGCTCCGGGAGGGTATAAAAGGCCTTCTGAAGCGAATCGATTTCAATTTGTGTAAGATAAATATCCTTACTAAACTAAAATAACGAGCTTCCGGCACAACAGCCGGGAATTTGACGTGCGTCCAAAAAGCGTTAACTTCCACTATGTAGTACAATGACATGACGTATTACGTGTTACAATGTAGGACATAGTGTAGTACGTCATGGCATAGCATATTGTGTACTACATCGTGGAAGTTAACGCTTTTTGGACGCAAGTCGAATGCATATGGCTGTTGTGCCGGAAGCTCATTATTTTACTACGTTTTTAAACATAGTTAAGTTTTAAATAAGGATATTTGTCTAACACAAACACATTGATTAGCTTCAGAAGGCCATTATTAACCCCCCTGGAGCTGTGTGGAGTACGTTTTATGATCGATGGATGCACTTATTTTGGACTTCAAAAACTCCTCAAATCACTCCCATTATAAAGCTTGGACAAGCCAGGATATTTTTAATATAACTCTGATTGTGTTTGGCTGAAAGAAGAAAGTCATATACTCCTAGGATGGCTTGAGGGTGAGTAAAATCATTTTTGGGTGAACTATCCCTTCAAAATTGGAAACACTTCAGGAGTTTTGAAGTTGTCATCTGATTGGTTGAATTCTACTGGATTTCTGGGAGATGTGCGTGTTCAGCTTTAATGGTCTGCCTGGAAACAAATCCGCCGTGATGCCAAACCCCCTCATGGAAGAAGAAAGCCGTTGTGTGACAATGGGTGCTTATCAGGATCAACTACACTCTGGATTTTCAAAAGTATGTAAAGTTTGCGGCATAGTTTAACACACCGATCTGTTATTGTAGGGACATTTTCATGCCCCTAAACATGACACTGAACAAAACAAACTTTACATGTCAGTCAGACGGCCTCTTGGTGCTCCTTGGCCAATGAAAGCTGCTATGAATTCCAGACCTTCTGCCATCAGTCTGGCTAAGTGAGACTAATCAGAATTCAATGTTTAGAGTCCATATAAACAGAACTTTCAGAATCTGAAATCGGATTGGGCCTCATTCACACAGCAACAGAATACGGTTGTCAGTTCTGTATTTGAGTCCTTAATACGGTTATATTCACACACAGTTCAGTTATTTACGGGAGTGACAACCACATTCTATAACCGAACTCACACCCGAGAAAAATTTTCAGGACTCACAACCACATTCTCGGAAAAACCTTGCTGTGTAAACGGAACCGGACTGGACAGCTAGTTGTCTGTCTCATCATACAGTGCGAGAGAGCCATTCTCTGCGCTGCACAAACGCATGTCTACCATGCGTTCTGGGTTTTAATGTGTGGTTTCGGTAACTTTCAGCGACAGAGATATGGGCTATGTGTCATCTGAAGGTTTTAGATCTAGTCACTGTTCTCCACCGGAGCGGCTCCCCTCAGTTTTGTTTTCTACGCGCGACTCAAATACTCCGCTTTCCACCCAGATATAAAAGCTGCGGTCGGTTACTGAAGAGTTGACAGATTAACTTGCGGCTTGATTGGAATCTTGTTGTATTTCAGTATTTGAGACGCTACAGTATAGATGCTGTGTGAACGGGACATTTCGAGACTCACACCTTTAAGTAAATCTGTTTATCAGTCCCAGAATCTGACAAGTGTGAATGTAGCCTTGAATTGATGAAAATTAGTGCATGTAAACATACTGTATAGTGTATTTCTTTATTTCCATTTCAGACTCAAGTGGGCGTACCCACCTGAACAGGTGACCCCAGCATCATCCGCATGTGTACAGGTGCTTATTCCCCAACCGCTAAACGCACAATTTTTCAATGAAGTCTCACGGCCCTTGCAGCTGATGCCATCCATCCATACTTTACCCGATCCCTGCTTGAAATAAGCATTGTAGTATAAAGCCACTGGACTTCCACAGCCACGTTCTGTGCACGCCACCGATGCGTCCATGAGATCCCAGGTGGTGTCACAGACCGTTCCCCACTCTCTGTTGTAGAAAATCTCCACTCTCCCTGAACACATGCCACTGCCATCTTGAAACCTTATGATGGCTATGAAACAATGAAACAATATGTAAGTTCTTTCACTCTTAAAAATAAAAGTTCTTTGTTGGCATTGATGGTTCCATGACCTTTAATATCCATGGAACCTTTCCAATGCACAAAATGTTGTTTAATAGTGAAAAAAGGTTCTTTAAATTTATAAATATTCTTCACATGAGAGGTTCTGTAGGAAACCCAAAATGGTTCTCCTTTTGCATCACTTCGAAACCTCCTTTTTGGAACCTTTATATTTATTAGTGTTGGAATAATATATGATTTAGATAGCAATGTGAATGTAACCTACAGCCACAGACAACTCCAACGTCTTTCGTGTGGTCACACGCGTCGGTGTGGTTAACCCATTCGCAGTTGAGCACCGAGCTCTCATTCCCAAAACAGTTCAGGTCATCCGTCAGTAATGGTCCCGAACCCTCGCCAAACAAAGCACCAGAGTGTATGGATATGAGAGAACTGCAACCTGCTTCTATGCAGATCATTTCGCCTTCGACTTCATCCAGCCCTTCATCACAAATGGTGCCCCAGTCATCACTGTAAATCTCGACCCTTCCGGAACAGTCATTAACACCATTCACCAACCTCACCATAGAGTTATTGGTTGTACTGACGGCTGCATTTTCTACACAGTCTGTTTGAAAAATACAAAAAGTTGAGGGGAGTCACATACACAATGTGTATAATTGTTAAATAGAAGTATTTGTGTGTATATGTGTGTCTCACCCAGAAGCAGAATGAAGCTAAGAAAGTACAGCATAGTGACTGAAAAGAGACAAAAGGTATTAAGCAGCAATAACTGAAAATATAATTGAAAACAACTTCAGCAACAGTACTTTGATAATTCAGTACTGCTCAACAATGAGTTCAAATGTGATTTAACTTTAGGAAAATGCTCAACAGAGTTTTAAGTGTCTTCTGAATATTTGTGCAACTCTTGGATTGAATGAAAATTGGATGTTTGTAGTTGATCATTTCAGGGGAAAAAGATGTTTTTTTCTGACAATAATTAAAATTAAATAATTAAAAAAAAAACTCTTACAACCAGTATGGGACTATAGTTAGTATATTTAATTTAATTATTAAACTATATTATTAAATAAATGTTAAATTATAAAAATGATATTAAATGAATCCTCACAATATATGCCCTTTCATGACTCAAAATCATGAGGTTATTTTTAAATAGTATGTCATGGTGTCATTCAACAACAAACAGACAGTTCCACAAAATAAAAAGTTTATGATCAGACATTAATGAACAAAAAATCACTACAAATAAACAAAAAGAAATAAGTAATAATTTGTGCAAACCTTTGGATGTCACTCGTCTGGTGCTCCGTCGCGCAGTCCTCAGAGCTGTAAAAAACCTGTGTTAACAGAAAGGAGCATTAACCCCTCCCTCCTTCCCTCTGACTGACCCCAGGTGTTATTCACAGACTACAGTATAAGAAACAGATATGCTCAAAATAACACGCCACACTGCCATAAAGGAACGAATCTCCAAGTTGCCAGTGGACGACTCCGATGCAAGCATGTTAATTTGACTATGTGAAAGTGTTTTTTCTTTTGTGTGTGTGTGGAAAAGTAATTTTGATTGTACATATTATACTGTAAACAAATGAACATGTGCATTAAGCAATGCCTGATATAACAGAGCAAAGAACAGGGAATTTAAAAAATGCTAAAATGCATTGTTTTATATCATTGGTTCTGATCATTTCTTGCCATTCGTCTCATGAGCAGGACAACCACATTTGGCAATCAAATCTTGATTTAACTATTCAAATAGGCCAAGAAGTGCAATGAATAGCTTGCAAACTTGCTCCTTGGTTTAAAAGAATATGCAAATGAGCATCTTAAAAAAAAAAAAAAAAACTTCTGGAGGAGGCTGGAAACATGCATGTGAAAGCATCTGCTAAAGATATTGGTTCCCAACAGTGACTAAATGAACAAATGTTGTGCCAATGTTTTAAAACATGTCTTAAAGGGTTAGTTCACCCAAAAATGAAAATTCTATCATTAATTACTTACCCTTATGACGTTCCACACCCGTAAGACCTTCGTTCATCTTCGGAACACAAATTAAGATTTTTTTCATAAAATCCGATGGCTCATTGCCAGCAAGACAATACACTTTCAATACCCAGAAAGCTACTAAAGACATATTTAAAACGTTCATGTGACTACAGTGGTTCAACCTTAATGTAATGAAGCGACGAGAATACTTTTTGTGTGCCAAAAAAAACAAATAACAACTTTATTCAACAATATCTAGTGATGGGCGATTTCAAAACATACTGCTTCATGAAGCTTGGAAGCTTAACGAATCTTTTGTTTCGAATCAGTGGTTCGGAGCATGTATCAAACTGCCACACGTGTATCAAACTGTGCGGATCAAGTCACGCCCCCCAGTGGTGAACTATTGAAATTTTGAAACACTTATGACCTAACAAAGCTTTGTTTACTGAAATCAAATGACTTTGGCAGTTTGAGGGAACACAAAGTTTCTCAGGGGAAGCCAAAACATTTGCGAGAGAGCGCAAAAGCATTGACTTATTTTTCCTTCTGTCTCATTTTTTTTTTTTCTACCACCATGTTCCCTTAGGGGCTCCATATCAATGCTTTTGAGTTCTCTTGCAAAATGTTTATGTTCTCCTGAGAAACGTATATTTTTTGAGCTTTTTGTGAGGGAATGGGAAGTTTCTCAGTGAATGCAAATGTTTTGCAATCTAATACAAAGTTTTTCAGGGGAACGCAAAAGTTTTGCGAGTAAATGCAAAGTTTCTTGGGGAAACGCAACAGTTTTGCGAGTGAATGCAAAGTTTCTCAGGGAAACACAAAAGTTTTGCGAGCGAATGTAAAGATTCTTGGGGCAACGCAAAGGTTTTGCGAGCGAACGCAAGTTTAAGTTTTTCAAGAGAATGTGAAAGTTTTGAAATAGGCCTATATTTTTTCCTCTCATCTAATATTTTTTCCAACACCATGTCCTTTTAGGGGCTTCGTAAGAACCAGTTGTAGTTCTCAAATGACCTAATGACCTGCTCCTCACAAATAACAACTACCAAAAAAAGTTTACATCTTATTTAAGATTTGAATGTCTTTTTGTAACATTTCTGCCATGTTCTTTAAATGCCTCATAACACTTGTATAGTTTTTAAGGCAAACCAATGCAAATCTCTGCCTGACACATTCATTTGTCTTGGTTTTGCTTTTTCTCGCAATGTACATAAAGCACTGACGAATGGCAAGTGGGAGAAGAGTGAGACTGCTTGTAACAACTGCAGTCATAAATATTAAAATTCAGCTCACAGAGGTTTGCATACTGTATGGGCGCCATAAGTAACGTCTGAATGAAGCTAGACACACATTTAAAAAGGTACATATT
Organism: Hypophthalmichthys nobilis; assembly: GCA_037950665.1. Classification (NCBI taxonomy): domain Eukaryota; kingdom Metazoa; phylum Chordata; class Actinopteri; order Cypriniformes; family Xenocyprididae; genus Hypophthalmichthys; species Hypophthalmichthys nobilis. Next base: position 6,098,273 of record CM075489.1, on the reverse strand, counting down.
ATGAAAAATGCAATAGTTTGATGTACTTTGTAGACATGATCTACATTTGAAAAGGTTAACAAATAACTTTCCACTGTCTTCAATTTAACTCAGAAAGTCGGAATTTCCAACTTCCTACTAAGAAAATGGTTAATTCCGCTTGATGTTGGAGTTCTAATTTGGAATCTTTAGCAGAAATTTCCAAATGTGATTTTGCTGAGATATGGAGGTACAAAGATATTTGGAGATATTTACACCAACAGGGTGGCACCCAGAAAGATGTAGGCATACATAGTTTATCATAAAGTTTTACATCAGTGAGTAAAAGTTCCTGCATTACATAAGAAGAGAAAGTAACGTAAGACATTAAGCAGTAAGATGTTAAGCAGACTTCTGTTTATTGCACACCTGTGCTACATCTAAACATATGCTAGCTTTGTCATTTTGTTTCTTTTTACATAATTTTCCAAGCATCTGATGAAGATGTCAAGTAGGAATATCCCACATCCGAACACAGTGTGATGATCTGTCAAAGTTAAGTAGGCTTAATGAAATAACTGTGTTCAACTCCTTAAAACAAGATGAAGATATGACAGTCTAATACATGCAACTCACCACAGGAGGGCGTCAGGTAACGTTCTTTTGTTTCCCATGTATTTATTTTTTTATTGTTACATGATTTATTTTAACAAATTATGACATAGATCGCAACAATGCACAAGAATTATACAGTCTATACAAAGACTAAATGTGATAGTTTTATTTAAAAAATAATAATAAATAACGTAATTTACTCAGTTTGCAGATCTAAGAAATTATTTTTAATAAAATTCTACACATTTTTGCTTCTAAATATATTCTGTAATTCTATATGATTCTATAATCTATAATTTGATGTGTCAACAGTCGTTTGTCACTGTGTTTAAGATGTGAAACTCTGATATATTTTCATATGTGATTGTGAATAAAGTTTCATGAGATATTCTGTCTCCTTTGAGTGACTCTTGAATGAATAAACCAAAAAAGTGGCCCAAAAAATAAAAAAAAGTGAGAGCGTCGCCCTCATGTGGAGAATTCAGGTTCACATCACACTCTTGCGGGATTTATTATTATTACAAAGACAAAACTAAGAAGAGCTTGTGTGGAAGTGGCAGTGATTCAGTGGTATGAAGAATGTGTGGTCACCTGACCATGACCATCGCTGCAAGAGAAGCGATTAGATCATGATGGGTGAGTCGAGAGAGGGTCGGGGGGTTTAGGTCATATCCAAACGACTCCACCTGGGGACTTCTGAGATGATATTCAGCAGTGGTTGTATTTCAGGTTCGGATGTTTACTTATATAAAAATATCCTAACGAGTGTCTTAAATCGACAGTTCTCTCACCTACGACTGGTGAAGTCTTTGATTGGCTGTGACAGATGAATATTTAATTAGCTGTGTATGTTTAAGCTGGGGATGATTATGAAAGATGTTACAGTTATTTGTAGTTAATTGGGTTCTGTTTGCAATTCTGTTTAATGTTGATTGCGTGGCTCTGTATTATAGTTTGATAGTTTTATAATGTTACCCTTGTGGAGTATAATGTTCCTTTGAACTATGTGTGACTTGCTTCAGTGGGTGAGCTAGATTCCAATAACACCACTGCTTATGTTAAGATGTTGATGCAATTAGCTGACTTTAAAAACTGAACAAATATTAAATATATAATGCCACAAAATCGCCAACTCTGTACCTCAGAGGTTGAATGCTTTCCTTATGTGTGTGAAAATGCAGGTTCATGTCCTATGTTTGCTAATGTTTCTTTACATTTGAAACATAGCTCCCAACAAAACCCCACCTAAAACACAGCTTGACTCAGTGGCTCAGGTGATAAAGTGTTGTGCTTTGAGCATAGAGACCCAAGTTCAAATCTGTTAAATAGTTGCTATTATATCTAACAAAGTGGCCTAAACTCCAACACTCCGTGTGAAAGTCAGAGTGGTGTGAGTGACTAAATACGTTTTCTGGTGATGAGACTGCGATAGTGGCATGGGTTCAAACTCCATTGTTGCTTATGTAAAATTGTTGGCATTATATCCAACAAAGTGGCCTAGACGCCAACATTCACAGTGGCACAAGCGGCTAAACACATGTTCTCTGGTGACGAGACTGCGATAGAGGCAGGGGTTCAAACCCCTCTAGTGCTTATGTAAAATTGTTGCCATTACATCCAACAAAGTGGCCCAAACTCTAACGTTCAGTGTGAAAGTCACAGTGGTGTGAGTGACTAAACACGTTTTCTGGTGACGAGACTACGACAGAGACATGGGTTCAAACCCTGCTATTGCTTATGTAAAATTGTTGCCATTATATCCAACAAAGTGCCCCAAACTCTAGCATTCAGTGTGAAAGTCACAGTGGCACAAGCAGCTAAACACATGTTTTCTGGTGAGAGACTACGACAGAGACATGGGTTCAAACCCCACTGTTGCTTATGTAAAATTGTTGCCATTACATCCAACAAAGTGGCCCAAACACCAACCTTCAGTGTGAAAGTCACAGTGGTGTGAGTGACTAAACACGTTTTCTGGTGACCAGACTGTGATAGAAGCATGGGTTCAAACCCCACTATTGCTTATGTAAAATTGTTGGCATCATATCCAACAAAGTGGCCCAAACTCTAGCATTCAGTGTGAAAGTCACAGTGGCACAAGCGGCTAAACACATGTTTGCTGGTGACCAGACTGCGATGGAGACATGGGTTCAAACCCCACTATTGCTTATGTAAAATTGTTGCCATTATATCCAACAAAGTGGCCCAAACACCAACCTTCAGTGTGAAAGTCACAGTGGCACAAGCGGCTAAACACATGTTTTCTGGTGACGAGACTGCGATGGAGACATGGGTTCAAACCCCACTATTGCTTATGTAAAATTGTTGCCATTATATCCAACAAAGTGGCCCAAACACCAACCTTCAGTGTGAAAGTCACAGTGGCACAAGCGGCTAAACACATGTTTTCTGGTGACGAGACTGCGATGGAGACATGGGTTCAAACCCCACTATTGCTTATGTAAAATTGTTGGCATTACATCCAACAAAGTGGCCCAAACACCAACCTTCAGTGTGAAAGTCACAGCGGTGTGAGTGACTAAACACGTTTTCTGGTGACCAGACTGTGATAGAAGCATGGGTTCAAACCCCACTATTGCTTATGTAAAATTGTTGCCATTATATCCAACAAAGTGGCCCAAACTCTAGCATTCAGTGTGAAAGTCACAGTGGCACAAGCGGCTAAACACATGTTTTCTGGTGACGAGACTACGACTGAGACATGGGTTCAAACCCCACTATTGCTTATGTAAAATTGTTGGCATTACATCCAACAAAGTGGCCCAAACACCAACCTTCAGTGTGAAAGTCACAGTGGTGTGAGTGACTAAACACGTTTTCTGGTGACCAGACTGTGATAGAAGCATGGGTTCAAACCCCACTATTGCTTATGTAAAATTGTTGCCATTATATCCAACAAAGTGGCCCAAACTCTAGCATTCAGTGTGAAAGTCACAGTGGCACAAGCGGCTAAACACATGTTTTCTGGTGACGAGACTGCGACAGAGACATGGGTTCAAACCCCACTGTTGCTTATGTAAAATTGTTGCCATTATATCCAACAAAGTGGCCCAAACTCTAGCATTCAGTGTGAAAGTCACAGTGGCACAAGCGGCTAAACACATGTTTTCTGGTGACGAGACTACGACAGAGACATGGGTTCAAACCCCACTGTTGCTTATGTAAAATTGTTGCCATTATATCCAACAAAGTGGCCCAAACTCTAACATTCAGTGTGAAAGTCACAGTGGCACAAGCAGCTAAACACGTTTTCTGGTGACGAGACTGACGGAGACATGGGTTCAAACCCTGCTATTGCTTATGTAAAATTGTTGCCATTATATCCAACAAAGTGGCCCAAACTCTAACATTCAGTGTGAAAGTCACAGTGGTGTGAGTGACTAAACACGTTTTTCTGGTGACGAGACTGCGATAGAGGCAGGTGTTCAAACCAGACTGTTGCTTATGTAAAATTGTTGCCATTATATCCAACAAAGTGGCCCAAACACCAACATTCAGCATGGAAGTCACAGTGGCACAAGTGGCTAAACACACGTTCTCCGGTGACGAGACTGCAATAGAGGCTTTGGTTCAAATCCCACCTCAATCATGACAAACACACACCTGAAAACTTTAACTAGTTTATTGTAAATCACAGGTCAGGTTAACAGTGAAATATAAGTTCCTGCACATGTTCAGTCAAGAGATCTGTGGCTCACAGGTTAAGAGCACTGCCTCACGGGTTCAGAGGTTGCTGGTTTGATCCCAGCCAGATCTCAGCGATATGAAGGTGTGGTGTGGTGTGAGTGAGAAGGGGCAGGGATGATTCGGGTCCCCCCCCGAGCCCCGGTAAGATGTCCAGCAGTGGTTATGCTTTTCAGCCTAAAAAAGAAAAATTAGCTGTATAAAAAATTTTAAACCTCCGTCCCTTCCCCACCTACTTAGATTACCATCATTTGCTTTTTAAAGGGACGACCCCTCAAAGAGAAAATGATAGTAACCTACACATTTACAAGCCTACAACACACATTCAACACACATTACAAGCCTTACCTGTCCATCAGCAGAAGTTCATCATTACTGTCAATATCTGTCCACACTTCCTACAGCTCTGCTTCTGATGACTGAGTGTCCAAACATCCCTTATTCTGTAGGAGAAAGACATAATAAACACACACATTACCCCATATTGCATATCTAAAACATCAGATTTTAAAAGATAGTCTAAATAATAGTTCATAAATATAAGATTAAAATACTGCCAGTTAAACATGTATAAAATATTGAACACTGCAGCTCTACTAAAGCATGAAGCAGCAGAACATCAGAGCTTCACACACCAACTGACTCTAATAACATCAATCCAGAAGATTATTGCCTTCAGTAAGACTACAACAACAGCAATGACAAAAACACCATTCCTTATTCATATTATAAGGAAGAATAATCTCAGATGTCGATTCATTCAAAGATTATAAAGGAAACGCAACAACTACAATTCATTTGTTCTTCTGAAGGTGTGAGTTCAGTAAGAGAACAGCATGTAAACAAACTCTGATAAACTTTCACAGAAGACGCGACTGCCTTCATATAATGACAAAGACCATTTTAAACAACAAGATTTAGGTTAAAGACACCATGAAAATGAAACTGACAAGCCCTGCTGTGACATCAACAGAACGATATATCAGTACAAACACAATCATACAAAACAAGGATCGCTGCATCATTTTACTAGAGAAATTCAGTTTATGTGTAAAGTTACTTACGGGGAGTTAAATGACACTCGATTCCTGCATTTTATTGCACTGAATGTCGGTTTATTTACTGAAAAATGTGCAGTTGTGTGATAATAGCTGTCATCTGCAAGTGTTGTAGCGACTGTCATCAAGCGTCATTGTTGTCAAGGACCCAAAGGTTTCGCTCTGACAGTGACACACGCTTACGCCGCCTAGTGGAGCGGATGGTAAACTGCGCTTCAGTTTCTGTCATTCTGCTTTCAGTACTGAAGTGCCAAGCTAGTGTTCTGGGCGAGTGAATTTGTGGTCTGGGTGAGAGAGCTTAAGTTTAATTTTCATATATTTGAAAAGTAATCTATGCTTTGTCAGGATCTGAGTCAGATCAGCTCTCATCTGATGGGGTAAGACAGATAAAATGATCTGCTGAAAGTCACAGGCCTCGAGCGTAAACACAACACACGTGACGAAAGATCTGAGATTCTTTTAGTTTGTCTTTGTGTCAAGTGTATTTGTTTTTATCTGTTTTAAGTGATATTTATCAAGTTTGTTCACAGTTAAACAAATGAAATAACGACTAAACATTTAATGATGTTTAAAGGCAGTTTTTACTCATTAATATAACAGGCACATGCGTTTCAAAGTTTCAAATCAGTGTTTCAGCGCCGTCTTGTGGACAATAAGTGTATCTGCATGAACCACAGCAGTATGAAAGCTTGAACAGAAAACTATAGTATGTACTTATTAAATCTAACTTACTGAAAGAAAAATATAGCCATCAGACTGTGCTAAATATTCTGATTTATTTATTTTATTTTATTAACGTAATGCCAGTCATCCATAGAAACACATGTTTTCCTGGAAATACAGCAGCATGTGAAATGTTCTCCAGTTTTCCACCAACAGACTCAGTGAGGGGATCTTCTGTGTCCCTGATGAGGAGGAGGTGAATCTAAGAGTCCTCTGAGATCAGTTTGTCTCCCTCTTGTGGACGATAAGTGTATCTGCATTCATATATGAAAACAGCAGTCGGAGGAGAGAAATAAAGCAGGGCTGTCTGTCTAATCCTGCTCCTGGTGAGCCACTTTCCTGAGTTTAGCTCCAACCTCATTACAAACACCTGAAGCAGCTAATCAAGGTCTTTAGCTTTACTAGAAACTTCCAGGCAGGTGTGATGATCTCTGTGTTTCTAATTCATATCAAATCTAATCAAATCAAATTCAAATTCATGCTCATCACAGGCTCTGTGGCTCAGTGGATGATTAAGTGCTTATTGTATGTGAACGTCCTGAGATCAAATCCCACTATTGCTTATGTAAAATTGTTGGCATTATATGCAACAAAGTCGGCCAAACGCCAGAGCTCAGTGTGAAAGTCACAGTGGTGTGAGTGGCTAAACACATGTTCTCTGGTGGCGAGACTGCGATCAAGGAATGGGTTCAAACCCCACTATTGCTAACATTAAATTGTTGGCATTATATCCAATGAAGTGGGCCAAACGCCAGTGCTCAGTGTGTAAGTCACAGTGGTGTGAGTGGCTAAACGCACATTCTCTGGTGGCAAGACTGCGATTGAGGCATGGGTTCGAAACCCACTATTGCTAGCATTAAATTGTTGGCATTACAAGCAACAAAATGGCCCAAATGCCAGTGTTCACTGTGAAAGTCACAGTGGCACAAGTGGCTAAACACACGTTCTCTGGTGACAAGACTGTGATAGAGACTTGGGTTCAAATCCCATGAAAGATTTAACTAGTTTATTGTAAATCACAGGTCAGGTTAACAGTGAAATATAAGTTCCTGCACATGTTCAGTCAAGAGATCTGTGGCTCACAGGTTAAGAGCGCTGCCTCACGGGTTCAGAGGTTGCTGGTTCGATCCCAGCCAGATCTCAGCGATATGAAGGTGAGGGGTGAGTGAGAAGGTGCGGTAGATCATGGGGTCTCCCCTAAACTCCGGCACGATGTCCAGCAGGGGTTATGCTTTTCAGCCTGAAAAAAATTAAATAAGCTGTAAAAAAAAAAAAAAAAAAAAAAAAAAAATTAAATAAATAATAATTACCTGTCCCAGCAGCAGAAGTCCATGATTACAGTCAATGTCTGTCCACACTTCCAAACATCCCTTATTCTGTAGAGGAAAGACATAATAAACACAGATATTACTCCATATTGCATATCTAAAAATAACAGAATATAAAAGTGTCCAAATTATTAGTTAATACATGTAATTTGACGTATATACTCACCGGTAAAGCTGGATAAACAAGATGAACTGGATGTAATGGATTATAAATCATGTGCACTACAAAGATAAAAGAGTAATTCTATGTAACCACCATTAAGATATGCAAAGAAACAAATGAATCAACAGCGTGAAGTGATGCAATTCTTCTCAAGAATGTTAATAGATTTTTTTTTTTTTTTTTTAAAGCTTACAATGTGAAAACAATATTATGGAAGGTATTACCATTCAGTGATACTGTAATCAATAAATATCTTTGAAACTCTGTACTCACATGCTGTTGATTATGGCCTTCTACCTTCCTCTGTGTTTCAGCCTCCAGTTACTGCAGGATACTGGGCAAAAACAAATATTTTGTCATGAAATTTTGACAGGGACATTAAACTTCTGATTGTGCACTTCTGTCCTAATCTACAGTTGGATTAACTGAAACAGTTACTTGAGACAACACTAGACACAACACCAGCTGACTCCATTAAAGTCAGCATGAAACAGAAGTTGCAATAGTCTTTTGTAGGGCAGGACTTATTTTATCCTTAGGGAACTGATTGAACGGTTGAATGGTTGTAGTTTACTGTTGCTGTGATGTCATGCAAGTGACAGGTTGTTCCGCCCTCACACTGAAAAAGAGATGATTCTAGGTGCGTTTAACACCATTGTAGATTTTGAACTCCAGGGGTGTCCAAACATTTTTAAAAGGGGGCCAGATTCGATGCTGTGGACACATCTGGAGGCCGTTTCCTTTATATATATATATATATAAACAGATGACAGATTTGACAAAAGCTTGAGCTGACAATAGAGTAGCTTGAGATAGAACAGATGTAAATTTAATACACAAACAATATCTGTAAAACTTTCAACATCGTTTTTGAAGGGTGAAATTTAAATATTATTACTGAGTTAGAACTCTATTCTTATTTAACCCCTTCATGCATGACTTATTAAATCACAAAGTAATAATTTAGTTACATATCTGTCCACTGTAGTGGACACCGTGCATCAACGGTACAAAAAGTGATTCAATAGAACTAATGCTTGGTCTGAAAAAGCATTTCAAAACATGCATGTTTTAAAAACATTTAGTAAGAGTAAATGTATGAATACAAATAACAAGACTTCAGATGCAAAAGCCTCTAAGTCGTCTGACATTTTTCTTTGAAATTAACATTTTTTATCAGACTCATATGTATAAGTTTCTATACAAGTTCCAGTACTTCTGAATGGGATGGGGCCGGGATTTATCGGGTTTGAAGTGAAAGTATTTGTTGAACGTATAGTATGTGCGGAGAGCATTCACTCAATATCATTATCTCATTTTTGACAGATGTGGCTTTTAGAGGCTTTTGCATCAGAAGTCTTGAAATGTTAAATAACAACATTAGAGAGGATATTTGAAAAAAATATATATATTCTGACTCAAAACTCGTTTTATTAATTTAAAAATGGGCAACTTTTATTTAAATCTATTAAAACCAGTATCATACGTGAGCACAAAGACGCACACACACCCTCAAATGCAATCATGCACACATATCCCTCTCCTCATAAATGCTTACACTATTATATGACCTAATAAATAAACATAGACTGTATAAGCATTGAAATAAATGATAAAATCTGAATACTATTTAATATGGCTGTTTAACAAAACTATTCAAGTGTAAATTATATCATAATTTTAACTAAAACATACAAATACGGAGGAATCTATATGTAAGCCCAATAGGCATAAATGCACATGATGTCCACGGTAGTGGACAGATGTATTTTCTGTCACAGAAAAAATCTGGATATAAGTATTTTTTTACATCCTATTTAGCTGAAAAATATTTTTTGTACCTGTCTGGTTTTCTGAGAATAAAAGGATTTAACACTTATTCCTGAGGTACTTGGTGCATCGCCTTTTTGATTATCTCAAAACAACAAAGAGATACAAAGACACCAGTTAATTGGAATCGTAGACAAGGCTTTGGGTTTTCACCACTCTGTGGTTGGGACATGGTACTACAACCTAAATGGTTAAAAATGGCTTCCAAAATCTGTCCACTGTAGTGGACACCATGCATGAAAGGGTTAAATTAAAAAAAATTTTATATTGTTTCTATATCTAGAATGGCTTTAGTCTATAATCACATTTAATGTAAATACGAATGCACAAAACTGCAAGTTTATGACAAAAAATAGCCTGTAGCCTGGCCTTTATTACTCGTTTTAATACATGTAAATTAAATCAAATGAGATATTAACCTACATTTTTGACAAAATACTAGGGTTACAGTTAGTGTTACCACAGTAAATCCATGATAAATGTTGTTGAATTGTTGGTTGAAAAGTTTTCTAACTGGATCGGCTCAATGTTTCTCCTGAATTGCACGTTAGTGATGTTGATTAAGTAAGCGCTGTTTCAACTAGCTTTAAACTGAATTAAATCACAGAGAGATTTGCAGCTTGTACCTAAGACCTCTACGCCGAACTCGAACACTTCTCACTGGCTGTTTAGTGATCGAGACAGTCAGCAACTAAACACACGTGTGAGCTCATGAGTCGCGTGCTGCGCAACGAATGCACAGCTGCGCATAATAGCACTGTTTCGTTCCACTTTTGGTGCGTTAATTCCCTGGCCTAAAACCTTGTACTGCCACCTTGTGTTGACATTGTGAAACTGCACGATTTGTAAATTATGCATGGCGGGCCACGTATAATAGATTTTAATAGTCAAGCAGCGGGCCGTTTGAAATTCACTCCCGGGCTGTAGTTTGGACACCCCTGGTAAAAAAGCTTTCACGTACTTGTACAACTTGTAATTACTATGTGTAAACCATAGACGGTGTAAACTTGTAATTCAACTTGTGCCACGTGGCCGCTGTACCACCTGACCACTGCAGATTTAAAGGGATAGTTCACCCAAAATGAAAATTATCTCATGATATACTTACCCTTAAGCCATACTAGGTGTATATGACTATATATCTTCTTTCAGACAAACACAATCGGAGATATATTTAAAAATATCCTTGCTCCTCCAAGCTTTATAATGGTTGTGAAGGGGGGCGAGATTTTGAAGCCCCCCAAAAATGCATCCATCCATCATAAAAATACATCATAAAAATCAGTATGTCTCCAGGGTGTTAACAGAGGCCTTCTGAAGCGAAAGCGATGGGTTTTTGTAAGAAAAATATATATATATTTAATTAACTTTATTAACTATAGTAACTAGCTTACGGCAGAATAAATAAGCAATAAAAAATAATGTTCTTTTTCTGTTGATGTTCTCAACCGGTGAGTCTCAACCCAAAATACTAAGGTGGTGAAAAAAACATATGAGATGGGAGGAAAAATAATAAGTCAATACTTTTGCGTTTTCTCGCAAATGTTTTCTGTTTCCCCAAGAAACTTTGTATTCACTCTCAAAAATGTTTGCGTTAAAATATCAACAATCTATTAATAATGTTACAATTAGAAATAAACTAAATAGTAAGTAATTTAAACATTTTCTATAGTGCATTGAATGGGTATTATTTATCACATAAAATTAGCTCTCCTTAAATTGTGTTGTAACTTCACCCGTGTTGTGTGAAACTTCAGAAATGTAGGAACTATATAGAGTGGAGCAGATATATTTCAGATGTATTTCTGTAGGCAAAAACCAGGAAACGAGTTAGGATTTTAGCACTTCCGGTTCCATCGTCCCAGAGTCAATGGGTTTTTGAATGGGATTTTCGTTAAATGTCATCATGCCAAATAGGTAAGCTCACTCAGCTTTTACAGCCGCGTTGCACTCTTACAAACTATTCAAACTCAAACTTTCAGGGAAAATGTTTTTTAGATAAAAACTGAAAGAGTTGTCGGAAGCTTAGCGATAGTGACGTTGAAATCGTGGGACTTTGGTGTAGTTTGTTTATAGCCCTTCTTTAGCTTTTTACTTCTGGCGGCTGCATTTAGGCTTCAAAATTGATAAAAGTTGTGTTTATCTGTGAAAATTTTGATGGACAAAATCTGTAAGTATCATAAACTTTGTTAAATCACAGAGCTTATTTTTTTGCAATAATCCTTTTGGGTTTTTGTCGAGGGAACCAGTGTGATGCTAACTGCTGGCTGGCCTACAAATTTACTTCATACCTGCATCACTCTATTAATATTCATTATTAAAGCTATGTTGGTGTGGGCTTTAGTGGTAGTGGAAAATTAAGTAGCAGCAAGGACATAAAGAGGTAGGGAAAGCAATGTTTTTCATAAACTCTTTCTGTTATTCTAGTTGAAAGTCTCTTCACATCCTGATAGCAATCAATGATAGAAGTGGTCTAAATATTAATTTTTTTTTTTTTTACATATATCTTCTGTGGAAGTCTCAGGACCAAAAAATGTTCCTCCAATCATTGCATTCGGTCCGAATGCGATGATAGGATGTTCTACCTTTCTGTCAGCGTATGTATTTTCATACCTCCACGCTCCCTGCTCACGCAGACATCACACGTTATCAGCGCGTTTACAGTTCCTCCTGAACCAAAACAACAAGCTTTTGCTGCGTTCACGCCATGTCATAACCGTAATTAAGATATGGCAACCCGTGGCTCTGATTTATGCGTTTCTCAGGCAACACTATCAATGCCGAAATTAATCTGCAGCAGTCAGGTGGTACAAGTCTAATATTGCTCTGAAATTGCCTACCTTATATTTTAAGAATAAATTACATAAAATAAAGCACCTGGTCTGTCACTTGTGATAATAATGTCTCTTTAAAAATTATAAAAAAATGTACATGAGCATTTTATTGAATTATAAATCTATCCTACTGTGGGTGGGGTTAAGGATTGGCCTTCTTGATTTTAGCAAATTGGGTAAAGCAGTTGAAAAGCGCCCATTGTTTGGAAACACCCACTAATTGAAAAACACCCATATGGTTTCTCTTCAGAGTTTCACCTGTGTTTTGCATTACAATGAGGAGAAATAAGTTTTTCTTTTTTAATTGTTATTATTTCACTCTTATACTAAGACACTTACTTTATAAATTAATAAAATGTTGTCACAGAAACCTTGTATATTTCGTCATTTTCCCCATAAATCATATTGGTTACCCTTTACGTCTGTCTGTGGGTTTTGCAAATTTTTAACCAATGAAAAGTTTTAAAAGACCTTGTGACTAAACATCGTAACTCTATTGGCTCCTAAATCTGTCAGTCAAACCTCATGTCTCCGCCTCTATCGCGAAGGAAGGGTCGCAGTCGCACGCAGCTTGGAGCGTCTCTGCTTGTCTGCAATGCCAAGGTATATAAAGAACTGGTTCTTTGAAAAGTTTTCTTTACTGAAGAAACACTATATATAAAGACTAATGCTTTGTGTATTTGAGGAGCGGAGAAGAGTGTCTCAAGCTGCGTCTCATTTCGAAAGCTGCGTCTCATTTCGAAGGCTGCGTCCTCCGGAAGTCGTATTTGAGGGCTGCATACGTCATCGACGCGGTCTCATTTAAGAAAAGTAACTGTTAGATTTTTTCCCCCTTCCTTTTATTTAGTGCTGTTTCCTTTCTTGCAATAATAATAAAAAAGTAACCGTTAGATTGCAAAGTTAGAAAGAAATTACAGTATTTTACACCTCACGAGTAATAACAGTCAATTTTATTACGGTTACTTTTCTTAAATAAGACATCCTTGATGAGGTATGCAGCCTTCAAATGCGGCCTCTGAAATGAGGCACAGCAGCATTTGTCGTCTCACTCTTAAATATTATGTGCGAAGCACTTCATCTTTTAATAACATGAGATTTTAACCAAATGACAAAAAAACTGAGCACCCGCATAGCTACAAACGATAAACTTTATAACCTGTAAGTTGATTAAAACGTAATGTGATGCACTTACTGCCTCAGCTAAATCAATGACATGACGTGCATATTTTTTGTGTGCATTATATTTCCTTTTAAAATAATTTGGTAAATTCATGACATATATCACTTTATTCTACAGAACCTATTTACTTTGAATTCATTTTTAGAACATTTAAATAATACATATTTTATGTTTTGTTATCTTCAACCCCCAAAATGTCAAATAGGGCTGTTAAAAAAAGCGCAGGTTTCCATCCGCGCCAGTAGGCGGCATAAGCGAGCTTCACTTTTAGCCTGACACCTTTTGGTCCTTGACAACAAAGACGCTTGATTACATTAATTCAACCCGTTTAATGCCATGAAAGTAGATGACAGCTCAGTGACAGACTCTAATGTTTGTTTGCAGGCTGTCAGCAAACAAAACCGACAAAAACTGTGATAAAGTTCAAGATTCGAGTGTAACGCGACTCACCTGTAAGTAACTTTACGCATAGAGCGCTTCCATACAAGTCCTTATTTTTGTATTAGAGTAATTATATAAGTTTGTACTGATGTAGTAGTGTTTTAAAGCTAGAAACGTCGCGCTTACTGTCTCCACTCGCTCTCATAATGACAGCATAATGACAGTGAGGGCGGATCGGATAGTCGCGCGAGCAGACAATGATGCCACACGTGGGTTTGTAGTGTTTTCTTCAGCTCGCGGTGAATCTGCTCCTCTCTCACCTGCGCTCAACACCTGCCGCTCCTCCGGACACTTCTTCACATTCAGAGGGATTAAGATCTTCTATAAAGGTATATATGTTCTGACATCTCCAATTGAGAAACTACACAGAGTGTTTGTGCTGCTGGTCGGTTGCACGTGCTGTTAGGGGAGGGACTTCCTCCAGAAAGCATTTAATTGGACAAAATTTGTGTAGTAGTGCAAGAAGAGGCATTAGTATAATATATACATGTCTTTCCTACTTCTAGAAGTGACATTTTAATAACATTTTCAGATGTAAAGCTGCATTAACATTACAGTCAGGCAGCCATAAACAATATATTACAGTCTATGAGTAATTTAGAGAGAATGACTGGACACATTCTGCTTTGCACTTGGGTTTTATCATCTAGCATTTAATGTCTTTTTAGATATGAGATTTTTAGACAAACTAATAAGATACCGGTACTGTTTTATTTTTAAATCTCAGTCCTGACTTTAAGGATCACTGTTATTTATTGTAAAGGAAGGTTTCGTCTTTACATTTCTACTCTGGACCAACAAATATCTGTTTTGTTTTTGCCAATTAACTAAAACACACAGACAGGTAGAAGGCCATAACCTTGACATCAATAGCATGCAAATTGTACAAATATTCAAAGTTTGTTATTGATACAGCATTACTAAATGACCGTTATATTCTCAGCAATACATTTTTAGGAAAATTTACACCTATTTTACAGTATGTATTGTGGATAGTGACAATCTGTATTGTGTATTATAGTTCACCCAAAATAAAAATTACTGTGAGAAATATTCAAGTTTACAGAGTTTTAGTGTCAGTACTACATTGTGGCCTACGTTATTTTAAATATATCTAGTCAGTGACCGAGTGCAAGCATATTCATCTAAAATAATTCTGTAGTTTCAGCTTCAGAATCAAGAATATTTTTATTCTGGTGTCACCATAGTCCAAGCCTATTTCATTTCCATCCCCAATGTAATACCAAATTTATCATTTTAACCAACAGTAAATTTTTTGTTAACCTTTTACCATATGTTTTGGAGTATCGCAATAATAACGTATTGTGAGTTCAGTATCGTGAAATGTATCGAATCGTGACAGGAGGGTATCATTACACCCCTATTAGATATACAATATGGAGTAATGTCTGTGTTTATTATGTCTTTCTCCTACAGAATAAGGGATGTTTAGACACTCAGTCATCAGAAGCAGTGCTGTAGGAAGTGTGGACAGATATTGACTGTAATGATGGACTTCTGCTGATGGACAGGTAAGGCTTGTAATGTTTGAATGTGTGTTGTTGGCTTGTAAATGCGTAGGTTACTCTCATTTTCTTTTTGGGGGGTCGTCCCTTTAAAAAGCAAATGATGGTAACCTAAGTAAGTGGGGAAAGGACGGTGAATGAAAAATTTTATATAGCTAATTTTTTTTTCTTTTTCAGGCTGAAAAGCATAACCACTGCTGGACATCGTATCGGGGCTCAGGGGGGGACCCGAATCATCCCCGCACCTTTACGCTCACACCACACCACACAACTTATATTTCACTGTTAACCTGCATGTGACCTGTGATTTTTACCATGAACTAGTTAAAGATCATTGAGATGGGATTTGAACCCATGCTTCCATTGCAGTCTCGTCACCAGAGAACGTGTGTTTAGCCACTTGTGCCACTGTGACTGTCACACTAAATGTTGCCATTTGGGCCAGTTTGTTGGATATAATGGCAACAATTTAATGTTAGCAATAGTGGGATTCAAACCCATGCCTTAATTGCAGTCTCGTCAACCGAGAACGTGTGTTTAGCCACTTGTGCCACTGTGACTTTCACACTGAATGTTGCCATTTGGGCCACTTTGTTGGATATAATGGCAACAATTTAATGTTAGTAATAGTGGGATTTGAACCCATGCCTTAATTGCAGTCTCGTCACCAGAGAACGTGTGTTTAGCCCCTTGTGCCACTGTGACTTTCACCCTGAATGTTGCCATTTGGGCCAGTTTGTTGGATATAATGGCAACAATTTAATGTTAGCAATAGCGGGATTTGAACCCATGCCTTAATTGCAGTCTTGTCACCAGAGAACGTGTGTTTAGCCACATGTGCCACTGTGACTTTCACACTGAATGTTCCCATTTGGGCCAGTTTGTTGGATATAATGGCAACAATTTAATGTTAGCAATAACGGGATTCGAACCCATGCCTTAATTGTAGTCTTGTCACCAGAGAACGTGTGTTTAGCCCCTTGTGCCACTGTGACTTTCACACTGAATGTTGCCATTTGGGCCAGTTTGTTGGATATAATGGCAACAATTTAATGTTAGCAATAGCTGGATTCGAACCCATGCCTTAATTGTAGTCTTGTCACCAGAGAACGTGTGTTTAGCCACTTGTGCCACTGTGACTTTTATACTGAATGTGGCCATTTGAGCCACTTTGTTGGATATAATGGCAACAATTTAATGTTAGCAATAGTGGGATTTGAACCCATGCCTCCATTGCAGTCTCGTAACCAAAGAACATGTTTAGCCACTTGCGCCACTGTGACTTTCACACTGGATGTTGCCGTTTGGGCCACGTTGTTGGATATAATGGCAACAATTTAATGTTAGCAATAGTGGGATTTGAACCCATGTCTTAATTGCAGTCTCGTCATCAAAGAACGTGTGTTTAGCCACTTGTGCCACTGTGACTGTCACACTAAATGTTGCCATTTGGGCCAGTTTGTTGGATATAATGGCAACAATTTAATGTTAGCAATAGTGGGATTCAAACCCATGCCTTAATTGCAGTCTCGTCAACCGAGAACGTGTGTTTAGCCACTTGTGCCACTGTGACTTTCACACTGAATGTTGCCATTTGGGCCACTTTGTTGGATATAATGGCAACAATTTAATGTTAGTAATAGTGGGATTTGAACCCATGCCTTAATTGCAGTCTCGTCACCAGAGAACGTGTGTTTAGCCCCTTGTGCCACTGTGACTTTCACACTGAATGTTGCCATTTGGGCCAGTTTGTTGGATATAATGGCAACAATTTAATGTTAGCAATAGCGGGATTTGAACCCATGCCTTAATTGCAGTCTTGTCACCAGAGAACGTGTGTTTAGCCACTTGTGCCACTGTGACTTTCACACTGAATGTTGCCATTTGGGCCAGTTTGTTGGATATAATGGCAACAATTTAATGTTAGCAATAGCTGGATTCGAACCCATGCCTTAATTGTAGTCTTGTCACCAGAGAACGTGTGTTTAGCCACTTGTGCCACTGTGACTTTCACACTGAATGTTGCCATTTGGGCCAGTTTGTTGGATATAATGGCAACAATTTAATGTTAGCAATAGTGGGATTTGAACCCATGCCTTAATTGTAGTCTTGTCACCAGAGAACGTGTGTTTAGCCACTTGTGCCACTGTGACTTTTATACTGAATGTTGCCATTTGAGCCACTTTGTTGGATATAATGGCAACAATTTAATGTTAGCAATAGTGGGATTTGAACCCATGCCTCCATTGCAGTCTCGTAACCAAAGAACATGTTTAGCCACTTGCGCCACTGTGACTTTCACACTGGATGTTGCCGTTTGGGCCACGTTGTTGGATATAATGGCAACAATTTAATGTTAGCAATAGTGGGATTTGAACCCATGTCTTAATTGCAGTCTCGTCATCAAAGAACGTGTGTTTAGCCACTTGTGCCACTGTGACTGTCACACTAAATGTTGCCATTTGGGCCAGTTTGTTGGATATAATGGCAACAATTTAATGTTAGCAATAGTGGGATTCAAACCCATGCCTTAATTGCAGTCTTGTCACCAGAGAACGTGTGTTTAGCCACTTGTGCCACTGTGACTTTCACACTGAATGTTGCCATTTGGGCCACTTTGTTGGATATAATGGCAACAATTTAATGTTAGCAATAGTGGGATTTGAACCCATGCCTTAATTGCAGTCTTGTCACCAGAGAACGTGTGTTTAGCCACTTGTGCCACTGTGACTTTCACACTGAATGTTGCCATTTGGGCCAGTTTGTTGGATATAATGGCAACAATTTAATGTTAGCAATAGCGGGATTTGAACCCATGCCTTAATTGCAGTCTTGTCACCAGAGAACGTGTGTTTAGCCACTTGTGCCACTGTGACTTTCACACTGAATGTTGCCATTTGGGCCAGTTTGTTGGATATAATGGCAACAATTTAATGTTAGCAATAGCGGGATTCGAACCCATGCCTTAATTGTAGTCTTGTCACCAGAGAACGTGTGTTTAGCCACTTGTGCCACTGTGACTTTTATACTGAATGTGGCCATTTGAGCCACTTTGTTGGATATAATGGCAACAATTTAATGTTAGCAATAGTGGGATTTGAACCCATGCCTTAATTGCAGTCTCGTAACCAGAGAACATGTGTTTAGCCACTTGTGCCACTGTGACTTTCACACTGAATGTTGCCATTTGGGCCACGTTGTTGGATATAATGGCAACAATTTAATGTTAGCAATAGTGGGATTTGAACCCATGTCTTAATTGCAGTCTCGTCATCAAAGAACGTGTGTTTAGCCACTTGTGCCACTGTGACTGTCACACTAAATGTTGCCATTTGGGCCAGTTTGTTGGATATAATGGCAACAATTTAATGTTAGCAATAGCGGGATTTGAACCCATGCCTTAATTGCAGTCTTGTCACCAGAGAACGTGTGTTTAGCCACTTGTGCCACTGTGACTTTCACACTGAATGTTGCCATTTGGGCCAGTTTGTTGGATATAATGGCAACAATTTAATGTTAGCAATAGCGGGATTCGAACCCATGCCTTAATTGTAGTCTTGTCACCAGAGAACGTGTGTTTAGCCACTTGTGCCACTGTGACTTTTATACTGAATGTGGCCATTTGAGCCACTTTGTTGGATATAATGGCAACAATTTAATGTTAGCAATAGTGGGATTTGAACCCATGCCTCCATTGCAGTCTCGTAACCAAAGAACATGTTTAGCCACTTGCGCCACTGTGACTTTCACACTGGATGTTGCCATTTGGGCCACGTTTGTTGGATATAATGGCAACAATTTAATGTTAGCAATAGTGGGATTTGAACCCATGTCTTAATTGCAGTCTCGTCATCAAAGAACGTGTGTTTAGCCACTTGTGCCACTGTGACTGTCACACTAAATGTTGCCATTTGGGCCAGTTTGTTGGATATAATGGCAACAATTTAATGTTAGCAATAGTGGGATTCGAACCCATGCCTTAATTGCAGTCTTGTCACCAGAGAACGTGTGTTTAGCCACTTGTGCCACTGTGACTTTCACACTGAATGTTGCCATTTGGGCCAGTTTGTTGGATATAATGGCAACAATTTAATGTTAGCAATAGCGGGATTTGAACCCATGCCTTAATTGCAGTCTTGTCACCAGAGAACGTGTGTTTAGCCACTTGTGCCACTGTGACTCTCACACTGAAAGTTGCCATTTGGGCCAGTTTGTTGGATATAATGGCAACAATTTAATGTTAGCAATAGCGGGATTCGAACCCATGCCTTAATTGTAGTCTTGTCACCAGAGAACGTGTGTTTAGCCACTTGTGCCACTGTGACTTTCACACTGAATGTTGCCATTTGGGCCAGTTTGTTGGATATAATGGCAACAATTTAATGTTAGCAATAGCGGGATTTGAACCCATGCCTTAATTGTAGTCTTGTCACCAGAGAACGTGTGTTTAGCCACTTGTGCCACTGTGACTTTCACACTGAATGTTGCCATTTGGGCCAGTTTGTTGGATATAATGGCAACAATTTAATGTTAGCAATAGCAGGATTCGAACCCATGCCTTAATTGTAGTCTTGTCACCAGAGAACGTGTGTTTAGCCACTTGTGCCACTGTGACTTTTATACTGAATGTGGCCATTTGAGCCACTTTGTTGGATATAATGGCAACAATTTAATGTTAGCAATAGTGGGATTTGAACCCATGCCTCCATTGCAGTCTCGTAACCAAAGAACATGTTTAGCCACTTGCGCCACTGTGACTTTCACACTGGATGTTGCCGTTTGGGCCACGTTGTTGGATATAATGGCAACAATTTAATGTTAGCAATAGTGGGATTTGAACCCATGTCTTAATTGCAGTCTCGTCATCAAAGAACGTGTGTTTAGCCACTTGTGCCACTGTGACTGTCACACTAAATGTTGCCATTTGGGCCAGTTTGTTGGATATAATGGCAACAATTTAATGTTAGCAATAGTGGGATTTGAACCCATGCCTTAATTGCAGTCTTGTCACCAGAGAACGTGTGTTTAGCCACTTGTGCCACTGTGACTTTCACACTGAATGTTGCCATTTGGGCCAGTTTGTTGGATATAATGGCAACAATTTAATGTTAGCAATAGCTGGATTCGAACCCATGCCTTAATTGTAGTCTTGTCACCAGAGAACGTGTGTTTAGCCACTTGTGCCACTGTGACTTTCACACTGAATGTTGCCATTTGGGCCAGTTTGTTGGATATAATGGCAACAATTTAATGTTAGCAATAGTGGGATTTGAACCCATGCCTTAATTGCAGTCTTGTCACCAGAGAACGTGTGTTTAGCCACTTGTGCCACTGTGACTTTCACACTGAATGTTGCCATTTGGGCCAGTTTGTTGGATATAATGGCAACAATTTAATGTTAGCAATAGTGGGATTTGAACCCATGCCTTAATTGCAGTCTTGTCACCAGAGAACGTGTGTTTAGCCACTTGTGCCACTGTGACTTTCACACTGAATGTTGCCATTTGGGCCAGTTTGTTGGATATAATGGCAACAATTTAATGTTAGCAATAGTGGATTTGAACCCATGCCTTAATTGCAGTCTTGTCACCAGAGAGCGTGTGTTTAGCCACTTGTGCCACTGTGACTTTCACACTGAATGTTGCCATTTGGGCCAGTTTGTTGGATATAATGGCAACAATTTAATGTTAGCAATAGCAGGATTCGAACCCATGCCTTAATTGTAGTCTTGTCACCAGAGAACGTGTGTTTAGCCACTTGTGCCACTGTGACTTTTATACTGAATGTGGCCATTTGAGCCACTTTGTTGGATATAATGGCAACAATTTAATGTTAGCAATAGTGGGATTTGAACCCATGCCTCCATTGCAGTCTCGTAACCAAAGAACATGTTTAGCCACTTGCGCCACTGTGACTTTCACACTGGATGTTGCCGTTTGGGCCACGTTGTTGGATATAATGGCAACAATTTAATGTTAGCAATAGTGGGATTTGAACCCATGTCTTAATTGCAGTCTCGTCATCAAAGAACGTGTGTTTAGCCACTTGTGCCACTGTGACTGTCACACTAAATGTTGCCATTTGGGCCAGTTTGTTGGATATAATGGCAACAACTTAATGTTAGCAATAGTGGGATTTGAACCCATGTCTTAATTGCAGTCTCGTCATCAAAGAACGTGTGTTTAGCCACTTGTGCCACTGTGACTGTCACACTAAATGTTGCCATTTGGGCCAGTTTGTTGGATATAATGGCAACAATTTAATGTTAGCAATAGTGGGATTCGAACCCATGCCTTAATTGCAGTCTCGTCAACCGAGAACGTGTGTTTAACCACTTGTGCCACTTGTGCCACTGTGACTTTTATACTGAATGTGGCCATTTGAGCCACTTTGTTGGATATAATGGCAACAATTTAATGTTAGCAATAGTGGGATTTGAACCCATGCCTCCATTGCAGTCTCGTAACCAAAGAACATGTTTAGCCACTTGCGCCACTGTGACTTTCACACTGGATGTTGCCGTTTGGGCCACGTTGTTGGATATAATGGCAACAATTTAATGTTAGCAATAGTGGGATTTGAACCCATGCCTTAATTGCAGTCTTGTCACCAGAGAACGTGTGTTTAGCCACTTGTGCCACTGTGACTTTCACACTGAATGTTGCCATTTGGGCCAGTTTGTTGGATATAATGGCAACAATTTAATGTTAGCAACAGTGGGATTTGAACCCATGCCTCCATAGCAGTCTCGTAACCAAAGAACATGTTTAGCCACTTGTGCCACTGTGACTGTCACACTAAACTCTGGTGTTTGGGCACTTTGTTAGATATAATGCCAACAATATAACTTAAGCAATGGTGCGTTTTGAACTCGGGTCTCCCTGATCAAAGCACAATGTCATATCACCTGAACCACTGAGCCTGTTGAGTTGAGGTGTGTTTTGGAACTTATATTTCACTGTTAACCTGCATGTGACCTTTGATTTTTACCATAAACTAGTTAAAGATCATTGAGGTGGGATTTGAACCCATGCCTCCGTCGCAGTCTCATCACCAGAGAACGTGTGTTTAGCCACTTGTGCCACTGTGACTTTTACACTTAATGTTGGCATTTCTACCATTTTGTTGGATATAATAGCAACAATTTAATGTTAGCAATAGTGGGATTCAAAGCCATGCCTTAATTGCAGTCTCATCATCAGAGAACGTGTGTTTAGCCACTTGTGCCACTGTGACTTTCACACTAAACACTGGCGTTTGGGTACTTTGTTAGATATAATGCCAACAATGTAACATATGCAATAGTGAGGTCTTGAACTCGGGTCTCCCTGATCAAAGCACAATGTTTTATCACCTGAACCACTGAGTCTGTTGAGTTGAAGTGTGTTTTAGATGGGGTTTTATTGAGAACCTTGTTTCATATGATGACAAAGTTAAGAGTTGTAGGATTTGAACCTGAGTTTCCATATATGAAAGCCAAGTGATCAGCCACAGAGCTTAGATAATTTTATCTTAAGATCTTTTAGTCCTTTTGAACTATAGGTTTATTATTATTATTTACGCTTTGGCCTTGTCATCTTAAAGTACAGGTAAAGAACATGAATCTAATAATTAAATGTCTACATTAGCTATTTAATAAATCATACTGGTATCAGGCCTGTATTTCATACATCCTTGAAGTAGACAGTAAAATTTAATATAGGATCATGCAATTAACAATAAACGGAATGATAAACAGAATTATAACCCTATAATTACAAATAACATTAACATTTCCCATAAGCACCCACAGCTTGAACAGACACTCCTATTTAAATTTTCGTCTACCACAGCCAATCACAATTTACTTTACCGTATAATGCCCAATATTGACTATAGGCTTAGGTTAATTATAATATTTTACAGATTTAAAAAAAAAAAAAAAAAAATCAGTATAGTTATCATAACCTTCAGTCCAAACTCACTGAGAATGGATATTATAACATATTTAAACTAATTAGCCTAATTAATGTCACCTGTCAAAAAAGGTGAACCCACAAAAATTCTTCAAACGTAGTTACTACAATTATTGTTTATTCATGTAAAACTACAATGAATATGGGACCACCTTTAAACTGTGCAAGAATAGTTTTTATTTTATTTATAGCAGTTTTACAGTAAAGCATTTTTTTTTGTAAGAGCTTCTTCTTCTTCTTTTTTTTTTTTACAATTTATTACAATTGATTTTTACATTAAGACACATTCCACTTAATATGAAATTAGTGTTCATCACATCCTCCACCAGAGGGAGACATTACACCACAGGAGCCCTCTGTATGTTTTGTGTGGTCACAGACTCCAATAGATTGACAATTAACTGAGCTAAATTAACACATTTTAGAAAACAATATTTCAACTTTTAAATCTTCATTTGCAAATTCTTAGCACACACAAAACAGATTAATCCAAAAACAAACAAACAAAGGAAGACACATATGCAGATTTAATATAGTCTTCATAAGCATGTAAGTGTGATGTAGCTGTTTTACACATTTATAGATGTAAACAAGGCATTTTTGTACATTTATACAATTATATTATTCTTTTTATAGTGTGTACATCTACAGCAAGTCAACCAGGCTGAACCAGCGGTACTTAAAACAAGAGAACGTGAAGCAGGAGTGACGTTGCTGAAATAGATCGGGCTCTCCAGGACAAGACAGAAAGAAAAACATGCCTCTTTTGTCAAAGCCAGACAAAGCCCCACAGACCTTAAAGTGGGCAATTCAAAATTCTGAAGGGTAAGTTTTCACAAGAAAAAAAAAAAAGAAGATGGAGGGGAAAAAGTTATCTAAGCCATTACGTTCCTTCACAATAGCTCTGGTTGAAGTTGTGCCTCTTCTGATCTTCTCTCAGCTGGACTTCTGCTTTCCAGCCTGTCTTCTCTGATCTCCAGTCATCCGAGAGGCTTCTGCCAGCCTGCGAGCTGTCAAAGTAGCCCTGGAATCAAACGCCACTCCATGCTCAGCTATGATCAAAGGAACACAGGTAAGGCAGCCACAGAGACACATACAATTGGCATCTAAAAAAGTAAGCCGTCTACCCTCCCACCCCTCCTTCCCTCCTGCTTTTTTATCTCCTGACTACTCTGACACCGAGAGGAGAAACGTGGAGCACATTGATCAGAATAAAGCAAAGTGATCAGGTTTTGAAGATGCGGGGGGAAGTTTGTTCTCGCCAGAAACTTTTGGACAAAGGGAATTTTGGGATAGAGGTTAAGGGACACTTAAAAAGCTTCAGAATTTTTTCTCTGCTTTGAACAAAAATCTTTTCCCTGCTGATAATCTTCTAAACACAGAGATGTCTGTCTCGAGTCAAACACATCTTTCATTTCTTGCCGAAATGACCACACACATGCGGTATATAGAACGGGGCTAGTTGTCACACAAATGTGTTTTTTCTCTATCAGTGGTTTTGTATGTTGGTTTCAAACACCTTGTTGAAAACACTAAATATACTTTTTTTTTTTTTAAATTCTGCTCTTTAAACTAAAATTCTTCACAAAGAAAATTAATTTCTGAAAAAAATTAATTAAAAAGAATAGTGTCTGTCTTACCATTCAGAATTTGGGGTCAAAAACTTTTTTTTAAAGAAATTAATAATTTTATTCAGTAAGGATGCACAAATCGAACAAAAGTGATTGTAAAGACTTTTATAATGTTACAAAAAAAATGTCCATTTTAAATAAAAGCTATTCTTTTGAACTTTCTATTCATCAAAGAAATGCATCCTGAAAAATTGTATCATGGTTCTTTCCACAAAAATGTTAAGCATCAACATGAATAAGAATAAATGTTTCTTGAGCAGCAAATCAGCATATTAGAATGATTTCTGCAGGATCATGTAACGCTAAAAACTGGAGTAATGATGCTGAAAATTCAGCTTTACCATAATAGGAGTAAATAACTTTTAAAATATATAAAAGTAGAAAATATAGTTTTAAAAATCTAATATATTTCACAGTATTACTGTTTATACTGTATTTTTGGTCAGCCTGGGTGAGACATAAGTGACTTCTTTCAAAAACATTAAAAATTGTACTAAAAGGTAAACCCACATGATAGTCTATGGGAATGCAGAATGCACTTCTCATCCTCATATTAAGACAAACGGATAAATATATATGGACAAAATGACATTTCTAATATGGCATTTAATGTCACGTTAGTAATGACGACTCATATGACATTTGAGATGTCAGTCAGTAGATAGAACATTACCTAATATAGACACCGTGATTTTGTTTTTCCTCTTTTTCTCTCTTTCTCTCTCTCTCTCTCTCTCTCGCTCTCTCTCTCTCTCTCTCACACACACACAAACACACTTTCTCTCCCCCCACACACACCAGAAAAGTAACAATATACACTAAAATAACAATGTAAATTAAATACTTCAATACATAAACAAATCACAGGTAAGGACTTTTGTAAAATAACATTTGTAACAGGCTGAAAATGCTTAGAAACAACGTTGACTCAACTCTCTGGGGTTCTGAGTTATCTGTTATTCTATTGTTGATCTGATAAACCAGTACTGGACATTTCTGCTCACCCTCCTGGCCCTTTTTATTTTTTATGCCAGAAAAGAATGGTTTTCATTTATGAGAGCAAAAATAAACAATCTCCACCAGTTCAATATGTGAACACTTACATTCAACACTGCACAAAAAAATATATTGAACACAACAATAAGAAAAACTTATTATAATACATAAAGGCCTGGTTTCACAGACAGGGCTTAGATTAAGCCAGGATTAGGCCTTAGTTCAATTAGTACATTTAAGTAGGTTTTATAAACATACCTTTACCGGTGTGCATCTTGAGGCAAAACAATGGCACTGACATATTTTAGTTGCTTTCAGTTAAAACAGCTCAAACATGCACTTTATTCTGGCTTAAGCCTTGTCTGTGAAACCGGGGGGAAAGGTTATAATACATAAAAATGAATAATATCTCACTTTCTAGGTTCAAGATGTCCTGTATGTAAATTAGAGACTTCCCATTTGCACCCGGTTCCATGGACGAAGAAAAAGAGGAAATAGATAAAGATTTATATTGGACCAAGTCCTGGTGATCTTGCCGACAAACTGTAATAGCAAGAGAGCAACCGCTGACTTCATAGAACATAAAACACGCCCGAAGACGACAATCACAGGTAATTTATATTTTTCATTGAACTTAATCTGCCACACACACAAGAACTATTAATCTAGTCAGTTTCTTCTACAATGTGCTTATGATAAAGAAATATTACGCAGAAGTTTGTGTCCAGTAATGAGGGATGCTTGCACATATTACCATATTACCAATGAGAGACCAGAGTTATACTGAGCATCACTGTAATTTAGTGGTCGTATTTAAACTAATTTGGTCTCTGGTGTCACTTTTTTGCCATTTTGAAAGTGATGCTTAAAATATAAACTTTCAGATCTGGATAATACACTTATTAATTCACTTATTGGTTTTTGAAACAATAATCATCGTAGAACAGACAAACCTAACAAACCCGCTTAGCGACAATATTTAAAGTGTAAATATAGATATTTCCAAATATTTCAGCTAGTATTGCAAATCCTCTGCATTTTGTTCTTGAATACATTGTGGGTGTTCACTATAATTTTATTGATAATTCATAAGGCAAAATGTCCCTCTCGGAGTATAAACAAAGCGTATACTAAAAGCAGTGTATAGTATTCTATATTTATAAAAAAATAAACATATTTGAACTTAAAAACTTGTGCAGCCATACATTATTAAATATAGTCAAATTGGCTGTACAAGTCTTTAAAAAAACCCAAAACAAAACAAACTATATTACATACACAAAACATGTTGCCATAACTTAGTGATCATATTTTTTTACAGCAATTACTCAGAAAGGTACTAAAATGTACTTTTATGCATTAGGCATATGCTTTTGTTTTGTAGCTCAAGTGGTGCTAATACAGTGTTTCTTTTTTTCTGTTAAACACAAAAGAAGATATTTTGAAGAATGTTGGTTATCAAACTGTTGACGGTAGCCATTGACTTCCATATTAAGAAAAAAATACCATGGAAGTCAATGGCTACTGTCAACTGTTTGATTACCAACATTCTTCAAATGATCTTGTTTTGTGGTCAACAGAAAAAAGAAACTCATGCAGGTTTGGAACAACATGAGGGGGAGTAAATGATGACAGAATATTCATTTTTGGGTGAACTATCCCTTTAAGTAATGCAACTGAGAGTTTATTTGGAAATAAGTGTGTAGAAATGTCAAACAGAGATCTTTTGGGAGGGGTTTTGTTTTCATAAATCTGGTGCATCGGATGTAGGTTGGTCTGCTCTTAAGTAATGCATTTCCAGTACTCGCATTCTGTTTACAGCACTTAGTGTCTACGGCAACAAAGTGACATGGCAAAAAAGGAAAACTATAAAAAAAACAAAAATGAAGAAGTGGTAGCCTCCACCACATTCTTCAATTAAACTTCCTCTATTCAGGCCCTGTTACATATATTGTTTTACATACAGGAAATTCCATCTATCATGGGATTTTTGCACCCATTTCTTGTTTGTGGAGGATGTGGTTTCTTTTGCACTCACTTTAAAAAGTGCCATTTTATGGGGGTGGGGGGCGTTTCGAACACATGAGTAAATTTCACAATCACGACATGAGGTATGACACTGCAAAAAAGGCACACTGATTTATATTTGCCTTTTAAAGTGATTTTGTTCAAGACCATCACCCCTGTAAGAGTGAGTGAATAGCAAGTACTAACACAATAGAGGGCAATGGGCTAAACACATCCAGAAGTAAAACACCTTTATATTATGCACTGCGAAATTTCCATCATGTGCAACGACCACCACTTGAGCCTGAGATAATCTGATCAAACTTTTGATGATTCTATTTGTTGCTCATTTATGCTATTGCAAATCATAACATTTATTTAAAGACAAAAGACTGAGGGTTTTCAGTTTTGTTCAAGACCCCCTTGATGATTTTATTTTTATTTTTTTAATCCAAACAAACATCTTTTATAATTTCTTTTCACACAAATTATGTTGGTAAAAAAAAAAAAAAAGTAAATGATAAAAGTATTAATAATTTATGAGCAGTAATAATAAATTTAATAATTAACAATAAAAAATAACATATCTTACAATTTAGGACCAAAAAATTACATTTTCTTTAGCCCTTCTATTGTACCCTTCACCAGAATAAAATAATAAAAAAAAAAAATAATAATAAATCATACCAGAAAAAAAAGAAATAATACATTTCTTCAGAGCTATTATATCCTGCAGCAGAATATATAATAATAAATAGAAAAATTAAGAAAAATAATCATTTTAAAATGATAAATGACAATTCAAATAAAAAAAAAAACAGACAATAAAACACCACAATAAAATAATAAAATAAAAATAAAGAAATGCTTATAAAAGAATGATAATAATAATAATAATAAATCTTTATACCAGAAAATTGTTTATCCTGATGATTATCCTTACAGCAAAATATAATAATAAAAAAATAGAAAAATAAAGACAAATATTAATTGAAAATTATAAATACAATTAACACATCAGACAATAAAACACAGAATAAAATAATAATAATAATAAACCTTTATACCAGAAAAAAATGTTTAGCCCTGTTACAGCCTACATCAGAATATAATAAAAAATAAACCAAAAAAAATGTAATTATAAATAATTTATATAATAAAAATAGTAAAACATCAGACAATAAAACACCAGAAAAAACAATAATAATATATCTTTATACCAGAAAAAATTACAGCCTACAGCAGATATAATAATACAAAATAGAAAAATAGAGACAAATAATTTTAAAATAATAAATAATAAATGATAATACAAATAATAAACAATCTTCATAAAGTTTGTTCCCATTTTGAGCCCTGTTGTACCCTACACCAGACATTACATAATGTTGCATAACAGAGGAGATATAACAAAGCAGAAGTGTGGGGCAGTCATTGTGCATTAATGCTGAGCATCTGAAATAGCAGCATATGGGAATCTCTTATGAGACCACGGAAGCGTGGCAGAGTCTGACTTGAAATGGTCAGAACGACAAGAACACACAAGGAAACATCAGAGACAGATGAGCAAGAGCCCATCAAAAGATTAATGACATTTATATGGAGAGAGAATGAGTGAGAAATTGAGAGTGGGAGATTCACAGGTGTTGATCAGGTGGCATGCAGAGGTGATCTGAGACACAGAAGGTGAAAATAGAGAGGAAAGATATCTAACATTTCAATGACAATGAGATAATGGATAAGTCTTAGAAAGAAGAAAAAATCAGCAGAGACAAGGTGTTACGGACAGAAATGAGGAAAAAAGTTACTAGACAGGGAGATGGACTGAACTCAACACCATAATTCCAGTTGCTTTAGGTCTAGCTGAACCCAAAAATGCATCCACATCCCATATTGTTTTCCTTAAAAACATCTTTGGCAATGTGAATTATTCTTGTCACATTGTTTACAATTATTTTTTATATTAAAAGAGATTGTACCCTAGTTTACATTTATATAGATTTTATTCCATATATTCAATTAAATGTCATGTTCAGGTTTATATTTTGCAAATAAATAGTTTACTAAGATGTCATTTAACAGATTCTTTTACCCATAATAATTTACGGTAAATTATTAATTAAATGTAATTTCATTGACAAAACAAGGTGATATATAATATCATGAATGCATCCTACAGAGGGAAAGTTAGCTATGAATTATAGGCATAAATGACAAAAGTGGTAATTTCATGAGAAATTTAATTTGTTTTGATCTTTTGAAGAGTTAAAGAGTTTGGTGTACTACAAAACCACACTTTCAGAACTCAAAATATCCTCCAAAATGACCAGTGTTTTGAAACCAAGCTCCTCCTCTGGCTTATCCTTCTGAAGGACCCCAATTAAAAAGTGACCAAAGTTTGCTAATAAGATTCCCAGTACTGTTACATAATTCACATTTGTGTTTACATCACTGCTCAGAAAATGCCAATGAAAACCTGAATTATGACAAATACTGAATTATGACAAAAAACATAAGTGGACCTTAAGGGCAAAAATAGGGGATGAAATGATATAAAAAGAAAGTATGAAATGACCTCTTTCAAAACAACTTGAAATGTCACAGAACTGATGAGGGATGTGTGCATTTTACAGAGGGATGTGTGCAAGACAGACAGAAAGAGAGAGTGCCGTGTGTTTGTGTTCAGAGGAAGTAGGGCAGTGTGCTGAAGGCCAGTGTGTCGTATTCACCTCTGATTCACACGGCGGTGCTTACTCAATATCTTACCATCGCCCACCCACCTCTGAAAGGCCACAAGATCACTGTGGTCCTATTTGTGATATTAGAAAGAGAGTTGTGGAGAGATGCAGGATGACATGCATTTTACTATTATCTTGAAGTATGCAATTGAAAACCAAGCTCTCATGACTACAATGTTAATAGCAGTGCAACAATTAGTAAAAATATTTTTTACATTTATTAAATTTCCTATTTACTTAATTTTTTTAAAACTGAATAAAAAAACTTTACAAACCCCAAATTATTTAAACAAAATCAGACTTTTAGTTTAAACCTTTACTTCAAATGACTTACAAAACCCACAAATTGGTGTATATATATAATATACATACACACACACACACACACACACATATATATATACATATATATATATATAGTATAAATTAATTTATTCAAAATAATGATCATAACATCCTTCTGCAATAAAATGTTAAAAATGTTTAACTGTTAAATTTTCCTTTTAGATTATATTAAATATTATAATATAATGTTTAATACTACTATTACTAATAATAATAATAAATATATTAATATGTATTTTACACTGTATACACACACTATCATTATCATCTTCACGTTTTATTAATGATTTATTTAAAATAATATGATCTCGACATCCTACTTTGAAAATTGAAGAAACTGTAAACCAAAAATTGTTAAATAACTTAATTTAGAAAACTGTGTCTGCCTAATAAATTGAGTTTTACTGCACAAGCAAAAGAAAAACTAAACCGTCTACACAGTGACCTCTTGTGGGCATCCAAGGAACTGCAGTTAAAACTGTAATACACTGGATTCCTCTCCGATAATCAAGTCTAATAATTTCCCCCAACCCAGATAAGTTCATAAAGGGCAGGAATCGAATATCTCTGCATTCATATTCCAGACTTCATATTGATTAATGACAGGGAGGAAGTCTGAATTGCCTTGTTGAGGAGAGGTGGTTTTGGCGCTCTTATGAGTGGTGCTATCATGACGGTGTGGTGATGAAGGAGCTCTCCACAGCAAGCGATGGTTGGAGAGCCCTCAGGACCGAGACCGCCCACCCTGAGTCCATCTCCCAACAGCGTCGATGAGGCCTGCAGAGCAGCTCTCATATCACACAACCGGCGTCTCACACAAGGCAGGGTTCAGACACAAGTGAGGCTCGGCTCACCTTGTCCAATCAGTGACAGCGGAAGGGTTCATGGGAAGATGAGGCACTGCTCAACCTTGGCCAATCAGAGATGACATTGAATGTTTGCTCTCTCCTTGGCCTGTGGCTCTTGGGTTTGACCGAGGCTCCATGTCTGAGAAGAGACCGACTCAAGTGGAGCACCGGCTAGACAGACACAAACACAAGCCTCTATTTCCCTGTCTGGTTTATTTGGGAAAAGCTGCTAATACTGTTTCTTTTTCTGTATCTGAACTATGCGTGACAACTTTCGTAACTTCCCCAAACGTGGTGCACAAGAAAACATATGCAAGTAGAGAGGCCATATTATAGCCTTTTAAAAAAATCTTAATTTTGTTTTTAGGGTCTGTAATACTCTGTTTAGTTCCTGTGTCTATAAAGCTTCTCCTTCTGAAAAGCACAGTTTGCTCTGATTGGTCAGCGGGACGTGTGTTGTGATTGGTCAACTGCTTAGAGAGAGAGTTTGGGAAATGTCACGCCCCTTACCATAATCACAAGTTTCAACACACAATTAACAACTCAACCAGGCTTCGCCCCTTTATTTTGCATACGCCTTGGGTGGGAATTATTAAAATGAGGAATATTGTGACATGTACATTCACAGAAGAAACCTCAAGACTACAATCGAGTTCAGAAACAGTGCTTACTGATAAAAATCCCTTTGGAATCGACTTTGTGCTTTGTAACTTTGCAGACCTTTTTCATGCTTGTTGAAAAAGTTGAAATTGTAAAAAAAGCATAATAGGTCCTCTTTAATGGCATGTACAAGAAGTGACATCACATACAAAAATTGTTGCTTCTATGAGATGTCCTCTCTAATATAGCGAACCTGAGTGTGAGTAAAAAGTGAATAAACCTTCTCTCGGGTCATCAGGTGTGGGGAATGCAAACAGCTCAGTGGGTATTCCTAACAGGATTACAACAGAGATAGATGACTGAGATTGAGAGTGAACAGTCTCACTGTCCAGACAGGCTCTATTACAGCTGCCAGATTACACTAAACATGATAGAAATCACCAAAACAAATAGACTCACTGTGGCCTTCTAAATCCTCAGTATTGTACACATGAACTCCTTAGGAAAGCCTATAGTGTAGGAACTTGCATGCATACTAATGCAATGCAATAAAATGAAATAAAATAAGTACCATCTATTATTACGTAATGTTTGTAAAATATGTATTGTAATAATATATGCAATTTATATGTTGCCTATTGGACCATGTTGAACAGTCAAACCTTGATCCCCCCACTATAAATATATCAAAAAGTCAAACAATATTTCCCAAAACAATCATGTTTTGTATGAAGCAGTTTGATTAGAGAAAGAAAGCCGGGTGTGCACTGTATGAATTATAATAGTCCTTTACGACTGTTGCTTGTCAGACTGTACGAACATGATTCCCACTGTAAGCCAAGTCACACTGTAGGATCTCAGTTATCATTAATGTCAGACTGTACGGCAGTCAAGACGTGTTAAAGACGGACACACGCGAGAAGGCTCAACAGAGTTTTGCATCATCATCCATGACACATTCGTTGATGGTGAGCCGCATTACATGTGGGAAAAGAAAAACAATCTATAGCATTAATGTTGTTGCCGCACAAATTGTGCCACCAGGTTCTGCACTCCTATTAGTTTTTGATTTGATGGTTGTTGTAGGACAAGCCACACTGCAGTACTGTGGCCCAAAACTTCTGACACTGGTAGAATTAACATTTGCTCGCAATGGTCATTAATCGGCTGTCTGTGAACATGTCAAACTAGCGATCAAAGACTACAGATTTTAGCCTGGGATCAGAGGAATCTTTTAGGATTCTCAAAACTTGTCTCAGACGGCCAAATCATGGGTAAAATCGTACAGTGTGAACCCAGCTTAAGTCTGTCCATTATCCAGACCCAATGACTCAGGGCCTGAGCACAGGCAGAAGCACTGCAGCCCCGCTCGGCATCTGAGGGGAGTCAGCGAGAGCAGAATACCAAGAATTAGCCATGAAAAGAGCAAATAAATAGGTGCTTCAACTTGAAAAGCCTGTAACAAAGCCTTTTGAGGACTTGAGAGATGACATGAGAAAGAATGAGGAGAGAGAGAGAGAGGGGAAACAAGTGTTTTGTCTCTCAGCCCAGAGCTGGTGGAGGGGCAAAGCACCACACAGGGTCGTTTCTGAGGGAAAGCTTTTAATGAAGCCCAGGGGAAAGGAGAGCTCATCAGACTGAGACATATCCTCTAAAATCTCTCTTTTTCTCTCACACACATTTTATATCACATATATTCACATATACACATTGAAACGACTTCTTTAGACTTTTAACTAGAGCAGGGCAGGATTTATACTCATGCCGATATGCATTTCACCTGAGGCTACGATATCGAAGTATAGCCTATACTTTCTTGTCTCCACCTACACAACCAGCTAACTAATGACCCATAAGCCTGAAGGGTTTTACTATACACTGTAAATCACTAGCTAAAGCTCACCAGTGTCTTGTTGACCTCATCTTCACCCTGAAAAATGACCCCTTTGCAAATCAATGACACTAACAGGGAAAAAGCCACATTTTTCATCAAAAACTAGATTTTTTGAGGCATTTTCTCATGCAAAACTTGTCTGCATGATGTTATGATATCATGATATTTTTTAGGGCTTTACAATGCGGTTGCTAATGTGTCCTGAATTTTTTTTTTAGTTGCTGGGTGGTTGCTTACTAGTTCAAGTCAAATCCAAGTCTCAAGAAATGGCTTGAGTACTTTCTTTACCGCATTTTTTTAAAATTTCATTTTGTTTTATTGTCCACGAGACCTTAATCCTAACTCCAAAAAGTTTGATCTGTATTCTGAGAAAAGTAATAGTACACATGATTTGTAGGAGAAGTACAAGCAAAATGAGCAATAATGAGAAGAATGTGCAAAAATAATTACTTTAGCAAGCAACACTGATTAATTCTTTACAAAAAAATCTAAATCAACATGTGAAAGATATGATAAGAATGCCAAATGCAGCAGGTTGCAGTTTAGCACAACAACCCGTTTGCCTGCATGCCCCTTGCATCCCAATGAACGCCAAATATAGGGTTTTACTGTTCGGTAAATTGTAGTAAATGGAAAATGGCTTGGGATTTCTGACTTCTGAATGTGTCAAACGGTGCATTGCTAAGGAGTTGGAAGCCTGAAACAAAAAAGCCCTGGTTTAGTATCATTACCTTCCCTCATTATAGTATTAGCTCTATAAAATGCTCCTGTTGTTTGGGAGAAATACTTACTCGCCTTATAATGGAGAGGCTCACACACAAATAGTGGCCCAGTGTGGACACAGGCCCAAGTGAAGTGCAGACAGGGACAATTGTCTCAAATAAAGGAAGCTAAAAGCAGCTCTGTCCCTGGAATGCTGACAGATGGACAGGAACATTTTTTAGCAGCATTTCGGTCCATCTCTGAATTTGACTGGTGTCTAGAATTGCATATGCTTCTGTTCTGCAATGCTGACAGGAAGAGAGAAATAATGAGGGAATACAGAGAGAAAGAAGGCAATTTAAAATCACTTGCACCATGCATGGAAGTAGAGAGGTGTGGGCAAAAAATGAGGAAGACTTGCCAATTACGTTGTGCTCAACCTCCTGCTCCTCCATTATGGAGCTCTTTCCTTTCACAGTGCTGTCTGGCTCTCAGCGTGGCCCCTCTGATTGTGTGAGGCGTCACTGTCTCACTGATCTCTCTGATAGAATGAGATCCTCATGCTGCATAACTCTACACCATGCCTACATATTGTAACATAACGGATATCTGAAATTAAAAGATGTAGAAGAGTCATACAATAAGGAAGAATCATTCCTTGCATATGCAGTGTTGGTCAAACATGGATAGGCAACAGCTGTAACTTTTGAATTGTAGCTACATCAGAGTGAGAGACAGTTAGATAGACTAAGACAGACAGACTGTCAGATAGATACATGAGTAGACAGACAGATGAGTAGATGGACAGACAGACGAGTCTATAGATTTATAGAATCTAGTCTATAGAATCTATCTATCCACTCATCTATCTATCTATCGATCTATCTATCTATCTATCTAGGTAGATAGATAAGTAGACAGACACATGTAGATAGATAGATAGACAGACAGACAGATGAGTGGATAGACAGACAATCTTTCAATAATTAATTCAAATAATGTGTAAATGATAGTTACACTGCAACACTAAAACATGATTAAAATATCTTCATCTGTCACTTTCAGATGGGAAAATACTGCTTTTAACACTGAAACAGGCAATTAGCTTTTTACACTTAAATCACTGATTGTGTGTGACAGTGGAACTGAGACTATATATGCGGCATGCTGCCCCTTATTATTTCAGCTCCGTTTCAATCATTTCATGCAACATTGACGTGATGCGAGTCTAAACAAAGATGCATTGGATTACAGGCTAAAAGAAAACATCCCTCAAATGAGATTTCAAACTGACCCTAGGGACAGTACACTCAACCGTCTTATTTAAATTCATTTGAATGTCTTTACTGATTTTGACTTCACACATCACACAGATTTATTCAAGATACTAATCCAAGCAAACTGTTTTGAAAATGGCTAAATATGAATTATACGTTAATTTTTAAAATGATACACTAAATAAAAGTGAACAAACTATGTAGATACAGTGACACATCACATTTCACAGCTCCCTTGTCTCTTACTTTCAGCGTACAGCCTTAGGAATCCAGCAATGTTCCAGTCATTCTCTGATGTTCAAGCAGCCCCTGCGACTAATGTTGCAAACCAGCAGAACCAGTGGGACCTGGAGCCCTTGTTTTCCTCCTGCCTCTACTCCTACAACACCAACCCGAACCCAAGTCCCTACCACAGCAAACAGCCCTCAACCTGGCCTAGTACCCAATGGGAGGTATGCAGAATCTCTGACAAATTTAGTTTTTGCATCATGGCATTCAGTTGTGATTAACAGAATATTACATTGCAAATCAAATGCAGTGCAGCGTGTTTTGCTTTTTGCGGTGACAAATGTCTTCATGGAAAATGCATCTTAACTGATATTAATTAAGTGGAACTGCCTTCACAACATTTATAGGATTAATTCTAGTTTTGTGTTGACTAAGTCACTCTTTATTTTAGCGACTGGAAGTCATTAGCACACTCACAAGAGTGCTAGCAGTATCATTAGAGCTGATCTTAATTTAGTTACATGCATCATAACACAAATTAAAACAACTCCTTGGTGTGGAGGGGGGCAAAAACTCGCACATGATCTGAAGAAGAAAGAACGAGTCTGTGGCATGTCTGTGAATATATATATGAATGTATTTCAAAGACATGGGAAATGGCAGGGCCATTTTTAGAAAGTAAAATAAAGTATTGCAGTTTAAAGTTATAAAAAATTCTTAGACACCAAGAAAAAATATTTCTAAGATTTTATTAGCCACACTTGCTACATGCTTTTAAAGATAGATAGATAACGAACTATCCCTAACCCTAATATGTGTGTGAATTGCATTGTACAAAATCAGAGGCTTTTTTCTCATTTCTGCCACATTGATACTTAACCCCATAATGTGATTATAGACGCATGCCTGTGTCCACACATTTGAGCCAGAAACCACCCAAACAGCCCTTTGTGTCCCAGGACTCATTTGTCTGGAATTTCGATGCTGTGGATTTGCTGGTGCTTTTGTTTCGGAGCGTAATTCCACACTATGTGCTGACAGAACACTGTAATCACAATAGTCACATTTGACAAGTGTTTATTTTGACCGTAAAAAGCAAAAGGTCCTGAACTTTGGTGTGAGTTTCTATATATGATTCATCCCTTCTTTTTTCATTCTTAGGCTTTTTATTAATCCTTTGAAAAAAGGATTGGAGATTTGAAAGGATTTGAAAAAAAAAAATGTTTCTTGCTCAGAGGTGCTTTTGGATAGCTTAGGAGAGCAATATAAATGGCTAAAAATTAATATATGCTATATAAAAAAGCAAAAATACAGATAAATGTTTAAGCTCGTATTGAAATCTCTAACATTCTCAAATCTAGTCACAGTTTGAGTAAATGTTATATTGTCGAACAAATAATTAAATACACAATAAATTATAATTCAAATAATTAAAACTAAAATAAATAATACTTATGGACTTTCCATACACAATGATATTTATACCGTACAAACTGTATATTCTATCCCCTACCCATCACAGAAAACTTTATGCATTTTTACATTTAAAAAAAACATCACTTACAGTAGTGTGATTAATAAGCTGTTTTCCTCATGGGGACCAAAAAATGTCCCCACAAGGACAAGGATTTTGGATATTGCCATCTTTCTGAGGACATTAAGATCTGCTTAAACTGGCCAGACAGAAAAAAAATAGATGCTTCATCTGCACTTTTAATATCTGTCAGAAGGAGAAAGATAGAAATCAGTTTTTCAGATGGAGAAGCAAAGCAACAGTCAGTTTTAAGCGGGTGGAAAAGGAATAGAAAAGGCCGGAGCACATCAAAGCTGCTTTGTGTTTGCTCTGGTCCACAAGAGGCCTTTCATGTGTTAAAGTGTGTGTGCGTCTGTGTTTTGGTATGGATCTGTGTATTTCAAACACTGTAGCACTACCTGTGTTTGGAGGAAAGAGGCTGGTCTCTTAGAAGTGTGCTGTCCCTTGAGGCCACGGCAGACATACACACACACTTTCACTCAAGAAGACACAGATCTATAACTGTGTATCTACACGCCCCCCTGCCTCTGAGGTTTATCTTGAGTGTGTCGGGTAGAGCCAAGGGTTATGGGAAGACGTATTATAGGGAGACGGAGATGGGGGGTGCCGTTTGGATCCCGACTGACTATTAGGACCAAAGCAGTCTGCAAGGGAGACCACCCACCCCGTCTGGCTCAGACCCAAACTCAGTCTGACATCCTGCGGCCCACTGGACTGGCAGGAGGGAGGGCAGGTCAAAAGATGTCTAATGGGGACAGACAGTTGTAGCGTATACTGGAGCGGGTTTTCGTAACAAGTCCATATCTTTGAATAGCACAGTTAAAAAGCTGTGATGGAGCGGATTACTGGAAACATAGTGCTCTATGCTAAATACAGTCTTGAATGCTCCAGAATTGTGAAATCGTTACACAATCTCACACTGGTGATGTATGGCGCTGTAAATGGCTTAAACTCTTTTCTTTGATTGTGGAAATATCATAAATGGTTTAAAGTTGGCAAAAAATTTAAAGTAAAAATTCACCCTATTTTCTAAATGCATGTTAATGATATTGTAACCGATTCATCCGTGCAATTATTATTTTTTTAAACGGTGGTGTTTAAACAAACCCAACTTCAGTTTAAACAGACCCACATTTTATTGCCAATTTAGCTTTGCATATAAATGCATTTGTGTCAGCTTATTCAATGTGTTCATGTGGCATTTTAGTAGATAACTTGATATTGTCTATTTATATATATTTGCATGATAGTTTTTTTTTTTTGTTGTTGTTTTTTAATGATAATAACTCCCTGTTTAACAGACAAGGCAAAATTATCCTATTATTTACTCACCTTCAAGCCTAGATGTATCCTAGATGTATATGACTTTCTTCTTTCAGCCAAACACAATCAGAGTTTCTTGGCTCTTCCAAGCTTTATAATGGGAGTGAATGGTACCATTTTTTTTAAAACCCAAAAAAGCGCATCCATTCATCATAAAAGTAATCCATACGGCTCCAGGGGGTTAATAAATGCCTTCTGAAGTGAAGCTATGCCCTTTTGTAAGAAAAATATCCATATTTATAACTTTATAAACTATAACTGGCTTCCCATAACTGCCGTATGCGAGTCTAGTTCTGGGCGAAGAGTGACCTTTAACCCAACGGAAGACGAATTGCATTGGAAGCGCAGAGGATAGAGCAAAACAAAACACTAGTCATGAATTAGAAGTCTAAAATGAGAATATTTAAAGAGAAATGTCGGAGGAGCTTGAGTTTGCAGCCTAGCCCTATTTGTTTGAACCGCGAGAGGCGTCTACTCTCACCTAAGCTTTAGCTACATTATGCGTCTCGTGAACACGCAGATAGCCGTTACCGGAAGCTAGTGATTACATTTTATATAGTTCTAATTATGGATATTTTCCTTAAAAAAAAAAGCATCACTTCACTTCAGAAGGCCTTTATTAACCCCCTGAAGTCGTATGGATTACTTTTATGATGGATGGATGCGCTTTTTTGGGCTTTAAATAATATGGCACCATTCATGCCCATTATGATTGTGTTTGGCTAAAAGAAGAAAGTCATATACACCTAGGATGGCTTGAGGGTGAGTAAATTTTGGGATAATTTTATTTTTGGGTGAACTATCCCTTTAAGCCTAGTCCCAGACTAAAATGCATGTTTGAGCTGTTTTAACTTAAAGCAACTTGCACTGACATATCTTAAAAGATGTCAGTGCTGTTGCTTTGTCTCAAGATGCAAACCAGTAATGTTTTTTTCAAAGGCACCTTAAATGTCCTAATTGAACTAAGGTCTAATCCTGACTTAATCTAAGCCCTGTCTGTGAAACCAGGCCAATAACTGATAATTCTGCAAGCACTCACAGTATGGAATCTATTTTGCAATAACCAAGCATTTCTAAAGCAGGGTGGGTGGAGTGCAGATCAAGAGAAACATGGTGGCATTTATAAACACATCACAAAAATGATCTTTGATGAACTAAATCGTCCAGGACAAAAAAAGATTGCTAAAAAGAAAGGAAAGATGTAAATAAAATCAAGAGAGTAAGGAAGGATGAAGAAGATGATCGAAATTCACTTGCACACAGTAATTGTGAATCATCAGTGAGAGGAAACCGTATTAGCAGCACTGATTATGACAAACGGCCTGTCATCAATTGCAACATAAGATGGGGTTTTTCCAGGACAGTGGAGTTACTCAGTCCGCCAGTGTCACTGTTCTCCCTTTCTTTAAAATGACTGACTCTGATCAGAAGTACTCTTGATCAAGTACAACATATTCAGGGACTTTTACAGTCCTGCTGTTTGGTGATGTTGCTTGGTCCTTCCGTGTCTCTTTGATCCGTCAGGGTTGTTCCCTGCTAATAGCATTAAACCAGCGGCCTTTTAAATTCTATATATTGAATGTATTGAATGTGAACCCAGTATGGGATGGAAACCTGTTTATCTGCCTGAAAGAAGGGATTCAAAAGGTCAAAAGAATCTGTAGCATCTGTTATTATTTCAGCCAGGATAGTTTATAAAAAAAATGTATTAATGTAAATGGAATGTACATTGGTTTGGTTTCGGCAGACTAGATTGCAGACTACGCTGCTGCTGCAGAGCAAGTATGACTTGCTTCTGCTAAATGTTCAGAGCATAAAATTAAAGGAAACATCCTGCTGCTGCTAGAGAGAGGGAGGCCCCCTTAGTAGATCTAGGCAGGTGGTGCTGGGGAGGTGGAGGACTAGAATAAGAAATCGCATAATACGCAATAGTGTATTTGCTTGGATGCGTCGTGCTAAAGGGAAGTAGTAATGGACAGGTGAAATTGATTGGCTTTGGAAGTTGCATTGAGACAGCCAATCAGAACGCAAATAGAGTTTCATGGCTCAACTATTCAAAACTATTCAAATTATATTGATGAAGGGATTCAAAAGGTCAAAAGAATCTGTGCATTTGTTTATATTATGTTATATAGAAAATAATAGAATACATTATGTTAAATATATAATGATTATATAATCATATATATTCCAATAAAAATTTCAATCATATTGATGTTCTGATGATACACATGTGCTTTGGCACACATAAAATGCCCGGATGTGCTGAATAGGCCTGAAACAAGTGAACAGTCATTTCATCGCAAGCTTCATTCTTGCCTCAACAAAGATGGCAACTGAAGTCCTGGCATGTGCAATCCCCATTAACAAGCCAGCATATTCTCCTTTATAAGATTAATGCAGTACATGTAGCAGGTGTCTGCCAAAATTCCTGTCTTATTTAAACCGCCCGGCCCATACCAGCCCTGTAATCCTATTAGGCCTAATTGAGTGAAGTCGGCAGTCTTTTTCAGTTAAACCATGTTCAGCCACTAATAGGATTCAAAGGAAAAAGGTTCAATGCATGGAATATATGCTAGTGTGGGCTTTTTGCCTTGAGCGGGGCAGAGCGTTGTGCCCCGGGGCACCTGAGAGGCCTGATCTGGCCAGAGGGCTAGACAGGGGACGTAAGGAGGGAAGGGGTCTATTTAGGTGTACAGGGTTTATTACAAGCAGCGAAGGTTTTACTTTTTCTTTTTAATGAAATCTGACTGTTTAAAAATCTGTACATCCACATTGCTGTTTGTGCTTGAGCATGAATGTGAGCTGAAGATCATTTTTTAATGGGTGAATCTGAAAAAACATTCAGGTCACATTTCAAACAGAAAAAAATAGACAGTATATGCAACAAATATGATGTATAAATTGCTTAATCTTTTAAATTATTTTGTTTCAGGTAACAGTAATGATATTCTGGCATTATGGTAACATTTGAGGATATCCTAAATTTTCATTAAAATTTTCCCACAGTGAGAAAAATGTCACATTTAATTGAATTTTTAGAAATTGCTGTGGAGCAATTTCTATTTATTCTAACACAAAATTGTTTAAAAACTTAAAAATTATATTATATTATATTATATTTATATATTTTATTAAATTTATAGGAGCTTTACAGGAGAAAAAAGACATTTTTGTGCACTTGAATGCATGATTTAAAATTAATTAATTAAAAAATTAATTAGTTAAAAAATCTTATTTTTATTGGTTTAATAAATAATAATAATAATAATTTAAATTTTTTAAAATAATTATTTAATAACAACAATAATAATAGATATGATAATTATTAACTCTTATAATGTTATGAAAGTACAAAACATGAACCTGATGATTAATTTATGGAAGGTGATTATAAAACAGTGTCACGGTTGTCTGTTGTTATGAAACAGATCTTGCATGTGATATTGCACTGCATAGAATTTCTTTGATCGTATAGATTAAACGGTAAAAGGCAGGAGAACTAGACTCTTCTTGTCTTCAAAGATATTATCTGCCTGTCCCAACTGACCTCTGACCTCTGAGCAGTGTGAGTCCATTTCTGCATTTGATGGGGAGACATGTATCAAACAGGGCCACTGTGGCCCTTAATGTGGTGTATCACCAGGGGCCCTCGCAAAACCCTCAGGCCGACATCTCAGAATCACGGCTCAGCCACACTGATTAGTTGCTGGCGTCTTTTGGACAGAATGACTGAAAAGGACACAGGAGTTCCTATCCAGTCATGGTGCATGAGTCCCTTGTGGATGACGAGACTAGACTAAACTAAAATAAACATTAAATTTTTTTTTTTAAATATACAAAAATAACAAAATAACTTTAGAAAATATGATGCTGTAGAATTATTGAAGTATGATTATTCTGTGGGATCAGTTAAGTAAAATCATGAAGTGGTTTTCATT
This sequence comes from Hypophthalmichthys nobilis, assembly GCA_037950665.1. Classification (NCBI taxonomy): domain Eukaryota; kingdom Metazoa; phylum Chordata; class Actinopteri; order Cypriniformes; family Xenocyprididae; genus Hypophthalmichthys; species Hypophthalmichthys nobilis. The sequence continues at coordinate 6,054,893 of CM075489.1, read as the reverse complement.
AACATATCAATTTCAGATACATTCTGATATAGTTAACGTAAAAAGCAGGAAAGTGGCATTTATTAGCCATTAAGGACAGCCAATGCTTCCTGGAGGAAGTCAGATAAATGTCAATCAAGATCAGAGGAGATCGTCATTTGCATTTCCTAATCTCATTCAGATTACTCTATTCGTCCCATTGTGGAAAGTTAATCTCTAGAATAATATTTCTTTTGTTTCCTAAATCCTTGTGGAATCCTCTGTGGTGTCAATGAGTGGGTTTCTCCATACTCCCCTAACAGGCTTTTTATTTTAGTAAATAAATCCATTTGCTTACATCTAATTTGATAAGGTCATTTGCATGATGAGAGAAACTAGGATGTACTGATCGACATGGAAGATGCCATAAACCAAAACACTAAGCAGGAACTATCCTGGAGGTGGAGTGATAAAAGGTGACTTTTACAGCAATAATAAGGGTGAATGCATTCTACTATGTGTGATCAACTGGCTCACACTGTGAAAAGCCATTTAGTTGCAGGGCTACGCTAAAAGATACTAAGAACCAGAATGTGTAGGCAACCTGGAAGGGCCTAGGACCCCATGACATGAGTCATTTTATAAATGAATATGCAGCTCTTTTTTTGTGGGGATGTTTTATCCCTTAGTTAACGTAATCTTGGGTTATCTTGTTCCATGTTGCACTGCATTTCCCGGTCACCCCCCCATTTACTCCCCTTGGTAAGCACCTTTCAAAATTACAATTGTGGCCTTTTAAAAAAAGCTTTTCTACATAAATAACACATTAACTGAAGGATATACTTATGATCAAATTATTCCTTTGCCCTTTATGAGGAAATCTATTTGGAAATTCATTTTTGTGTCTGTTGTAAATTTCTCTGTGATGCTGCCAAGGCTCCCAAGCAAACCTGGAGATATCGCAGATATTTAAAATTCAGATATCCCTGTCTTGAAAATGGATTTTTAATTAACAATGAATTAATAAACATTTTCTACTTCTGTTCAGCTTAAAAATATTACAATTTACTAGAAATTGTTCTCATTGAGTGAATATGAATGGAAAACTGGAAAAGTTATGAAACAGTAGTTTTATTACTTACGCATTTTATTTGATTGTTTTAAAAAAAGGTTTTTTTGTAAAGAAACATCTCAAGAATTTCAGAGCAGAGTATGATGTCTGTCTTCAATATAATATTTTGAATGACAAGTAAATTAACAACATATAAATCCTACAAAATAAGAAATATTGATATTAAATGTTGCCAAATAAATACAGTATAAATAAATACAAGAATATATAAATTCCACAAACATTTTCTTGCCCAGTCCCAGTATGAAAAACGTACCAAGCACAATGTTCTCTCACCATTCCTGATTTCTAACACGCACGTTCAGCCGGTCTTGCGGCTGTCAGAGCAGAAATTACAGTTCATGCTCTCCATATGTTTTCTCCATGTGCATTCATATGTAAATTGCGTGAACTGATTTTGTCCATTGAATTAAAATTTACCTGCCCATAGACCCTTCCCTCGAAGAAATCAGGATAGAAGTGATTGAAAGTGGGCAAAAGAGATGGATTAAAACGCCAGGTGTAAACGGGTATGTGTGTGCCTTGTATACTTATGATCCGAACGACCAAAATGCATCTTAATACCAGGTGTAAACAGGGCCTTAGTTACTCTAGTTGACCTAACAATCTCCCAATCAGTCCCAATCCAAGACCCCAGTAACTCTTAAGATTTTAAGAAGATGAATTACAAAAGAAGGGACAAAAAGAGAGGATGAACAAGAAAGAAAGAAAGATTTAAAAAAAAAAAAATCAAAGAATTGGATTAATTGGCATAATGCAAGGTGGCTGAACACTGCTAGAGAGAGTGTCAGATTTTGGAGAATCACTGCCATTCTCAAAGCTGAACCATCTGCACAATTAGCTAGCCGAACTTTGACCCCAAGCAGAATAATTAATGAAAAACAGAGGATGAAGACAAAATGTGCAGAACCATTTGAGTGAGTGAGGGAGAATAATACATCAAAGAGAGTCAGTAATTGGCCCTGTGGCTTTCATTCCTTGCCCCATTTCTTTCAATTCATTGACTCAAAATAATGGGTTCAGGTTCATTATCAACAGGTCGTAAGCTTAGGAGTGCTAAACAGGCTGGGGTGTGTGTGTCGAGGCTCAGAGGGACCTGTAGATGAGTCTACGCAAGTAATGCATGATATTGTTGTGGCATAAAGAGCGAAAGAGAGCGATACATACATAAAATCAAAATGCTGGAATATAACTGGTACGGTCAGGTAAGTCAATTGAGCATTTAAATCTTTTGTATTCTACAATGATGAAATCTGTAGTGCGATTGAACTATTGCTTATATTCTGGTTTATCCTGCCATATAAAGTTTATTATTTTGGAGGAAGTGCAAACATATTCTGCAGGAAACAACTTTAAATGCTTTGATCCTATTGTATCAAATTAATCTATAATGAAAAATCGCATAAACTAGGTGTATAATGAAAAACATATATAATGTGTCAATGTTATGCTACATTTGACAATGTAAATTCAATCTGGCTAATTTAATTTACATAATTGTATCATTGGTTTTGCATGTTATAGCGACGGGCCATTTTACGCTTCATTTTTTCAGCTAACAGTCATAACGACAAGCAAACATCTATAAAATTTATAAATGTCCAAAAATGAACACTGCTGTCTCTTTATCATTTAATTAATCTTAAATTAATGAAAGGGTTCCATCACCTTCTATAGATGGGAACCGAAAAAAAAATTTGAGCAAAGGAAAAAAAAAAAAAAATATATATATATATATTTATAGATTGCATGCTGTAGATCCCTTGTTAAATTGTGTGTAAACAAAAGCATGTGCATTTACAGTGGTGCTTTCATTTTCTTTGTTGTGGCACAGAATGTTACGACTCGATTATGTCCTTGCGTATCACATGCAGTTAGCTCTGCTCACGCACATGCGGACGAAACTGAATTGCCACAGTCTAAATGTTCAAGTTACCAGCACGTGATGAGGTAAAATTCCTCAAAACAGTTCATTACTAACCTAACATGCTCAGACGGATGTCCTCCACCCCACTTCTGAAGCAACTGCTCATACCCCCAACACAGTTTGGACTGCTATAAGATTGACTTTGGTGGTTTTCCCATACCTGGGTGTGCCATATCAGACACTTAATAACCTAATAGGTCTTAAAGTCAGGCTTTTGGTTTGAGCAGCACCCTGCAGTGATGAAAAGAGAAGCATCATCTCATGTTAACGTCACCCAAGTACTCAGCTGAGAGGGAAATGAGATGAAAAAAAAAAAGTGAAACCTCCTCAAGAATGTGGGATTATATAGTGTGTTATTGTTTGTCATTGTGGTGGCGTGGTTAGAAAGATACATTTTCACAGTCATTACACTGGTTTATAGGAATTCAAAAGACTTCTGGGGATGTGCTGACAACTTCAAAAAGGAAAAAGAAATTAGGAAGAAACTGTTCTTCAGCACAAATGCTAACCCTTTATTTTAATGGTCGGCGAACAGACATTCTACTGTATAAGTAACTTTGCAACTACGTGTCAACTTATTCTACTAACCCAAACCCTAACACCTAACAGAATATACAGAACTGATTTTAGACATTAGACATTGTTCATGTTGAGTGAAATCCTTATCCAGTAATTATGAATTGAAAACCGGAAAAGTTATGAATTAGTTGGTATATTATTTAATTGTTTTAAAATCATTTATTTTGTTGTTTTTCTCAAGAATTTCAGGGCAGAGTATGATATCAATGTCCCCGTCTTCAATATTCAGTATCAAATTGTGAATACAATAGACTAGTAAATTAAAAATTCATATAAAATATGAAATATTTATATGAAAGTCGTAACTATGAAATATAAAATCGCAATCACGAGAAATAAAGTTACAAATATGAGAAATAGTAATTGTAAGTCACAACTGTGAGATAAAAAGCCACAATTTTGGGAAATGAAGTTGCAATCATTAGATAGAGTCATAATAAGAAGAAGAAATAGTTCAAATTGAGAGCTATAAAGTGACATTGTGAGATTCTAAGCCATATTGTGAGGTATAAAGTTATTATTGTGAAATATAAAATTGCCGTCATAAGAAATAGTCACGATTATGAATTAATAAATTCACATTTTTAATATAATATTATTATAATTAGTTTACAATTACAAGAAATTAAGTTGCAAATGTGACAAAGCCACAATTATGTGAAATAAACTTGCAATAATGAGAAATAGTTAAAACTAGTTGTAAATTCACATTGTGAAATATTAAAAGTGCCCTAATTATGCAATTTTAGAGGTTCCTATTTTTGTTTTGGAGGTCACCTACAATAGATTTACATGCATCATAAGTAAAAAAAAAAAAAAAAAAATACACTTTAATTTTCTCATAATATTGCAGCATCACCTAATTTCTTAAAGAGTCCAAAACCAGTGTGTTCGAAGATTCAGTCTCTAAACCCTTCCATTCCAAGAGCCTACTCTGTTCTGATTGGTCAGACAGCCTGATCTGTTGTGATTGATCTACCCCTTATCTATCTAATGCAGTGACATTCAGACATTCAGGAAATGTCCATTACCATATCTGAATTTCAGCCTCCGGCTTTCTCAGCGCTTGATACACAGTGATAGGAACATTAATGATGGTGTTGGTTTTTGTCTGTATCAATTCCAGTCCTCATCCTTTTGAAGTGCATGAAAACTGGAATTCCGGCACTGAAAACAGTGTCTTCTTGACATGTCGACAACACGAACCAAACTCTTCCAGGCCTCAGCTACTATTACAGTGTTTTAAGGGGCGGGTCAAAGTAAACATTGTTCATGGGCAGCCAATGAAGACTGACATTATGCAAATTTGTTTGATTGTTACATATGTATGTAACAGGAAGTGAGACTGGAATTGCTGACAACTCATTTTGGCAGTTCAGAATCGATTCTTTCTTTTCTGAGACAATAACTTTTTTTGTGCAATTTGATCTTTAAATCTTTGCTGACCTTTTACATTCACAAACAGTGAAGTTCATTCTGAGTAAAGCTCTAGCAATATTTGTTTACAGATGCCACTTGGTTTGATGTTTTGTTATCTAATACAATGATATTCAGACATTTTAAGTGGCTCTAACTACTTTTTGAGGCCACTGTAGATTATGCACCTGTTGTGTATGTACTAGTAAACCTCTCTCTTGTGGTGTCAGCCATGTTGTACGTGACCAATTTCCCAACATGCCCCCAAAATACTTCATCTGATATGCCACAAATCAGAGGTGATTTCCTTCTTGAGAGTAGAAGGGTCCGTCCAGAAGATCAGTCTCTGTTTCAGCCAGACGGACAAGGCCTTTCATTCAATCCTGAACATGAGAGGACGCCACACTGGTCACTTTGTACTAGCATCTGTTCTTCTGCTCCACCATCAAATTCAACTCAGGCTGTGCTGATTAATCAATTTGGGCTGAGGGAGAGTGTAGAGAGTTAGGTCTGTGGAAGGAAATTACAATGATCCAATTTAAATCACAAAATCAGTGTATTAATCTTTAAAGAAATGTCTGGATATTACAATTCATTTGATTAAGTTGTAATGGAGAAGAGGTCTGAAATATGAAAGTTCACCCCCTCTGTAGCACTGTCGATGAGCTGATATTTATAGGGTTTATGAATAAACCTTTGTTTTGAGTACCTAAGCAATGTGATAATAGCATGCATTTCACTCAATATAATAAAGTTTGAAAAAAGGAGAAATGAGACACTATGAGTAAAATGCAAACATGCATGCTAAAACATTGAGCATAGAACTGTATATAAAAGATCTTTGTGTGTGTGTGTGTGTGTGTATGTGAATTAGCAGTATAAGATTTGTGTGCCTCACTGTGTCATTGTAATGGCTGAAGGCTTTTACACTGTATTTGAGAAGGCCATGACTGCTTTAACGTGTCATGCATGTTACGGCACAATCAGACACACTTGTGCCTCTGTGTATGTCCACACATGCACATGGACGCTGTGTAGATTCTCCACAGTCAAAACACACACACACATATAATGACACTGACTTGAAGAGAACGTGGACACAACAGTTTCTTTGTCATCCTTCAAACTGTGTATTATTAGTTCGGGTAAGGTCAAAGTTGATCTAATTTTCTGCTTAGTCTTCATTAAACAGCTATTGCATTATTTCATTTTACACAATTAGATTTAGTCCGTAATGAATATATCTCAAGCTAAAGCTTTTGAACAGGGCTTTGCAAATTTAGCCCACAATTGCACTTTATGTGCACTTGGAAGAAAAAAAAAAGGTTGTAAAGTTAAATATATTTTACTCTGGACCATAGGCCATACGATCACTCACATTATGAACTCAAATTTCAGGATAAGGGCAGCAATTGTGCAGATATCTGGAGCGACAACCCATTCAACCTTTGATACTGCTTTAAACTTGCACTCATAAATAAGAGTTTAGACACTTCATGTACATTCTTCCAATCAGATAAGACAAGAGTCTGTGTTTAAAGGCCAAATTTAATCTTTCAATCGTTTCAATCTTTCATGACATTTGAAGTAAAATGGATTGATTGTGTTCAGCTATTTTACAACAGACAGATGAGACAATGACATGAGGGCTTGAGAACTCAAAATAAAAGTCTAGTCTGAAATTAAGGAGTCAGCCATGTTATATCACTATACATTAAAGGGTTAGCTCACCCAAAAATGAAAATTCTGTCATCATTTACTCACCCTCATGTTGTTCCAAATCCGTAAGGCTTTCGTTCGTCTTCGGAACACAAATTAAGATATTTTTAATGAAATCTGAGCAATTATTGTCCCACCTTTGACAGCTACACAGCTACCACTTTGATGCTTCAAAAAGTAAAGAGATTGTAAAACTAATCCATATGAATTGATTGGTTTAGTCCAAATTTTCTGAAGAGACACGATCACTTTATACGATTAACAGATTAAATTTAGGCTTTTATTCACATATAAACATTGATCAGCGAACATAAACAGAAGCTCAACTGAACCTGCTTGACTCGCGAGAACAAACCTCTCGCTGAAGCTCAAACGTGCTGCAAAACACGAGAATAATCCTCATTGGTTCTCGCACGTCAGGTGAACATGCTTGAACTTCTGTTTACCACAACTGATGTGAGAGCTGATGAATGTTTATATGTGAATAAAAGCCTAAATTAAATCTGTTCATCATATAAAGCAATTGTGTCTCTTTAGAGAATTTGGACTAAACTGTTTAATTCATATGGATTAGTTTTACAATCTCTTTATGAACTTTTTGAAGCATCAAAGTGGTAGTTGTGTAGCTGTCTATGGAGGGACAGAAATCGCTCAGATTTTGTAAAAAAATACCTTAATTTGTGTTCTGAAGATGAACGAAAGTCTTACAGGTTGGGAACGACATGAGGGTGAGTAAATGATGTCAGAATTTTTGGGTGAATTAACCCTATAATATAGATAGTGGTGCTTGTTATTACTATTCCTCAAACTTAGTGCGAGCGATTTGAACAAATCCATAAGCCTAAACTTTAGCATGTAACTCAACCCTCAACCATGAATGATACCTAGTTAGTTTGTTGTGTAAAGGTGTGCTTTTCAAAGCATTCAAACTTAGGTTTTTTATGTAGCGGATAATGAAACGGGTGAGAAAATATCTCATAGGCTTAAATTGAAAAAGGGACCTGAAAGATTTGGGAATGGTCTTTTTTTGACTTGGGCCAGTAAGAAACCACCTAGAAAATATTTTGTAATGTTATAAAAGTCTTTACTGTGACGTTTGATCAAATTAATGTGTCCTTGCTAATTAAAAAGGGATTTTTTTTTAATGTTACTGACTCCAATCTTTTGAACCGTAGTGTACATTTGTGCATTATTGCTTGTATACCATAAGTGCTTTTTATCTGTTTGCTATGTTTGTGTACAACAGAAATGTCCTCAAATGTTCCTTACCCCAACTCACCTTACTGTGACAAACCCTGAAATTAACTTACGATCTGTCGTTATAACACAACTCTCCACAGCCAAAAAGTAACAATGCAGGCAAATCCATTTAGGTGATTCAAACCAGTGATTAGTCCAAACCCAGATAAAGAAGGCCTTTCAAAACCACAGCGAACTCATAAGCCCTTGCTCTGAGAGTGCTGGGCCCTTTTTGTGAGTCTGGAGTGTGGAGGGAAGTCATGTGATATGGTTTGGTCATTTTGTGATTTTTAAGGGGATCAGTGCAAAGCAGGGGGCCAAGTTAGAAGATCATGGGATACGGTTAGATGCTTCCGAAAAGTTGTTCACCCCCCAACTATTGAGAATAAATTTTCCAATGAAAGCGGTTTATTGATCTAATTCACTACAACTACTTTCCAATGCTTTATTTGAAGCATATAGCCTGTATTTGAATAGTGAGGAATGTGTTTTACAGTTGCTGTTTGTTTTGGGTCAGCAATTAAATCTGTCCGTACAAATGGACTGTGGGTCTGAATTGGATGGGGTTGAGTGGATTCCTCTCAGGTGTGCCTGTGAACGGCGTGCCTTGTCGGCCCTTATGGAGTGGAGGCTAATTGATTTAGATCGAAAATCACATTAGACGTAATCACATCTTTTCTGGGGAAACCAAGTTTCTATTCATCCCACTCTTAAATGCACAAACCTATTAGCAACCTATGAAGCTGTTTATGTAACATTGCAGTCAATTAATATTTTAAGCTTTTCATGCCAAATGTTATGTGTTCCAAGTATGCAGGGCCTTGTAAAGATGCTTAAAATAGTTTTGATTTTTATAATCAAAACTGTGCCTATAGACCATGCAGTGAGCCCAAAAAGTATTTGGACTGGTAAGTCTCGCTTAAAAATGTATGAATGTCATTGCGTTTGGTAACTATGGAAGCTTGTTTACGCTACAGAAAAGAGTTTATCCCCCGGTTTCACAGACCAGGCTTAAGCCTAGTCCCAGACTAAAATGCATGTTTAAGTTGTTTTAACTGAAAGCAACTTGCACTGACATATCTTAAAATACGTGAGTGCCATTGTTTTGTCTCAAAATGCACACCGGTAATGTACATTTATAAAAGCTATAGTTATAAATAAGCTATAGATATAAACTCATAATTGCAAGATATAAACTTGGAATTGCGAGAAATAAAGTCAGAATTGTGAGATATAAACGCTATTGCAAGGAAAAAAGTAAAAATTGCGAGACATAAACGCGAAATTGTGAGGAAAAAAAGTAAGAATCGCAAGAAATAAAGTCAGAATTGCGAGATATAAACACAATTGTGAGGAAAAAAGTAAGAATTGCGAGTTATAAATCGGAATTGCGAGAAATAAAGTCAGAATGGCGAGATATAAACCTGCAATTGTGAGGAAAAAAGTAAGAATTCCAAGATAAATCGGAACTGCGAGAAATAAAGTCAGAATTGCGAGATATAAATACGCAATTGCAAGGAAAAAAGTAAGAATTGTGAGTTATAAATCAGAATTGCGAGAAATAAAGTCAAAATTGCGAGTAATAAAGTCAGAATTGCGAGTAAAGAACTCAGAATTGCGAGTTATAAACTCAGAATTGCGAGAAATAGTCAAAATTGCGAGATATAAACTTGAGTTTATATTATTTCACACTTCTTGAGTTCATATTATCTCACAATTTTTGAGATACAAACGCAATTCTGAGGAAAAAAGTAAGAAAAAGGTTTTATAAATCATAATTGCGAGAAATAAATCCATAATTGCGAGTTATAAACTCAGAATTGGGAGAAATAAAGTCAGAATTGCAAGTTATAAACTCAGGATTGCGAGAAAATCAGAATTGCAAGTTTTAAACTCGGAATTGCAAGAAATAAAGTCAAAATTGCGAGATTTAAACTTGAGTTTATATTATCTCAATTTTTTCCCTCAGAATTGTGAGATAAACTCACAATTGTGAGTTATAAAGTCTGAATTGTGTGAAATACAGTCAGAATAGTGAAATATAAACTTGATTTTATATGATCTCACAATTCTGACTTTTTTTAATAAAATAGAATAAAATAAAATATTCATACATTTGAAGATCTGATCAAGTATTTACATTTTTGGAGGTCACTTTGTCATGCAATAAAAGAGAATCCGTGTAAACTTAATATAGAAATTTTGTACATCTTTCACACCATATTTTTTGTTGATAAACTCAGTTGCAGCACTGAGCTCAGGGAGGACAGTTTGGCACTCCTATCATACAGTTAAAATGAGTGTAATATTTAATTTATATATGAATCATTAAAGTCTTCTGGTTATTATGCATTCCTTTTCTACTTGGATAAAACAGCTCTCAGATGTGTGAGCTGGACTTTGAAGTCTTGTCTCAGAAGCGGCCCAACTCTTACAGGAAGTAGCTCATGTTTAATACATACTGTATGTGGGACTAACAAAGGTGAGAATTCAGACTGAATTCAGAAAAACATTGAAAAATGGCCAACCAGGATTTTGGGTAAGAGGTAAATATACAAACACATATAGAAACACTAGAAAAAAATACACACACACACACACACACACAGGTTCAAAGACACTCTGGTCCATTACTAGAAACTATCCTCAGCATTTCCTTTAAAACAGGAAGCAAGGCAACAAAAGGATGCTGATACACACGACACACGTCCTGTCTACTTTAGAGCTCTGCAATGATTTTCCAAAGCATCTTCTCACTGTTCTCTTGCCACAATCATTTACAAAATTTGAGATACAAGTTTAAAAATGGCCTCAATTTTCTTGCTTAGTTTATATTATGCAGCAATGAAACCTGAGTAAAAAAAGTGATTTTATTCCTTGTAAATGTGACTTTATATTGCTCAATTGTGTCACTTGATATCTCACATTTGCGGCTTCTTTTATCATAATTGCAACTTTATATCCCCCAACTGCGACTTTAAATCTCACAATATGACTCCATGGGCCCTATCATTCACCCCGTGCAATGTGACGCCAGGTGCGGCGCAAGTGTTTTTTGCTAGTTTCAGCCCGACGCAGTTATCATTTTCACATCCAGCGCCACGTTGTTTAAATAGCAAATGCCTATCTGTTTGTCCATGGGTGTGCTGGTCTGAAAATGAGGTGTGTTCAGGCACATTGTTGGCGTGTTGCTATTTTGAGGCAACTGAAAACAACTGCCCCATTGACCAAGTGAAACCTGGTCTAAAATCAATGGTGCAGTATTTTTTTTCGCGTTAGTAATATGCAACGCACGTACACTCTTCTTGTTACACACATAGGGATGCGCAGCCGCACACAAACATTTTTAAATATTAAAAATAAAAGGATTCCTTTCTGGAGAAGCGTTCAGACTTTCCACTTGCAAATTCCGCCATGTAAATAGCAAATTCGCCATGGTGCAAGCAACTGGCTTTAAAAGGGAATGGGAGTTGAGACTCTGATTGGTTTATTGCACGTTACGCTCAAAACACACAATGACTCATTAAGAGACTAGGTACAACCCTTTTGGACCATGTCCCTGGCGCACCAACCATTTTTTCCGTGGTTAAACTAGCAAAAGAGGATTCGGATACCTGCACCATGCGCTTCAGACCATGTGCTTAGATCGTTAAAATAGGGCCCCATATCTCACAATTGCAAATTTATATGTATCTTACAAATTAATTTCTCAAAACTGCAACTTTATATGTCCCAATATAAAGTGACCTTATTAATAATATAATATAAAGTGATCAATATTTATCAATCACAATATGACTTCATTTATTGTAATTGCGACTTGATATGACTTTGTGACTTTAAATCTCACATGATTCCATATCTCTCAACTGCAAATAATTTCTCAAAATTGCAACTTTGTCTCCCAATTGCAAATTTGTGACTTTATCTCTCACAATCACAGCTATGACTGTATGTGACTTTATTTATTATATTAAACATGATCTTACGGTTACATTTTTTTATTTTTTTATTCTGAGGCAGAAACAGACTTCCATAAATTCCACATCTGCTGAATCTCAAAAACACTGATGTTGACTTTGTGTTTGACTTTGTGGTTTATAGCAGTAAGTCAGATTTGTACTGTTTCTACAGACAAACAGCACTGCAGACTGTGGGGAAAAATCTCCATGGTGCAATATAAAAATTGCCCTGGAAGACAAATTTGAATGGAAAACAGTCAAAACAATGTAATTCCCAGAAGCTTTGCTCAGTAATTTTAATCTAAGAGGCTTCAGTAAGCAGCACTACGCACTTCTTTGGCCTTGAGTGTACTTGTTGGTTCTCAAAGTGAATGTGTGTGCACTACACTACAAGTGCACACGCAAGCGAGTGTGTCCCCAGTTGCGTTTCGTTTAATTAATTTTTATGTACATTGTTTGTGTGTGTTAAAGAGATAACCTATCAGGGGAATGTGCTGAGTAAGGCTGTAAAGATGGTCAGACAGGAAGGACCAAGAACAAAATAACTCTCAGAGTCTCTAGCACCTGAAATTCTGCCTCTGTCAGGCCTTTGGGTGACCACTAAATCCTGTACAGAGGAAGCTGGAGGGCTGAGAAAGCTGATGTGTCATGCCTTCCTCTCCAGGCCCTTGTTTCTGCACACACAGCTCAGGAAAGCCACACACACACACACATATGCTCAGTTATCCTTCTGCTTTCTAGCCTAGTTGCGCTTACACTGGACCAGCTCCTCTTGGCTTGTGGTTTAAGGGCAAAGACTGCAGGCCGTTTGTGCATGTTGTTTGCATGACACCTGCTGACCTACTGTGAAGGCTTCTTGTGGACCATGAGCCGCTGCTGTGTGGTTCAAGTCATCTCTCTGACTGAGATCCAACTGCTGTCGGTATGTAGCTGCAAAAGAGAGTGGAATAGGGATGAGAGCTGCATGAGAGTTTCAGTTCAAATGCTATTTGTGTGTCTCTGAGTGTAATGTTCTTGAATGGTTGCTTGGAATGGTTTGATACCTGCTCATTGTTGTTTAATGAAAAACTGTGACTTTAGAATGAGCTTCAGTTACTCTGAGTCTATAAAAGTGCTGTTTCGAAGAGATTGCTTCCTGTTGCTCAGCTGGTAGAGTACACTATGGTACTCAAGGTTATGGGTTCGATCCCCCAGGGTTACACAATGATAAAATGTATACCTTGGATGCACTATAAGTCACTTTTGATAAAAGTGTTTATGAAATGCATAAATATACTTTGAATATCTATTTGGGTCGGACCCTTGGTTTAATTGGACAGAGATGATACAAATCAAACAGATTTATGATATTTAAATTAAAAATATCTGTAATACTTTTGTAGAGAGTTGAATGACAGAAGTACGATATAAAAAAAAAAAAAAAAAAAACTATATAGAGTTGCTATAAAGCACACACTGTTCCCAAAAAGTATTTGGATACTTAAAATAGTATCTTGCGGTATATATACTTAAATATATATATATATATATATATATCAAAATGTCATCTGCAAATGAATGATGATAGGGCTAACAAATTTATTTTTAAGAAATATTAAATATAAAATGTTATAAACATGTATAGCATTTAATATTTTCATAGTAAAAAGTAATAAATAAATAAATAAATAAATATTAGAAACCTATATTTCTATACAATAAATGATGCTTGGTTTGATGGTTTGCATTTTTGCCTTTTGACATTTTGCAGTTCACTGTTTATTGCTTCTGTGCATAACATACATAGAAATAGCAAGAACATACTGTCAAATTCAAAATTCACAAGGAACAATACTTGACGTGAATGTGATTCCGTTCTTTTGGTGTGTTGTGTGTGTGTGTGTGTGTGTGTGTGTGTGTGTTTGTATAAGAAGTTTTACTTTCTCTTCCCCTCAGAAACTTTTGTGGTCTAACAGCATTGATTCTGAGGAGGAATATTCAATATAGCACAACTGATGTCTTCAGAAAAAAACAAAACAAACAAAAAAAAAAAAGAGTAGCTCTGACTCTGTCAGAGTAAAGGCATATCCAATAGATTTATATTGAAGGGATTTAACTTCTTTATCCTTTCCAACTCACTATAATACCTGACCTTTTGGCCATGAGAGGTTTTGTCCATAATTTCTACAGCCGGTAAAAATCGTCCCCCTCCCTATTGTTTCAAAACACAGATTTTTCTGAAGTGAAACCAGAACTTGACTAATCCTGAAACAAAATTAAGCAACATCAGCGCTAGCACAATAGATTATACATCGCCATTCAAGACACACTTACAGGTTTTCTAGGCAAGATGCACACTTAACGTCCAAATTAAGGTAAAGGAAATGTTTTTGTTATTTTATGTTATGTTACATTTTTGTGTCAGTGTTTTTGTACTTCTGTACTGTCATTACTTTTTTGGATTATATTATAATATTAAATAATATAATATAATTTACAATTATATAAATTGAATAAAATTGTTTAGATACAATTATACAGTTATTAATATATATTATTATTAATATTAATAATAAATAAATGTTGCTAAAAACTGCTATTCTTGTCTAAATGGACATCATACTGATGATTTAGTGTAAGATTAACTCATAATCTGCATGCTGAGGGCTTAGTACATGAAACCTGTGTTATTGTGTCTTGTGTTATTTTAAATATGCCATCTAATACATCTTCACATATAGGGCTTCCAATGTCTATACATTATTTGTGAACAAAACCACTACGTCAATCACATTACAGGCTTTGATTAGTTAATAGTCATGTATCCTGCATTCACAACAGAAAGGGGAGATGTAAGTCAAGGACATGGCCCTCTAACACAACTAACAGTGGGCAGGATAACCCTTCCCTTCCCCACTGCAGAGATGAGCTCTCAGACACACAATGGCTTCTTTCACCTTTGCCTAGGATAAGAGAGAAGTTACACTCTTGGGTCTTTTTGAAGCCAAATCTAGTGTGTGTAATGAAAAGAGCTTTGCAATGGCTGATAAACAGAGACAGACCTCCGCTGAACTGTTGAATACGCAGTCAGAGGGGCATAGAAGATCCGATTTGGTCCTCGGATTCATCCTTCAAGGGCTTAAATAACTATTTCAGTGCATATGGGATAATATTTTCCATTTAAGATTTCCAGTAAAGGGCGATACAGCCTAACCTCAAATAAATGTTTCTGATTCAACGAGCATGAGTAATAAATGCCTCTTTTGTTATTTCAAACAGATGTTTTGATCAAATTAAACAACTTTCATTCACACAATTGAGTATTTTTAGTCAACGGTCAGTAAAAGTTCAGTTTTGGATTTTTCCAAAAATACTTTGACCGCCATAAAAGAAGCTCAACAGTTGTGCTTTTGTGAGCATAGACAACATAATAATGACTACTAGGGGTCACCTTCATCACCCCGAATGAATGCTTCCCTCCTATATTTAGCTTTACGATATGTTATAGACTAAAATTAGAGGAGAGACTGGGTTCATGACAGTTAGTTTTTGAAAACAGATACAAAACAATGTTGTCTAGTGAGTCTGGTCCAGAGATGGGCCTCTGGGTCATTTGGAAACCGCAAAGAACAAGCAGTAATTGTCTCGGACCCCCTGAAGCAGAAGTGGCAGAAGGGGGAAGTCTGGGATTGGCCGCTTCACGCAAACAAAACTGGGCGGTCCCACTGAATTAGCGATATAGGCAAAAGACCTCGGCCCTGTGGTGATCAAACCTGTCAAATCAGTACTCTCTCTGCTTGAGGTGATTACTACGACCTGCTATAAAAAGGAAAGGCCTGGTCTTAGTACTAATTAGGTCACGGAGTTCCTCCTGCTTGGTTATAAAGACCGGACAGGAACAAGAGGGGACAGTCACTTGGTTTCCTCTCCGCAGCCTGGGATCCTACCTTAGCGTTCCTCCAAGTGGAAGTACAGGGATTGAGAATGCCACATTTAACTGACTGTAGTTTCTACAAGATGAGAGACGGAGCTCGAGTTTCCAATGTAAGGACTTGCTATGTTCTGCTTTGACTTGTTTTGCGCAAGATAAGGGCTGTTTTGGTGCTTGGTTAAAGGGTAGTTTACCCAGAAATGAAAGTGCTGTCATCGTTTACTCACCCTCCTCAAGTTGTTTCAAACCTGTAGGACTTTCTTTCTTCTGTGGAACAACTGAAAACGTTTTTGTCCATATAATGAAACTCAGTGGGGTCCAAAAACAACACTGAATCCCAAGGACTTTCATTGCATGTCAAACAAGACATTTTACAAAATATCTTCTTTTGTGTTCCACAGAAGAGACAAGTCATACATGACGATATGAGGGTGAGTAAATGATGACAGCATTTTCATTTTTGTGTGAGCTATCCCTTTAAGTGTATTGGTTTGTTTTTTTGGCTGATTAAGTCACTTTTTGGGATGTTTTAAGCAGTTACTGAGTCAGATTGCATTGAGACATGCTTAAAATGCTATGCTTGATATATGCTTAATTGAAGGAAATAACTGCACGTTTTTTGTATATCTTGCGGTAAGGTGGTTTTGGTTGCACTGATGCTTAATGTTGGGAAATAAGTGATGTGAAAGAAACAAAAGTATGAGGCCATCATTTATGGCAAATAAGACCTACTAAGCTAAAAGGTGCTTTTTTCTCTTCTTTTTGAAGGTTCAAAGTCATTTGGAGAACTCCAAGTACCACCACCACCAGACCCAGCAGGTCAAAGAATACCCAACTTTGGGCAGCAAACTTGCTAGCCAGGCCCACCCGGTCACCCATCCTCACCCGGGCCAGGCCCTGGGCACAGTGCCCGTCATGCGCAATGGACACATGCCACCCGTGAGCGACAGCAGCACGCCAGGAAGCCCAGTCACCTTGTTCTCACTGGCCAACAATCACGACAGCGAGGTGAGTCCTTCCTGTGATCTCATCTCTCTTTTTCAAAGTGTTTGTACTCATCAATAACTTCAAACATTCAGCTCTGATCACGTTGACAATGAAAGGATGGGTCATCTGCTCTGATAAGAGGTGCTTCATCCTCACAGTCGTCTTTCTGAGATGATGAATCATCTGTTATTGGATTAGTAGCCCAGTTTATTCACACGTCTCTCACTTTCACTCTGCATTGACACAATGACTGATGACAGTGAAAATGAAACTCAAAACAAGCAAACAAACATCCCAGATTGACAAATTCAACCTCTGTTGACGGAAGAGTGCGCTATAATCACTGTTTTCTTTTAGTTTCCTATGGATGAAGTTATTGATAATCTTATTAGCCTTGAAACCGGTTTCAAAGATGGGGGTTTGGAATGTATGGAGCCAGGCATCATAATGCAAAATAATGTAAGTACATGCCAAGTTCATCTCTTCACTTTGTCGAACTGTTACGTCCCGTGTCATTAATAATAACCTGTGTATAGAGGTGTAAATTATACTTAAAGGATTAGTTCACTTTAAAATGAAAATTACCCCAAGCTTTACTTTACCGTCAAGCCATCCTAGGTGTATATGACTTTCACCTTTCAGATGAACACAGTCGGAGTTATATTGATAAATATCCTGACGCGTCCAAGCTTTGTAATGTCAGTGAACGGAACCAACAAGTATGAAGCTGAAGAAAGTGCATCATCCATCAAAAACGTACTCCACACGGCTCCGGGGTTAATATAGGCCTTCTGAAGTGAAGCGATGGGTTTGTGTAAGAAAAATATCCATATTTAACAAGTTATAAAAGAAAATATCTAGCTTCCGCCAGACCGCCTTCTGTATTCAAATTACAAAGAAAGTGTAACGCCTCTCGCAGCTTACGCTACGTCCTACGTCTTCCGTGTTCGACTTACGAAAAAAGCTTATGCAACAAAAGTTGAATATGATAGGCGGAATGGTGAATCTGTCGGTGATCTGTCGGAAGCTAGATATTTCATTTATATTTACCTATAACTAATAGCTAATAACTACAACTATATAACTATAAAAACTATAATCATAATAAATTATAAATAGCTATTTAATGCATTATATAACTAGATGTGTTACCATGTAATGAAATGAAAAATTGCAAAGTACTTCTGCCTGTGCATAAAATGCACACTTAATTTGTTGAATAAAACCGGTCTGAATCCAAAATATAAGCTACATTTGTAGGTTTAAAAATTAATTACACGCAATTATAACACAAACACGTGCCAGTCTTTGGTGTGCTTGTGAAAAGGGGTTTGTCTTTGCGTGAGGTCACACTGAGTCCAGCTGAGAGTCAAAGTTCACAGTCTCCATGGTGAAAAAATGGGAACAGACTTAAATCTCAAGCTTTAAACAGTGGAACAATACAGATTAGTCTATTAATGATGTTGGCATGCAGAGAGGTATTCCTTAGAAGAGCTCGACTATGTTAATGAGTGATCACTTCTCCAAAACAGAGGGAGCAAGCTAGAAAAATAACTCAGCTCTGCTAAATGCTAAAAGCGCATTCTGCTGAGGAATTGCAATTTAGCTAGAGCCAATGAAAACCCTTAGGTAAGCATCTGGGCACACAAGTGGCCCAACTATGTGTGAGACCAGCATGAAATTGTTAAGGTCATACTGATGTCTGTGGACGGACAAAGCATCGCTTGAGTTGTGATTACTACAACACCTGAACTCACTAGAGAGGTATGTGATACTAAGAGCATGATGGGAACGAATAAGGCAGAGGAAGTAGAGAGAGAGAGAACAAGCAAGCAAGAGTTTTGTATTTGAGTAAGCAGTCAAGCATTGGATTGAGCTAATATCTTCTCTCCCAGTGGACTTGTTCAGAAATGATACCATGCTTAAACGGATCAATTCGTTCTAATTAGTCATACAGCACAACGCATCAAGCTGCTTTCCCGTGTCAACATATCTGCTAACATGATGGGAATGGATTGAAGCGATTACGACACGAGCAGTCAAGGAGCCGTGGCAATCTTTCATGTTGATAAGCACTCTCTTTCCCCCACTGAGATAATGGAGAGAGCGTACGAGCAGAGGAAACACTATAATGCCTGCTGTCTCTGTCTTCATGTAAAGCTCTGACCTCCTGTGTAGTCCTGTACTACTTTTTGAAAAGGATTTCACCCATAACACTGACAGAAATTGGCTTTTCACTGCACTAGCTTTTGTTGGACTGGTAGTCAGGGAAAAAATATATATACATGTAAATGGTGCTGACCGGATTATGCCATAATAAAATGTTGTTGGAAGAACAATAATGTAAGCTTAGAGTAATAGAAACCGAGAATCATTTCAATGAAACTCAAATAATAATAAAAAAATATCACTTGCTCTACAGCGCCCTCTTTTGTCTCTTGGAGCGCTGCATCTGTTTGAAGCGCTGAATAGACTGAATTTATGCATAGAAGCTCTGCAGATATCCAGAATTTAAACACCTATCATCCATAACGTCCTCGTTTTACATACTTTAGTTAATTTGGTTATGCATCATGTGGCTGTAATTATCACATTTGAATCCTCAAAATTAGTGGAAAAAAGTGGGAAAAGTCCATCTAGGCCTGTTTAACAATGTTTGGTCTTGTTTTAGTGTTTTTCTCTTAACATACAGAGGGGCGGTGTCAAAAATCATGCATGTAACACCAAAAATATTATATATGATGCAAAATAGACTGGATAAAAGATCACACACACATGCTGAATAACTACACATGGTGAACATGTAATGTCCCTGTGTAGATCTAGACTTACTTTCTCTTTCTTTCCCTGAAGGTGTCAATGAACAACAGCATGCTGGAGGTGTACGGCGGTGACCAAGGTATGACTGCCGCTCACAGTGGACTGACACCCTCATTGCCCACAAAGCTCTCAGTTAAAATGGAAGTCACAGGTACGGAGCACAGAAGGGCACAGACGCCTGTCCAAGCAGGACCTGTGCTGTTAGCAAAGACATTTCAGAAAGAAACATTTACAAGAGCAGTTTAGTTTCAGATTAAAAACCGACTGCAGTTTTAAAACAGTTAATTTTCTGTTGCTCATCTGGTAGAGCATTGCGATTAGCAATGACAAGGTCACAAGTAAGTCCCTACACTCTTAAAAAAAAAAAGGTTCATTGGGGTTCTATATAGAACCCTAGAGCTTTTGTTTACGAACTGGGCTTACTTTAATATAGGGAACACATATTCAATATTAACTACGACTTTTCCCTCAATAAACTCATAATTTACTGCTTATTAATAGTTAGTAAGTTAGTTGTTAAGTTTAGATATTGGGTAGGATTAAGAATGTAGAATAAGGTCATGCAGAATAAGACATTAATATGTGCTTAATAAGTACTAATAAACAGCCAATATTCTAGTAATATGCATGCTAATAAGCAACTAGTTAAAATACCCTAAAATAGGGTTACCACGAAATGTTTAATTCATGAAATTAAAAATTAAAGCTAAATCCATAAAATTATCCCATGACGGGAACCCCTAAAAGGTTCTATATATGAAGCACCTTACAGAACCCTTTAAGGTTCTATATAGAGTGCAAGAACACACATAAAGAAATACATAAATAAATAAATAAATATTTTTTTGTGTGTTTCTTAGGGCTTAATCTTGTGACCTAAGAACACCAAAAAATAAAATAAATCAATTAATGAATGAATAAATAAAAAAATAAAAAAATTGTGTGTTTTTTGGGGACTTGTGACCTTGTCTCAACTAGCACCATACTTGAATTATGAATGATGAATTAGCCGTCTCAAAACTGCAGAGTGTAAATTACATTTACGTTTATGCATTTGGCATGCTTATTTTTTAATCATGTTTTTAAATTGATTAAAGTTATATTTCATCATATTATACTATATATGTTCCCAATAAACACAAAATATAATAATAATAATAATAATAAATAATTTTGTGTTTCTATATGATGAAATATGAGTATAATATGATGAAATATAATTAGTCAATATGCTTTCGTCTGCCTCTGATTAACACATTTTAATCCTCAAAAAAGTCTGCAAATCCATCACTTTTATCATAGTATAATATGAGTATGCTAAAAAATATGCTAAAAATATCCTGAATCCACTGTAAGTCGCTTAGATAAAAGTATGTAAAATGTATACACATAAATGTAATTTACACAAATATGTCTTTTATAGGTGTGTGTAGGTAAGACAAATACTATTTAACAGAGCTATTAAAAACAAAACAACATAATATAGTCTTTCCTTCTGGAAATTCAGGGAAAACAAAAAAACAAGGGCATACTGTGAATAGATCTAGCAAAGCAAACCCAGACGGGCCCATTCCACATGTGTTATTCCAAAAGGCCTGGGCTGTGAAAGCCAAACACAACTGCATGTTTCATGTTATTATCCAGCTGTCTTATTCTTAGAGTCAGCGTGCTCTCATTCTTCATTATCAATGCTTCAGTGAGCGGAATATGGTAGCATGTATTCTTAGCATGATAGACATGGCACAATGCATCCTTTGTGGGCGCCTTTTTTTCTTATGAATGTCATGCATCAAGTAAAGCTAATTGATTCAGGAAATAGAAAGGATGCCTGGAGAACTCTTCACTCTGGCAGGAAAATAAGTGCATTACTGTCTTTTTCATATAAGCGTGCTGCACGGCGCTCTTGTTTGGTTACGCGCGGCTCAAATGACCTTATTGAATCAGCAGAAATGAATTGAGAAATCCAATCACTGCTCCCAATTATATAATTTGGAAGAATGTGAATATGAATGCAGAAGCATTTGGCCGCCCTCCTCTTCACCCAATCTGAGATGTCAGCAGATTGGTTAATCGTAAGGTCAGGAAGGATTAAAAGAAGATACACATCATTTCTACATTAAGACAGAGATCTGGTGTTGACGAGTCTGGGGTGAATAACACTTATTCAGACACAAAAAGAAGGGTTTGTAATGATCTGTGGCTGCATGTGATGGGTGTTTTTTAGGGAGTATTAGGCAGGAATCTTGAGGACTGGCTTTTTTAAAGACACATTTTGCGTCAACATGGTGTTCAACTTACCTTTGGATATACACTTATTAGTTTCTGCAATAACCTTTCCATCCTCTCTTCTTCTCTTACAGAACACGACACCAGAGTCATGGCCAAAGAGAGACAGAAAAAAGACAACCACAATCTAAGTAAGAGGCCTTTACACTTGGTTATTTAACCCTCCTGTTGTGTTTAGAGACCCAGAGGCCATGTAAATACTTCCAAAAATACTTAAAATTCATTCATTTATTCATTGTATATGTACAAGTTTGATACTTTTCCTAATGTTTTAAAGGGATAGTTCACCCAAAAATGAAAATGTTGTCATCATTTACTCACTATCATGTTGTTCCAAACCTGTATAAGTTTCTTTCTTCTGTTGAACACAAAAGAAGATACTATGAAGAATGTTGGTAACCAAACAGTTGAAGGCAGCCATTGACTTCCATAGTATTTTTTTTCTACTATGGAAGTCAATGGGTTCCATCAACTGTCTGATTTCCAACATTCTTTAAAATATCTTCTTTTTGTGTTCAACAGAAGTAATCAACTCATACAGATTTAGAACTATGAGAGGGTAAGTAATGACAACATTTTTGGGTTAACTGTCCCTTTAAGAAACTGTTGTTAATGCACAAAAAATTACTTTTTACAGGACTCAAATTGACTCCAACTAAAGCAAAGTAGCTATATTGCATATAACAGTCACATTTTTGAAAAATGCATGGCTGATTTGTGATACAAAAGAGGGTTTGAACTTCCAAAAAACATTGTCAAATGGATGATTAGATCAGAGAAAATATTCTGGTAACACTTCACAATAAGGTACCATTAGTTAACATTAGCTAATGCATTAACTAATAATAAACAATGCATTTGCTACATTATTAATATTTGTTAACATTAATGAAAATACTACTGTTGATTGATAGCTGTTGGTTCAGGTCCATTAAATAATACGGTAACACTTCAGTTTAGTGTCCAATTCTCACTATTAACTACACTATTAACTAGTTGCTTATTAGCATGACTATTACTATGATATTGGCTGTTTATTAGTACTTATAAAGCACATATTAATGCCTTATTCTGCATGACCATATTCTACATCCCTTAATCCTCCACCTCAAAAGTCAATCAATATCAAAAGTATCAACCTTAGTAATAGTTAGTTAATAGTAAGAATTGGACCTTAATCTAAAGCTTGACCAATAATATTAATAGATGCAACTTTTAATTTTAATAATGTATTAATAAATGCTGAAATTAACATTTAGAATACTTTTCATTGTTAGTTTATGCTAACTAATGCAGTTAACTAATGTTAATGAATAGGACCTTATTGCAAAGTGTTACCGATATTCTTTAAGATTTTGGGGATAATGAGGTTAATTTCAAAATGTTATTTTACTTATTTATTGTATAAATGTACATTAGGGTCTCAAAAGACAGTTCAAGTCACTCTCAACAAAATATGATGGTTAAATATTTAATTTAATTATTTCTAGTCAACCATAGTCTATTCATATTTTAATTTGATATTCATTATTTATATTTAATATTAATATTAGGTTTGTGCTGCATGACTTACTTTGTTCTCATAATTGCCAGTTGAAAGACGACGGCGATACAACATCAACTACAGGATCAAGGAGCTCGGAACGCTGATACCCAAATCAAATGACCCGTAAGTAAAAATCTTACTAGATTCACAGCTGAAATCTAAAAGTCTCAGAGGAAAAAAAAAAATCACATCAGAGATAGACTCATAAAGAAATGACATTGAAGTAGAGAGAAAATGACAGTACAGTGCTCATTTCTCAAGGAAACACCTACAGCGTGAACAGACCACCATCTGAATGATGAAAATGAGGTTCAAGGCAAATATAGACCATTTGAACTAAAGTTTAAGCACAACTGAACCCAGAGATGAAGTACAGTGCAGACAGGGAGCCCATTGCCCCGGCTTAATTGAACTTTTTATCGAATTTAAATGGAAGGCTAGTGCTGTCACCTTGCCATTAACACAAGATAAAAGAGATTATTAGCTCCGATCAGGCCAACATCTTATTCCAAAGAAAGAGACAATTTCACGACACTTTCCTCCTTTTAAAAAGTAATGGTATCGGGAATGACTGCACTTTACTTCGCCTTCCAAAGTCCAATTTTTTTTCTACCTCTTCCGACACCTATTTTTGCTCAGGGATTAATTTTACCGTACAAGGGGCCATAGAATGGTCTTTCTGCAGACGTACTTAACTATTCCATTAAAATTCCCATTCAAAGGCAAGGTAATGTCCGAGAATGAATAATTGGCCATGTAAATCACAGTTTCTTAGTCCTGGGAAAAAAGGAGACCCTTGTGAGGCTTTTCTCTGTGCATGAAAGTTCTGCTGATGCAAAGGCGGTGTTGAGAAAGGTTATCTTTTACGTTTCTCTGGCAGTGATATGCGCTGGAACAAAGGGACAATCCTCAAGGCCTCGGTGGAATACATTAAGTGGCTGCAGAAAGAGCAGCAGCACGCCCGTGATCTCGAGAGCCGACAGAAGAAACTAGAACAGTCCAACAGAAGACTCCAGCTACGAATCCAGGTAAAGAGACAAAAAGAACAGGAGAACGAGGGGAATATGGCCATGAGAGAGAGAGTGAGGATGAGATGTAGACATGAGAGACGGTAGAAAGTGATGGTTGTAGGAGTAAAAGACAAGGGAGAATCACAAAAAAACTACTTTATGAAGCTTAAGACAATTTTGTTTATTTTATAAACTATCAGATGAAACAATTTATTTCTACACTTGAAGCATTTATCTGAAGTAACAACATCTAAATTGGACTGACAGCATTAAATTAGCATTAAACCCTAAATTTATAAACACACAAACACACACACACACACAGAGAAAAGAAAACACTAATTCATATAACTGAGTCAAAAACAGTGAAAACAGAAAAAGCAGAATTTAACTACATATTTCCCTTCAAATTAGAAAGACAAAAGGGTAAAAATGAATTGTTTATTTGACCAGTGAATCATTTAATAAACTGAATCATTTGAACAAAGCGATTCTCTCAAATGAATTGGGCTTCCCATGATTTAAAGGGATAGTTCACTCAAAAATGAAAATTTAAAAGTAGATCCAAACCTGAGTTTCTTTGAGTTTCTTTCTTCTGTTGACCACAAAAAATATGTTTTGCAGAATGTTGGTAACCAGTTGACGGTTGACTTCCATATTAGGAAAAGGCTAGTCTGGTTACCAGCATTCTTCAAAATATCTTTTTTTGTTTCTTACAAAATACATTATTTTGTGTTCAACAGAAGAAAGAAACTCATTCAGGATTAAAACAACTTGAGGGTGAGTAAATGATGACAGAATTTAAATTTTTGGGTGCACTGTCCCTTTAAGAGAGCGTTTCGGAGGCCATGTTTAATTATTGTCTTAACTCTCTCTGCCAAATCTGCGGACATTGTAAAATGCGGTAAAAATTCAGCAATATAGTGTTTTGTTTTGCTTTGGAAAAGTAGCTTGAAACTAGGAAAAAAAGTCACTCTACTGAAAAACCTAGTTTAGTTAGTAGTATCATTACTTTTAGTTAGTTACTCCCCAACATTGAGGGGGAAAACAGCTAAAACCAGTATGACAGTGTCCAAAACATACTTTACAATGGTAACTAGTGGTTTTAACTGGTCACTTAAGCTGATGACCATCTAAATCAGCTTAACTTGAAAACAAAGGTTCAAACACACCTCCCCATGTGCCTGACATCTGAGCCTGCTCCTATTGATGTTTGTAACCGCCTTTCCGGCCCTGCTTTGAAACACGGCGAGCTGAGGTGATTACCTGATTAATAAATAGCGGCTACAGCTTCGTCAGGAGCGGAATGCGCCCCCGAATTAAATTATGGGGGCTAATAACTTTGAAGAGCTAGGCTCCTTGTCTGAATTTATGCATTACATTCCAACTGTATTGACATATTCGTGGACCAGGCGCGAGTCTTCTTCACACATGTGAAGACATCGCAATTAGCCCTCAAAGTAATTACCCCGAGGCTCCCTATCCAAAAGCTAATGCTAATAATGCCTCAGTTGAGTGTCTGAAGATACCCACGTTGAGAGGCAATGCAAGAGCTCATTTAGACTGTCTCCGCTACAGATAATGTGTGGGAGTAATGGCAAAAGAAATATGAAACCATAGCGATAAGTGTAGACACTTGCAAGAGTACTAGGCTAGTAATCAGTGTAAATCTCATCAACCAAATAAGTGGCAAAAATCTTGCTTCATTATTATTATTATTATTATTATTATTATTTGATTTCATCAACAACAACAAAGATTGGTCAAAACATGCACATCATTAAATTTAAATGATTTTAATTAAAAAGAAAATGAGTAAACATATAAAGAATATGAGGTAACACTTTATTTTACAGTGTCCGTGTTACACATATTACAGGTACTTACTATGTAATAAAGAGTAAATTACGCATAATTACAAGCAACTAAACCAAACCCTAATTATATATTTATATTCAGTAATAAAAATATTACTCCATAATAAAAATACATTTTAAAATCTAAATATAAAAATAGTTTTAAAAAAGAAAGTATTCAAAATGAAAAATAACAAAAAAAGTAATAATTATGCCTGATATCAATGTTTTTTTAAAAGAAAAATACAGAATATAATATCCAATAATGTTTTAAATGATCCAAACACATTCTATACATATAACATTAATCAGATATTTATAAATGTATAAAATATGTCAAATATTTGGTTTATGTTGCTTTTCAAACAGGTAAATGTTATATTCGTCAACAAAAATTAGATGCCATTTTAGTCACAGTAAAAATTACTACAATTAATAAGTATGTCAATGAAATGATGAACAATTTTCAGAATATTTTCACTAAAAACTTTGTAACGGTGTCAGCTCAAGACCAAAGGTCTGGGAAAGTTAAAGATTGTGCCATAAACCATTTAGCTGTCCTGTTTTCATGGGAAGCCCTGCTTGCTAGAAGTTATCTCAGAATATAGCTCTGTGACGGATGAGTTTTTGAAGTTGACTGCACCCCTTCATGTGTTCATGGCACACAAGGGCCTAGAGCAAAAAAAGAAGGAGAGAGACCAAATTAGAGAGTTATTTAACACCGTCAGTTATTTTCTGTCAGGCCTCACCCGGACAGCCTGAATGCAAAGTGGCCAGTTCATCTTAACCCACCTTCCTGTGTGTATCTTTGACAGGAATTGGAAATCCAGGCTCGTGCTCACGGTCTGCCCAATATGGCTGCATCTATGGGAGCGGTTGAACTCCTAAAGCAGCAAGTCACACCGGCCCCTCCGAGTGCCCAGGTGCCACCGCAGCCAGGCCAGCCACCCCTCTATCCTCAGGAGGATATGAGCAGTTCAGAATACACCCAGCGGACACCCTTGCCGGCAGCCATGGTTGTGGGGAACGCCGGAGAACAGACCGACGGCTCCACCACCTTCTCTGATCCTCTCTCCCACTTTACTGACTTCTTCTGCAACGCCTTGAAAGACGAACACCGGCTGGATGAGATCCTGATGGACGACGCTCTCTCGCCCTTTGGGACCAACCCACTCCTCTCCGCCGGATCACCCGCGGCGTCCAAAGGGAGCAGCCGCAGAAGCAGCTTTAGCTCAGAGGAAGCAGACGAGCTCTGACCATCCGGATGCCGACCTGCAACACCTGTGTAACTGACCTCCCCATTTCCATTGGATTACAAAGACGACGGGAACTCATCCCAACATCTTACACCAATGTTGAGTCAGACACATCAAAAAAGGGAGATTGACTGATTGATCTACTGACATTGACCTACTGTACAGATAAAGGACTGTCTATACAGCAATAACACTGGTTACATATGATCACTGGATCACCAAATGTATATTTCTGAAACTTAATGGCATTGTTGAGATGGATCATTTTAAAGAGAGAAATCTTTTTGTGCCTTATCCAAAGCAGGCTAACTTTATTACCACTGAGACCAGAAGCGATGCAGATGTAATTATGCTAGGCAAAAAAACCTAACACATCTTTCTGTTTCATACATAATGTATTTTTCCAGAAACATACTGTTCAAGTATTTATGTTTTAATCCCTGTATTCTTAAAAAAAAGAAAAGGAAAAAAAAAACATTTCTTATTCTAACATTTTACTTTTATATATATAACTCTAGGGGTGTGGGAAAACACAATAAACCCCTTTTTTGATAAACTGAACACGCTGTCTCACATTTCTTGCATATCCAAAGTTTCATTCAAGTCAAAGTTTTGGTAAAGAAGATATTTTGAAGAATGTTGGCAATCAAACTATTTTTCAAAAAAAATTTTTTTTTATGTTCCACAGAAGAAAGTCATACAGGTTTGGAACAACATGAAGGTGAGTAAATTATGACAGAATTGTGCGTGTGTGAACTGTCCCATTAAGTTAACAAATAATAAGAAAATTTAAGAATATTAAGAATTAAGAATACTTCGTAGAATGTTAGAACTTTACATTTAAATTCTTGAAAAGAATGTTTATCATGAAAAACTTCTTACAGTTTGGTCTCCAATTTGTGTGGAAGCTTGTTTCCGCCAGGGAATAAACATTAAAAAAAATTTGCGAGATATAAAGCCGCATAAAAGTCATAAAATTGTGAGCTGAGTTTTTTTACTCAGAATTGTGAGTTTATATCTTGCAATTCTGAGAAAAAAGTCAGAATTGTGGGATACGGACTTGCAATTGCGAGAAAAAAAATCAGAATTGCGAGATATTAACTTGAAATTGCGAGAAAAAAGTCAATTGCTGGATATGAACTTGCAATTGTGAGAAAAAAAGTTAGAATTGCAAGATAAACAGTTTCTCAATTTTGACATTATTTTTCAGAATTGTGAGTTTATATCTCCCAATTCTGACTTTATAACTCACAATTACAAGTTTAAATCACAATTCAGTGAAAAAAGTCAGTATTGCATTTGCGAGAAATAAACTTGCAATTCTTTTTTCTCGCAATTGCAAGTTTATATCTCATAATTCTGAGTAAAAAGTTAGAATTGCGAGATGTAAACTCGCATTTGCGAGAAAAAAAGTAAAAAAAAATATATATATATATATATATATATATATATTTTTTTTTTTTTTATTCCAAGGTGAAAACAAGCCTCCATAAATTTGTCTTAAATCTCCATTGCAAAAACATTAAATTATTTTTTTTATATCAAAAATTAGGCATTACAATACATATTATTACTACAAGAGTATACTTTTATAATCCAGCAAGTAAATTCTCCTAACAGTTAATTTCATTAACACATCTTACAAACTTTACATTCAAAAAGTTATTTAGGCCGGACATATTTAATAACTTACCATTTTTTTCCTGTTCTATTTACCTTACCTTACTTAAAAAAAAATTTGTGAATCCAGACCCAGATAGTGGACACTGATGAGACCAGGGTCTTAAGTACCACCCACTGGGAGGCTGACAGTTTGATTGACATGTTGATTGACCACTGATGAGGATGACCCCTACCCGCAGGCCACTAATGACACTGAAATAACCTCTAATTATACGCTAGCGGTCTTCTGAACAACTCTTAACACAAAAACTATCCACAGCAGAAGTTTACCACAGAACAGTCATGATAGAGACTTTGAATCCCAAATGAGTTGAGTTCTACTGCATATACAAACACTAACGATCATAAATAGTTAGCAACAACATGTAAGACGCATCTCACAGCTGCTCTGAGCCTCTTTTGAGTCAAGTTGATTTAAAGTTTTATTTTGGACTTGCACAGAATATGGAGCCTTCTAAAGAAACATTTCATTAGCAGATATTATTTAACCAAAATCGAAAATGAAATAACACATTAATAATACAACAAACACTAGCATAAAAAAAAAAAAAAAAAAAAAAACACGTCAATGCATTTCAGCCTGTGTTCATCAAAGCCTGGCTAAATTAATGTTTGAGAATGTTATTAGCTTATATGTTTCTCTGTAATGAAATCGAAAAAGCTTCGACTTGCATCTCCGCCGCAGACGGAAAATAAAATTGAACTGCCACATCATTATCAAGTACTGATACTCCAACTACAAAGTGCTGAGTGATGTTTACGCTTAATTGGCCAGAGCAATTACCCAAAGTAAATATGGATTTTCATTAAATTACAAACATGGACGAGGACTCATAGAAATCATTTCCATGAGCGCAATTTCCCATTTCCTTTTTCTCAGCCACTTCCAAACCATTTTTCCTCTGCAAACACAGTCCTTTGATTTAATTCAATATGGATAAAGAATTGAAAAAGGAACAAATATTATGTTCAATGCAAAAAAGCAATCATACTATTGCACATATGCAAGACTAGAGAAGGCAAGATCTACAATTTCTGTAATCAGATGAGAGAGAAACTAGATTTTTACACATTCTGAAGACAATCTGAGTGAAACTTGCACATACAAAACTTGCTGCCATAATGCTAGGGCATGGCTTTTGTGTATCACTACATGGTTTCTTACTGGTCCAGATCAATAGAGTTCACCTTCATGTCTCTGTGATATTCTGTTCACTAGTTATACAGTAACTCTGGTCCCTCCCTCAAAGTAACTCTACTGAATTTTGTCACCCGTTTAATAGTGAGTTACATGCTACAAAAATCATTTCAAATCTCACTACTAATAATATATCATACACTTTACTCTCCTAAAACCAACATTAACAGAAACTCTTCTAAATTCGCATAACAAAACATTAATCACTACTAAATCTCCCACTTAACATTAATCTTGCACAAAAAAACATTATATAACACTTAATTTTAGCATTTACTCTCACTTTCGAGTGCCATGGGCAAAGCATGCTGGGAAATAGAAATCCCAGCCCAGTTTCAGTTAAACTTGAGATTGTCTAAATTAAAAGAAATAAGTTTATAAAACTCAAAATAATGAAACAGTTCAGCTTACTTAAAATATATCAGTTCTGTGAACTTGAAAGAAAAATAAAGTGCTAAATACTCATAAAAGTTAATTTGACTGAACTAATTTGTTTAATTTAAGTTTGTCGACTCACACCAATTCATTATTTTGAGCATTGGGGTTTATAGTACACACACACACACACACACACACACACATACACACACACAAAACAGCAATGTATTATGCAGCAGAAACATAGACTAAATATTTTAAATTGTATTTCAATCATTCAGACATAGGTCAATCTATTTTAATTTCTTTGAAAAATGGCAATTAATATGGGACTTCAATGTAGAATCCCAGAATATGGAGGATTGTTGTTACCTGTTTTTAGCTGAATTTGTTCTCGCTGTCCTGTGTATCACCAGCAGATGGTGGTAATAGACTGGGATCCCCATATGTGCCACACAATGAGAGCTGAGATCTATAGTCAGTAAATCATGTTTCACAGCAACCTCTGATTTGTTCCTCAGTCAGCTTTTGATGTATATAAATCTTGGAAACAAAAGAAAATGAGAGTCAGTGGGAGATTTTAGGGCAAAAATATATGCAGATTTGTAAAAGCATCAGATGTTATTTGTGCAGGACTAATAAAAAAAGATCATCATTATAATCTGAAAAGAAAAAAAAAACATCTCGCACTCACATGGGGAAGTCAATGACATCGTTGGGCATTGCTGATGATTTCATTTTGGAAATAATACCCAAACTTACATCACATTGACTAAAAAAAATACACAAAATACATATTTAAAAAAGGTGCACTGTTCATGTTACACACTTATAAGAAAAGGTCGAAAATTCAAATATTGCTCTAATCAAATAATTAAAGTCAGCATGAAACAGAAGTTGTGATAGCCTTTTCTTCCCTATTGTGATGTATATTCAGTTTAACGGCTTCTCGAACAAGAAAAAATGTAGGGCGGGACTTGATTTTATCCATTGGGAACTGAATGGATGGTTGTGGTTTGCTATTGGTCGATCTCATGTGAGTGACAGGTTGTCCCGCCCTCACGCTAGTAAACGCATCATCAGAGAAGAGAAGAGATGTCGCTGCAAGAGGGAGGGGAAGATATTTTGATTAAAGATTACAAGGGAACATGAACTTTAAAAAAATTATGTGCACAGATAAACCATTTATAATAAATATGGCAATATTCCATAAAAAAAAAAAAGTTTCATTGTGACTAATCAGGCTTACTAGCAATACCCAGGGTTAGACTGTGGTGATGGTAACGTCCCCAGGTGAACCCCACTGACCAGTCTCCTCTGCCACATCACTGCACAGCCTTCCCATAATCCTCTAGGGCCGAACCTCCATTTTGTGTTTATGGGACCACACCCAGCAGTATTTCACAAACTCCCACATCACTGGCCGGAGAGCGCCGAATTAACGACGAAGCACAAAGAGATGAAAAGCCTCCAGCTGGGGCAGCGCTATAAAACCCCTGAATGTGATTTCCAGAGATCGAATGAATTGAACCAGATGCCAAAACATAACTTCAAACAAATTGACTTCCAATTATTTAGACGCACACTTCCAGATGTGCCGCAGATGCAGACGGGGAGAGCAAAGGTATCTCAGGCCCGTGTGTGCTTTATTCCACAATAAAGATGGGGTACGGTCGAGTGTGTTTTAAATCACTCGGATCAGGGCAGGATGTTGAGACGACCAGTGCGGATGTGGAGACGAGAGTGTGTCATTAGGATAAAGTGAACTGACAGAGTTCCAGACAGCCATTAATGGACAAGACCATTTACAGAGAAAGAGAGAGAGAGAGAGTTTTGGAGGTGCTGGGAGAACAGTCATCTAGCACAGACATTTCTTTAATGCTAATTTGCCTCCTGCCAAACCTTCATTCTGGAAATGAAATCACAGGCAGAGGGAAAAACTCACTGCTCTGGTTTTCTAATGCATATACATGAGTGCAAATTAATTCACAGGTTTACCTACATTTACTAGCAAATGTGTTAGTCTCTGACTTATGTATGTTCATTTTGCAAATATCACAGTGCATCTTTTTTGCACTGCCATTAATAGTACCGATCGACTGATATTTGGTTGCCAATGGCTGATGTAGATACAGATATCTGGAAATCAAGGTGGCTAAAGGCCAATATAATGCTATCTATCTACTATCCAATTATATATATATATATATATACACAAAAAAAAAAAAAAAAAAATCCAACAAATTGAGTATATAAAATAAAAAAAAAAAAAAATTTGAAAATGACACAATTGGCTAAATGGACAGTAAAAACGTAAAATTTCAGAAATTAGTCAATAATGGGTGCATATTGGTCACTATAGTAAACAGTTAAAAAAGATGATGATTATTAATCACAGAAATGTAATAAACAGTCCAACATTTATAGACTAACCCACATCTTAAACCGGACGATATCTGTCCCACCGCGGTCAGATATCCCGTGGCCCTGTGGGAGCCCAGTATATTTTCTTTATGCTTAATATCTATAATTGACCGGTGCAAAGTGCAAAGCATTCATTCCATTATAAGCAGTAACCGTGTGTTTGGGGAGGCCGATCTGGGATTTCTGGGAATTCTGAAAGGGTCCATGGGGGACTCTTTAATTCGAGACCCTGTGCCGGACTATGCTAATCTTCCGGCGGTCCGTCAGTCTCTCCTCGCAACCTCTGATAATCTGAGTGACCTTGGCAGGGCGGCGGACGGCACCTGTGATTGATTTGTAATTCAAAATGAGAGCGACAGGTCTGGAGGCACGGGCCGCGTAACAGGAGCCCTCTCCTTCCTAAACACTGCAGGGAAATCAAGAAAATAACATAAGCGGGAGTGAGATATTAATCCTAGATACACTGCCACCATCACTCTGAGGTGTTAGAGAGAGTGTGTATATGAATGAGGTGAGAGTGTGTGTTCAGACCTGCAGTGTTGGGTTTCGGAGGCTCGTTATCACGCCGGGATAATTGGCGCTGTGCGGGTCGGCCCGTTTGACCATGACTTTGTGCATTATTCATCTCCAGGCCTGCAGCGGGCCGTCGCCACGCCCTTTAGATGGAGACTTATTTATTATTAATGGATAATTGTTTATTAAATGCAGAGGCTTGACCCTATTATGCCTATTACAGCCTGTGGAGTAGACACTCGCCGTTTGACCGTATACTAAAGATGTGATACGGGGCCTACAGCTGCACGGGACAGGAGGGAGGTGTGGGGCGACATGCTGATGAAGAGGATGATAGGGAATGAGGAAGAGCAGACTAACAGGTGCAGGGTCAAAAGGGAGCCAGGACTACATATTTATGACTGAGTTAAGGCTGCTTTCGTGGGTCATGTGATTAACTTTGGATGGCAGGCAGGATGGGATTCCAGTTTCCAGCTTAAGCACTCTATTATAAAATATATGTTTTTATATTTCCCAAAAACGATTCATCCATTCATATTTGAACGTTTGGTTACTTGCACAAAATAGTGAAAACATTAATTCTACAATAATAGAATATAATAAAAATATAATATTACTATTGAATATAATAATAATGTTACTATTATTATTTATAATATATATATTGTATATTATTATTATTATTGACACAAAGTGAACATAATACTACAATAATATATAATATGTAATATAATAATAATAATAATATATATTATTTTTTATAATATGTATTGTATATTATTTTTTATTAATAATAATAATAACTGTATATCAACATAACTATATATCCTGAATATTATTATTATTATTGACAGTGTTAAAAACATTAATACTACAATAGTTGAAAACAATAAAATTATAAGATAATATTAATATGGAATATAATAACAATAACAACAACAATAATAATATAATAACTGTTGTTGTTATTAATAACAATAATAATAATATTTATAATATATGTTTGTATATTATTACTATTTATAATATATTTTGTACATTATTATCATTACATAATAATAATAACGGTATATCTACATAATAACTATATATCTTATATATTATTATTATTATTATTATTATTGACAAAATGTTGAATACATTAATACTACAATAGATGAATATGATAAAAATATAAGATAATATTAATATGGAATATAACAACAACAACAATATAATAACTGTTAATAATAATAATATTTATATGTTGTTTGTTATTACTATTATATATTACATTATTCTTACATAATAATAATAATATAGCTATTACTATTATTTTCCATTGTACATAAATTCCTGCAATTAATGTATTAAGTGACATGTTTTATTAATAATATATTTCTTTTATCTGTCTTTCTGCATAGGTGTGGTCATGGGTAAAGGTGGTCATTTTTTTTTTTTGGACAGTAAATGATTATAACTGTAAAAATTATAATTTAATTATATGTTTTAATTGTTCACAGAATAGGTCACTTTAATTCCATTCAGCTATAATTGTTTCATCCTAATTAAAGGAGAAGTCGCTTTAAAATGATCGTTCAAACAGGTCACGGTATGAGTATGTATCAGAAGACCGGTTCTGGTTAGAGTGTGTGATATTTTTACACAGGATTCAGAGAACAGAGGCCACTAGAGGTCAGTGTTGGAGCAGAATTCACGCATCTGAACGAGGACTCAAATCCTGACTGAAAGCCTCCCTACAACCCATAACATTTCAAAACAACTCATGCAGCCACACACAACCTCACTCATTGTTTTAATTTAACACTGATTAAAGCAGCACCATAAGCAATCACTAAAAGCTCCAAATAATTCTTACAAATAAGAACATGGGAATTTGACTCTCAGGAAAATTACTGATATCCCAGGAGGAATTTGATGGAACTACTTGAGAGCATATGAAAAAAAAAATCATTTCATTCTTATCAGTATAAATAGTATAAAAGGTGCAGAGAACACATTTTCCATTTGCCTTTTAGTCAGCAAACATACTTTTACAATTTATATAAATCTGCGACAGTGTACGTTCAGTAAAATATCTGCCAAGGACTTCAATAACACCCAGGAGTGTGACAGAAATTAAACAGCCTTATTAGAATTTACACGTGTTGAAGAAAACATGAGAGACTGTGTGGGAGAAACCACATATGGATCCAGAGAGAAATCTGAACACAAGTGTTTAATTGTGTTCAACAGTGGAGGGCAAGCGTATCGCTTAACTTTTTGTCTTTCGGAACGACGAACGACAGATTTACTCGACTCGACTTGTGATGTGCTATTAGCAGATTCACATATTGCATGATAAAATCAATTCAAGCTTGTATTTGGTAAAGAGGAATAAAATATTGTAGAAGGTGTTACAATCAGAAGGTGGGATATTATTTCTTTCCCTCTGTTGGGCTGGAAGGTGATTATCATGACGTGTGAGGTGGAGGGATGGAGGATTTATGTGAAAGTAATGACACTTCTGAGGGGCGTTTTCAATCATAAACACCCTCAAATTTTAACTGGAGAAAAGCAGGACAAGGACTGTAATTAGAACAATAAAAAAATGAATACATATAATAAAAAAACTTTGATATTTTTTGGGCAAACAATAATAATAATAATAATAATAATAATAATAATAATGTCTACAGGCCATTAAAATTCTTATTAAAAATGTAAACTAAATTCTCCAAATCTATATTCATATACAAAACAGTAGTAGTAGTAATAATGATGATGTCTACAGACTTTACAAATCACTCTATTTAAAACTGGTAACACTTTACAATAAGATCTCATTTGTTAACATTATTTAATGTATTAACTAACATGAACTAACAATGAGCAATACATTTGATACAGTATTTATTAATCTTTGTTAATAAAAATATAGTCATTCATTGTTTGTTCATGTTAGTTCACATTGCATTAACTAATGTTAACAGATACAACTTTTGATTTTAATAATGTATTAGTAAATGTTGAAATTAACATCAACTATACGGTTAAAAAAAGAATTGTTGGTTTAACTTAAAAAAGTAAGTTACCTGGTTAAAATTTTGAGTTCACTCAAATTAAAAATTTGAGTTAATACAATGAAGGCGATTGGTTTAATCAATAGAAACTCAAAATATTATGTTATCTGAATCACATTAATTATTGAAGTTGATTTGACAAATGCTGTAGAAATATTCTTAGTTCATGTCAACTAAAGTAGTGACTTATTGTAAATTGTTACCAAAAAAACTAAGTAGTAGTAGTAGAAGTAGTAACATAAAAAGATATACATATACACAATAATAATAATAACTAAAATATTACAAGATATTTCATTTTATTTCCCATATTCTAAATATACAATTGGTGTATAACTGCTAAATCTTCTAAATCCTTATCATTTTTTAATGCCTTTAAAAAGAGCATTTGATAGCTGTGCAAACCAGCTCTGTGTATCCGTTACAATAAGCAGCTTCAGTAAATAACAGCAGCGGCTCAAACACATCTAATACGGTGCGTGTTGTGGATTATCCCAGCTCAATCAGAGACGCGTTACGAGACGAGGCGAACGCAACAGCCGTCCAGCAAACGCAGCGCGCAGGATCCCTCTGAAATAAAGAACAAATGAGAGATAATTATGGCCGAAGGAACAGAGGTGGGGGGTTGGTTACGCTCACATGCAAATGCTGCTTTGTTGCTTGCCGAGCATCCTAATACCCTGAGAGTCAAATACCTTCCTTTTTTTCCACATTATGGAATTTGTCATGTTCAGTTGGAGCTGTCATATTCAAAACTGTGTGCGCTAATGTGTGTAATCTGCTTTGCAACACATCAATTATGATGGATATTCCTCTAGTGGAGGTTTTTCTCTTTTTTTTTCTTCCTTGCATTCTTCTCGGTAATCACTCCACACTTATTAGGAAGCCTGTTTTGTAAATAATGATCTCCACTGAAGGATGCTGAATGCAAGGGATTGATGGAGTGTGAGTGCAGGAGGGAATGGGTGCGATTAAAAACATTTATATTTATTAGTGCCTCTATTTATTTGCACCTGAATATATATGTGTTTCTATGTGCGTATACCACTATTTTAATGCACAATTTTTTTTTACAATACAATTTTTATGAAGTACACTTACCCAGAATGCCTTGCTCAACGTCCACCCACCTACAGTACAACTGAGCAGCACTTGTTTTGTATTGGTGCTATTTCTTCCAGCAACAGTTTCTTATAATTCAACCCTCCTTTACAATTGAGAGTCACAAGATTGTCCAGTTAATATCAATTTGTAAAACTAAAAACAGTAACAACATGTAGAAGTTAAATGCATATGCCAAAGAAACTAGTCAGGATAAAATTAAATAAAAAATTTGGTTACAATTTATATTTGGTGTCTTCAACTACTACGTAACATTAAAAAAACAAAAAACAAAAAAAAAAAACAACAACTGTTAGGTACAATGTACTCACTGTGTTCATTGGCAACACTTTGGTAACACTATTTTACAGTGTCATTGTTACATGTGTTACATGCAGTTACTATAGTAATAACTAATAATAACTATAATAGTATGCAACTAACCCTAAACCAAACCCTAATCCTAACCCTATAGTAAGTACATGTAGTTACTTAATATTACTCAGTACTTATATAATTACAGTGTCACAAAGACACCTTAAAATAAAGTGTAACCCAATAATTTGTATACATGAGCACTGATTAATATTAAATATTAAAAACTACATGTACCTACTAATAGGTTTAAGGTTAGGAATGGGGTTTGGTTTAGGATTAGTTGCATGCAATATAGAAATCCATGTAACATGTAACACTTTATTTTACAGTCCTGTTGTGCATGTACATACTATATAATTATTATAAGGATATTATATACTAGTAATATACTACTTTTTATAATAACTGAGTAATAACTAGGTAATAACCATGAATCTACACTTTAACCTAACCCATGTAGTTACCTTATATTGCCCACTACTTCTTCGGTAAGTACATTGTAAGTACACGCAAGTGAATATAATATTACCCAAAACAGTTTTGGTGCTATTGAGATGGGATACAGGTAAGGTTACAGGCAGGTTTGGTGGTGTGGTTAGGTTTAAGGGTGGGTTAAGGAGTAAGGGAAGGGTCAACAGTGTAATTACAGCTGTAATTACATGCAGGTATTTTTAAATATAAGTACATGTATGTACATATATACAATAAGTACACTGAATCAAATGATGGTAACACCTTATTTTACAGTGTCAATGTTACATATGTTACATGTAGTTACTATGTAACATATGTAACAACTATGAATAACTATGAATAATATGTAATAACTATGAATTACGCATAATTACATACAACTAACCCTAAACCAAACCAAACTCTAATCTTAACCCTATAAGTACATGTAGTTACTTAATATTACTCAGTACTTAAATGTATAATTACAGTGTAACAAAGACACCTTAAAATAAAGTGTAACCCAAATGATTAATTTAAATGTTATTACATAGTAGTTAAAGACACTTAATATAAAGTGGAACTGCATATGTAAGATTATATATATATATATATATATATATATTATATTATATTAAAAAAAGGATTTTCAAAATGCCTAATTAAAAAAAAAAATGACTACAGGCCACACTAAAAAGATTCACATAATATATACCACTCCAAAAATGACAGCTGGAGAGAAAGAAAAGAGAGAAAAAGAGTGTGAGAGAGTAAAAGAGAGCGAGTCGTAATTCCTCCATCAGCCTTCAGTGTAGAGGTGATAACAGTGAGCTCTTAAAAACAGTGTGGCCCCTTTCACCACACAACAAAGGCCTGTTTGTTCACCCATACACCTGACACTGCGACTTCTCACAAATAAACACACTTCGCCGTGGCCTCACCTCTCGCCCTGACCCTTTTCCGCCTGTTTCCCCTGCAAAGCTCCATGAAGGGATGAAGAGAGGCTGCAGTCCCTGTTCTGACTGCAAACCTGCCCACCGTGAACTTCCTGTACAGCTAAAGAGCTCAGAAACTAATGGGTAGATGCCAGTAACACATAAAAATACATGTATTATGTCAGGAAAAAAAAGATTTCATTAATAAAATCAAGATTTAATTAATCTTTCTGAATTTTTCTACTGCTTTCTCAAACTCTTCTTTAGCTTCCGCTATAAAGAAAGAATAAATGTATTCAATTAAAATACAATCAGCAGGAAAACATGATATAGTTTTTGTAAAAAAATGACAAAAATACCATGTTGTTTGAACATCTATCATGGTAATGTAATTGTTTTGGATGTTTGTCCTTCAAAATGGTCCATCTTTTTTTTATTAACATCAAGATTTGAGTTATGAAATTATATGAATTTTTTAAGGGTGCAGTGTCTGGTCACCATTTATTTTAAGTTTCCCTAATCTATTTGCCTTCACTAAATTGTTCATTTTAAATGGCCCTGCTGTGTGACGAACAGATTTGTAAAAAGTACAAATATTCCATGTAGTTTCTTGATTAATATGAGGTAATAAAGTTGCATGAATAATAATTATAAAATAATTAGCATAATGCTGTTTAAAATGGCTTTGAAAGGAGTCTCACGTGTTCCACTGCAAGACATGTCAACTTCTCGAAAATCTACTCAATACCACAGTACATCATTTAGTATCATGGTAGTACTTTCACTGTATCATGTTATCACATCATATCTTATTCAAGGGAACAACATACACTCCTAAAAATAAAGGTTCTTTATTGGCATTGATGGTTCCATGAAGAACCTTTAACATCCATGGAACCTTTTCATTCCACAAAAGATTCTTTATAGTGGAAAAAGGTTCTTTCAATTATTAAAATGTTTTTCACACTGAGAAAATCCACTTTTCACTGGAAGGTTCCTCACCAAAAATGCTTCCTCTGTGGTGTCGCTGTAAAAAAAAAAACCCTTTTCTGAACTTTTTCTGAATTTTTAAGAGTGTATGACATTCTGACAATAGGTTACCTTTAAATGGCCGTTCTGTATGTGTGCTTGTATAAATGAGGCTGTCAATCTCCGTCCCTCACTTGGCAATGTAACCTGGATCAGTCCTGGCAGTGTAAAACAACTGAATGATAGATATCTGAACTCCAGACCAGAGAAACTCTCTGAATTGATCACAGTCAGATAGGATAGTTATTAAAAAACACCCTTACAGGAATGAATGAGATGACTGTGGTGAATAAGGGAAATCCATGCAGATTGGCACGTCTTCATTTCTTTCTGATCTGTAACTTGAGGAGAAGCATTTAAAATTGATTTAATGTGTAGCACATACTGCGGTTCCAATAACTATTCGAAGCACACCTAAAAATGTCTGAATATCATTGAATTATTTTACAAAACATCAAACCGAGTGTAATTTATTTTACAGAAATATGGCACACATTTGACAAAAAGAGAATTTTTTCAGGTTCTAAATTCTAAAATGAAAACATACGGTTCAAAATTAAGACAAGTATTTAGACACTTTCTAGTTGTCGAACATTTTTAAAGCGCCCCTATTATGCTATTTTAATGCTTCCAAATTTTGCTTTTGAAGTCTCCTACAATAGGTTTACATGCATCAAAAAACAATTTAATATTCTCAAAATATGCATTGCAGCATCACCTCTTTTCTCACAGTGTCTGAAACGTCTCGATCAAAATATTTCGATCTCTTTCCTAGAGCCTACTCTGCTCTGATTGGTCAGATGGCCCAGTCTGTTGTGACTGGTTGTCGGAGAGGAAATGCCCATTACTATATCTGAATTTCAGCTCCGGAGGCTTCCTCAGCACTTGATAAACAGTGATGGAAAAAGTAACACAGGCATCGATTTTACCGTATAAATTCGAGCCTGAGTCCTCATCCTTTAGAAATGCATGCAAAGAAAACAGCATCTTCTCGACATGAAAATCATGAACCAAACTCTTCCAGGCCTCAGGTACAACTACAGTGTTTGAAGGTGGGAAAAAGTAGATGTCATTTGTGGGCAGCTGTTGAATACCATAGGCTGACATTATGCAAATTTGTGACAAACCTACGTAGGTTTAAGCAGGAAGTAAGACTGGAATTACTTCCAACTCGTTTCAAGCAGTTTAGAATCAGACCTTTCTTTTAGGACATAGCTCCATTTATCGTGCACTTTGATCTTTGAAATTTGGCAGACCTTTTACACTCACAAACTGCTTTATATCACACTACATGAAAGGTAATATCCGAAAAAGCATAATGGGGCACTTTAAGTGTCAAAATAATTTTAGGGCTACTTTCTCTGAATAAAGTACTGATAGCTTCAACTCAAATTATATATATTTTATGGCCCCTTTCCAATCTAATTGTATTGTTTGTTTTTTTTAAAATTTGTTTTGAATTGTTCCACTATTTCAGGCAAACAGGATATGGAGAAATCCGAGAGGTTCCCCGGAGAACACCCCTTTCACCTGCTAATCAATTGAATTTGGAGATAGACCAACCTGTGGAGGAAAACGAAGCAGGGGAGAACTCAAAGTGGGCTGATCCACACAGCTGTGGAGGGGACGTGACACCTGTGAATCAGTGATAGGGAAACAAACTACATTGCATCCCAAAACAGATATGTTTTCAATGAACTCATTAGAACCTAGCATGTGGAGCACACAGAAAATGGCTAATTCAAGCAGACAGGCGATAACCAGCGTATAAACACTTCATAACGGCAAAAAAAAACTTGTGGTTTGCAACAGACAGCGCGCCATAACTAAGACACCTTAAACAGCTTCAGAAGATGTAAACCCAGCACTTTTTGGACTTTTTTGATCTAATGCCCAACAGTGTTTGGAAACTGGACCTCTCAGACCAAACGGTTTAATCAGAAAAGTGTTTTACTTCAAATCAAGCAATATGTTCCTTCTCCTGCAACAACCCGCTAAACTAAATATAGCATGTGCCATGTGGTGTCCATGCCTCATAATTCAGTCTGGCCTGCTCTTGCAGACAAACACAGAAATGTTATTTTCACACGTTCCTTATCTCCCGTCCACGCAGCACGATTTAGCACTAAAATAACACGCGTAGGTCAGATGGCTTCGCTCAGTTAACTGCTCGTACGTTTAGAAAGATGTTACACTCCTGTCAGTCCGGATCCCATCTTGTTTTACCAGGTGGAGCCGCTACAGTCACTCATGTTTTGATATAAACCAACTGGCAAGGACAGATACCAGTTTAGTCTGAGGAAATCAGCCAGAGCAAACAAATACATCTCGAGCCCCACTAACACTGCCACATCTGACAACCATTAACCATGTATCAATGGAGGAGAGGGAGAGAGAGAGAGAGAGAGAGAGAGAGAGGGAGGGAGGGAGCGAACCCTTAAATTGGCCAGATCTGGTTTCGAAGCTAGTAAATAAACAGAGATCCAGGCATCATACTTCATTAGTGATGGAGGATCTCTGGAATGTGAACGGAAAGATGCACACCTGCACTAAGGAGGCCGCTTTCCACTCACTCGACTACGGTACACTTCAGCTGATCATCTGAAACAAATCATTGCATTTCATTATTTAGACTTTCAGTAGAAAAAAAAACCCAAGAAAGTTTTAAAAGTTGTGAAAATTACATTATCTAGGACCTTTTTATTGTGCGTGCCATTGTAAAGACTAAGTCTATCCCTCACAGGCTTGTTTTCATTCGCGTTAAATTCAACATGTCTTCTTACCTGACTAAGGTCTATTGAGTTTTTAAATGGTCTCATTACATGATTTTAGACTACTGTTCAAAAGGCTGCATTTACTTGATCAAGAACACAGTAAAAACAGTAATACTGAAAATTTTAATAACGATTTAAAAGAACTGATTTTGTATTTGTATGCATTTTAAAATGGAATTTATTTCTGTGATGGCAAAGCTGAATTTTCAGCATCATTACTCCAGTCTTCAGTGTCACATGATCTTTCAGAAATCATTCTAACACCAGACGCAAGTGATGCAACAAAAGCAAATAAAAACCATTATAATCAGTGATGCTGTCTACACTGGATGCAGTGTGAAAAATTCTATTTCGTTCTATTTCTGAAGTACTCCAAGTGCTTGCGCTACTTCTGACACAAAGAACAAATGGATTTGCAATGGTCGCTTTGTTGCATCCAGTATAGACAGCCTCAAGATGTTGTATCCTTTGTAGACATGGTATAATATGCTGATATATACCGATCAGGCATAACATTGTGACCACCTTCCTAATATTGTGTTGGTCCACCTTTTGCTGCAAAAACAGCCCTGACCCGTTGAGGCATGGACTCCACTAGACCCCTGAAGGTGTGCTGTGGTATCTGGCACCAATCAATTCAATTCAAAATTTTATTTGTCACATACATGATTATATGGAGAGCATATGACCAGCAGTGAAATGTAAGAGATTGAAATGTAACATCTAACCAAGATGTTAGCAGCAGATCCTTTCCTTACAGTCTTACAGTCCTGTAAGTTGCAAGGTGGGCCTCCATGGATTGGACTTGTTTGTTCAGCACATCCACACAGTTGCCCGATTGGTTTGAGATCTGGGGAATTTGGAGGTCAACTCAACACCTTAAACTCGTTGTTGTGCTCCTTAAAACATTCCTGAACCATTTTTACTTTGTGGCAGGGCACATTATCCTGACGAAAGAGGCCACAACCACCAGGGAATACTGTTTCCATGAAAGGGTGTACATGGTCTGCAACAATGCTTAGGTAGGTGGTATGTGTCAAAGTAACATCCACATGGATGGCAGGACCCAAGGTTTCCCAGCAGAACATTGCCCAAAACATCACACTGCCTCCACCGGCTTGCCTTCTTCCCATAGTGCATCCTGGTGCCATGTGTTCCCCAGGTAAGCGACGCACACGTACCCGGTTGGTGCTTTCAGCGGTGGACAGGGGTCAGCATGGGCACCCTGACTGGTCTGCGGCTATGCAGCCCCAAACGCAACAAACTGTGATGCA
Source organism: Hypophthalmichthys nobilis (assembly GCA_037950665.1). Taxonomy (NCBI): domain Eukaryota; kingdom Metazoa; phylum Chordata; class Actinopteri; order Cypriniformes; family Xenocyprididae; genus Hypophthalmichthys; species Hypophthalmichthys nobilis. The sequence continues at coordinate 6,010,088 of CM075489.1, read as the reverse complement.
CTGTGTATTCTGACACCTTTCTATCAGAACCAGCATTAATTTCTTGAGCAATGTGAGCTACAGCAGCTCGTCTGTTGGATCGGACCACACGGGCCAGCCTTCGTTCCTCACGTGCATCAATGAGCCTTGGTCGCCCATGACCCTGTCCTCGTTCACCACTGTTTGGACAACTTTTGATAGATACTGACCACTGCAGACCGGGAACACCCCACAAGAGCTGCAGTTTTGGAGATGCTCTGACCCAGTCATCTAGCCATCACAAATTGGCCCTTGTCAAACTCACTCAAATCCATACACTTGCCCATTTTTCCTGCTTCTAACACATCAACTTTGAGGACAAAATGTTCACTTGCTGCCTAATATATCCAACCCACTAACAGGTGCCGTGATAAAGAGATAATCAGTGTTATTCACTTCACCTCTCAGTAGTCATAATGTTATGCCTGATCGGTGTATGTAATATCTGGATTGATACTAAGGCATTGCTAGGATGATCTGAATAGTTGTGTGCTGGCCCAAGTGAAAAGATCCCACCTCCACGTCACTATTATATCCTGGTCTCCAGATATCCCTTTAATATCAGTCTATATCAGGGGTGGACAACATCGGTCCTGGAGAGCCATAGTCCTGCAGAGTTTTGCTCCAACCCTAATCAAAACACCTGAACAAGCTAATAAAGGTCTTAAGGGTTACTAGAAAGCTACAGGCAGGTGAGTTTCGATCAAGGTTGGAGCAAAACTCTGCAGGATCGATGTTGGCCACCCCTGGTCTACATGAATTTTCACCAAACAGAGTATTATGTGCTTGTTTGCTAATTAAACAGCACACCTCTTCTCAACAAGCTGAGGTATCACTGAAGACTGCAGCCCAAAAGGTGCATTATAATGTGCTAAAGTTTGTTCAACAGTAACAGAAAACTACTTTAGAACACCAATTGTGAGAGGACTGTCAAACTTTCACTGCCAAAGAATAAAAAAACAACTGTGAGTCAATAACACAACCACTTTTTGAATATATTAGACCAGATGAGTGTGTCAAGACGCATTTGCTGAAAACATGCCCTGGATTTTATTTCCTCTCAGTTCAGCACAGCTCTTTGGTGATGAGAAATTTGCTGCGTTAAGCGATTCCAGAGTGCCAGTGCGACTGAAGTTCGCTCGAAACACAAGGAGGTCTCCTGGGAACGCTAAATTGTTACAAAGCAAGGAAAGGCTTTTGCGTTGATGGCTGAAAAGTGAAAGGCGCTCATATTGGTAACAAGGGCCTCCAGAGCGGGTGTTCTTCAACATGAACACAAAGCTGGAGAAAGCAGAAAAGAGTGAGACAGACATGAAGGCAAGAAAAGGTGGCTCTGCGCTTGTTTCAATTGGCACACCTGCTTTGAGAAACTTGGCTCGAACGGAGAGGTCTAAAAGTTAATTACACCCTCGGTATGGCCAAGAGAAATGTTGCTAACTGACGTAACCTGATAATAATTTCAATTTTGCTGACAGTTATAAACTCATCAAGTTGCAGCCTAGGGCTTGCACAATGTGCACAATGAACGCCTGTGTCTTCAAATTCAGTCCCACGACTAATTCACTGCCCCTCTCGGCTGTCTAAATTAGCGTCTTAAATTATAGTACGAAATATTTCCTGGTTAATAAAGAGTGTCCACAACGGACATAGCTGTGCGGCTTGCTTTAGTGTTGCAAAACGTGCTAAAAACAGCATTAAACTTAACACGCAACCACACTTAGCCGCAATTTTGTTTCCATGGCGCACAGAAACATGAGGCACAAACACACAAGGGAAAGCGTGAAAGTCTGTCGTCTGGATACCAGTTACACTGACACAATATAATTTGTCTAACTTTGCTCACTGTAACTTGTCAACCACTGGCAGCAATTGTGTAGTATGTGATCTTATGTGTTTATTTAAATTTGCACTCAATGCCTAGTGATGTCAAAACATAGTTCACCCCCAAATCAAAAGAAAGAAATAAAAATAGCTAAAAGACAATGAAGGCTATTTTTGAGGATCATTAAGATATTTTTTAATTCTGGCATTAACATTTACGCTTCAGTTTTTGTTAAAAACCAATTACATTTATGTACAATAGATGTACCAGATATCTAATTCTAATTATTGTAATGAGAAAACAATTATATAGTATTTAAAATGTATATATATGATGTAAAATGAGAGTTCTCTAAATTCTTTAAATAGCCTAGATTGTTATCATACTGCTTGTCAATTATGCTGTATATATGTGTGCGTGCGAGCAAGCATGTGTGTGTGTGTGTGTGTGTGTGTGTGTGTGTGCGTTTTTGTGACATATCAGGACACAAATTTGTATAATGACATGGGTATCACATAGGTATTACAAGGAGATGGTGACTTATGAGGACATTACCCCATGTCCCCATTTTTCAAAAGGCTTATAAATCATACAGAATGAGTTTTTTTGAGAAAGTGAAAATGTGCAAAGTTTTCTGTGATGGGTAGGTTTAGGTAGGGGTAGTGTATGGCGATAGAAAGTATGGTTGTACAGTATAAAAACCATTATGGCTATGGAATGTCCCCACAATTCACAAAAACAAACCTGTGTGTGTGTGTGTGTGTGTGTGTGTATATATATATACACACACACACACACACACACACACACACACACACACACACACACACACAGCAGTTCTTTCTGGTTCTCAAATCTGATTGGCTGAGAGCTGTGCGTATTCTAGTGATAACAGCACTCCTACCTTTTCACCGTTTGTATCACTCTGCTTGAAGCGACTGTCATGGCGGCTGTACAAATCCGCCATAGTTTTAAGAGTTGTGTAGTTGTGTAGTAAACTGTAGTTTTAAGAGTTTTTTAGGAGAGAATGTAGTTGTTTAGAACTGAAATATGTGGCTCATATTTAATCATAGCGCCTATTTTACAATTTGTTTACAAGTTTTTGGAGATTCGAGCTCCAGGCCATCAGCAGCCATCAAGTGCTCGTGTACCCACCGAGAACAGCTTCATCTCAGCCAGTGCTTCAGAGATTTGCCGCAGACTCTTATAGTGGTTAAACATGAGATACCAATCATTTTGGGTACATAAAACGGGCAATCTTTGGTCTTATTAATCTATTACTTGTTCCTGAGCAAATCGAATTGGTGTATGTTAAATTTAATAATATAATGGCTATATAATGCGTTTTTACGTAAGTCCCATAATGGTAATTTCTCTTGTATGTTTGTATGTATCAACATAAATGACAGGCAGTATAACAACCACTACTAGAGTATTTAAAGATTTTTTTACATCAATCAATCAATCAATCAATCAATCAAGCAAGCAAGCAATCAGTTTCTCTGTGCAAATTATAATGTCTTATTTTTTCTTTTGATTTTGGGTGAAATGTGGCGGTTTTTTTTTTTTTTATGAGGTTTATCCAATAAAACTATGATGAATACACTTCACCACCTTTGTCAAGGAACACAGTAGAAAGAATAGAACAGCTTTTTCTTTCTCTATCCATCTCTATATATTTTTTTTTGCAGTGCGTGGGTGTCCGACTCAGGAGAGTTCATGGGCCTCTCCACAGAACAAAGGCCTTCAATCACACAACACAACACCACCCACAGCATCCTGCTTTCCACTGCCACTAATTAATATTAATCACCTTCAGCACACCTGAAAAACAATATAAGAAAAGAAAAAAGAAAATCTTGCTTTGGTGCTACTTTGATTTGTAAACATATATATGAACACAAATAAATAAATAAAATTAACTGGAGATGTTTGAAGGTTAAAGCAGAATGTTGTGATTGACCAATCAGGATCAAGTATTCCAGAACACCGTGTAATAATTATATTAATACTTATATAGCTCCAGTCCTGGAACAGATATTAAAGTGTAATTTAATAAGAGACTCTGAGAGTCCTCCATAACAATGTGGGTGTTACACAGGGGATTTTATCTCAACTACAACTTTTCAGATTTCATTGCATCATATCTGAGCTGCAGGACACAGCAGAATGGAACAACAACCCCCCCCACCACCTCCCAAAAAAGAAAAAAGGTGTCAGCCAATCAGAAACAAGATACTGTCACAGCCAACCAAGCATACTTCCAAAATCATCCACACAAACTGAAATCACCACAACCTGCTAAAACACACCAGAAACACTCCGGCATCTAATGGCAAAGCCCCAGATAAAGGGTTCCAGCTTAAGAGAGTCAGAAGTGAAAATAAGGAATGAAACTCTGCGACCATGTCAGTCAAACCCTCCCTCATTATACCAAACCCATCATGCTCCAGTGCTGACCCTAACACTGAATCTGTACACACATGCCATTAGTCACAGACAGACAGTGTGTGTGTGTACTTCTTTTGGAATGAGAGGAAAGCTGAAGGTCGCTCAGACGTTGAGGCAATCACCCTAATGAAAACAAACGAGGGAGAGTCTGCTCGCTTTCTCCGTAATCAAACACACCAGCCGAAGACAGAAAGAGAGCGAGAGATAAAGAGAGGGAGATCTAAAGGGTCAGAGTACCTCAGCATTGTTCTTTAATTTACTGTTTCCAGTTTAGGTCCACTCCAGGGGAGATTTAAAGGCATGTGGAAACAAAAGGGGCTGAGAGAATAACTCCAGCACAAACACAGAGGCCGGAGACTTTACAAGCACAGCTGAATTACGACCTCATCTTTAAATAAGACAGAATGATGCACAAACGCACATGAACCAGTGAAGCTTTGGGTTTATAAAGACGTTTGGGTAATAAAGACCGGGAATGATGTGGCACAGCGTTGAAAAACACCATAAAATCTAAGTTTGAGTTTTGTGGGATTTAGTCTGTTAGCTTTGGTGCAAATCTATATGCACAAATACTCTTTAAACTTGACTAAATTTATCTTTAGCACATACTTAACTTTTTTTCCACCAGCGTAAAGTTATTTAATTGTGATGATCGTGTTATTTTACATAAGTACTCATGGGAAATGGACCAAAAATACTGATGACTCATCCTGCACTACACAGATTTTTGTCCAATCAAAATACTCCTAAAACTTGACTAAATTTATCTTAAGCACATACTTAACTCTTTTTCCACCAGCGTAAAGTTATTTAATTGTGATGATCGTGTTATTTTACATAAGTACTATAATTGCTTACAATTGCTATCGCTTGTTTCTGCTTCTTCTTCGCCTGTGTTTTGATCAGGAGATTCAGTACTCTTTTAGAAGATGCGTAATAGCACCCCCTACCATACAACAGTGAAAACACGAAAAGACGGAAAATTCTGTCAATGGCGGGGAAGAGTTGCCTCTTAAATGATGGAAAATTCCGTCAATGGTGGCGAAAGAGTTAAAATATACACTCTTTATCTCCTGGGAAATGGACCAAAAATATTGATGACTCATCCTGCACTACACAGATTTTTGTCCAATCAAAAGCTTTCTAGAAAGTGATTGTAGAATGATTGTGTACAGGCTGGACAAAAACTTTATGCACTGAGATCAAAGACAAGACAGGCTCGTTTGAGATGAACAAAATCTGTGCAGAACCAATCCCTGGTGATCGCCGTGAGATACATGCCAGTTAGAAATGTGTCTAAAGGTCTTTGCACACTGAGTCCGAAATTCACATCTGAAATTTTTGCATGTTTAAAAAATAAATACGACCTCACATTGTGTCAATAACGTTTACACACTGCTTCCGAAACTTTCGTCCGTCATAAAAAAAAAATTCGGACCAGGTTCAATTTTCTGCGTTTTTCGCATCCGTGGCACGCATTTTTACAATTCAGAGCCACCGTACAAGCTAAAATCCCGAATGCCATCTGACAAGTTGATCCACCGTCGTCTACAGCACAAAGCAGTAGCACTGTATGACAAACAAAGTGCGGAATATAAAGACAGAATATAAAGACAGATTTTGCCAGTATCGCTAGCAAAGCATCAAACTGAGCCACTGACATCCTGAAGTAAACTTTGAAATGCTCGGATAATCACGCAGCTCCTGGATGAGGTGGAACTCTCCTTCCTCTCTAAGCAATCTCAGGATTGGATGAACCCAATATTTCCTTTTTCTTTTTCTCTTTTTAATAAGAAGAGAGCACAACTACATCATGCTCACTGTTTGAAGACTCCATTGTGTATTTTTTTCGAAACGGATTCATTAATACGCATCAGACTCAGTGTGCAAGGTCTCTGTGCGTGACGAATTTTTAGGATTACGAATACGAAAAAAAACATACAAAAATTTCTCAGTGTGCAAAGGCCTTAAGAGTGGCCTGACTCTGATGTCATATATATAGAATGTATATACACACACTTCAATTAACTCTGATGTATATATAGAAAAACTCTCAGGACAGTGAGGCGGCCAATGCGCGATTGTGCAGTTGCTTTCCACCCACTGTGCTGTTGAAAAGCACACAAATCTATATGCACAAATTTTCACACAAACTTTGATGCAAATAAGCAGCAAGTGGATCCACAACAGCTTTGGTGCCTACACTGTGTCCTAATGTCGGAGGCACTCAGCATGCCTAGCTTGGAGTCTAGCTAAGACCAGCAAACCACCTTAGGCTAGTCTAAGCTGTTATTTTCAGCAGGTATATAGTCACTAGACAGGAGCAGACAAGATTTGTCTCTTTATTAGCATGGTGGCTAATTAATGAGCAGTTGTAAATCAGTCTGAAACATGAAGGCAGCTGCTGGGGTTGCAATATTCCCCGACTGAGAAAGACGGAGAGAGAGAACTGACTCATGAGAGTGAGATCATTGAGACATTAGCACTGATCAATAAGCAGAAGCCTACTATTGCATATAAACCATCCCAATGGAGGCAGTGCCTCAGGCAGGGTAGAGAGGCAGGAAACATTGGCTTTATATGGAGCCCACTCGCTCTCAAACTCATTCAATCACACACACTCAGAATTCCTCTTGACTGAGCAGCAGGTGTGCGATAGGTTCTGACGCATCTCAAGACATCTCAATAAAGGCATTATTGTGTTGTCAGACTATATGAAACTGTCATCCTGCATTATTGATGGAAGGTAAGTTGGTTTAAATGCCTGTGGAGCGAACCTAGGCTCAATGTAAAGGCCCTTTCAACAGCCGCTGCTGGAAAAATCTTGCATAAAAGAGTTTTAAATTCACCTGGTAACCAAACAAGACCTGAGAAGTGGTCATGCAGCATTTTATGTCTCTTTAAAAACCCTATAAAATAGCTTGACAAGCACGGTTACTTTCCTGTGATGACGCATTTCCTCTTGAAACAGGACATTGGGATGGGGCAAGTACTTTTGTAAAAAATAAAATATAAAATAAAACTGAATGAAATTTAATGAATTACGACATCCAAAATGCTGAATAATAAATAAAAAAATAATAATAATTAAGAGAATTAACCTCAACTACTTTACTCTAATGGCTACTCAATTTACTCTAATGGCAGTGATTAGTTAAAGTCGACATGAAAAGGAAGTTGCGGCAGTCTTTTCTTCCCTATGTTGACATATATATCTGAGTGAAATGGCTTCTCAAGCAAGAAAAAATGTAGGGCGGGACTTCTTTTTCCATCAGGTATTGATTGGATGGTTGTGGTTTGCTATTGGTCGATCTCATGCGAGTGACAGGTTGTCCCGCCCTCGTGCCTAAAATGCATCATCAGAGAAGTAGCTGCAAGAGGGAGGGGAAGTTAAATTCAAAGTAAATGTCTTCAATTTAACTTTTTGCATAATTATCCTTCTAATGCCCTGCATTAGAAAAAACAAAAAAACAACATATTTAAATAACGCCTGTGCTATTTTGTCCCACTCTGCCCGCTCGCAGGCCCTGTGAGTCAGCAAAAGCTGCTTTGTTGGGAGGAAAGGCTCCTCTCTAAGCTGAGAGATAGAGAACGATATTTCATCTTGACTGTGTCAGACATTAACAAGCAGCCGCACTAGGATGCAGTAAACAGCTGGCAGGGCTCCAGCGCAGTGCAACGGGGGGTCTGACACTTATCTCCCTCCATCACTGCCTCGAACGGCCCCTCTAATGGACCCTTCAAACGGCCTCCACAGCATCCATATTTTATTTGTATTTGTGTGTGTGTGTGCGTGTCTCCTCGCTGTAGCCTGTGGTTTTGCTGGTTGTTGACACCAACTGCTTTAGTAGTGTGATATCTTGAGTGCAGTCAGAAGAAGAGGGCTGGCTGCTAAACAGCCAAGCGGCCCACAGATGCTACACAGCTAGCACTGGGAGATGGCAGATTCAACACTACAAAACCACACATAACAAGTGGAATTTGAGACTCAATTATAGTTAACATCAAATCAAAAATGGCCCTGCATAATACCCATTTCCAGTAAATGATTGCATTGTTCCAATATAAAAAAAAAAGTCTTCATATTGTTTTTACCCCAAAAAATGTCACATAGGCCCTGTTTCCACCTGGTATTAAGAAGCATTTTGGTCGATTGTATCACAAGTGGACGACGCTAAAGACAGGTGTAAATGGGGTGTAAAATGTTTTGAGCTTGTCCACTTTCGACCACTTCCAGAGGTAGAAAAAAACTCATGCTTTCATATGGTAAACACTCAACTAATTTTAATACCAGGTGGAAACAGGGCCATAGAGACCACTTTTCCCAATCCAGTTAAATGCAAGTGGGTAAGAAAATCAATTCCACTGTACATTTTTTTTCTAATATATATATATAAAAGACTGCTTGAACCAGCCTAAGATGGTTTGAAGGTCTTAGCTAGTTTAAGTTAGTCCTAGCTAATTTTATGGTGGTCTCACTGTCTGACCAATTGAGTACCCATACCCATCTAAAACTAGCCAGCAGCCCAGCTTAGACTAACTAAGAGCAGCTAAGACCAGATAAGGCCAGTAAAACAAGCTTTTAAGATGCTTTTTTTAACACACGAATGCAGTTTCATTATGTTTTAGTGTTACTGTTGCTCAAACAGTGGCAGCATGCGCTAGCAACACCAAGGTCATGGGTTCAATTCCCAGGAAATGCATGATTTAATCAAATGCATGCTTTAAACACAAAGTTGTTTTGGATAAAAATGAAGAGACTCATTGCCGGTTTAAACTCCTCTACTGAAGGGCTACACCGAAAAATTCCCATTTTGACCAGAAAATAAATAAACCCCAGCACTCTCCATATAAACTACAAAGGTGTTAGTCGCTTGAAAAAACAAACGCCCTGAATGCCTTATTTTAACACGATCTCCGTTTTAGCATTCCACTCTGCGAGCGTAATCAATTTTTCATGTTGATGTGGGAATATTTGTGTAGATGCAGCAAATATTTCCTGTGCTATGGGAAACAAAAGGGCATGTGCGGATGCGAGCGAAAAACCATTGTGAGACATCTTTGAAGGTTCTCCTTCAAAGCGACGCCTGCCTTCGCGGCCACGCCGAGGGGATTTGTGATATTAATTGAAGTTAATTTTCTGGGAAATCAGTTTGCCGGGCACGTTGGGAAGATTGATAGCCCCGGCACGTCCCAGCACTCGGGAAAATGACACTCGTCTTTTATAGCCACACATACTTTTATCATTCCAAATCAAATTATAAACAGGAGGCCAGGCGCGCAGGAACCTGGAGGAGGCAGATCTCCATAAGATTAATTAGGCTGGCCAGGCTAAGACAAGGTGAGGAACAAGAGGAATAAGAAAAAAATAAAAACAGCAAGATGGGGGTCGGCCTGATGAGAGAGAGGTTCATTGTTTGGTAGGAAGTGGAATGGGAAGTCAATTGGACAATAGGTAATTAGCAGAGGCTAGTCAAAGGCAAGGAGGCAGCCGTCCGCTCTCGCTTTCTCCCGGCCCGTAATGCAGAGGGCCGCGCTATGAACCCTGCATTTAATTAGAGCACTTTGATACCCACAGGAGAGCGCTGCCCCCGGGCATCCTAAACACTGACTGACGCCAGGCAGTTCCACCCGCTCCCTGCACTCCAATTAGAGACGCACCAAGCTGGGAGGAGCGCCTTCCCCTCTCCATGCAACCCTCCCTCGCGCCAAACAAACCCACGCCAAATTGGCATTTGGATTAAACGGCGTGCCGAGATGCCCCGAAGGGCGGCGGGCTGTCTCACCTGGGCTAATCTAGGTGTCATTATAATAAGGATTCATTTTCGGTAGAGAGTAGAACCCAGATCGGCCTAGCCGCTGCCGCGACGGGTTTCCCGAACGGCGCCCCGGTAGCTCGGAAAAACAGACCGGGAGGGCAGAGGCGCGCGTGCAATATTAATGTCACTGTGACTGAATAAATGATAACAATACTGGGAGCTTTGCTGCGTTACAGTGGTGTATTTTTAATGCACAGGGAAGAGTTTAGAATGACTGACTTACACGCGCAAACATGTGGTGCATGAATTATGCAACTGCGACGCTTTCATCTCGGCATCTGCATGTTTAGTAAACAAACTGTTTCTCTTCTGGCAACAAGATGTAACTGTAAATAATAGATATTTAATTTGCCACTGCTTGCCAAAGGATAGAAAGCACTTGTTGTGTTTGCTAATTTGTTGTATTATTCAAACGATCTCCCCGGTCGGTTCTTATCTCAGCAGGGTGATAAACAGATATGCATAAAAGCGAGAAAAAAACAACAACACAGTAGGATCAGGCGTGACACCCGAGCCTAAATATTTATTTAGCACAACAAGCTGGGAAAAAAAATAACATTGTGTTCTGACATTTATCTCGATATGAAAGAGAATTCAGTGCCACGGGCCCAAATGAGATGAACACAAAGTAAATATCTGAATACACAAAGACGTGACAAGCCCATTGTGGACTCCAAACATGTTATTCTCCAGCGCTGTCAGAATGGATCATTCCACGATGCCTTAGAAGAGGAAAAAAGCTCTTATGAAGCTGTCAGGAAAACAGCCCCGGATGGTTAAGCAAGCGGAGGACAGCACAGTGATTGAGCTCGTTGTTTATCTAGGCATCGGTTTGGAGTTGCGTGTAGTTCAATACGCACTGTTTGATCAAAGATTATCTTTATCGATAGAGGCTGTCAAACAAACACGTGCTGGTAATAGTGGGATAGTCACTGACAGCCTTAAGCTTTATGCTGGTTGCTCAAAAATGCAATAAAGCCATTTTGCTAAAGGGCGCAAAAAAAGAACACACAGCTTTGCAAAGGACTGAGGCCAAATCCAGCAAAATGATCCACCTCCCCCTCAAAGCCAAACCAGTATGTGCTGGGTTTCCAAAGGGCCAAAACCTTAACGCCAAAGACTGTCATTCAAATCAAATAAAAAAATCACTTCTGACTGAGAGAGGCTCTTTGCAATGTTTCTGTGTCATGCTATGTCAGAAGATAGATATGCAGTAATGAACTGGGTATTTTCTAAAAGCAGTGCCTTGTAGCATGACTTATAGGCTGTTACAACAACAGCTTGGCTAGATTCAAATATGTGCTTTTTGAAAAGCTTTGCACTAGTCTTCTGACAGGTCTCGAAGTCAACATGAATTCAAAAGTAACGCTATTTACTTCCCTAACATGCATACTGGTCTTATGTGCATTTTTTTCTCATCGAATATCCTTTTATACTCAGAAATCCATTACATTACAGTAGTGTTGTAGTACTCGAGACCGGTCTTAAGACCATTTTTAGAAAGTCTTGGTCTTGTCTTGGTCTTGGCTGCATTTGTACTAGGTCTTGTCTCTGTCTCAGACTAAGAGGAGGATTTTATCTCAAGACCGGTCAAGACCACAACTGTGAGGATATCTCACTAAATTGCCAGTGCATTGTCTGATTTATTTGTTAACATCATTAAAATGAAAATTATCCCATGACGGTCGTCCGCCGGATGCTAGTTATTTGAATTTATAAAGTTTTAAAAATGGATATTTTTCTTACAAAATCGCATTGCTTCGCTTTAGAAGGCCTTTATTAACCCACTTTTTATGGATGGATGCATTATTTTTTACTTCAAAACGTCTCTGATTGTGTTCGTCTGAGATAGTCATATACACCTAGGATGGCTTGAGGGTGAGTAAATCATGGGATAATTTTCATTTTTGGGTGAACTATCCCTTTAATGTGATTTGATGAAAAACTTACTGCTTAAAATGCAATCAATAACTTATTTCTAATGTGATTTTTCTTACTGTTACTGTTAGGCTACTGTTGTGCCAGGTTTGAAATCAATGCAGGATTATCTCAAAACAGTCAAATGCCCAAACTTAATACAAATGCCCACAAATTCAAGAAGTACTTGTATGAGATCTTGTTTTTTATATTATAACATAGGATATAACCAAGCAATATCGCAAGAGAGCTGTTTTCCCGAATATGAGCATGAATACAAAAGTGATATTGATTTTATACAAACGTTCAAAAAGCAAGAAGTCAATATTAAGTGACTTACATTTTAGACACATTTTTAGACAAGTTTTTGCTATTTCGCCAGTAAATCCATGGCAGAACCGCTGTGTTTCCAAGCTCTACATAGTGTCTTATTATTCTAATTGTATTGATGTTTTAGATGAGTGCTGGAGTGCTGGCCTGGTCTTGGTCTCGGTTTAGGTGGTCTTAACTACAACACTATATTACAGAAGTAAAATGGGTTGCAAACAGTATTTCATGTGGACTTTTAAAGGACAATTCCAGGTTAAATTCACCTTATGGTTTCTTCATTTGGCCCTAGTCTTCTGATAGACTTTAAAATGCCTCTCTTAAAGGAATATTCCAGATTTAATACTCGACAAGACTCGAAAAACGTGTACAGTAATGTACATGTCTATGTGTCTACAAAACAGTGAATAGATATTTAAAATATTAACATTATTATAGAAATATTCCATTAAAATTAATTTATAAAACTTTAAAAAGACAGCAGAGTCATCAGAACTGTCTGTCCTCATTTTCCAAGACGTTAACTTACCTAGAGAACCGGTACCAATGTGGAGATTGAGTCATCTGTCCATAACAATCACAGCAGATCTGCTGTTGGAAACAAAGTTCCATACATCCGTTATTACATTACTGACAGCACATTCATATATGGACCCCCCTGGAGGCCGCCAAATGTGCGATTATTGTTATGATTTGCTTTGGTCACAGTCGGCTAGGTATAATCAGGGCCTGGGGTTTCAGAAAATCAACATACTCGCTGCCATGCTATGCTACATCAAGTCAATTTGATGACAGGCTGAAACACGGCATGGTGTGTTAACTAGGCCTGTGATGGTCTGGAGTTGAGGTGAACATGGCAATCACAGAGGTGGTGAATAAGAAACATACATTTCTCCAGGTTATACATACATAAATGCAACAGAGGTCAAATAGTATCATTGCATATGTACTTGCGTGTTTGATATCAGTTACACTTGTCAAGGCTGTCTCCTTTATTTTATAGAGTCAACTTCATATGGGAAAAGTTAATATAGAAAAAACTCCACAAAAGTATGTATGCAAGTTCAAGAAAGTTTGAATGCAAAATACTTAAATTATATTAAATAGTAAATACAGTTAAAAAAGACAAAAAAAGTGTGTACTGATTGACATTTTTAGTATGTGGCTGAACATCTTGAAAATCGATTTATCTTTTATTGTCCCTGTGAGTATTGAGTCAATTGACTCAAGTGTCCAATCAGCAGTAAATGTGCATTATTGCAGGAACGAGGCACCTCTTCATCATTCCAGTCTCGACCAAACATCTGACATCCCTTTAGCAGCTGTGAATCATTACCATTTGTTATAGATTCTGTATATCAACAAGGAAAACATTAAATAAAGAGTTCCATATGTTAAAAATGCCATTTCAGTGCTGAACGCTAAATGGCTTTGGGTAATTTAACATGATCTGTTCGAAGAAAGAATCTCACCCTCCTCCAGTTCTACTGGAGCAGGAGGATTAAAAAAATGTGGGATGGATAGAAAACATACTGTGGAGCTTACGCGCACACACAAGTACAATAACATTTACATTAGGAATCACAACCTTATTGCAACGTGTTAGATTCAGCGCTTGGCACCCTGCAGGCATTCACAGAGGACCTGTTGCGTTCTGCAAGAGCTGCTGGCGGCGGCCCAATGTTGCCTATTAACAGAAAATGCCAACATACGTAAAAAAACAAACAAGCCCCGTCCAGGCGGTGTGACTCTGTACTACATTAAGGCTTCAGTCTGTGACAGTTTGCCGCTAAACTGTTGTAAACACCTCTCACCAGAGCGCGAGGAGCTAACAGCAATCTGTGGCTAAATTAATGAGGGGCTTCCCCCCGCGCACATGGCACCGCGCCAGCGCAGCAACAGGCGGCGGAACAGAAAAGGAAAATCTCCCATCATGCAAAGCGAAGCTGAGGAAACCCTATCCGGGGAGGACAGAGACTTTGCAGGAGAGTATAGCAAATATGTGGGACTTTGCAGAATATTTCTAAAAGTGTTCAAAGTGACAGATTGCATTGAGAAGTCCACACACACACACACACACACACACTCGAGGCTTTTAGCTGAGCTCATTTACAAAATGTTCAACAGCCCCCGTACCGCCCACTTTCCTCACTTCAAAGTAACTTTATAAGAGAAAAGATTAGGCCGCACTTAACCCCTAATGAGCCATATGAGAAAGCCTTCTCGATGCCGCGTTTTATTTGATAGTTTCAATATGAGTCGGCAGGAGGGGAGGTCTCGCTAAATGCAAAAGCCACCCTGGCTATTCCTGGACCGTAACCCTTCTCTCTCTCTCTTTTTCTATATCATAACTACACACAGCTGTAGCCAACACCACTTCTTCACCGTCTTTTCTTTGCCTACACCCCCTTTCTCTTTTTTGTCATCCATTTCTCCCCCCCTTCTTTTTTATTGCAAAATAGGGCAAGGTAACTTGCAAGGGGCCTCCTTGGGGAATTGTGTGATATTTAACTATGGCTACAGTGGCATTTACTAATTTTATATGTGCAGAATTTATGTCACATTCTTATTCAGGGATTTGCAGAGCGGGGAGCAAAGGTGGCCGCTCTCTGTCCGCTGTGTATACAGTGGTATTAAGTGAACTATTCGCAACACGTCCTGTGACATGTACATTGCTATTTTGTCCATAACCGCCACGTTCTCCCCCTTGCGTCACAATTAAATTCTAACCTTAGCATTTGGAGACACCGACCCGCGCAGAGGGCGATTTGTTGTCGGAGTGCCACCGCTTCAGATATGGATTGTTCGGGCACGTAAATGTATGGTGCTTTTTTTTAACTGCAGTCCAGAGAGAAAACGTTGCTGCGATTCCTGAAAACCATGCTACTGTATAGATGAATCAAGGACTAGATGAAAGACAGCAAACATTATTCTCGCCAACTCAGAACTTGAGTTATGAAAAAATGGGAAGAGTCCTGATAAAAAAGCTCTTGTGGAGGGAAAAAAGGGTTCAACGGATTGACCTAAGGGGCTTAGAATCAAATTGCTCCAGTATTGTACTCCCTCCTTTTTGCAGTTCTGCCGGTAAGCTCCTTATTGATACACATGTGCTGAGACCACCCATACCTGGGGCTCATCCCTCTGTCAGACTGCTGGTCGCCCGAGAGGCGGGGGAAAAGACACAGTTCTTCTCTATTCGAAAGCTAATGCCAAATCCCCGGGTGAGATTCCGTCTCCTGACTCAATAAAATAATTAGCTTTTTGCTTGGGAAGGCTGTTAATCAAGCCCTGTTACATATGCGGGAAATGTATTTCCCCTTATCCCACGCCACGGCTACCGCCGCCACTTTTTATCTCTCAGAGTCACCGGTTTGCACTTCCACCATCATCTTATTACAGTGAAAGAGGTAGATCAAAAAGAGCTTTTTAATTTAGTGTTTAGTCTACATGAGGGAAGATTATTCATCTCGGACTGAAAAGTAACGCTCGTATCAGCAGAACGGCCTCAAATCTGATGTGCGGCCGGCGCTGCGACCGTTTTCATTCAAATAAATAGTAGCCTTTTTATATTCCAACATATATAACTGCCAACAGTCACTATGACCATCTGCTATGCACTGATCCCTTTCTTAAACATTGTTGTAACAATTACAAGCATTTAAACAAACAAAAGCTGTCGCGAGAGAGCTGGGAAACAATGAGAATTGCAAGTCAACGCATTTCGAGAATTAACAAAACATCCGTACCGCAGGGAGACAAGCCGATGCACACGCTAACAAAAAGTCGACGTGGAGCGACTGTCTGACAACAGGGCGGCGTCCCTTCATCTGATGACTGTTTGCAGCTTGCGGAGGCTCTAAAATATGGAGCGTTAATGCAGGTCCTGACACATCTGCATGTTTCTGTCTTACCCCCTCTAGAACAAATAGAAACCAAGTCAAGAGGTTAAACTAAGCATGTAATTAATGACTTCACAGTGATACATTCTTCCCCACTCTCCTTCTTCCTCTAATTAATGTGACATTCTCTGACTGTTTTTGGCCAGTGTGCTGTCTTGCTTTCTCTTGGGCGAATCAGTGATGTAATTAACAGCATTCGAGGGACTTTAGGTTGTTTCTTTATGTGATGTGGAACCATAACTGTTGAAGCTAATGCATACGCACAACTGAAACTGAGTCACAAAGGACAGGTGAGTACTCAGAAAACACTTAAGAAACCTAAAATCATATTGTTGCAAACTCTCATTACTTTCTATCTTCGTTGGAACACAAAAGGAAATGTTTAGCATGACGTTGATGCTGCACTTTTCCATTTCATGGGCATTCAATTTCCTAGAAAGAAACTCATAAGGTTGAATAAACGATGACAGAATTTTTATTTTCGGGGTGAACTAACCCTTTACATTCATTTAATAGATAAAAGTCCATGGGTATTTTAATATCAAGTAAATAATGAACAACTGGAAAGGTCATGGGTCCTTCAAATATTGTTGTGTACAAAAGGTTGGGAATCATTGCTTTAGAAGACCTGGAATATGGAGAACAATTTGTACAGTGTGGACTATTTTTTATGGTGCTTTTTGGTCATTTTTAGAGCTGGTCACAATATGTTTTCATTATATGGAAAAGAGCAGCATGTACATGCTGCTAAACTTCTCATTTTGAGTTCCACAGATGAAACTATGTAAAATGTGTAGTAAACTAATCCTATAAATGAGGATTTTGGGTACATCGTTAAAGCTAATCCTGCATCAACACATTAAACACAGACGGTCGTGAAAACAGCTTATAAATGTAGGTATCTGATGGAGGATCCAGCCTCCAGTTCTTCAGGGTAACATAAAAAAAGCCCCATCTCGGATCTCCTTTCATCCTGCCTGACCTATTGCGTGCCGCATTCCTAATACATAAGCCCATCTCTGGACATTGTAGGGGAATCCAGCATCAACCAACAAAGCAATCAATAAAACATGCAGGGCCAGGTGTTCAAAGCCATGGTAAACGCAGCTGACGCGCAGGAGAGGCCTACAGACGTGCGTGTTTTGGCAGATGTGCAGAGAGGTAATGAGACACACACACAACACAGGCCACAGTAGGTGGAGCGAGACTTCGGTTTGCCGACCCTACCGCTCACAGAGAACAGAGAGAGGGGCGGACGGTGGGATGGAAGATCCAGAAGTGAACTGGAGAAGTAATCACCAAATCTACATGTTATCTTCCTAAAAAAATGGGGTGGGACAGTCACTAAATCAAGACTGTGAAGTGAAAGACTCATTTTAGGTTTCATTTCAAATCTAAATCTAATTCAATCAAGAACTGAACTGACTGACCATGGGGGAACTGCAAAAAGAGCGGGGGAAAAAAATAAGTACACTCCTACAAAATCAAATTTGACGCCAGATACACCCGCGAGTACCAGCGGATGCATTTTTTATAGCCCTGTGTGTGAAGATCAGCTTTTTTTGGTTATTCTTGAAGTCTATCTCACAGGTTAAAAACAGCTTTAATTGGGTCCAGAGGATACAACATACCACTCTCTTCAAAGGCATAATTGAAATTAAGTTGAGACATCCGTTGCTCGACACAATCACCTCGTTGAAAATGATTGAAGTTGCATTATTGTCAACAGAGGGGCTTGGAAATCTGTGCAACGCCTCATAAGTTTGGAAAGAAAATCAAAGCAACTGAAAGTTTTACCATAACAACGGGAGGCAGCGGCAGTGGCAATATTGTCATCCTCCTGTCAGTCGATGGGTTAATTGGGATGCGCGGTGATTCCTCTGTTGAGCAAACACGAGCTTTGAAGGTGACTAGGAGAAGTGCGTGGCCCCCTGATTGCCCCCTGCTCGTCATTTATCATAATTACTCTGAGCAGAAATTAGAACCGGCCCCTGTTCAAATTTTCCATCATGTCTATTTTCCTTGGACACGTGCACCTCATCATCACCGAACGAATCAGCTGTCAATCATCTCAAAGATTCCTGTCCTCAATCTATAAACCCCCTGAGGTGCGAGAGG
Organism: Hypophthalmichthys nobilis; assembly: GCA_037950665.1. Lineage (NCBI taxonomy): Eukaryota > Metazoa > Chordata > Actinopteri > Cypriniformes > Xenocyprididae > Hypophthalmichthys > Hypophthalmichthys nobilis. Next base: position 5,991,717 of record CM075489.1, on the reverse strand, counting down.
GTGAGAGAATGAGAGACAGAGATGCTTATGGTAAGGATTAAAATAAATAAAAAAATAAATCCATAAACAGAAAATAGTGTTCTCATACATTTTTGATGACATTCGTATTGATTGTGATGTTTGAAACTAAACAAGTGTATCCCAGACCCTTATAGGGAGCGCATAGACACATAATTAAATGTGAAATGTCTGGAGTGGACCGAGTTCAAGTATTGTCGAAAAAACAAGTCATTTGAAGTCAATATGAAATTTTAGTTCCATAATCTGACATTTCCAAGTGAAACGTGATATTCAATGATAAAAAATGAGCGTGGGATTGGAGTTAGATCATGAAAAGGGGTTCACAGGTGATTTAAAGGGGGCAAAGAACATTTTTAATGAAGACAATTTTTTTCAGTGGAATGTGACCAGTAATGTGTATGAAAAAAAGTTCTTTTAATTTTCATGTTGGCTTAAAAGATTTGTATTTTAACTGTTCTGCTTTACCTGGAGGAAAATGGTATTGTTTTGAGCTTACACTTTCATAGAAATCTTAATTTACATTTTTTATATATTTGCAAAAAAAAAAAAAAAAAAAAAAAAAAAAAAAAAAGAAATGTAATGTTTTATTTTTCACATACGTTTCATTCAAATGTCAACTTCAGAAGTTTCTCTTAAAAATCCAAAACAACTGTTGAAGTGCCGGAAAAGCATAAAACTATAAATTGACTGAATTCTAATATTCATATTGAAATCACTGACCTTTGGTTGCAGACTATGGAAATATGAGCACAGTCTGTTGAGATCTCTTCTGAAACTCTGAAAGAGTTTTCATGTTTTCATTAGGAGTAGCATCTGAGAAGCAGGAGATTTGAGCAAAAGTGTCCATTTAATTCCCATCCATTGTCATTTCTGTCTACAGAAAAACAATTGAGTTTATTAAAAGATTATTAAAAAGATCTAATTTATTATTTTCCTATTCAATGGATAGATACATGACTAATTCAATAGTATAAATAAGAAAACAAACATATCGACAAAAGAAAAAAAATCTCCAAGCAACACTGAATTAGTTTAGTGAACAATTTAATGACTAACTTTTGACTGTTCCTCAATTATTATTTTTTTTAATTAATCTGTTGAATGAATGATTCAGTGACTCACTCATAAAAGCTGCGTCCCAATTCAGAGGCTGCATCCTTCGAAGGCTGAATGCATCACAGGCTGTCCCAATTCAAAGGTTCCTTTAAATGCAGCCTACAAACGCATCCTTCTTTTCCCAGTCCACGAAGGATAGAACGAGTGGATGCTTGTCAGCCTAGCCTATAGATTCATTATATGCATAAATGGATCAAGGTGAACATTTTTAGACAGGTTGTGAACCCTGTTTTGTTTTCAGATTAATACACTCAAAAAAATGATTTTTGATGCTGTTCATTTTATTTAAACAATTTATTTTGATTCAACACCATTGTATCAGGTTTCTGGTTTAAATGTGATTGATCCATGTAAAATTGACTTGAAACGATTACTCTTTGACTTAACTTGATGTTTTCATATTGAAATAACATGTTTCAATCAAGTAACCCAACGAGGAGTTAATCAAACAGGACTTTTACTTCCCATCATGCTTTGCAAAGGGGCTGAACTGAGAGAGTAAATGTTGAAATACAGTGTTATTTTAAGCATTTTTTAGCAAGATGAAAAAATGGTTACTGTTCTATTATGTTGGTATTTAAAAGTTTCTGTTATGTTAATGGTTTTAAGGTTACCATTGTGGTGAATTGTTGCACTTGTGCTTGGGTTGAGGACCAGCTAACAAGAATTCATTTCACTTTAATAATGAAGTGATCACTATGGTAGTGCTTTGGATAGAGTTTCCCAAAAATATCACAAGCCTAAATTGATACTAGCTGCATTGGTGGCAATGGATTTACAATCAATTTAGAACACCATTATTTGCATAAATCAATTTAAATTCAAATCTAATTGAAACAACAAGATAGATACTCATTAAATTACCATAGCCATCCATGAACAAGACATTTACTAGTTGGTGTAACAAGGCAGAATTTTGTTGAATTAAAGTGCATTACCACAGTAACACAATACAAACATTTTGATTCAACTAGTTGCAAAGAAGTTACATTGACATATTAAAATCATGTTTAAAATACAAATGTATATTGTGTTCATATAAAATATTCAAAGCAATCCAAGTTTACTTGATTTGATTAGATGCATAATGGATGCTATGATTAAATCATGTTCATTCAACAATTTATTTTTTTGAGTGTATAACTTTCAAAAAAGTCCAGTACAAACGTTACTGGTGCTTGTCAACGGCAGCTGTCACAGTTAGGCGACAAAAGCAATACCTCAGTAGACTAGACTGTCCCATTTAACAATGCTTGAGTCAGCCTTTGCGGACTTCGAAGGCATGGCATTTAAAGTCCATGTCCTTCAAAGGATGCAGCCTCTGAATTAGGACACAGCTATAGACAGCCGCTTGTTTCATTCCGGAATGAATCATTGTTTTTGTGAATGATTCAATACACTGGCACACCTATATGTGTGTTTTTTTTTTTGCCAGTTAAGAGTTGCTTGATCAGTTCATGTAGGTATGGCAAAAAGCAGAAAATAAAATATGACAATCTAAACTCTGAGAAACAGATATGCAGGTAGCAGATATGAACAGTATGATGGTATTTCAAGACCCCAGTGTGACAAGTGACGCTTTTTACATTCAATAGCTACATATCAAATGTCTTCACACATACCAACATGGCCTGGCCCAAAGAGAATCATGCTTTAATTTTTTGTGTTTTTTATTTATTTATTGGTGCTTGAGACACATATAATTCATGTTTAATATCATATCTGGAGGGGGTCACATATGTAACGCATGAAATTCCAATTTGTTGCTCAATGAAAAATTGAACGGTTATGAAATACTCATCAAGCGTCTTGTTTACATGGCTCTGACTTTTGACCCGCGTGTAGTGGCATTGGCCATGTGTGTATGTTTGTTCGCAGCCATTCTAATGTTTTATACTACAGCTTCCTCTGTCCAGGTCTGTTTGTGGTGCTGTGTTCAAACACCAATAGAAGCTATTACACATGCCTCTGCAGCCTGAGACCTTGCTTTATTTACCAGAAAATGTAAGAGGGTCACATCACCCCCTCCCCACCACCACCCACACACAGATAAATACACCTCCTGTAGAGGTCAGTATAGTAACGCCACAGATTAGACATGCTCTCTAACAAAATTGCACACAAACACAAACACACACACACACCTCACCTGAGAAGATGCCAAGTGTACCTGCTTCATTCAAAGAAGAAATTAAATCGAACTACCAATCGATCAACTAAACTATCTATCTATCTATCTATCTATCTATCTATCTATATCAGTCTTGGCTAACTTTGGCTAACTAAGTTAAAAATAACAGTTTCATTAATTTATTTAAATTTCCAGTGTTTTTTGTTCTGCTTCCTTACATTCATTTTCCCCTCAATTGTGCATCCTGTTTGATTCCTCAATTAAAATTTTGTAAATTGGAAGCCAAAAAGAACTGTTTGACACTTAAACCACATTTTAAAATGCATGAATGTCACTTTATTAAATAAGAAAATATAAAGACCAAGTCTGATATTTTAGGTTCTAAATGACAAAAAAATAAACACATATTTATATATTTTTTATATTTATATTAGTTTATATTTAAAATTAAGACAAAACATATTTGGACACTATTGGGTTGTCAAACTCTGAACATGAGGGGAATCAACATCACACATGAATTTAAATTATGTTGGGAATAGATAGTTATTACATAGTACATATGCATTCCCAAAAGTACTGCAGTATTTCTATTAGACAACATCACTACTACGGTACCGCCATAATACTCTTTTGTAAGGCTGCACTTAAAAGATAAAACACTACAATTTCACCAACAACTACTTTAACAAAGCGGGAGCTAAAACAGTAAGAGACATCTGTAAATAGCACAGCAACACCACATCTCTCATGCAATCATACAGGCGTAATGTAAAAAGCTGATAGAAAATGCTCCTGCTAAAGGGGAATTGTGTGATTTCTTTTGTTAATTAATTCCATACCTGTCATTGCTCTCAACTCCACAATCTTGACACATGTGTATGCCACATATTTCAGGGGTGGGGAACGTGGCAAGTATGTGCGCTTCGTACAACAGTAAGAGTATCTCTCTCTTTCTCGCTCTCTCTCTCGGATTTTAATTGCAAGGTGCAAAGTGAAATGGCTTCACTCCCCGACAGTGTAAAGGAAGCAGGGTGTCAAGTGCGAGTTGTGGAGTGTGTGTGTGTGTGTGTTAGGGGGTGGAGTGACAGACAGAGTAGCGGGTGAGCAGGTCCCCAAGGTGCACTCCAAGGAGCAATAGATAAAGATTCCCTTGGGAAATTTTTCTCATTAGTTCTCAGACACACTTCGGTAATTCTGTAGTGTCAGGTTACCATTTGTCATGAGATCTTAAAAAAAAAAAAAAAAAAAAAAAAAAAAAAAGGAAAAAGAAAATGTCACTCTCCATGCTTTGGTTCTTTTATTTGGATATGTCACCTCTGTAGAAAAATTATAAGCCCTGCTTGCTTTCAAACAAAGGTTCGATGCACAGTTTACCCTGATGCCGAACGCAGCGTGCAACGTTTATTGGGCTACCGCTGTGATAATCCAGTCTTTAATGAATAAATATGAGCTGTTCTCCATGTGGTAAATTGTTAATTGTCTTGTTTATTGTTCTGGGGTGGCGTTAGCCTATTGGTTAAAGATCTACGCTGCCAACAAGGATTGCAAGTTCAGCCTGAAGTAGAAACGAGAGATCATAATCTTTGCTGTATCACCGCTGTGCCCCTGAGCAGGGCACTTAACCTCAGGTCGACCCGCTGGGACTGTCCATGCAATTAGTGCACTGTAAGTCACTTTAAATATAAAGATTCTGCTAAATGGCGACTAGCTAACTACATCTGCTCCAAGCACAATTTTCCCCTTCATAAATGTGTAGGGCTTCAGTTAAGGTCATTGTATGACTTTGGTGTGAATTATTTTAATATTTTTTTATAAATTGGATTATTTTGACTCTAAAATCTGGACTGGATGAGTCATGCCTGAAGACAGTAATAAAGACAGTATACGCAGAACTGCACGTAAACTAAAATTCTATATTAATATGCTAAATTTCAACGCTGATTGGCAACCTTAAACATTATATAGTTTGACTAATTAAGTATATTACTTACACAAATTGTTTTTCCTGATTGTCATTATTAATAAATGTAACTTCTTGGAAGTGTTTGTAAGAAGCTACTGATAATTAATAAAATCAAAATAGTATATAATGATTCTTAGGCATAATTTCTAAGGAAAACTTCAAGGACATATAATTTATATATATATATATATATATATATATATATATATATATATATATGCTATTTTTCTTTGACTAAAATTAGCAATTGAGAAAAAAATATTTTTATATATTTTTAATAATACATACATTACATTGTTATGTTTTATAATAATATATATTTATAATAATATAAGACCCAGCAAAATGAATGTTTTCACCTTAACTGAACCACGTTCTATGCTGAAAACAGGACATTCTGAACATAAGACGTTCGGCGTTTGAGTGGGATTCTGAGTGCTGGACGTTTTTATAGCTCCGTTTGTCCCATTAATCCTCCCGCCACAAAAGCTCCTCAGTTTCCATGTCACTTTGCACACAAGGCCTTACCAAGATAAATGAATTCCTTAGGAGGTACTAGTTTGAAAGGGGAAAGATCTATTCTTTCCACAGCATTTGACACAACAGAGATACAACAGAAGAAAAAAAAATGCAGCATGCTCTCCTTTGGAAGACCGACTGGACACTTCATGACTAGGGAAACAGTGGAGGAACAAAAGCCGGAGTCTGTCTCTTTATGAATTCTGCATTGCAATCAATATCGGCTCTCTTCCTGGGCCAGAAAAATAATGAGTCATAAAAAAATCATGATATTCATTTCCAGAATGATAATAACAGACAGAAAACACAAGCCCCTGTTATCCCGCATGAGAATCGCTTCGCTTTGAGTTACAGTGGGCAGGTGTGAGCCCATTAGAACCCCGTCTGACACGGGTGTCCTTCATTGCGCCCAAGTGTGTGCGACACACCTTCGGCTTCATTGGCACCCATATAGGAGGAGTAAAACCCTCCATCTCCAGCGTTCTCCCTCAGAGGTCACGGATGAGGTCAAATCCGCTCCCAGGTGATCATTTAAGGCCTCTCAACACAACACAGAATGCAGATTTCACCCCTTGTTGCATAAAGAGGGTTACACAGAGAGCATTGGAAGGTCTCCAATCCTCACTGCATATTTAAAAACACAGAGGGCCGGCGTAGATCCGCTTGACCAGCGGCTAACGCAAGCAATAGCTCATTCTTCATCCGACCTTGAATGAGGAAGGAGCCCCTTCTGATTTAACGCAGACCCCTTTACCACATTACCGTGCTGTTTTTATTGATATTGCAAGACTTGGTGCTCTTATTACACTAAGTGTCCAGAGATGCACACAGACGACGTGCTACGAGATGGGCCGGGAAAACGATCCAACCCAAATGAACACCGGAGTTACTTAAAACTAAAGAACGGCCTCTGTGTTGTGCGGTAATTCAAGGACACACAGCGTTGGAATAACACTGGCGGTTAAAGCTAGTCATTGATGATTTTTATTGCCTTGAGTTTAGCATACCCATGTCAATATTTGGACTGGGGTGAGTCTCGGGCCTCCCATTGCAAGAGGATGTGACCTTCCATTTTTCTGCGTCTGTGTGATTTAACACCATCTGAAAAACAGATACATGTGTCTCTGGCCTCCCTGCACGAAGTTCCCTCAGAATAACAGGTAACTCACTCCCCGCGGCTGCAGACAGACTCACAAAGACAAGAAATATGTGCCCCCATTATCGTTGCCTAAAAGAAACATCGGCTCTGCAGAGGAATAATTTAAAAGTACATTATAAGTTAAATGACACAACAACTAAACTAAAACTGGACACCAGGGTTGTGCAAAAATGCAGAATTAAAGAACTGGCTCCCTTTCAATTCATGAGTGTGAATATTAATTGCATTTTCTGCACCTCAAAAGAAGTAGAATTTACTCAACTGCATTTCAAAGAAATTCCACACAGACAAGGCATTCTGGGAAATTAAGTGTTCTTCCCACCCTTGTCCACAAAATGTATTAAATATAATAAACCTAACGAAATGTATAACTATTCATTCATTCATTAACTAGGCCTATAAACCTTTAACATTCAAAGTTTGCCTAGACAAAATGATTGTATTAATATTTCTTGGAATTTCGGTTTATTTTAATTCCGCTTCCTTACTGTACATTCAAATACTGGGATTTACGATTTAATTGACCCTTCGCAAAGACCCCTTAGTAACCGTTGCTCTGTCCGGCAAACCATACGCTCTCATGCCACACATCATGTTCTCACAGAGTAAAAAATACATAGCGGAGCAAAGTGGACACTGACAACGTGCCGACAGACAAGACAGAGCAGGTTTCTTTTGGTATGACACTAAGTCTCAGCTTTCAAATTTTGTCATTTTTTAAGAAATTCAAACAATAAATACTGTTTTGTGGCTATTTAATGTGTTGTGATAGATAGCTGTAGAACCGATGAACCGATAATATCTTCCTCCTAGTAATAAACATGAATTAACATCAGAAGGAATGTTGTTTCAACTGCAGAAAGACATCAATACACACCATTTTTTTTTTTTTAAGTCCACCGATGTTAATTTATTAACTGTCCTGTCTGGTTTGTTTGTGAGACAAAATGGTGGATTCAGTGTCATGATTGGTCAGATCGCCTGTCAATCAAATTCCTGACAACATTTGCTAACTCAATTCAAATTCAGGGATTTAAACTGGAATTTAAAAGGCATTCTAAATTCAATTCTGAATGGCGTACAACCCTGCTATCCACTTTAGCATAATCTGACAGTACATGAATAGATGGTGCCTGTAGAATGAAGTGCATTTATTATGAAAAACAATGTAACAATCATTAAAAGAACATTAGCTAAAATCATTACCATCACAAGCCTTTAGGTAGTAATCGGAATACAAAAATGGTCCTCTTTCAATGTACTTGTTTTCCAAAAAATGCACTTTTGAAAAGTAAATAAAAACAACACAATTCAAGCAATTCTGACATTATGGGTAATGTGTAGTGCTACTCAGAAGTGTCCTTTAAGGACCACAGAAATCATTTGTTGGTCAGTTCTGGAAGAATATATCGTCTTCGGTGCGAATGTCACTCTAAATTGAGTAGCGATGTTCCAACCTTATGATAAAGAGCCCCTTTCTGTGCTTTCTGTGCTTACTGCCATGAGGGACTGTGCTAATGATATGGACTGGGTTAACTCTTCAAAACGGGAAACAAAAGAGCCACAGTTGGTACATCTCATTTCACGCTAGACAGGCTTTTCAGGTGCCAGGACAGAGGGACATAGAGAGGGTCTCTGATCAGGCCTTCATTAAGGATTTTGGTCCCTGGACATCTCAAGAGCTGACTGGAATAAGCGCGATGGAATGAGAGCGCACACACATCCAAGGCAAATAAATGCATGAACGTACTCGCTGAAACATACATCTGGGAAAAACAAACAGGACAGGACAGGAGATAAGGGGGGAGGAATATGTTTTGTAGGGATGAGAGGGGCAAGGCAAGAAAAGGTTAATGCCGACGTGTGAGTGCACATGACAGCGCTCACATCCCAGTGAGCACAAAAACGAATCGTCCAGGGACTTTCATCTTCATATTCACTGGCCCCGTTGCTCCCCTTCCGTTCAAACTTCAAATTTATTGCCGGGCTTCGGAGAGGCAGGAATGACCTTGAGAGGACCTCGCAGTCATCTATTCCACTCAAACGCTACCTAATTAGCGACACAGGTTTTAGGGTTTGCCAAATCATTGGATACCATAATCAAAACGAGGCTTGTCAGAGCCGGATACAAGCCACTAAGCAAAACGCTCATCTCGGGCACATACCAAGGGGAAAATAATTACAGCCACTGTGGGAATATGCTTACAATCAGGCAATGCTGGGAAAAGGGAGAGGAAGTGAAGAGAGAAGGCCAGAGAGGTGCACACCATCAAGGAAATCACCCTGTCTGAACCTAGGAAAGCCAAAGAGAGGTAAAATGGAGGACGATGGCCTCCCTTCACTCCAACTGTCTCCCAGTGACCTCTGGAAAAGCACGTCTATTGTTCCTATTGACAGTCAACATCAAGCCGAGCTTACACCAGCTATTTAAATCACTTGCCTTCATTCAAACCTCTCTCAACAACCAGCATGCCATCTCCTTTATTACTCATTTTCCAAAAGGAGGGGGAAAAAAAATTATAATATGCCAATTTAGCTAAATAATTACCGCGTTTTTCAGCTACGCCTACACAGCCACCGGCAGGCAAAGAAAAAGCTAATAATTCAATTTTTCGCTTTCTGTAATTGTCACCAAAGCACCTAAAGGTCGTATCACTCACCCAGAAGAAAAAGGATAGCAGTTCACAGGTTCAAATGGGGATGTGCTTTCTCATAGTGGCCATTTTGGACAGCAGACCTTGCGTTATTGTCTCAAAATGGAGCTGCTTGTTGTCTGGTTTAAATGAGGCTGAAGCTCCATTTGGCAGGTGGGTTTTTTTTGTGTGTTTTGTGTTTTTTTTTTTTTTTTTTTTTTTTTTCAGTTGGAGCGGTGCTGGGATTTGAGGTAATTGTCTAATACAGCGCCCGGTATTAAAGTCATCGCGTGCCAAAAGCGAACACGTTACCGCTTGACCCTGAGCCACTTTGGAGTAATCTAGTATTCAACCCAGCGTGTAATGACTGCTAGGGATGTCAATCTGGTGGCTTTCTCTCATTCCCCGGCTCTCAAAATGCCTGTGGACAGTGCGGTTTTAACCAGAGGGGCTGGAAAACTAGAAAAAGGATGAGTGGCAGCTCAAGTCCAGCGATGCCATCGTCCTCCAGACTTCAATTTCCTTTAACCCCTTTCACCCTTCAGCATCACCCTCTGATTGGACACGGACTTTCACCTTTCAGGAGGGATTGAGTGGTCTAGGGCATTGTTGCCAAACTGCTTGTGGTTGTTTAATGCTAATGAGGGCAGGACAGATACTTTAGGGAGGAAAGTTCATATAAGATGTTTGGAACTGTGACACAATTAGCTTAACCCCACGGCCGCCTCTGACCGCTCCGATCAATAGGCTTTACCCAGGCGGTGAACCATCCATGATGACTGTGAGGAGTCTGTGTTGGCTTGCATGTTGAATAGGTCAAATTGTGCTCAAAAGCTAGCTAGCTTAGCCTTGTCAAAATGCTACTACACTAGTGTTTGCTGTAATGACACCCTCTAGGTCTTGCTTTGCCATCTATAAAGGACATTGTAAGCCAAGTTGTTCATGATTATTAATGTATCGCATTTCACTAGAAGCCATTACTGTTGACAGCTCCATGAAACATCAGTTTGAAACTTCAACCTCAACAAGATAAAACCAAAATGCATGGTCCTACCATACCCAGGGCTTTCACAGACCTCACACAGAATGGTTCCATGAACCTATTAGAGGGACAAACCCCCTAGAGCAATCCAAAGGTTAAGTGCCTTGCTCAAGAGGACAATGGTGAGGGGTCACAGCCAAGCCCACACAGGATCTGCATACTTCCGGCTGCACACAAGATCTGTACATGTTTGTTAAAGAAATATTTTGGCTAATTTGGTAATCTGCTAAAATTTCAGTGCAGAAAATGAGGAAAGGAGATTCCATCTGGGTCTTCTTGAGATGATCAGGTTAACCTTCAGGTTATTGGCCTGGATTTCAATCACTATACCACACCACCATCATTAATATGCAGCTGCTGGTACACTGTCAAAAAGTGCAAATATTTTACCTTAAGCTTGTTACTGGGACAGTGCCCTTAAAAGTAGACCTTTATAGCTTATGTGCCCCTAAAGGGTGCATATTAGTACATTAAAGGACCCTTGAGATACTAATATGCACCTTTTAGAGGCAGATAAGGTACAAAGGTGTACCTTTAATGTTATCGCCTAGGGTAATGTACCCCTAAAGGTACCATTTTTGCACATCTTTTTTTATGACAGTAAAGTATCCATAAGCAGGACTGTATACTAAAAACTTTGAGGGAACAAAACCTGTACTGGACAATTGCAGACAATTAATGTCCTGTCTTTCTCACCAGACTAATATTCTCCAGTAAACATAACTCCAAGTCGTTTTTGTGTCAGGAAGACAGGAAGGATTGACAGTAAGGGAAGAAGCCAATCAAATGAGGAACTGAGCAGTCAACACGTGCCTTCCCCCATCTTTTCCCTTGATCCCTCCACTCGGCCGGTAAAGCGGCACCTGTCACACTGTTTGAGCAGATGTGGGAAAAAAACAGAGGCACTTCACAACACTGTCATTCACATTCATAATAGGCATTGCAGTATAAAGAGGGCCATTAGGGTCCCAACCTGGGAGCCATTAAATCATTTTAAATCGCTGTAACATCCCATTAGTGTCAGTGGTGAGACCACATAATAGTCTATATTATAGAGCGCAGCAGTGCGGCCCATTTGGGGTAAATCACAGGCTCCGGTGCAACTCCTTGGCCTGCATATGCAGGGACACTTGCTTGGAGGATGGAACTTGTGCAGACGACACTTGAAACTGATAACAACTAGTTTGGCCACTCAAGGATGGAGCGACACTTAAGCAGCATCTCTAGTTCATCAAAGACCTTTTATAATATCTGCTGGTATCTTTTGATCTCAATATTGAGATCAGCAGATTTGCATATTGGAAACGGAGAACTAATGACATGCAACTGCAACAGAGACTGAAAATTACATGTTTACAACTTAGCAAGATATTAAAACACTGGCTATTTAGAGCCTCTCGTAATGAGATGTACGTGACAAAGGCAGCATATTTGGAATAATCTACAGTAAATGGTGCGTGCCGTTAATGTCTAAGTTGCGGACAGCGAGTGGGCAGTTAATTAAGGAAGATGAATACATTTGGATCCCTCGCAATACAACACAATTACAACCAGCGGCTCCCTCAAAACTCTCTTAAACTACCCTAAAGTGGTAAAACAAATAAAAACTGTGAAAGGACAGGCTTCGGTACTAGAAGCGTATGTGTGTGCATGTGTGTGTACACATCTCATGTGAAATATGCAACTAGGGCCCCTGCACATCTTTCTTCTTTTCCTTCAGATGATAAATCGCCCCACTGACGGACCCTTCCGCTGCCCTACGAATTTTTAAAGGAACAAAGCAATGATGAATGGAATAATGCCACATCGCAAGCAAACACCTCTCAGCCTGATAAAAAAGATTCACCAATGACAATTGGGGGACACCGGTGACCTGGGGAGCGGTCTTTGGGGTATGCCCCCCAGAGGAAGCCAGTGATGGAAGGAATCGCCATTAGGGGGAAGATTAAGTGGCCTTTCCTTTTTCCTCTCACTTAATTATACATGCAAGACTCGCCAAACCGTGCCGCCATAAAAAAAAAAAAAAAAAAGGAGAAGGGGGGCAGGAAAACCCTGGTTCTTTGTTTCAGCAACTCATGCCACTTTGATTGCTTATTGGCTGTCTCTCTTGACAACCTGCCGGCCACAGAAACAAATCCCATTGGCCGCAGTGCACCTGTCAGGAGCAAGAGAGAAAGACGAGAGCATACCGAGAATTCGAAGGGGAACTCTGGGATGGGTGGAGAAAGAGAGCACAGGGAAAAAAATGTTCCTGTCAAGCCTCGGTGCCTCAGGAGGAGAGGAAGTCTTATGTGGCACATCCAAAACTCAGCCGACAAACAAGGAAGTGGACCTCGGCTACTTCTTATTAAAGGAGCCGTGGTCCTAAACCAGACTGCGCCATCATTCAGCTCCCGTCAGTCTCGCGCTCCAAGGGGTCTTGGCTGCAAAGAGCACGTTCGGAACTCTGCGGCTCAGTTTTTAAGGATCTTCCCACTCGTTCCTTGTTTTTTCCTCATGGCTAGCGGGGTGCACTGAAAAGGAAGGCGCAAAGAAAAAACTGTCATTTCAAGACAGACAGTTCTCATCAAAAGTGGGCCACGAGATTACGACTTTCATGGCTCTTTGGGTTAAATTCCCAAACGGTGCCGCACGCATCCGACGTGTCAACTGAGGAACGCCCTCCCCACTCCCACCCTCACCCTATCAACATCTCTGACGTATACAACAGAAGCACCCTGCAGATAGCGAACGTGAATAACGAACGACACTTTCATCAGGGTTGCGTGGAGGACAGAGTGAATAATTAAACACCACGCCTCGTTGATTCGGCCTACTCATCTTGTTTTATGGGAATAACCGGAAAGACTTCAAACGTGCAATGCCAGGAGTGCTTGACAAACTGAGAAATCAACAAGACTTGTGTCCTGATATGAAATGTGCATAAACTAACACGAAGCTAAAACATTTATCTGTTCATTACCCAAAAGACAAACCACAAGCACCTTAAAAACATGTGAATGAATGCATACAAACGTAATATTAGAATAAAACACAAAAGAGGAATGAAATATGGATGATAAATTTGTCATATGGATTTCTGTTACAAAGGAAACAAGATGTAGAATGGAAGTCTGCAACATCGACGCCGTCTGTGAAATCCTCCCCAAAAGATGAGGAATATTTGAGAGCGTAACACTGGGCGTACAGCTATGTTGTATAAATATATCATCAGCTCTCCTCTCTAAAATGGTAGTCTTGTGCAAAAATAAGCTGGTGGATTTCTAGATTTTTGGGGGTTCCACTTAAATCTTTGAACATGAACAATTGAAAATGGCCTAAAACATTCAAACATGTAGAATTGCTGCAGAACTTGTTGCATGTATTATAACTGAATAAAGCAACACAACTTCTGGTTCATGTAAGATTGTAACCTCCTTAGATACTATACGTGTTGATCAATACTGCAGATCGGAAGATTTAACTTCTGACTAACTTCTCTTTCTTCCTTTTGCTCTTTCTTTTTCTTCTTTCTGCTTTCTTTCTTGTTTTCCTCTCTTTTTTCTTATTCATCCTTTCCTTCCTTACATTTTTTCATTATTTTTTCTTTTCTTTCTTTACTTTTTCTCACCTTTCATTTATTTTGTTTCTTTCTTTATACTGTTCTTTTGTCCTCTTATTTTTCTATTTCTCTATCTTTCTCTCTCTCTCTCTCTCTCTCTCTCTTTTTCTCTCTTTTATCCTTCCACCAGGATGAAACTGCAAACACTAAGAGAGACAGAGGATGTCACTTCTTCAACATAAAACTCCATGCAAATCTGCATTAACATTTATGACTGAAAAGCATTCATAATTAAACATAATCTGAGAGTGACGATCTGAAAGTGACATTAATGGTAGAAATGAGATTGACACGCACACACACAAGTTCTACAAATACAGAAATGAAAAGAAGAAAAAATATTTCCTTAAAAAAAAAGATGAAGTATGTTTAAAAACGTCCTCCTTGTCTAATGTGCAAAGACAGCTGTAAGTTAAGACTGTAAACACTGTGGTGCTTTCAACACTGTTTGATTGAGAGGCCGACATAGCAAAACTGACCCAACCAGTGGTGTGAGTTTAGTACACGACTCCAATGGAAGAATTTTACATTTAGCATAAAACATTCTCTCAAGAACTCACAATTACATTTCACTCAACTTCTAAGATAGCTGCGTACATATTTATTCATGCATAAGCGAATTGTCTCTGCACAAGTTTACTCCGTCATGTCATAAAGATTATCCATGCAGCGAACTAAGCAGACAAGCCAAAAAACAAAAGCCTCCTCGTCTGACTTGCCTGATTGCCGTTGATTATAAATTATGCAGTCATTGTAGGCCCACAGAAGAAGACATCTCCTCATCCCCAGTCAAGTGTAATTACTGCGGAGGGCTGAAGGCATCCGTGTGATCTCTGCCAGACAGGAACATTGACTGATGACCTTCCCTGTGAAAGACTCCCTGCTCAGGTCACCGGACCCCCACCTTCGACATCTCAATAGAGTCCTGACACCCGGCTCTCGAAAACCTGCTATTGACAAATCAGAGCGTTAGTGCCGCATCTCTGTCTCACCCATCACTCACAATCACTTCCTGGGTAGGAGAGATGAGAGCCTCTTCAGGGCCGCTAATTTGACACGGCCCGCTTGGCTCGCCATAATTGCTCTGTCACTGTCAGGCCTCGGACGGCCCCACTGTACGATTTGGACGTACAATTACGGCGCCCGTTTACCGGGCGCCATTACGCCTGGCCCCGTGCCGCCGACACGCCTCATCAGACCCAAGATGCGGCCCATTAATGAATGATGTTAGCATTTCTCTTAAAGTTAGCCTGCCGCTAATAAACAGCCAGTGTTCCATGAAGGAGCATCGCCGTTTGGTCTGACATGATATTTATTGCACGCTCCTGACGGAAGAGGGCGGGCGAGATGGGGGAAGATATTAAGAGAGTTTATGGGCTATACGACTCTCATGAACTGAACTATAGCGTTGTGGACGGAAAAAGCGAGGTCATTCTTCTTCGATGACACTTGTTCTTTCTTAAATGTGTGTGTGTGTGTTTGCGTGTGCAATGAAGAGGACCCCTGCTGTGACCTAATGGTGGTGGTATCCTCTAAAGAGCTCTTGTTTCCTGTCCTACCCCCAGGGTGACACAACAGGAGCCATCCTTCCCGGGAGGGGTCAACATCCATCACGGCCGAAACCCCCTTGCCAACACCCGCCACTTCCTGTTCTGAGGTAATTATACGTTGATCAGAGACGGCCGAGGTGTCACCCTGTGGCGGCAGCGCACACAAACACACTCGTGACTACGTCGCAATCTCAGGGTGTCAACTCTGAGATAGTGTCCGCCCCTCTTTCTGTGAATGTGTGAGTCTCACTTCTCACGATGCAGGAAAAACTAATGAAGCCCAAAGCAACCAGGCTCAAAGACTAAAAAATGGCTCCTCATTAGGGAGTTGACAATCTAGAGTCCGACATGAAATGGACAGACTTTTATAGAAGGACTGCAGGGGGGAGAATCCTGTATTTAAATGCATTTAAAGTGTTTGGGGACCATTGCTTTGAAAAATTCGACAAAACTTGGGAATAGCTGGAGACGGACTGGTTTGAAAATGATTATTGGCTCACTGTTACTGAATACTATGCAGATTTCACTGCATACTACTTCTTTAGACAAAAGATTATGTGTTGTTCAAAGAGTAGTATGCTATGTTGTTGTCACATGACCTCATCAAATAAATACTGGTATTTTTAGTTTAGTTTAGGTTCCAATTCTCGCTATTAACTAGTTGGTTATTAGCATGCATATTACTAGGATATTGGCTGTTTATTGGTACTTATAAAGCACATATTAATGCCTTACTCTGCATGACCATATACTACATCCCTTAATCCTACCCAATACCTAAACTTAACAACTGCATTACTAACTATTAATAAGCAGTGATTAGGATTTTAGAGGCAAAATTTATAGTTAATAGTAAGTTAATAGTGAGAATTGAACCCCTAATCTAAAGTGTGACCTTAATTTTTTTATTCAATTTGATCTGAAAACATTTTTTTTGTATTTCTGTAGTTCAAACAGTAGAGCATGACATTAGCAATGCCAAGGTTATGGTTCAATTCCCAGGGAATGCATGAACTGAGAAAAATGTGTATCTTGGATGCAATGCAAGTCACTTTGGATAAAAGTGTCTGCCAAATGCATAAACGTAAATGTCTTCTGGCAGTTAATTTCAGTTATCAAGCTACAGAAGTTTTTTGAGCTACAGTCTACATCTTTCTGTTTAAGTATATGATTGAATAATACAGTGACAGAACAGATAATAGTAAGTTTGTTAGTATGCTATTCTAAACTTGGCCAACTTTATCTCTTCCAAGCTTAATGTACAGCATGCTACTCAAATTCTGTTTATTTTTAATTTGTTTATTGATGCAAGCAGGCAGAAAAATACAATTACCAGCGATAATACCACAAAGGATCCATTTTCCACTATTGATCAGTGAACCTTGCACTCATTGTTAAGGTGTTACATTTTTTAATACATTCCACAATTAAACAGATAACTCTCAATAACTCACAGTCTTAATGAGCTGTGTGTTCCCAACACAAATACAAAGAAAGAGCGTCTTGTGTTTCTGCTGAGGTATCCGTTTTCATCTCTCCCTGTGTTTGGTGGCACACTGAATAAACTCATTAATTTCGTTAATTGTTTGACCCTATCTTTTCTTGGATGCGGCGTGACGGTCTCAGAGAAAGAGGGAACAAAGGCCCCGTGCAACATTACTGTTAAATAAACAAGTCAATAATACTCTGCCGGCTGATTAGACGGGCCCGCGGCAGTGTGCGAGCCTCCCTCTCAGGAGCAGATGAAATTGTTCCAGTGTGTTTTTGACAGCTCGACTGCAGACGGTGGCTATTATGATGAAGCTTCTGCTTGTAACAATTAAAGTCCTGCACAATGTCCAGACAAACCACACATGATCAGCCGCGCGGCATCGCACATTCAGACAGACCTAGTTCACACTGTTAGTTTTATTAACTGCAAATGCATTCTAATATATTTTATGAGTGGTTATGCTTTGGTTTGTGGATTTGGCATTATAGATTCATTGAAAAACGGAATATACAGTACATTGTTATAGATAACCAATATTACATTTTAAATTTCTATACTATTTAGTCTATATATCTAAATAAAAAAAAAAAAAACACACACACAAGTGAATTTAGTTATCACAGCAGAATGAAAAAAGGGATAATCATTTTGAGATCTGTTAAAGATTACATTTAACAGAGTAATTAAATTATTAGTGCTTTTAAATATTAACTTTGAGTGTTAGATGATGACGAAGATAATCTTAATGTAAAAATAGAAGAAATGAGCATGTGCAAATACAAAGTTCTGTCATGAAACTCTAGATGGTGCAGGCTTTAACTCAACCTGCTCGTAATCACATCATCATCTATAGGGCACAGCTGATTGGTTCCGGCTGTATCAGTAGCCAATGAGCTTCCGTGCCCAACCTTCAAAATAAGCATTTGACTTAGCAGTGCAGTGCACTTTCAGAAACCTTCCACCTTACCCAGCTCCACCTGTATAGATCTGCTACTGGTAATTAATGTACGCTATATTGCACAGCAGCAGCATGTCATACTTGATCACAGCAGCGTGTCGTGTATGTATTGGCAGTAGCAAATCCTGTTCTTGCAGCAGCAATAATAAAAGCAGCAGCAGCGTAGCAGATCTATTCCACCAAGACCAAACATATCAACACTGTCATTCCCATTACCATGCCAAACACTCCGTGAGTTGTCATGACAGAGTTAAATATAAAATACTGACAGATAGAGATAATTAAAAAAAAAAAAAAAAAAAACTCTAATATTGGCCTATATGCACAATATACGAATGAAAGTCTTGAAAATCAATAAAATCGCTTC
The DNA here is from genome assembly GCA_037950665.1 of Hypophthalmichthys nobilis. Classification (NCBI taxonomy): domain Eukaryota; kingdom Metazoa; phylum Chordata; class Actinopteri; order Cypriniformes; family Xenocyprididae; genus Hypophthalmichthys; species Hypophthalmichthys nobilis. Next base: position 5,973,162 of record CM075489.1, on the reverse strand, counting down.
TCAATTCCCCACCATAGGTGGTATTAGCAGGTTATAGACCCCTGTAGTAATCAGAGGATTGTACAACAAGTCTCAACATACCTATGGCACATATAATTTGAAGGCCATAATTTGCTCTATTTACCCACAATTCCATAATCCACTTCCCTGTTCCAGTAAACATTCTCATGCTCCAGTGCATCACTACCATCTAAAGCATTATCTGTTCTGCTCGGCGTGTGGTTGAGAGTGCTCAGGGCAAAGGAGAGAGGGGGCCCATATGAGTCCATTATTCCATTTGCTCTGAAAAACAGATTTGACCTCTCAGTGGTGGAGTGGTACGTCACGGGCTGATGTGTGGCTGACAGTGCAAAGGGGCGCATGTCTGGATAGGCTAATTAGAGGAGCGGTGGCACGAGCGCGCTAGCAGCCTGGGCTAAATCCCATTATTTGGCTCCCTTCCCAGAGAGAGTGAATTGTATGTCAAGTAGGATGCATGTGGTAACTGCTATGAAATTACAGCTGCCGGAAGGCTGGAAGGCGAGTAATGCACATCCATTGTGTCATCAAGTGCATCCAAATAAGCAGATCTAAAAGGAAGCGCTAGTGCTAGGGCCGGCGCCACAGCGGCAAGGGCCTCCCACCTGATGCGGCTGCAGTGTTTGTATGTGTCCCTCATTTACTGTTTCTTTACCACAATCATTATCGATATGTGCATGGGCTGCTTTAGGGGTTAGATTCCAGGGCTTAAGATTAATGTTTTTAAATCACCTTGTCTTTAGCAGTTTTCATGCGCTGTGAATTTTGTCAAAAAAAAAAAAAAATCCCAAAAAGTTTGATTTTTTTTTTTAAGTCATGCTTTTCACTGTTAGCATAAACTCTAGCACATATTGTGGTTTGTTAATAAATTTAATTTAAAATTTGAATTTTAAATTGATAAAATTCTATATAATATATAATCACAGAAGAATTTACTGTCGATTGTTGTTCGAGATTCCCTACATTTAGGCGTAAAACGTACTGTTTATTTCAGAAACATTTGAAAACAAAATGAAATATTCAGTCTCATGTGTGGTTCTTTCAAATATTTTATTTAGGAATGATGATTTGAACCTTGAAAACTTTGAAAAAATAATTATTCTTTATATTTAAACATTTTTAACAACAAAAAAGCACAATATCTGACATTTGGGTATGTCTGAGGCTAAAATTAATGATTAATTTAGTTCTATTAATATTGACAGATTTACATAAAATATGACTTGTTTTGCTTGTATAACATGTCATAACATTTATTTTACAGTGCAATCCAGTATTTGCACATTTTGATTTTGCCAAGTTAGACGTGTTCCTTGGTCATTTTTGTTGATCCTGGAACAACATTCCTGTCTGAAAATTTTGTCCTAACCATATCCCTACCCCTAAACCTATAAGTTATGCCTAAAATCAGAAGGAAATGATAGGTGAATAACACTAAAGCATCTAACCCTGGTTGTAAGCCTAAATTTGACACAAACTGTAAACTTGTCCCTCAAATCGGATTGGTTGATTGGAATGTTGTTGCACTTGGTGAATTCAGGTTCTGCCCAGTATTTCATAAAAGAATGGACCCATGGGCCCATGTCTGCAGACACATCAATAAAAGTATGGCCTGAGCCTCGAGAAATCCACTGACATTAGAGCCGCCCACGGACATATGACCGAAATGTTATACAATCAGTTGTTATGGGCATCAATTAACTTTCCTAATAATCAATTTTAAATTTCAAAACGTTAAAGGGTCACTGTAAAGCAAAACAATCCAAGGTAAATACTCATTTTGGAACAGACATTTTCGAATTTGTGTCATGCAGCTTCTGTCTCTAGAGCTGGAAGAAATCCAGCAAAACTCAAGTGGAAAAACTCAAGAGCATTTCTGCTATATTACAGATAGAGGAAAGGGAAGACAAAAAAAAGAAAGACTCTAAAACTGTCAGATGAAGACACAAGCCAGAGTTTCCGCAAATCTATTATGAATGAAATAAATCTTGGCAAAGAGGCAAGAGAGAAATCGCACACACATACAAAGGACAGGGCCACAGAGAGTGCCTTTCACAAAGAACTGTTCATTAAAACAACATGGGTCAACAACCCTTTGCTTTCTCCACAAACTCACCATATATCAACCGCGCTGTCAGTAGGTAAGGAGATATGAAAGAAAACAGAGAGAATGAGCGAGTATGTGCAACCGAACAACAGAGGAAATAGCGCATGAAAAAGAGAGTTTGTTGCCGAATGAAACTCCCAAAATTCCTGACACACACAGAATTCTTTGTTCCAGCTCAGAAAAGAGTTTCCCGGGACGGGCGGCAGCTACCTTGGGTCTAATCACACGTACGTTATTTAGACTTCAAACACCGAGCTCTGATGAAAAGTATGTCTCCTGCTAATATCTGCCAGCACGCTCGGGTTAAACTGCCTAAGAAGCTTATTTCCATCATAAATAATGCATATTCAGATGTGCTTGACTTTGCTAAAATAAGAATCGCCCCTGTGATTGACATCAGGGTTTGTTTAAGCCTTAGTTTCACCTTTGGAAATAGATCTGTCTGGTTTCATATGTAGATGCGGGTACAACTATGACAGCCCACCGTAGCGGATATATATCGCACAACTGTATGCTAAAGCTAAATTTGGAGGAGTGAACACATGTCGTCTTAGCCCATTCATTCTCTGTGGCAGATAAAGAGACAGCGTAGAAAGCTGTCGCAAATAAACGGCATGAGTGATTAGACGTCGCGATCCAATGAACAGATCGTAAACATGAAAAAAAAAAAAGCCAAATTCAGTCACACTGACACAAATTTATACATATTTTCGAAATACAAGAGGGAATTGGAATATTAGATAGGGCACATTTGATTCACTTCACACTCGTACGTGAGCCGCTCCACCTGGGCTTATTACAGACACAATTATGGATTGTAAACTAGTTAATGAATACAAAGTAGGCTAAATCTATCAACGTATTAATGTTTTAAAACACTGCGAATGCATCTGGAGAAATGCAGCTGGAGTTTTTCATTCGTGAGTGAGCCGAGATGAATATCTCGCTACATAATTTCCCTCATCCAGATTTTTTAAGACCACGGAAATGTATCCCATTCCATATTAATCCTACTCTGTACAGCGATGCTACTAAGGAGCTCATATCTCCGTGCCGCCCTCCCCTTCCTCCTCCTCTTTTTTCCGAAATTAGCACATTGAATGTCTCCGAGTTGGCTGCTAATAACAACAGCACCTCGGGATGGCGGGAGCCGTTCTGATCAGCCAGACGACGGCTTAACGTTTGACCTTGGGACACGATATTAAGCTATTGTGGAGACCCGCAACATAAACTTGAGCTCATAATGGTCTAAGCACGCACGTGTAAATCCACATACAAATATTCATAAGATACAAGCGAGTACAATCCTGCTTATTGGGGAAACCTAAACTACATGTGCGGACTAACGATCGGGCAATAGATTGAGGATCATTTCTTTAGTCTTAAACATGGCTCACATTTGCTTTGACTTAAAGTGCAGTAATCTGCCTAATTTATTCACAGGCATTCACAGTTTCAAAAATAGCTCATCTTGTATGTCTGAATATAAACCCTTTAATTATGGTTTTGACAATGTTTCAGTAAACCCAAGGCTGGTATAATACCACAAGACAAAAGGGACGCACTTTAATGTTACTATGAAGAGCAAAAAAATAAACTTCATTTTAGGATTGAAGGCTACATTTCCTTCGGACTGAACCTTCACTATTTGGCAACTTTGTTGTCTACGGTGTGCTCTTCAAGTCCCTGGTGATAATTATTTGATCTTGTTTAGTTCATTATTCATCTTGTGGGAACCTGCTGTGGCTTGTGTATAAATGCCATATGAAAGCATTGTGATCTGAGGATGCAGCTTCACTTTTATCCTCATTCCCCAAACAGATCAATTAGTAAAACTAAACAGTAAATTATTAATCGCATTGCTTTGTGTCCTGGTTTCATCAGCATTAGAAAAACAGTTCATTAGTGCAGGAAATGGGCAGGTGATTGAGTGGAGGCGAAATCCGAACTGATGCCACGAAAGCTTCGGAGGGGGCGGAATTAACCGAGCTGTCCGTGACGTCGGGTGACGTCCCTTTGTCGCGACATCCGTGAAACGGGGTCAATGTCTGTTTCAAAGTCAGCGGTGACATATGCTGCCCGATGGGGGCTTTGTGTTCGTGGAAATAGCGGGACACGCCCCGCAATCAAATAATATTTTGCACGGAATATTCAAATGAGGCGAATTTTAATGAGCCGCGCTCATTGGCACGCAACCGAGGGGACGTTTCAAATGAGTCCCTTATTTGTCAGGAGACGGTCAGGTATATAAACTTCTTTTTTTCTTTTTCCAGAATAAAATCTGAATTCACAGGTCCTCTCAGGGGCAGCAGATTGCTCCACTGTTCTGAGTTGGGCAATTTGAATAAATTATTCGAAGGAGGGGGGGGCAACTGGCGCTAGAAAGAGAAAAAGGGCTCGGTGGTTCATTTTGCACGAAATTATATTTTTTCTGGAAAGGTTAATTTTGAAGGGAGTTTGAATGGCTGGGAACGCTGCAGTCGCTGGATGGTGTTGCTGGAGGTGGCTGCAGTTATTAAAAGCGATTGCGTTTCCTGCCGGATCTCTCCAGAGAGAAGAATCAGTGGAGATGTTAAACCTTGCTTGACACCCCAGTTGGATAATTGTGGGTGTGGAAGCTAATCAGCAGAACATGTCTCCTCGATTTAAATCTTGTCAGTTAGTCAAGATTAGACCCTCCCGTATTGGGTACCATTAGCTTTGTTGCATGTCAATGTGCTGGAGAAGCTGTTGGCAAGGTCCAGCTACAAGGGTAAAAGACAAGCTTGCCGGTTAAGGCAGATGTATTCAAGCTGTAGAATTTTTTTTTTTTGGAACCTTAGACATACATACATTCCCTGTGTGATATTATGCAGTGTTTGAAAGTGCGTTTGTTACCATTGACCCAAGTGTGAGCCTGAGGGGGGGGAAAAAGAAAAAAGACGGATTTGTTCTGATTCTTCCTCTAGAAAATAATGGAGGGAAAAACTATCTATCATTTATACAATGAATATTGATGTACAAAAAAAGGTTAAGAAATCCATGATTTGATGCATTGAATATCAATGTGCAAAAAAAAAAAAAAAACTAAAGGGAAAACACATGCATTAAATATCGCTGAGAAAAACAACAACAAAACTAAAAATCAATTATTTATACATTGAATATTGATGAAATAAGCATGAGGGTAAAAAAAAAAATCATTTAATATGCTGAACATCAATTTTGAATACATATGTGTGAATGTGTTTGTTTATATATAGTCAAACCAAAATGTATTCAGACACTTTGAACATTTCATTCATTGATACAGTTTATTCACTATAGTTTAAAAAAATGGTAATAAAATATGACAAGATCTCAGAATTAAACTGTGTCAGAAAAAAAAAAAAATCTTAATTATGTCAGATAACAGGTCAAAGTGTCTGAATCATTTTTGGTTCCAAATTTTTTATCAATTTTTTTACTGGTAGTCCACTGTATGAAGAATTTTTGGGTATAATATGTCACAGTTTACTTTATTTTGCTGTCCTCACTTACATAAATTAACTATAGTGTCCTGCACCCACTAGTAAAAATATATCAAAAATATCAAAAATGTCTGAATAATTTTTGGTGTGTGTGTGTGCGTGTGCATATTTTTGTGATGTATGAGGACACAAATTTGTATAATGACATAGGTATTACACTAGTATTACGACATAAACATGAAATATTAGGACATTTTATGAGTCCTCATATTTAAAAATAGCTTTAAAAACATACTAAACAACGTTTTCTGTGATGGGTAGGTTTAGGGGTAGGGGTATTGTGGGGATAGTATTTTAGATTTATAGATAATAGATTTGTACAGTATAAAAACCATTACGCCTATGGAATGTCCTCACTTTGATAGCAAAACAAACCTGTGTGTGTCTGTGTGTGTGTGTGTGTGTGTGTGTGTGTGTTCAAGTTGACTGGGACACTTTTTTTACCAGTCATCTCAATGGCAAAAAGTATCTCAATCAATCTGAATTCACCCTATATTCATATAGTGAAGGTGCAAAAAAACATGGAGGAAAAAAATATCCATAATTTTACATTAAATATGTCAAAAACATCAGATGGCTTGAAATATTACACATTTTCCAAGAAACATTCATATTTAGTCGTGTCCAGACTTCAGAAATGCACATATGTATTTCCGTTCAAAGATATTAAATTACAGCACAGCTCTCGCTTGAGTGTGATCGTGAAATCCGTACATTGACAGGGTAAATGGCCAATAATCTTTGACAGCGTGATCTCATTAATAAAGGGAGGGCATAAATTTTGCACAGTTTGAAAGGACGACTAATTCAAGAATGTGCAGCGAATTTTATAGCCGCAGTCTGGCTGGCCGAGGGCCAGGCCTTTGCATTCCCCCCATGGTAAATATTTGTAACAGATTTCTTGCTGTAGGACAAAAGCTTCTTTCAGCGAGCGGCTGCCGTAGCCCTTGCGGCGAACGCTGGGTCAGGCCAAATAAACAACAAAGCTGTGCCAAGTTCACCGGCCCTGCTGATTTCTGCATTGGGCGGCTGCATACCAGCACTACTCCTCATCACACCGGCCTGAGTACTGACAGATGTTCCTGCCTCGCCTCGCTTTTTTTTTTTTCTCCCTCCCTCCTTGCAGATGACACGCACATCCAACATATGCAACTGTCAGACTTTTATATATGATTTTGAGAGAGTTTTGCACTTTAAAGTCAAAATTGAATTTTTTGAAACAGGTTCATGGTCTTTTTGTGATCAATTCATCAGTGCACGTTATTCCAAAGAAAAGAGCTGCACCAAATGTGCTCACTTAACACATGCAAGCTACTGGATGTTAACTGATAGTCAAACTGTTATTTAGACATGGTTTTAGCAAACATCTGCAACAGAATGTTGACTTTTTGTGACCCTAGGAATTTCTGATGGCGTTCCTGTAGCTCAAACAGGTGCAACACCAAGGACACGGGTTCAATTCTGGAAATGCATGAACTGATAAAATGTATGCTTCAATTTGATAAAGTATTAGCCTATAGATGCATAAATGTAATCCATTTTTCCCTCACTGACTATCCAATTTCACATAAATACATCATAATATAAGGTTACATCTTATTTTGATGATCCACTTTATATAATCTACGAACTATAAGCAACTGTATGTCAACTAACTTTCATTAGAGTATTAGTAGACTGCTGTAGACTGTTAGGTGTTAGGGTTTGGGTAAGTAGAATAAGTTGACATGTAGTTGCAAAGTTACTAACAGTTAGTAGAATGTCTAAAGTGGTCTAATATAAAAGTAAAATGGGTTCCAAATGCCACTTCTTTCTGACTTTAAACTGATCGCCTTGTGTTATAAAACAATATAGCAAATCTCACTTCTTCCAAGTTTTTCCTGTAGCTCCAAATTAACACGTAATTTTCCCTACCAATGACTGCCATCCTGAAAAAACAAAAAACAGACATCAGTTCAGCCCTCCGATTAGTCGGATCAAAGCTGCATCTGCTGTGAGGTTGGGTCGGTTCAAGGCCTGTGGGCTCCAAAGCTGTTTATAAACAGTTGTTTTTGGCTGTTGAGCTGGATCACGGACAAATCCGCCCGCCGCAAGAGGCGGCAGCAACAGGCGAGAGTAGTAGAGCAAAACACTGACCCATAACCGCACGCGTTAACACCCCTCTGAGTGAAGCTGAGCCTGTGGCGAAAAAAAAACATTTTCTATTACTAGAAGCTCGATCTGTTCAATTCAACAGCCTAGATGGGATAACACGGCTGTTTGTGTGTTGCATGTGCGCAGCGAGGGATAATAATCATTTGCTGTGTATTATATTCATCATTTAAATAAAGATATGCGGTTTGTCTCATTCCAGATGTAATGAATCACTGAAATTATCAATTTAAAAATAAATATGGAGATTATTTTGCCCCAGCAATATGTCACAGAGCTAAAATCATTAAATGTTGTCAGAGGCCATGTTGCAGTTTTATTTAGGAGTTTTAATAGTCATTGAAGCATTAATTATTGATAAGCCCCACGATTGATTGGCTGACTAGATAATGTAATTGAAAAATGAAAATCATCACAGTAAGTGTCTGGAGTACTGAAATCGACAGTGTGTGCGTGTGTGTGTGTGTGTGAGTGTGTATCTTAGGGGATCACCCTATGTAGGATTTCATCATTACTGCCAGACTATAAAAGTAGTGCTGTGATTAAAAAAAGCTGATTGATTTGGCTCTCATTGGAATTAGCCGTCCCTGCTTTGTCTAAGGGCCCTGTCTGAGTGTGTGTGTGTGTGTGTGAGAGAGAAAGACACGGGATGTGTGTGTGCATGTGTGGGGGAAACACAGCTGTCTGTGCGTTCTTGTCGTCAAAAGGTGGCCCCACTCCCTCACATTTTATTCTCGCCGAGTCTCTCTCAAACACAGTCTACTGTGCTAAAGATATCATTGCCACACACACACACACACGCACTCGCACACACACACACACACAACCTATTGATTTTACTATCTGCTGCAATGAGTGATCATCCACATCCAATTCCACAACCCAAAAGTGAGTTCAATATCCATACGGATGCTGCAAATATATTTCATTAGGAAATGTGAAATATATTATATATATATAACAATTTCGAAAGAACAGAGGTTACGCCAATATCTACTTTCACAAAAATCTTTAAAAAACCTTTATAATCTTCAAAAAAAAGAGAAACAGATTTGAAAATAAAAATCATAGTGATGCTGCTTTAAAAATATAGATTTTTTTTTGTTTATTTTTTTCAAAATTTAAATAAATTTTACTCATTTTTAAGCTTTATATATTTTATAAATATGCACATTTTAAATATTAAAAAGAAAATAAGTAAATGAATGGCTTTGTATGTTTGTCACTGAACAATTTCAATGTACCTTGTTTTTTTAAAAAAGTGAAATGTTTTGCATGTTAAATTGTAATATACATTACGTAAAATGTTTTATATATAAAATTCAAAAATGTATTAATTTATAAATATCATACAAAATATCAGTGGTTTTCAACTAGTGTGTTGCGACCTAAAATTGTGTTGCAGGTCTGATATACAGTAATATTAATACATGTATATTTTTGTTTATTTTTTATGGTACAGTAGATGATTCTAGTATAGTTTTGGGTCGCCACTTGACCTCCAGTAAAATCCTGAAGAAAAAACACTTTTTTAAAATATGTTATTAACCATCATCTACAATTTAAGCATGTGTAACATACTGTATCGTAAAATACAATACAAATGAACCTAAAATAAGAATTATATTCCTGATTAACACATGCAGCAGTTTGTCACACTAACCTATTTTAACATTCTGCCATCATCATATTCAAAAGACATTAACACAACTTTCCTTAACTTCCTAAGTGCCAAGAAAGACAGCGGGAGGGCGGGTGGTACATCGTCTTACATACACAAGCAGGAAGACAAGGTAGCGTTTCCTTTGTGCTTGGCGCAGAGTGGCTGATGTGTGTTAATCGGAAGCCCTCTTGCCCTGCCTGGGTGTTAATTCAGCAAGCTGTTAAAGAGAGCTGTAGATTAACAGATAAAGGTGCTGTGCGTCGGGGTCAGGCTGATATGGACTCCCAGCCTTCCCGGCGCTTGTCAGATGCCTGCGTGGATTAACACCGAAGCTTCCTGTTCTCTCCCTCCCGTTGTCGCGAGGTCAGAGGTCAACCGTTTAGCCCTATCCTCAGGCCCTCGATGAGAGGCGAGAAGGTAGGCGATCTGCATACAGGCGACGTACGCGCACGAGTTCATTTGGAACGGGGCCGGGAAGGGAGAGAGGCTGTGCGGAGTCTGCCGCGAGGGATTATGGAGCGCACCGGGCAGACCAGGCATAAATTCCAAGGATTTTATTTTGTAAATTCTGTAGATCTCTCCGTTAAGACGGAATAACGAACGTACCTGAAAAGAGATCACACTTTTCGAGGAATGTGTCCTAATGGAGGGAAAGAACAAAAAGCTGGAGGAAAATGTGGGAAAAATGAAATATGTGGAACATGAAACTCTGCAAATTTGACTTATAACAAGCAAAATTACACCCGCTGTCATTTAAATTATGGCTGCCCTCTATAAAGGTGTCTTTTAGGTGCATTAATTGAATTCGGCAGTATTTTCCAATAATAATCTGTAAAGTTCATCCGTCCATCGCTCACAGGATCCCCGCTGTGTGCGCGAGGAGGACGTATCTATTTCAGTGGCTTAATTTATTTTCATGATTCGCTGATAATGACTGCCATGCAGGCTGTACATCAGAATTAACCTTCATTTCACTGAGGTATATTACGATGACAGTCTCCGACACATTTCACCTACACAAAGGGCATTCTCTCTCTCTCTCTCTATTTCTCTCTCCCTCTCTCTTTCCTGGCTTTATAATCATCCACGGCAGACGAAGATTGTTTGATAGCCGATTAATTTTCATAGGAAATCAAGTGGCCAGCTCTCCCAAAAGGCACACATGCAATGTGCTTGCTGCTTTTTTTTTCTGGCAATTAGCCATTTTATTTAATGCTTTTTTTTTTTTTAATTATTATTATTGCAATTATTAAAAATAAAATCCCCACCCAGCGAATTATTTTCGGCGCTGCCGACATAACAAAAGTGATGTAAATTAATCAGGCACATCAAGCACGGGAGCTTTCTAATTTCTATGCAAACCATTAAGTGTCAGATATGAATTTCACCATTTGCTATGGTCTCAGTCAAAGGATTTCATTAGGGGGCTGACGTCACGTTTGAGGCACGATCCGGATCATTCCTGTCCTATTTTCTCCCTCATGAGCTCTTTGTTCTTCTAGCCTTTGTGGGATCTTTGCACTAAAAAGGACTATGCAAATTACAATAATAGATTTCGCTAAGCGCCACGGCAATGGCATGATAGCCTATTTAGGAGAAAACCAAAGCAATATTCAATTTATGGTATTAACCCAGGCACATGCAAAGGTTGCCAAAAAAGTGATTAAGAAATTACAAAATTGGTCCAAACCGCTTGCAGTCTCTCTCTCTCTCTGTCTGTCTCTCTCTTCCCTCCTTCCCTGCCTCCCTCCGTTCGTTCGTCCGCACACAATGACATGGCAAACATAATGAGGGTGGACTGGTAATTAGAATGTTCTGGAGAGCTGGAACAGTGAGCTTACCCAGGGCTACCGGCTCCACACTGACGCTGAGAGGTGAAAACCAACGGCACGCTAGGTCTGGAGGTTACTGTCAGGATTCGAACCAGACCCGTATTGATCACATGACTGCTGATATAGAGGATTTTTTAATTATTCATATTTTTGAGCAGGAAAAATTAAACAATGCTGCTTATATAATAAAATGCAATAAAAATGCAATAAAAATACTATAATAAAAATGAAATATTTAATATTTAAGTTTACATTACATAAATTATTATTATTATTATTATTATTAATTATTTATATAATAAAAATATATTAAATGTGTCATTTTATTATAGTATTATAATATTAGTATTAATAAATTATAATATTAGTATTAATAAACAAAAATATTAATCATGATATTAGTAACAATAATAACACTCTGGATAGATGACATATAACATACTCCTATAAATAATCCATGGATATGTTATGTTCATATATATATATATATACATATCTATATATATATATATATATATATAGTCAAACCAAAATTTATTCAGGCACCTTGAACATTTCATTCATTAATACAGTTTATTGACTATAATTTAAAAAATGGTAATAAAATATGACAAGATCTCAGAGTTAAACTGTGTCAGAAAAAAATTAAACTTAATTATGTCAGATGACACTTCAGCAAAACATGGTCAGGTCAAAGTGTCTGAATAATTTGTATATATATATATATACATACATACACACACACACACACACACATACACACACACACACACACACACACATACATATACCATATATATATATATATATATATATATATATATATATATATATATATATACACACTCTGGCTAAATGACACATTTAATACTCATAATAATTTAACAGACATATAATAATACTCTGGATAGAATATATTACACACACACACACATATATATATATATATATATATATATATATGAAAAGTGTACTTTTTAGTTACTGTTGACCATTTGTTTTTTCACAAGTTTTTTTAATTTTTATTCACCTTTTTGCCTTCACAAGTACATTTTAAATGGTTCTGCAATGAGGCAAATTAATTTTAATACAAATACAAAAATCCCAAGTAAAGTGTCAAGGTTATAAAAGCTATAAGCAAAATATTTATAAAAATAATTTTTAGCTAAATATCCTTTAAATAGTTTTAAATAGAGCACTTTCCAAAAGCACAAAGCCCTAAACGACTATCGTATCAAAATGAAGGGCTATTTCTTTTTATTATTGTGTACAAATAAGAGAGAAAACAAGATAAGAACACAATGCATGCCAGATTCAAACCCGCATCTCCCTAACGAGCGCCACAGCTCAACATGTCTGGACCATGTGTGCCATCTACTAAGCCACAGCTCTGAAAATGAAGGGCTAATTTAACTGGTTCTCACTGTATCTGGTGGTTTATACAGAGACCCTGCAGGTAGAGCCGCGAGATGATCCGTCCCTATAGCGCATCTCCACCACGAGCCTACAAATAAATATAATCAATCCCACATTTACATACAAATAGGCTTCTTAGCCCTCTTCATACTGATCTGACGGCCGTCCACACGGGAGCAAATATATTCACTCTACACGGCAATTTCATATTTATCATCCGATGGCTTATTGATTGTTTCTTTTTTTTCATGCTTCTTCAAAGAAATTTCCCCTTTCATTTTATTAGTGGATATTGAGGGGCATGTTTAGCAGATACGGCACGTGTGTTTCATCATTTCCTAGCGGGCGAGATTATGACTATTGACATTGTCACATCTCTTGGCACTTATCGTTGCTTACTGGTAGCTATCAGTGCATCGGCGCGCCACTTAAAGGCCGTAAACCGGAGGAGCGTGTGTGCGTCTAATATGCCTCATTCACTTTGTGTCAAACTGACAGCCCACCATGCTCAAATAGATGTCAATCCCAGAGCAGGACAAATACCCACCGCGGCAAGCGTGACCGACGCAGTATGTTAACACAGCGGCCCGATATACAGATACACACTGAGAGAGCTCCATTATCCAGTATAGACTACCAGCAAGCGTCCGCTTCACATGTATAATAACTTACGTAAGGTATCACTTCCTGCGACGCCGACGATACGAAGTCACACCGAGGCAACTGTCGTGGTGAAAAATGCAACTTCCTCCCCCGTCGTAATTAAAGTGTCAGAATGCGGCCGGGCTTGCAGACAATAACCCTGCTAGGTTTAATTTGAATAGGCAATCTCTGCTTTGGCTATGCATTAAGAGAAACATCTGAGATATTGCTCTATTAACTGTTTCACTCACCCAGTGCTGGCCTTTTAATTAGAGTTTAATAGCAGTTATTAACTCATTACGGGGCATAGGGGGAGCATTCGTAGCTACTGTGACCTCTAGCAAAGTTGACACTTCAATGGTAGAATATTTCCCGAAAATTCATTCATTTAATTGTGACCTATGCAAATGTAGAGTTCGTCATTACAACCCAGCTGCAATAATTAACTAGAGTGCCTCAAATTAAAATATAAATGGAGGGATTGTGTGTCAGCCATGGTATGAAAAAAAGAAAGGAAAAATGAGATTTCATTTATTTGAATTGTTTTAAATGAACCCGGCACTGTTGGCAAAAGCCACATCCTTTGTTTTGCAAATGGGAGAGGTATCAGAGTATCAAAGACGATATGTGACGCTTGGCGTGAGTTTCGTACACGCTCCTCATTCCAAACACACACACACCATAAACAAACTCTCACCCTCGTTTCACACATTCGAATGTGGAGTTTCAACACGTGCCATATCACATGTCGGCACTCGGGGATCTTGTGAACAAACTTATTACGACTTGTTTTTCACATTTAATTTGTTTGCTCGCAGACACTAAGTGGTTTATCAACACATCAGAGTCACCTGACACCACTGCTGTCATGTGACACAACAAAACATTGCATTTGCAGTCAAATGCAAATATTCCAGGTTCGTGATCACTCCAAGATGAACAAACTGAAGGTCAAAGGTCAAAGAAACAGCACAGCAGGCATCCAGATATGAATTTTCAGGTACTTTAAAGGAGGGATATTTTCCAGGATCATGAAATTTAGAGAGTGTCAGAGGAAATGAAATGAACATTTCCTTCTAGAGAATTCTGGGAAGGTTTATCAAGAAAGTCAATGCATGTGTACTTGAGCACATTTGTACACATAATTGTAAAAGCAAATGTAAAAGACCGACGGTGCAATTTTGCAGTTCACCACAAAACAAAATATACATAAACAATTTTGGCTTGGCTTCCTAACAATCAATCAGTAAATATATATATATATATATATATATATATATACACTACCAGTCAAAAGTTTGGAATCGGTAAAATTTTTAATGTTTTTAAAAGAAGTTTCGTCTGCTCACCAAGGCTGCATTTATTTAATTAAAAATACAGTAAAAACAGTAATATTGTGAAATATTATTACAATTTAAAATAACTGTTTTCTGTTTGAATATATTTTATAAAGTAATTTATTCCTGTGATCAAAGCTGAATTTTCAGCATCATTACTCCAGTCTTCAGTGTCACATGATCCTTCAGAAATCATTCTAATATGCTGATCTGCTGCTCAAGAAACATTTATTGTGTACAATATTTTTTTTCAGGATTCTTTGATGAATAGAAAGTTCAAAAGAACAGCATTTATTTGAAATATAATCTTTTGTAACATTATAAATGTCTTTACTGTCACTTTTGATCGATTTAATGCATCCTTGCTGAATAAAAGTATTAATTTCTTTAATTTCTTTTCAAAAAAATAAAAATAAAAATTCTTACTGACCCCAAACTTTTGAACGGTAGTGTATAATGTTACAAAAGCTTTGTATTTCAGATAAATGCTGTTCTTTTGAACTTTCTATTCATCAAGGAATATTGAAAAAAAAAAAAAAAAGCACACAACTGTTTTCAACATTGATAATAATCATAAATGTTTCTTGAGCAGCAGATCAGCATATTAGAATGATTTCTGAAGGATCATGTGACACTGGAGTAATGATGCTGAAAATTCAGCTTTGATCACAGGAATAAATTACTTTATAAAATATATTCAAACAGAAAACAGTTATTTTAAATTGTAATAATATTTCACAATATTACTGCTTTTACTGTATTTTTAATTAAATAAATGCAGCCTTGGTGAGCAGACGAAATTTCTTTTAAAAACATTAAAAATCTTACATATTCCAAACTTTTGACTGGTAGTGTATATAATTCATATTTTTTATTTATTTTTATTATATTATTTATATTTTTATTATAAAAACAAATTATTATATGTTATATGTTTTTATTTCCTTCAAAAGCAGTTATTGTCAAGATTGATAGTAATCAATATCCATGTTTGGGTCCCTGAGGATTAAAGCACCACTATAAGTAATAATTAAAATAAAATAAGATGCAAATACATTTAAAAGCACCAAAGGCAAAAAAAATGCACAGCCATCAATATCTATCTGTGCTTATTAAGCAAGAAAAAAACTTGCTTTAAGTTTTACGATACTCATCAGATGGAATGTGTCTACAGCCGAGATTTCAGTCTTCCCGTCCTCCCCAGAAGCGCGCGTGCACACACACACACCTGCCTGATTTTCATTTATAATGCCCCCTTCAAATCGCCTGAAGGAAAAGTTTGATTCAAACAGGGGAGGAAAAAAACACCTCACAAATTAACCAAACTGTCACTCAGGAATTACAGCGGGCTGAACGCTGCAAAATGCATTCTTTGAAGTCCTCATTTCAGCAAAATTATGTGAAAAAAAACTTTATATCTAATTAAAATGATAACTGTATTCTCATTTTTCAAACTCTCCATATCCTGAGGGCCAATTGGGATGAGTGGGTTTTTTTTCCTGGTGTTTTTTTTTTTTTTTTTGCCATCTCTTCACCGCTGCGGCGTGCTGAACTGCTCCTACAGCAGGATCACATCATTACCATCTCCCCAGCTGAGTCGCCAGCAACCATTATCATGCAGCATTATTAATCTTCTTGTCTTATCAACTTGCAAATCACAAACCATTGAGCCTTATGGCGTGGTTTTGGGTCCACGGTTATTCATTTTGTAGGTCTACCTAGCCTCCAAGTCCTCTTAATCACCTGACGATTGTCAGTCTCTTCCTTTTGCCCTGCCCCCGGTGGCCTCAAAAAAAAGAAAAAAAGAAAAAAGTCTTTTAGCCCCGCTCCCTTTATTTCTCCCTCTTACGTTTTTTTTTCGAGGGTCCCTGCTTTTGAAGCGACTAGACAGTGAAGAGGATAAATTTCATTAATAGAAGAGAATTAACATCCCACTGCCATGAGATGACCTCTTTCCCTGACATGTATGTCTAAGTCATTCTTGTCATTTTTTTCCTTCGCCATTAACATTCTTGGAAGAACGACAGCAGCATATAGGACTGATAGAGAGAGATGGGAGAGAGAAAGGAGAAGTTTCTTTAAAACTAGATTCACTGACCCTCAGTTCTTCACTTTGGAATCAGTTTGCTTTTCTTAGTACTGAAATATTCATCATATTGAGAAAGAAAAATGTGTGCGTGCCTGTGTGTGCATTTAGCTAGAGTTTCCTTTTTAAAAACTATGCCTGAATTTGTCCATTTTTTTTTTCATTTAAGCATTGTTAAAAAGCTTTGTGGAAGATGGATGAGAGAGTATGAAACTCGGACAGATGCACGCGAGAGTCAAATTAGCCAGTTCAGATTTCTTTGATATTTTGATACCTCTTCAAGTAAGAAATTCATCTCAATTCTCACAATCTAGTTTCTGAGCACTTCATTTCATCTTTGAAGTCACACGGTGTTCAAGTGGACACTTGCGTTCTTCACTTCCACACAAAAGCACAGCTAAACGCACGCATCCACACGCTGAGATTTCAACTTTTTTCCATGGGATACATGGTGAAATGTGTTAACGGTGCAATGCGGGGAGCAGATAATAATTTCCATGCTTCTCAAATCAATTCTGTAAGCTTCATCTAACTCCTATCAAACCTTTGCGTGAAATTCCAGCCCAGTTACACCTCTGGAGCACTTATAAATAATGAAAACTCGTTTGAGAAGAAAAAGACTGCTTAAGGACAAAATGTTGATTATAAAAGTGTCTTTTATCCTCCTGTTCCCATCTTTCTGAAGATGCAAAGACTCCAGGCAAACAAAGCAGAGCGGTGGAGCCACATCTAACCAAAAATTAATTTTGATGTGAAAAGTGCTGACGTTCACGAGACAGACGGACAGGTGGTATTTAGATTCGAGCTGTGAGATTTGAACAGGCCAAGACTGAAACGTATTGTGTGTGTATTTGTCCTTGATCTTACCTTTTAAGTAACACAAGACATCTGTTCGCATGCAACTCGAAAGAGTTTTCTGCTGTGACCGCTGAATCTAGTGTCAGAAACGAGATGTTCCCTGCTGAAGCCGTTGGCTGGACATCCAGTTACTTATGGTGGTTTGGGTGGATGGTTATTTAGGGTCAGTTTGTGAGTCAGACGAAGATCTGAGACTTCTGTGGGAAGAAAAAAAAAATCTCAGTATCTTCAAAAGCATGTTTTCCTATTTTATTCATGCCACTGTGATGCTGCAGCAAATTCAACAGCAATTAGAGCCGGTTTCATGCCACTCCATAAATTGCAGCAAATGGATGTCAAGCAGAAGACTAACAGAAACAAAGTTATGGTTCGTTTTTAGTTTTAGTTTGTTTCAGCCAAGATTTTGATAGTTACAGTTTAGTGTTAACTTTATTTTATATATATATATATATATATATATATATATATATATATATATAAAGTTTTAGTTATATAGTTATAAAATATAAGTTTTAATAATTATAGTTAGGAATCTGAACTAACAGAACATTGCATAAGTTTAGTTTAGATTTGCATCAGAATTAAACAAACACTTATTCTCATGAAATGGCGAGATAAAACAAGCCGTACAGTGATTTTTATGACAGTAGTAAATATTTAGGAAATGGTCTGAGATGTAAATCTTACAAAAATAAATCAAAAACCAACTTTGTCTTAAAGTTTTAGGTTTTAGTTTACAATTAATACCCCTGGACAGAAGAAGAGAGACATAGAGCATGAAAGAGTGTCTGTATCCTTTGGTGATCCCTCAGTCTAAAATTGAAACACAAACGCGGCGGCACCTAAACACACTCATGGGCGAACTGCAAGGTTTCTTTCAAAGCCTGTGGCGGTCAAGTTTTCCACATGCATAAATTCCAGGATAAAACCAGGCGAGGATGACACTGGCTCCACGGTTTAGAGCCGGCAGGAGCAGAAACCCGCTCCTCTCCTCCGGTGAGGATTTTCTCGAGGCCCCTGGCAGGTCAAGCGACAAATTGCAGCCTGAGGTGATGGAAGGTTCTCGGCCAGCGCGAAAGAGCTATCAGTGGCCATCTCTCAGAGGATCAGCTCCTAGATCAGACCATGTTCCCGAGGGGGTTTTGAAGGCAACCATACTCAAAGTTTCAGTACTCTATGCTAATCCTTAAAGGACTGTAGTTAGCGTTCTCTGGCCGGACTTTTAGGCTGCCGACCGGTTGATTGGAATGGGGATTGGAGGTGGGGGGCAGGACTGAGGCCTCCCAACCCCAAAGGCTGCTCTAGGGTGGGTGCCTGGGGCTATTGCTTGCAAATCAGCACATTTTCCCCAATCAAAGCCCACAGAGAAGGCCCACTGAGCTCCTTAAGAGAGTGAATTATTCACAGTCAAAAAGGTCGCCACAAACTAACTTCTCAGAAATGAAGCGAACTCGCTCTTTCTTGGGCCCATTTCTCAAAAAGTACATTTCAATCTTTAATGGTTTAAGAGAAGAGGAAAGAGGGGGGGGGGAGCACAGAAAAACTGCAAATGGAGAGAGTAAGAGCGAGATGCGATCAAAGTGATTTTCAAATTTGCAGATTTATGCACTTCGAAATATTAATGATAGATTTATTAAGAGCGGACCTCGGCTACACCCTCGCTGGCTGGGTAATTAAGTTTGCTCTCCACCTTGATGGTGAAATCCACAGTAAGTGAACTTTTGATGATGTAAACTAGTTTAAAACGGCTTCTGAACACCCACATCCCAGAAAGGTGGAAATGAAATGTGTTCTTTCAAATTAAATTATTGGTCCTTACTAAACTTTTAAAGGCGTTGTAGATAAAACTGCTTTAACTCCACTGCAGGCTGGAGATGAAGACCAATATGTGTTTATACTTTGGTAAAATATTAAATATAATAATTAATGTCAGAGTTGTGGCCTAGTGGTAAATACACAACACAATGAGCTGTGGTGCTCCTCTGGGTCAAACCAACTTTCAACATTTCCTGATCTGTTTCATCTGTCAAAACTCTCAGTAAAAGTGACAAATCATGAGAAACTAAGTCATAATTATGACAATTTTAATCTCATAATAGACTTTATCTCATCATTTTGACATTGTCACCATTTTTTATCTCATAATTTGACATACTGACCTATTATATCATATTTTGTGCTTTATATCATAATATATCATGACTTAGTATCTCATAATTGTGACTTTTTTTTTTTTTATAATTGCTGACTTTTTAAAAATGTGGCAGAAATGGGCTTTCATAATAAAAAAAAAGACCCAAATTCAATAAAAAGTCAAAATTATGAGATTATGAGAAAAGTCAGAATTATGAGATGAATTATAATTATGGCAGTCTTTAATGCCATAATTGACTTTATCTCATATTTTCGACATTGTCGAATAAAATGTGGTGAAAATTTGTGAAAATTGGTTTCCATAATATAAAGACCCAAATTCAATAAAAAGTACAAATTATGAAATTATGAGAAAAGTCGAAATTATGAGATACTGAGTCATAATTATGGCAATCTTTAATGCCATAATTGACTTCATCTCATAGTTTCGACATTGTCACAATTTTACATTTTATAATTTGACATTTGATCTCATCATTATGACTTAGAATGTCATAATTTTGATTGTCTCATAACTATGACTCAGTATCTCATGATTTTTACTTTTTATAACTGTTTAAAAATAAAATGTGGTGAAAATTGGCTTCCATAACATAAAGACCCAAATTCCCCAAAATGCTGTTTATAAAAAATGTCCAACAAGAAAAAAACAGAGCTAAATGTTTCTTTGATGGCGCCTCGGGTGATTTTGCGTCAGCGTTTGAATAATTAACCATGTTTGAGTGTCCCAGGCTAGCGGAGAGGCCCGTGGAGAGACTCGGTGGGAACGTGGATCCGCAGAGCTGGACCCGTCACCGTTGGCGGCACTTGTTTTCCCGTTTGTTGAGGCAGCGTCGGTCTGCCCTCCGTCTTAATGAGTGTGGACGCGCGGGTGCCCACGCACCTGTGCGAGGACTAGAGGGGTTAATCCCGCGCGGTGAGCATCCAGCTGACAGAGGTAAGGTGGAGGAGAGATACAGGAGGCTGCTGTTCCCTCGGGTTTCTACCCCAGCACGCTAGAATGAGTTGTTTCAGTCACCGCTGGATACCTGACAAGCAGGCCTTCATGAATTACAAAATGAAGATTGATAATCCCTTGTCTGTTTCCTCTGTGTGTGCACAAAGAAACACGCACAGTAAGAGAAAACTGAAGAGTGATGCAAAAATCACTGTCATTTGCCACGCAAGCTGTTCTCACTGGTTGGTACTTTTTCTTAAATATCCTTAAAATTTTTTTTTGGGTTAAATAGGTTCACGTTAAGCTAAGTAAACTCATCCCTCAGGTTTTAAAAAAAAAGAAATTGTGGTCTCGCTAAAGCTTTTAAAATGGAAGTAACCATTTTAAAGCTTTTAGTAATGTATTTGCATGAACTATTCCTTAAAAAACATGTTTTTTGAGTTAAAAATTGTATATACTTTGAAAATAGTGTCAACTTGAATGTTTATACAGTGCTTGCATGGAATCAGGAACATTGCTTTAACTAATGAAAATAACTCAGAAAGAACACACTAGCTCAAGGAAATCTAGTCAACCAGACAACTTGTCCCAGGTGTGAGTAAAATAAGCTGAAACCATCATTTTGCTTGAACTCTAAGCTGCTTAATCTTAAGTCTTGTGCAGTGGTCAACTATCAAGTGCAGTGGGGTAAAAATTCAAAACACTGGGCTTGACGAGAGTGATGGACCAGTGGCTAAAATTGTTAAGGGATGGAAGAAGATGTTTCTCTGCTAGTGTCAGCAGAAGTTTGCGGTGCGTGGAGGAAAGCAGAGAGGCAGAGGAAGATGCACTTGCCAATGCAGTCACAGCGAGACCAAGGAAAAAAAAAAAAACAAGTGCCACTGTTTGGGAAAGCTTGTTACGCTCCAACAGAAAAGTCTGACTTTCTTTCTCTCTCTCAAACACACAACTGTCAGACAAGGATTTTTCCTCTTCTACTAGAACCTACACTATATTTTCATATTAACATTTCATTTACAGTGTCACTGTGCCACATTTCCGTGAAATATCATTCCGGTTATTGGGTTTGTGTTCAAGGGAATGTGTGAAAATTCATTTTACAGTGATACAAAACCAGTAACAGAGCTGCAAATGAAACCTGCAAGGAAAACAGATAATAAATAAATAAGTGGATACAAAACAAGACACCGCAAAGTCACAGCACGATGCGAAATAAAAACCCTGGAACGCATCCATATCAATTTCACCCCTCCAGCCTACCGAGAGAATTCCGAGGGAGATAAATAAAGAACATTTAACTGCTCTCCTTTCCTGCGTTGCCTCTGGCCGTGTTAAATTCAGGGCACTTTGGAGGAAGAGATTGATGCTTTCCTATCTGATGCGTTACAAATGTCTGGAGGGATCCCGCTGTCCTGACTCTTTAAAAACCTGCACATCAGCATAACCGCCACGGCCACACACGCGCACGCCCGGGAAGTTTATTGACTTGTGAAATCGCATTCAGGACAGCCTTTTATTTTTCCCAGACTATAACCTTGCCTTCTAGGTTGCTTACTCAACAGAGCTGATTATGAGGAGCCGTTATTCTCCCGTTGAAAGGTCAGTGTGGTACTACATGCTTCCGTTTTAATATCAGCTCTCCATTATGAGCCTGCAAGCACTCTTAGCTTATTAACAAATTGGCGCCCAACGCGGGGCATATGTTTTTTGCAGAAGGTGAGGATTTGTTCATTGACGTGCCTGTGATTTGGGTTGGAGGGCTGTTGGTGGGTATCAGGGGCGCAGACAACAACCCCCGTAGCTTGTCGGGTGGAACATGACAACATGCTACATCTCTCTCCTTGTCACGGCCAACGCGCCAAATTGGCATCGCTACTTTGAGATGGTCAGCCCTGAGGAGGAGGAACACAAGTGGAAAGAAAAAGGAGCGTTTTACATATAGACACACAAGGATGACTTCAGGGCCTGTCAGAGGGAAAAAGTCAAATATAGCTGAGTGATAGTTTTCTCCGTCAGCCGGCCAAAATGCCAGATAGCATGTAAATCATGATCGGTTGACCGTTTCCCCGGCTTCTCTTGGCTACTTGTCAGTTTCCTGTCGGCCGTCTCCGGCTGCACGGTTTGGACAATTGTCTTCGACTTAGAGAGAGCCTAAGATTGATGTTTATTCAAAGCGTCTCACTTCAATGGCCGGCCAACATATTTCAGCAACGGAACCATCAAAACAGACACCTCATCATTAGTCCACCTATTCTGGGTGTAGAGGAGTTTAATATGCTCTAGGAGGGGAGAGCGGAAGAGGTTGAGAGATTGTATCATTTATCTAACCCATATTTAAAGGGTTGTCGGGGAAGTTTAGTGAGCTCGGGTTCAGGGAACTAATGGCTCAGGATGTCTTAATATCCTTTTTAAGTGTTAGCATTTGCCACATTGGATTTTCACATGATCGTTTTTAATGTGCCATAAAAAGCAATCGCTTAGACCATATGTGGCCAGTGGTGGAGCATCAACAGTGGGGCATCTTGAGCGAAGACAATTATGAAACAATGACGACTCCTACGCTGCATAAAATTTCAGTCAGACACTGAAAATATGTGAATAAATCAAAACATACAATGCCAATGGTGACAGTTGGCCAGTAACTTTATTAGGCACTACAAAAATAATACATGGTCTGAATGCACGTGATTCAAATCAAACACAGACAAACTATTTAATAAAGAAAACAAATCAAGATATATTTAGGATGCCTACAATTTTTTGCCTCCAGAACTCATATGAGGAAGACGAAAAAAATAACATTATATTTTTATGTTTTTTTTTAACTGAGGTGTATTTTAAAATACAAATTTTAAATTAAATTTAAATTCTAACCATCTCCATATCATTCCTGCAAGGTGATGACAATTTGTCAAAAAGCTAAGAATGCTTGCAGGGTCATAATAAAGAGCTGATATTAAATTAGAATTTAAATTTAAATAAAAAAATAAGTAAATTATTCAAAATAACATTCCATGTTACATAAGAATTATTTAATAATCAATACCGTAATCTGTTGCTACGTATGACAAAAAATGTCTGATGTTCCTCCCAATGATTTCATCTCATTGTCTATATTGTTATAAATTGTCTATATTGTCTATTGTTATAAATAAATAAATACAAAAATCAAATTTATCTAAATCTAATTCTTGACCTCTGAATGTCAAGTGAAATTCAGTCATTACAACTGGTCTTATTTCCTTCTGGGACAATGGGAAATAACTTCATGCAACAGGAAATGACACCTCATGTTATGACTATATCTCATATCAGATTACAAATTAAGCAATTTTACATATATTGCTAGTATTGGAGCATGATGTAATGTCTACAGTGCTGCCAGATGGCAATGTAAGAGACATACTCTTTTTGGATGATGTCCCGTAAAGAATGAATCATCC
Source organism: Hypophthalmichthys nobilis (assembly GCA_037950665.1). Classification (NCBI taxonomy): domain Eukaryota; kingdom Metazoa; phylum Chordata; class Actinopteri; order Cypriniformes; family Xenocyprididae; genus Hypophthalmichthys; species Hypophthalmichthys nobilis. The sequence continues at coordinate 5,949,009 of CM075489.1, read as the reverse complement.
TAATGCAGAGTAGTGGCTGTGCCTCCAATGACCCGAGAACGCATATTGACTTAACCCAGTCGTCATGGCTACCCCACTCCATGTATATTTCCACAGGTGAGCAGTTAAAAACATGGATGGGCCAAATCCTGTCCAGAATGAATTATCCAGACATCTCTCCTTTCAAAACATCCTCTCTGGTATAATCAGCCCTCTATTGGAAAAGAAGAGGTCTGACACCAAAAGCTTTGAATCAGAAAAAAAAGTGCAAGTTTAAATAATTTTCAAAAACAGCAGGCCAATAAATTTCCAAGCAGAGGTTAATTTAGTAAGGAGAAACCCTAGCGCAATTACCCTGTCCGATTCCCCTTTGCGCCCCGGGGGCTCCAGTCAAAAATGTCATGGAGGGGAGTTATTTTCTCCTAAAACACAGCCCGGGAAAAAAAACAGCCTGTCCTAACAAGGCCCCGGCTAATATCACCCCCCATCATATTAGCTTCTGTCACAGGATATTACCACATCACCCGCATCCCACCGTCACAAATTTCTTAATAATGCACTCATGAGTGAAAACAGGAAATGTTTTTTTTTTTTTTTTTTTTCCCACTTTCTCATTCTGCACATCGCATTGACGTGGAAGCAATTCCAAGCAAGGCAATATAGGCTGGATGATGTATTCCACTCGGGTGACAGTTTGGGCCAACAGAACTTCATTTTATTAATCATCCAGGGCCTGCGTCAAGCGCAGGTTCCTAAATCTAACCCGCCCATTACACGTGGTGCCGGGTATTCATTCTGACAAGATGTGAAATGTTTAGCAGTCACACTCTTGTCTTACTGACACGCGGACTGCCCACCCTGTCAGCTGACAGCGCCCTCAAACACACACACACACACGACTGCCATTCTGGAAATGTTTTAATCCTCTTCTCTTCCCATGCCGGACCGAGTCGCTATCACCGCCATCCCACACGGCACTAATTATGATCTTAATCTAGTCACATCAGTTAGATCCAAATCAAATTTCCCCAGGCTGCAGCTTTAACCACCCAGGCAGAAAGACGACGAGCTCCCCGTCCTTTAATCAAAGTCTGATTCCAGTTATTTCAATAAGACAGAGGCAAAAATACACCACGCTGAGGCTTTTGGAGAGAGAAAGACGACTCCTTGGTGAAACATAACAACCCCCAAAAACCCAAACAAGCCCAGAAAAACACACCCACACACTTTTTGGGGCCTCTTTAGTGAGCAAAAACATGTTCAATTTGTGATCAATGTGAGCTTCCTCTATAAACAATCAGGTTAACTTTAGCGAGATGAAAGCTGCCAGTTGCTGTGAGTTACCTGTATGTTTGGACACGCTTAATGTTCTCTGAAGCTTTAGATCTCATTGACCAATAAATAACAGGGCACTCTTGAGAAAAAAAAAAAAAAATAGTGGGAGATCAGATATATGAGAAAAAAAACGAATGCTAAATTCGGTAAGAAAGCACTAACATCATTTTGTTTATGTTGTCATGCTCACTCTTAGCGCTATGCTAATCTGAAGTGAAATAAACATGCTTCTGCTGATGTTGCTGTTCATAAAAACATAATCTAGCATTGGTTGGGGAGAAAAACGCTCATTTGCACTTCAGAGGTGTAACATAACAGGCTTGGCAGGCCTTTGCTTATGTTTCATAGACTCCCCGCCTATCACTGCTAAATGCTAGAAAACTCGAGTGCGAGGACTCCAAAGCAGCCTATTAGAATTTATAAACAGTTTAACGCTGTGTGCCAAGCATTTAAACAAACATCATGAATATTTCACTATTCATAAGATTTTCCCTCTGATGCTCTAAACGCTGAATCCACAACTAAATGTAACCTGTAACATCTTGTTAGCTAATTGATTGTGACGGCTTGCTAAACACACACAAATGCAATGCGCGCCCCACCCCACCGCACGAAACGACGGAAGCAGATGATAGTTGGCTCTCAGCTCGCTGACTTTAGCAGGATGTATCTCTTGCAAACCAAGGCCCGTAGCAGCCCACTGTTACACATATTTACCACAGTATCTGGCAAAATACCATAGTAACTGCAGCTATTGTTAAATCATAGTCAATAAACAGGATTTGTTGGTGATCATCATAGATAATTAACACAGACTCCATCTTCACACACAAAAAAGATGATTTTACTATAGTAAAACAATGCAACTATGTTTTTTTTTTTGTCAGAAACATTGTAGATTCATGCTAAAAAATCAATTAGGAGAGAAAGACAATTTAAAATACAATGCTGGTACAGTTTCTACAGGTTTTCACAGTGCTATTTTCATTTTAAATGCCACACTTTGCCTTATAAAACCATAGTTACATTGCTCTGAACACTATAAAGAGGATCTTGTTGAGGGCCTTACATTGACAGACTGGCAGAGATCCATCACTCAAAGTGAACACTTGTGAATATCACAACAAATCATGACCTTTGGAACTAAAAAATGCAACACTTTTGCATCTACAACCTGTCCAGTGGCATCCATCACAAACGAAAAAGAGTCTCAAAGGCTTTTATTGTGACATAAATAAGCAACCTAACACATTTTGTGCTATGTTGAACTTCATTAACTTAAAGGGATAATTCACCCAGAAAATGAAAATTCTGTCAACAATTACTCACCCTCATGCCGTTCCAACCCCGTAAGACTTTTGTTCATCTTCGGAACACAAACAAAGATCTTTTTGATGAAATCGGAGAGCTTTCTGTCCTTCCATAGACAGCTACACAACTGACACTTTGACACTTCAAAAAGTTCATAAAGAGATCGTAAAACTATATGAATATTCCATATGAATTCAGCGGTTTAGTCCAAATTTTCTGAAGACACACGATCGCTTTATATGATGAACAGTTTGAATTTAGACTTTTATTTAGATATAAACATTCAGCTCATGCACGTTTGCTTGACGCATGCGAGAACCAATGAGGTTCATTCTCATGTGTTACGCAGCACATTTGAGCTTCCAGAAGAGGTTTGTTCTCGCGTGTGAAGCTGATTCGGTTGATCTTTTGTTTATGTTCACTGATCAATGTTTACATGTGAATAAAAGCCTAAATGAAATATGTTCATCATATAAAGCAATCAATTCCCTTAAGATAATTTGGACAAAACCACTCAATTCATATGGATTAGTTTTACCATCTCTTTATGAACTTTTAGAAGTGTCAAAGTGGTAGTTGCATAGCTGTCTACAGAGGGACAGAAAGCTCTCAGATTTCAACAAAAAGATCTTCATTCGTGTTCCGATGATGAACGAAAGTCTTACGGGTTTGGAACCACATGAGGGCGAGTAATTAATTTTTGGGTGAACTAAACCTTTAATGTGTTTACATAAGAAAAAAACGAACAAAACGCCTAATGTAAACCACCTGCTCTTACACTTTGCAACTCTGGTCTTATGACGGACTTTTTCGCAGCAGCTGCTGTGGTAACAGTAGGATGAGCCGCTGTGTGCTGCTGCAGCAGAAAGCACTGATTGAATCAGAATGCCTACACGGGGGCTTTGTCAAGCATCTGCACCCGCCAGCTCCCCTGGGGGACGCCTCCGACCGCATCCTCCACCTGCCCGGCACGACACGCGTCTGTGTGGACCCTCGGTTCTTCTCCAAAGGGGGCCTGCACCCCTCTGCTTGGAGAGAAAGGGGGGTGTAGAGAAGGCCAGACGCCCTCATAGGTACGCTTCTTCCACCGTAACATTATGATAATGCTGTAATCGCAGCAGACAAGCAAATCACAAAGCAGGTAATTTCCTATCTGCCGCGCAAGGCTGATGTAAATGCCGGTGTCTCGCACCACAGGGGGAAAGGCACGTATGGCACTGTCTTGTTGAGATAATAGGCAGCAACTATGCTATTTTTATACCCGTGAAATCCCAAATCTCACCAAAACAGAGCCCCTTACATATGTTCTCTGTGGATGCTTGTGCATTTGGCCCCAATCAGTTCGTATTAAAATGTTCAAAACCGGCATTTGTCCGGTCACAAGAGAGATGGCTTTCCTGTTGTATATGCAATGTGCATCAACATCTCCTCCCACAACAGTCTGGTGCACCCAAAGAACTATATGATCAAGGGAGCTACCGCTCAGTCATCCCTTCCAAAACATACACACAAATCCACAACCTCCCTGGCACCCATCTCTGTCAGTTCGGATGCCGGGCTGAGCTCTTGTTATTTCAGTCTTTGTGTTGTGTGGCAGTGTGTTTACAGCACACAGGCCTTGTTTCCTCCCTCAGAGAACTGTGAACTGATGAATAAGTAACAGTGTGTCTCCATGTGGCCGGCGCTCTCTTCATCCCTGCGAGTTCCACGAGCTCCCCTGGCAGCAGAAGACGCTCCGCAGAGGCTGCCGGCTTTCCGGAATGCTCTCTGAGGGTCTGGGGACAAACATGCAGCAGAGAGAGGGGGAAAAACAGCTCTTTATCCCAGACTTCAGTGGGAATATGTAGAGACGGAGGAGGGGGTGGAAGCGCTACACTCTAGCAGGAAAGGGAATGCATTATAGAAGTGTCAACTCTCCTGAGGAGACACTCCAGCGCCGGAGGAGGAACTTATTAACCCTTAGCCTGCTAATTAAACAGCTCCAACACTGAGTCAAATGCCATTTCATTTCCTTTAACTGTGAAGAGGGAACTGTAAATACTAACAGTGTTTTTGTGTTTGCGTGGGCAGGGGGAGATCATGTATCTTTGGCTCGAAAATAATCACAGAAGAAGCTGTTGCCAGAAGTTATAGGCCATGATTGTGCACCATTTTGAATTTAGTTGAGAATGCCTTTTAAAATTCCAAATTCTTAAATTTGAATTGTGGTAGCAAATAAGCAGCAGAATAAAAATTCTTGTCATTTTTTAACTAGAAAAGCAAAAATGTCAAGACGAACTTGTTGGCTTGTCAAAGTCTAGTTTGAAATTTTTGAAAAAAGCTTGAAAAGCCTTAAAGATAGTGGATGGATGGATGGATGGATGGATGGATGGATGACAGAGATTCAACTTCTTGTGTTGAGGCCAATTCAATTCACATTCTAACTCAAGAATTAAAAATGAGCCAATTCTTCAATTGTGAACTTTACACAACCCTGCCACAGGCATTATTCACAGAGCGTGACGTCTTCCAAGAGGGTGTTTACTAATCGCATTGATGCGAAAAATCTAAAAAGGCGCTTTAAATCTTTAAAACAAGCACACAGAGAGCCGTGACTCTCTAATGGTGTGTAATGCCTTTTGTTGTCGAAATGAGAGCAATTCATATCGCCGCTAAAAACAATGCATCAATTAAGCAATTAGCCGCGAACAAACTGGGCAGCTATCCAAGCCACCCAATAAGGCACTGTGCCAAGGGGCTTGTACCATTCATTATGAACATCACAGAGCAGAGGGTTGCCTTTCATTCACAGAGTGGAAGCATTTGTCTGCCAGTGAGGAGATGTTTTGTTCCACCAGATGTGCTTTTAACAGGGGCCACATGGTCGGTCAAGGCTTGGAACTATGGGGGGACACTGTGGCCTCTTCACTGAATCAGATTAATTAAGTCATCAAAGCAGCCCAGTGGCAGTCGGGCTTAATTGTGGTAATTGAGGTTAATAAGGAGCTATTATGCATTGATCACAAGCTTTGTCTCATTGAAGCTGCAAATTGTGCTTGGTTAAACACCCAGAGAGTGGAACGGCAAGCCCCGTTTCTGTGGCGCTTTTTCATTTATTCCCACCCAGGAACCCAGCCGGTCTTAAGGAACGGGCACAAATTCACGGCATGCGAGCGCCGCGTGGCCATTCGTTCGCTGAGCTATTACAATAATGCGCCCGCAGCTTTGCTGAAGGTCAATTTTATATTTGAACAAATCGCTCAATGGAAGGTGGCCGGGCACTTAGTTCTGCTGTAGTTTGAGGTCTTATTAACAACAATCTAGATGGTGGCTTTTATCCGCCGGATATTTGGATCAGACTGAATCTTAACCTTTCTGCTACGGGCCGCGTTATTAATTAACACCCACCAAGAGCGTCCCTAAACCCCTTTTCCTCTCCTTCTGCATTAGTTTATTAGGAAGTCATCACTCTGGGTGAATTTAGACATGTCCTTCGCTAACACTTGAACCGTCTTCCTTAAACAAATGTCTCCGACCTTACGACAGAGAAAATCAAAGTGACATGGCCGCCTCTGATTAACGATATGCTTTCACGTCTGGCTAATTTCACCCACGAGCCTCTAAAACCCTGCACATCGTCCGCTCTGGATGTGTCTAGATGGGAACCCAAAGACAAAGAGGTATACTATGGGTTTATCAATCGAAAAGTCCAAAAACTTAATTCAGAAACTCTAATAAGGGCTAATTCCAGCCCTATTACGGACTTTAAGTTCTTGCATTACCACTGCTTTCTCCCATACAGTGGCTGCAAAAAGCTCTTCGGGAGTTAATGCCGCAAAATTATCTGCATTAAATAAAACGATGCGGCTTGTGGTCTGTCCTTTCTCACTTTTAGTGGTTTCACGCTGACTGAAGGCAAAGGCTGGAGCGCTTCATAAATTAGACGCTTATGGCTGATAAAAGGCCTGTGATGCGAACGCTTAAAGCCTTGCACGACTAATCCGATGGAAGGGCCGCCAGGCAACTGTGTACTTTCCAGCTCTGATTAATGCAGCATGATCTGTTTTGGGCAGAGCTCCACATCCTCACGGACAAAAGAGCACAGCCCTGTATCTCTCAGCAAGTGTATTCTGAAAAGCACATCCTGAGGGAGAAAACGAGTGCGGTGTGAGAAAGTGAAGTGGCGGAGCTTCCTGGTCTGTTGTGCTTGTACAGGGCTGGATTTTCCCTGTCAGGTACTAGGATGAGGGGGATGGAGAGGTTGTAATTAATCAAAGTCAGATGTGGCTGAGCGCCTGGCCATGCAGTAGATCCCTGTCCTGGAAACTATCTTTTTTTTCCCCCCGCTCTGTCACAATCTCTCTGTCTATCTGAGCGCACTTTCATTCTAGAGGTTTTGGTCCAGACCAGAGTCCGTCTGATGTCAAAGTTTGGTTTGTTTAGTTGCCATGTAAGCTAGTGTAGGAGTTTTCAAACTGTTGGCAAACTGTGAGAATGGTGCTGCGTTCACGTCAGGAATAAATTAAAAAGTTAAGTTCTCAAAATAAATTAACAAGTTTGTTGGTGGGCATAACATACTGCACAACTTGTGTATTCTGATTCATGAACAAATGAGTTTTATGGGTCGGTTCTTTCAATGAATTGTTCACAAAGACTCAAGGACAAATGACTTGATGAATCCTTTTGAAAAATCCTCCAAATCCTCCAAATCCATCCAGAGCAGCTTTAAAATAAATAAATAAACAAACAAACCTAAACCAAAGGAATGAAGCTAGTGTTTTCTCCTCTCAGGTCAATACAGAACCAAATAAAACACTGTGCAAATATCCTGAAACACTATATCTAGGCCTTGTGTTTTGCGTGAACTTAAAGGGATAGTTCACCCAAAAATGAAAATTATCCCATGATTTACTGACCCTCAAGCCATCCTAAGTGTACATGACTATCTTCTTTCAGAAAAAACACAATCAGAGTTATATTAAAAAATATCCTTGCTCTTCCATGCTTTATAATGGTAGTGAAAGGGGCTAGATATTTTGAAGCCCAAAACAGCACACCCATCCATCATAAGTAATCCACATGGCTCCAGGAGTTAATAAAGGCCTTCTGAAGTGAAGCAATGGGTTTTTGTAAGAAAAAATATCCATATTTAAAACTTTAGAGTGACCTCTGACCCAACACATGAAGTATTGACTAACACGGAAGAGCAGAGGACAGAGCAAAACAAAACACCGGTCATGAATTAGAAGTCTAAAATAAGATTTTTTTTTTTAAGAGAAATGTTGGAAGGTTTCAATATAAGAGAAGAGGAACTTGAGTTTGTTGCCCAGCCCTATTTTTTTTAACTGAGAGAGACGTCTATTCTCACCTAAGCTTATGCTACTCCTACATTGGGTCAGAGGTTTCTCTTCCGCTGGAACTCGACTTGCATATGGGCGTTGCCAGAATCCAGTTATTATAGTTTATAAAGTTTTAAATATGGACATTTTTCTTACAAAAACCATCACTTCACTTCAGAAGGCCTTTATTAACCGCCTCGAGTCGTGTGGATTACTTTTATGATGGATGGGTGCACTTTTTTGGGCTTCAAACTCTTGAGCCCCATTAACTACCATTATAAAGCTTGGAAGAGCCAGGATATTCTTTAATATAACTCCGATTGTGTTCGTCTGAAAGAAGATATACACCTAGGATGGCTTGAGTAAATCATGGGATTATTTTCAGTTTTGGGTGAACTATCCCTTTAAGATCTTTAAGGTAGGAGAACTGAAACTGAAGCTCAGTCTTCATCTTCAGTGAAAGCGTCAATAAATTAAAGAATACATCCACGACCACATGCACACACAAACACAAGCATACGCCTACAGAATGTGGCGATGTGCTCATTAAATAGAAAAATAAGCAAATATTCAGACACATCTTGGCAGACCAAACATAACTAACAAAGAAAAGAGGCCCAAATCAATTCATTATTTTTGAACTCGACAAGGAAATGGTTTGCCAATTAGAGCGAGGTCGATAAAGCAAACCTGGAATGACATTCAGGAAGAAAAACGGAAGCTTATCACCTTGTTTAATCACACCAGTTATTCACGGCTCCACTGGGAAAGGGGGTTTAAAATAGCACTGTACATCCTCACTTAATCCAGTATACAGGAACAGAAGAAAGCCTGGGAAAGAGAGAGAGAAACAGGATACATTTATTGGCCCTGAATGCTCTAATCGGACGATTTTGTTTTTTTCAGAGTAAACAGCTCTAGTCAGAAACAGCTTTAAGTAGTCATTACTGCGTCCACGACCAAACAGCAGCATGGCAGCTCTAATTTTGCCCACCTGACCGCCTCTCTTGTAATTGCACTTGCGTCCATCAGACTCAACAACATGATTACACGTATGATCTGGAGTATGTTGCATGTGTTGTTGTACGAGGTGGAGTGCGGCTCAGGAGCTGTTTATCAGCCAGGGCAAGCCGTAATTACATGCTTTCGAGCGAGAACATGTCGCAGAAACAAGTACAGAGAGAGAGAGAGATCATACAGCACCAAAAATGAAAATGTATGTGATTTGACTCTTGATTATCTTACACTGCAACTATCTAATCAAGCCTCTCTGCTGTCAGATCTAATAACACAGTGCCGTACGTTTTCTTACTGCTTGACCAAGAGCTCCAATTATTCTGATTCTGAGCGATCTACTTAAAAAATGCGAGTCTATAAATAAATGCAGCATATTGTGAAGATATTCACTGATTATTAAAGGGAGCATTTCATGGAAAATAAGATTTCACTGCTCTTTTGAAATAAGAGTTTGATGTACTTTAGTAGACATGCTTTGACATACCCAGTGCAAAAGTCTCTTTTCAGTCCATTTAAAGCATTTCTGAACTCTAAACTGCTAAAACAGGCTGTTCAAAATTTCATAACCATGAACACGCTGACCTCCCTGACAAACTGCTGTGTGAAGTGTGCTAGTATGTGCTGGTTAACCAAAAAACACTGATGTCATTTACCAAAGTGGGTGACATTTGGTTCGGTACAGTGATTTGATTTGAGTCAGTACAGAACTTGACACCTTGTCTTTTTATGACTTTGTGAATTGTACACTTCATTTAAATCTTGAAAGTAAGAACTAAACTCTTGTTTGCGACAGCCCACGCATGCATATTTATGTGTGACTTGCACGCTAACACTACTTCCATTTACATTAAAAGAACCCTTAAAGGTACAGTAGAAAAAAAACCTACAATGCCCTCCCAAGACTTTGAAGATTTTGTGATGACTTTGCATTGATAATGAATAATAACAAAGTAAGCATTTTATTAAATAAAAAATAATGAATTCAGAATATAGAAGAAATAATATAATATAATATAATATTTAAAAACCTACTTTAAAGCATTTACGCCAAGAAATAATAAAGATTTCTGATGATTTTACAAAACCACACTTTTACGCCTAGGGACATTATTCCTATTATTAAAACTTTTCAGTGCACCATAAGCCTTTCATTACCACCAGCAGTCTCTGGACAAAACACCTTAGTCCTTCTATACTGAGTTTCTAGCTTAAATATTGTTCTTGGAAGACACAAAGTGAGATATCTCTTTCTCTCTCACTCGCTCTCTACAATGCAGTACCAGTGCAGGATGGGGGTCTAATAGACTCTACTGGGACCCAGCATTTAGCACTTCTAAAAAGCACTGGCGGGATTCCTCTGCTCCTTCACTGGTTTTGTTTAATACACTATAATACAGTTTTATCCATGGAGGAGAGCCGTTCTATCTCCACCAGCCTCCGGCCTCTTTGATCAGCGGCTATGTCGAACACGGTACCTTCTCTTTGTGCACGTTCTCCAATGATTTGCCAATAGAGACGACTTCCCAAGGAGTTGTGGGTATTCTCCGTGCAGTGCTTCAAAAAAAAAAAAAAAAAAAAAAAAAAAAAAAAAGATGAACTCAATGCATTACAATACATGAGTATTAGTGTATATCTAAGGCTACATTCAGAGGCAAAATCAACAGTGCTTCTCGCATTTTCCCCCGAGAGGACGGCCATGCAATCTTAATGTTTTGAAAGCAAATAGCAAAAACACTAAATTTTATGCTTGCAATGAAACAATACACATGACCTCAGTCTAATAGAGTGCCTATGTAAAACAGCCATTGACCTTTAAATATTATATGCTAATAAATAGCCGTGCCGAGGCCAGGAACCCCAAACATGGGATCTCAGGGTGCCGTGTGGACTTTTAATAAGGCAGGTTTCTTTTTTAAAGATCCCGATGCCAAGTAATTGATCCCAAAAGGAAGGGCTTTCACCCGCAGACCAAGGAAACGGCCCTCTGTGCATTATAGCTCAGCCACACTGCCCTTTTTTTCACAGGGCAGATGAAGTGAATGAATGAAAACATCCTGAAGCTACTGCTGGTCATGCCAAAACAGAGTTTAGTGACTAATGTGTTGGAACGAAACCTGGCGTTTGGGAGATTCAAGGTCAAGAAAGAGCACGATTGAGTCAAAAAGTGATACTAAATGAAACATGAAGTGTGGCTAAATGAAGAGTGTTTTTAGCCGCAATCATCTCAAACTCACAAAAGTGCTCTCATGACTTATAAACATGCTCGCGCGCACAAACAGAAGTGCGTCTTCTCATCTAGGATGAGAGGCGAAAATCGTTTTCCATTTCTGCAAGTCGATGCCACATCCGCACGCACAAAGAGAGATTATTCCTAAAACAATTAGTCTTCTCCTTCCCTTGTGAAGTGGAGCAATTGATCTGGTGATAAACAAGAGACTTATGGGCTATTGACTCCAGCTGGGTTTAGTGGCTGCCTAGAATTACAGCTGAATGCAATCCATAGAACATCTCAGTGAGACCACTGGACAAACAAAGAGTCAAGGCTTTTCAGGGAGGCCAGAGGCCTGTAATGACCTAGCAGCATTGTACAGGTTTAAAGAGATTGTCTGATTAAGCCCGGTTACATCAGTCAGGATTTATTACAGATGTGATGTATACTCCACAAACTATCAATCATAAGACATTTTGTATGAGTAATGCTAACAAGGTTGATATAGAGGATTGATAATAGTGTCTAGACGCTAGAAGATTTCAATGAAGATGGTGTGTCGCAATAAGTTTTCTAAAGTGACACTTTTTGCTCAGTCCTTATAGTGTATAATATAGTTTATTTGCATATATATATATATATATATATATATATATATATATATATATATATATATTACCAAGCCACTCCAAAGTTACTAGCCACTCAGCATTTTCACTGGCCACAATTTTGACATTGATACCATGGGGAAAAACTGCCATAGATATATTTTAATATCACCTCATAATTTGGTAGCAGATATATTAGGCTGCTGTCACTTTAAGACCTGACACACGGATCTATTATACTGTTACACATTTGTTTTCTTTCTCAACTGTTTACGTGCACCTAAAACATAACTGACTGTGTTTACGTGAATACTCGCCAAAACAAGCATTTTGATATTATTTTGTGCGTATCTGACTGTTTAAGCGCAATAAGCAGCGAAAAATAACTCAATTTAGCACTGAGAGGCAGCTTTATGTGCGCGCACTTTGGGTGTCACCACAAAATCTGTGGGAATGAGTAAAATTATGCACAATACGTGCAATCGCATGCCGAAATGCAAGGCCTGTAACACAAACAATATTCATCTGGAGGAAATGAAACGAGTGAGGGGAGGTCGGGTTTGTGTGTCAACTCGCTGTCAGAGAGATGAGAAAGCGAGAAAGCACAGCTGGTATCATGTATCTATTCTGCGGAAAATGAGAAGGCCTATTTCAGATATTTCAGTGTCAATATGTATCGAAAAATCTATATTTTGACAACACTACATTGCACTTAGTTTATTATTTCAGATGCAAAGTGGTTAGTAGGAGTGGCTGTGTTACAAGCCACTGCTGGCTAGCTAAATTAATGACTAAATTAAACAATGCAATGTGATGAGATAAGACAAAAAAACAAAACAAAAAGTTTTGTTTGGGCTTCACTGGCACTTCTTGATCTTAATGATGAAGTACTGTTCATGACGATCACTGGTATGCTTTTATGTGCATATGAACAAACAAGAGAGATAAGGAGAGACACACAGATAAAGAACAATACCAAAATCATAACACTTATCATATCAAGTCCCTTCATCAACCTAAAGAGATGAGACTTCAGAGAAAATGACTTCAAATGATGGCTTTCATACAGCAGAAATGCGACAGCAAAACTCAATGGAATTAATCAGTCCAGTGCCTTTGGTAATTGTAAATCCTTCCGTGCAGAATTTCGATATAAATAATATATGCTATGTACACACACCATGCTGTAATCAACACTAAAGGTGGAATACAAACAACTGTCTGCACCAGAAAGAAGCGATTCAATATCAAGATCTATAATTGATTTATATGAAAATAAGTTTGGCGACCATCTCCTGGGTAATCTGCTTTGTATGACTACAGGTTTCATATGAGACACATTCTTATATACTTAGCTCTTTTCCCCATCTTGCCTAGGTAGGTGCTTCAAGTAAGTACATGGAAACTGCAAACAAAGCTATTAAATAAACGGTAAACACCAGAGTCGCCTGTTGGGGAATAATAAGAAGGCCTTTAATTGACAGATTTGAAATCTAAGGCCAATTCTCCACTGCACTGTGATTCCTGTATGCACGTTGCCTCTAAACTGTCCCATAAAATCCTATCACTGCACTTAATTGTTCGATATCAAGCCGAAGCGTCCGAGGTAATTCAAATGTCTTTTGCACGATGAATATGTGCAATCGTTCTCTTTTCCTATTCTAATTTAATGCCATCTGGGCCACATGATTGGCCCGGTGTTGCCATTGCTGCCAACCGAGGTCAGCATAACCATCAAGCGCTGTAATTGAGTAGTTAGTAGCAATTTTCTCCCTTTAATTTCCATCTGCAAAACCCAGGCCTGGCATGGCAAATAGCACATTACACCCGCACAATGCAGCCGGCCAGTAATAACATCATTTCCACAGTTTGAAAACTTCCATGAACAAATGACGAATTGTCGGTGTATGTGTCATCTCATTCGCTGCACACAGGTGTACGTACCTATTTGAAACATAGAGATATTCTCATTAAGACACCGGTTTCCATTTCCAACAAATAATCCCCAGTTGATCGGGAAAAACAGTTGACTTTTTCATTTTGCATCTGCACTTCAGATTTATGAAACCCTAATCCATAACCGATGCCCATCCAGGTGTATTTCCCACCAAAAAGGACAAGGTGCTACTGCAAACTAATGGTCCAACGCAGTCTATCGTTGTGACTTGATAAGTTTTGCCGACAGATTTATGAAGATCGTAAAGCAAAATCAGGGACGAGAATGCAGCAGGCCGACGTTTAATGGCTGCTTATCACACGAAGGGTTTTATTCGTCGGCACGCGTGTATACACACACCCACCGGATCGCATTCACGTTTGGCCAAGTGGAAAATGAATGCTTTATTCTCATCCTAATGATGTCCTTCTGAATGTGAAAGGGATGTTTTTAAGAAAATGTTATTTAAAATAATACATTAAGTACTGTCAACTCAAGACACAATTCCCTCGTAACATAAATTTGATTTTTATATCGCTCGCAGAGAATGGAATCCCTTTTTATACAATTTTGTAATTACTCTGATGCACTACATCAAAAGGAAAAGTAATAATAGTTGTAATTTAATCTATTCTCACAAGTCATTTTCATAAACTCTCCCTCTGTCTGCCTAATGCACGTTTCATTCATTATTTATAATGCGCTGATGATGTGGTAATGACAATGCCATTGTTTTTTACACTTAGCGGTGATTCAGAGCTTTCATTACGGGCACGGCGGGCCGCGGATTATCAAGGGCAAACAAAAGATAATTAACGACAGGAAGTAGGGCAGCCGAGCCCGGCTGGGCACCGCCAGGAACCCCCCGATTCAGGGTTCAGCGAGCACAGGTCTATTTAGAAGACTTGGCTTCTGTGAGGACTCAAACAGCATAATTAGTGAAGGCTCCCTGTTAGGAGGGGAATGCAATTTATTTTTACCTCCTCCTCTTCTTTGCACCTCCTCCTTCCATTCTTTCATTCTCTCTGTCTCTCTCTGAACAGATATCAACACTGAGCTGGAGGTGTGAGAATCTGAGCATGAATATAGAGTGATCAAGAGGAAGTTAAACAATGGACAGTCAAATAAATGACAAAATGTAGCAGGAATTATCAAGGCTTAAGTCAAAAAGATGATATATTATGGCATTCTAAACATAAAAGATTGTTTAAAGGGTTAGTTCACATAAAAATGAAAAATCTGTCATTAATTACTCACCCTCATGTTGTTCCAAACCCGTAAGACCTTCGTTCATCTTCGGAACACAAATTAAGATTTTTTTGATGAAATCCGAGAGCTCTCTGACCGATACTGAGCCGGCATTCTGACGTAGAACCTCGAAGCACTGCACTGTGTCTACAACATAAACAGCGTAGAAGAATGACAGGAAAGAGAACAAATTGTTAATTAAAGTTGTTATTTTTGTTTTGTTTTTGAGCACAAAAAGTATTCTCGTCGCTTCATAAAATTAAGGTTGAACCACTGTAGTCACATGGACTATTTTAACAATGTCTTTACAACCTTTTTGGGCCTTGAAAGTGGTAATTAAATTGCTGTCTATGGAGGGGTCAGAGAGCTCTCGGATTTCATCAATAATATCTTAATTTGTGTTCTGAAGATGAACAAAGGTCTTACAGGTTTGGAACGACATGAGGGTGAGTACTTAATGACAGAAATTTTATTTTTGGGTGAACTAACCCTTTAAGTAGTGCTGTTTGGATACCGTTAAACCACTTTGCTTTTTATTAAGGCATGAAATGACTGTCTTCACATAACTGTACAGGCCTTACCATCATCTTCTCTTCGTGTTATTCTAGCTTTTCTTTCTCCTCCTCAGATAAATAAATGTTCTGGATGGTGGTAGAGCTGACAGAACCCCAGGCATCCCTGTATGTTGTTTGACAGTGAGCAGGGAATGACAGCTGTTCAGCAGTACAGAACTCAATCTGTCCTCAACTCCTCAAGAAGTGTGCACTGCCTTTCACACCTCACACACAACAGGAGCCCACTGCACCGACTCCACATCACACCTGGACCACAAACGTACAGTGTGTTAAAATGATAGGAATCTTTCAAGCAATATCACGGATCTCCTGGAAACAGCTCCTCAGGTGGATGCACACTTTCACAAGGATGCTGCATATACTATAAACCCCAAACTCAATCATTTGCCCCATTTTTGCACTGATGATCACTTAAAACTAAAGAAAACATGGAATATTTGCAGCACAACCACTAATCCATCACTCTCACACTCAAACACTTACATTAAATAGGGCATATTATGCTCTTTTACAAGTCTTGATTTTGTTTTTGGGGTCTACTAGAATAGGTTTTCATGCTTGAATGAATTCAAAAAACGTTATTTATAACATATTTTCAATTGTTGCAGCACCTCTCTTCCCAGTCTGTCAGTAATACTCTGTTTAGTTCCTGTCTCTAAGAAGCCCCTCCTCCCGAAAAGCGTAATGTGCTCTGATTGGTTGGCTGGACCAGTGTGTTGTGACTGGTTAACTGCTTCGAGCGTGTTTGGGAAATGTCACGCCCCTTACCATAACTGCGAGTTTCAACTCACTACTAACACAATACATATCACAATTTTAATTTTCTTATATTTTTTGTATATTTTTTGTTTTTATTATATTTTAAAAAATTCAAATGTTGCACACATATAATAATATATATAATATAAATAATAAAATATATGATAATATATATATACACACACACACACACACTGTAAAAAAGAACAGTTGGTTTTAAGTTACCTCGTTGCCTTAAAATTTTGAGTTCATTGAAATTAAAAATTTGAGTTAATACAATGAAGGGGATTGGTTTAATCAACAGAAACTCAAAATATGTTATCTGAACCACATTAATTATTTAAGTTGATTTGACAAAAGAAAAAATGTTGTGATAACAAATCATGAAAATAGTTTTTTACAGTGTGTATATATATATATATATATATATATATATATATACACACGCATACATGAATTTTACATGAATTTAAGGTTTATCTGTAGCCATTATTATTACTTTTATATAAAATAAAATTGAAGTCTTTGATATGTCCCCATTTAGACAGCAAAGTAAATGTTTGTGTGTGTGAGTGTGAGACTGAACACACGTGGGATTGTCATGTGCATCCACACTCTGACATGTTTTTCTGAAAATATACATGTACGAGAACAATCTGACGATTCAAAGAAAGAAGTAAATACAGCTAGAAGAAAGACTTCCTGTGAGAATGTGAGTGTGTGTGTGGGGGGCCTGGGCAAAGCACTCGAGGACCTGTAGCAGACTTGACTGGCATGACACCAAAGAGGAACGCCTTCAGTATGACTACTAAGAGCTTTGGCAGGATTTTTATTAAGGAGTTGGGACAGCATTCATTTTTAAAATCTCCTCAATAAAATATCATACAGTCGTTACATATTCCTCTGGATTATAATGATATGAATATTTAAATTTAAATGCATTCTGAGCACGAGGTCTCTTCTTCAGTAAGGCATCAGATCTCATTTTCTACTTAAGCTGCCCCGTCATGTTTATGCATCTCCACATGCATGATACATATCTCTCTCTATCTCTCTCTCTCTTTTTTTAAAGCTTCTTAATGCAACCCGAGTAATTTTGCCTGAATTTAATGGGCGATGACTTTTCATTGGTGATCTTTTTTTCCTCTTTCTGCCTCCAAAAAACTATATAATATGATCAAATGTTCCTTTCATGCAGAACACAGCGTTATCTGAAACTTCACACTTTGTTGCACTTGAAGAAAAAAAAATGAATCCCTAAACTTAATCAGTATTATAGTTCATTTCTGATATGGAGAGGTATGATTACTATGTATACAAGAGAAGAACGTGACAAGTACTAAGACAAGGCGCTGATTAGCAAAGATCTGTTGTGGGAAGATAAGGTGCGTTACGAATCACAAAAAGTAGCCAACGTTCATTTATTACGTGCTTGGTGGAAGCTAGAACTTCTGTGAAATGGTGTCAGACCCTAGCGATTTTATCTCTGGAACCAAAGTCCTCTGATCTTTCAACTTCCTTGACAAGATGTTGTCATTTTATTTTTTGATGGGTTCAAAGACGCTGGGAGATCGAGGATCGTCTGACATACAGTAGATGACTCAGTTTAACTCACCCAATGTTTAATTGAAGGATGGGGGTGGGGGGACACTCTCTGCTTTATTAGAGTGCTGTGCTTCAGTACCAGCGGAGGAGGAACATGTTAGAAGGACATGCGAGAATAGAGAAACTAACCACAACAGTTGCATACGGGTCCCTCCTTCAATGTTTTACAAACACTACTGTTTCCATTTTTTTTTTTTTTTTTTGATGAGTTTAAGTAATGTAAAAACAAATTAAATTATGAAGGCTTAAACTTTCGTGACGACGCAGTGCTGGTCCGTCAACTGTTTCGAGCGTTATGCACGTTCATGCATTGTTAGAATTCATAAAAATGTTACCGGCCAACTGGCAAGTGACAGCGTTTTATATACTTGTCAACACCGATTTCTACTTGCATTTGGCACTTGGAGAGTGTTAATTTTAGGCTCTGACTAATGTACATGACTAATGAGAAAAAAAAAAAAGAAACATTCACTACATCAGAAATCGTGTAGGTACTACATTTGGTTTGAAACTTACTTTGCAACCGTTAAAAAAGTACTTTCTATACACTATGAATGTGTGTACATACTACATCGGCCATGTTGTCACTGTCATGTGACCTACAGAGTCAGTTGCATCGCTTCACCGCCATTCACTAATCCTTTCCCGTGGCCTAATGGGATAGTAAAGTGTCCATCGTGTGCAATTCAGAATCTTGATGGAAGAAGTAGGTCATCAGAGTACTTTTCGCCTACTGTTTTTCAGATATGTATTAGGAAATACTATTCTGTTGGCGAACTGTTTTTCGCATACTATATAGTATTCGATTTCAGATGTAGCGATTGTTATTTCAATGAAAAAACATTAAATGCAAATAAAAAAACCAACTAAATGTATCAATATTTTACTGTATAATGAATTGTCCCATTAGATTTACCTTTTTTTTTTGTTTTATACTAGGAACATTAAGGAAAGGAACTTTAAGGGAACCAAACGTTTTTATGCGTAGCATTTTTATGGCTCATTTCCACCGAGTGGTACGGTACAGTACAGTATAGTTCTGTATGCAGTTATTTCCGCTTTGATTGTCAGAAGTTGTGAATGGTACCAAAATACCGAACCGTACCATACCACTTTACCAAAAGGGTGGAGCTAGACTCACTGAAGAATGTTGATTGATTGACAGAGAATCGTCACTTGCGTGTGCTACAAGGGGAATGACAACACAAGAGGCGCCATTTTTTAAATATCTTGGTGACAAACAGCCACATGCCGAGAAGCAAGAACAAGATCAGCTGTATGTCCTCCATTGTTGTTTACTGTGTCACGTTCTTCTTTGAGTGAGAATGACGTTGATCGCTACTTTCCGACATACACCAAGTAAGGGTACTGTTGGCGGTGGAAACGCAAGCCGGATCAGGGTTTACCCTCCCGAATCATACTGTACCGCTCGGTGGAAACGAGCCATTCGTCTTGTACCATTAAAATTATTCATTTCTTCATGCATCGCTACACTTTTGACAATAGGCATTATGTGAAATTTCTCTAATATGACCGATTGGGAAAAAAATGACACATATCAGCTTTAAATAAAAAAAAACTCCCACTAGTTACTGCTTGTATGAGCGAATACACTAGCTCAAACTCTCCACTTATGTGAGGACGGAGCCAAAAGAGAGGGAATCGATTTCATCCCTCTTGACCCGACGACCCTGTTCGCCTGAGCCGCCTCCGAGGGTGGCGTGGTTGGTGTGTTGCGGTGGTCCCCGCCACCGACTTTGATGTTGGGGGTGGAGTAGGTGGGTAAATGGCGAGAACGCGGTGTCCTCACATAAAACGGAGACAGTTGCCGGCACTTGGCATTTCCAGTGCTGACAGGCTGGCTTGTTTGTTCACTCTAACGAGCACTCGGACTCCATTAATGAGCGGACTGAATCCATTATCATCATCATTTCAAAAGGCAGCCCTGCACTAAACAGCTCCCCGCATTAGCTGCCGTTGCCCTTGTTGTTTCATTTGATCAGCGGTGGCAGCAGGGACTCGCCCCTCTCTAGCCTTCCTAGCTCAAACACACATACATACACGCTCGTTTTATTACCCCATTGCAATGGCTGTGAATTTATGGGGTGAGAATTAAACACGAAGTGGAAGTTACAGATGCTACGACCCTGACTGGAGTTAAAATGCGAGCTAACGGAGTAATGACATTGGAACTAGGGATGTGCAACATATTTTTAACAACGGCTAGTCAATGGGTTGCATGTAACAGCAGTCTACTGGTCAGTCTTATGGATGTACTCCATAATTAAGCTGATTTAGAGTCCATTATGCAGATCGAACGTGTTTTTTGGGACAGATGCAACTTGAGCATGAAATAAAACTTTCTGAGAAGTATTTCAATTCATCCCCTACTATTTCTTTTTCAGAAAATATAACAATAACAGCAACAACAGCAAAATTATTACTACTACTACTGTTGCTATAATTTAGCAATAATATTTTAGCTAAAATATTAAGAGGTGAAATCACTATAGCAACAACAACAACAATCTTGTAACATTTAAAAAATATATTATTATTATTATTATTACTGTTGTTGCCACTATGATTTAGCAATGATATTTTAGCTAAAACTAATCACAGATTAAATTGCTTTTGTAACAAAGATATAATAATTATGATAACAATAAAAGTAATAATTATAATAATAATAATAATAATAATAATAATGCTATCTCTTGTAACAATTGTAATTATTGCTGTTACATTTAGCAATTTTGTTTTAGCTAAAAATTAAGTGATGAAATTGCTTTAAAAATAATAAAATCTCTCTTTTTACAAATCTCTTGTAAAAATAAAAAATAACTATTATTATTACTGTTGTTGCTGCTATAATTTAGCTATGATATTTGATCTATTATCTATATTTTATAAAATTTTAATAGATGAAATTGCTTTTGTAACAAAATATAATAATCATGATAATAACAATAAAATCAATAATAATAATAATAATAATATGCTATTTCTTGTAACAATGCATTATTATTATTATTATTATTATTTTGATGATGATTATTATGATTATTATTATTATTATTATTGATTTTGTTACATTTAGCAATAATGTTTTAGCTAAAAATTAAGGGATAAAATTGCTTTTGTAACAAATAATAATAATAATAATAATAATAATAAAATCTCTTGTAACATTTAAAAAATGTAACTATTATTATTATTATTACAATAGCACTGCCTCTAAAAACAAAGGAGGGAACAAGATAAACTCACTTGTTGACCTCACTTATTGAGCATCCTAACCCATCCCTATCAGAAAGCGAGAAAGAGATAGGTGTAAAAAGACAGTGAGCAGAAGAAGCACATCTTAAATCATAAACAATCTAAGCTGGTAGGCAGTATAAAAGTGGGCGACGGTAACATTTCCATCTCTCTGCCACCTTTCTAAGGGACATCAAAGACCCAATTAAGGCCCTCTGAGCAAATGGCGTATGTGGTAGCTGCTCTGGAGAGCTGTCACAGAGTCTGTGTGTGGCTGTCGACGCCCCAACTCAGTGACAGCCTCCTTTACAATCCCAGCCCAGCTCGATGTGCCCCTCTCTTTCTCTCTCTGTTAAAGGATTTTAATTAGGCCTTGCCTGCTCAGGCTCACACAGCCCTTTTGTATGTGCTGAATGGTACAAGGACTGTGATTTGGAAGCCCTTCACAGGCAGTCACTGATGTGAGAGAGAGAATGAGAGAGCGATTGAGAGGGAGAGAGAGAGAAAGAAAAAGGGCTCTTTCATTTTGATATGTGCTACTTCACTACACCGAGCCCCCCCACCCCACCCCACACTATTGTACGATCTCCCCTTATGAAGAACCGGAAAATATTCAAATGTTAACGTGCCCGTGTTGGCTTTGATATTTAAGACAAAAGGGTACAGCGTGAGACTTACAGTGACACTTCACAAACTAGAAACGGGACATTTCATCTGACACGTCATGAACTACCAATACGCTTTCAGTCTTTAAGAGCATGTATTTGAGCGTTTGATTTCTTTAGTGTGTATGTGCATGTCATATTCTGTCCCAAAAACAGCTATTTTATTGTTATTCTTTTCTATAATAAAACGTTTGTCACAAGGTTTGGCCAGAACATTATAAATTTGTATACCAGTGTGTTTACTTCTGATTCTAAGTGATTCAAATAAAATAATAAATGTGATCTCTTTAACTTCTCAGTTGTTTCTCCTAGTCACAGATGAGATTATTTGGAGATCAACTTACAGTAAGTTACTTGAGCTGCCACTCATCTACTAATATTATTGTATGTCAACAATTTTGTCAAATCTGTTTAATTCTCCACAGTATATAAGGAGAAAAATCAGTTACACTACAATATTTCGATGGTCCACTTTAGACACTATAAGTAGCCCAACTTTGCAACTACATGTCAACTAACTCTCAGAGTATTAGTGGACTGTAGTAGACTGTTAGGATAGGGTTAGGAGAATAAGTTGACATGTAGTTGCAAAATTACTTATAGTCAGTAGAATACCTGTTGGGGTATCATGAAAATAAAGTGTTAGCAGATATTAAACAGATTTAACAGTATTAGTAGACTATTAAATAGTCTACTAATACTCTAATGAGAGTTAGTTGACATGTAGTTGCAAAGCTACTTATAGTTAGCAGAATGTCTAAAGTGGACCATTACAAAGTGTTACAAAAAAATCTAAGTTGATACCCAAAATAAAAGTGCTCCATTAAGTCTCTCGAGCTTTGAAAAAAGAAATCTGGGTATTTCCTTTAAAATGTTTTTTTTTATCAATTATTTTCCACATGAATATATTTTCCATGGGTTTGCATACTAAACATCTACTATAACAGCACTGTAAACCCGAATAAGTTGGCAAAACTCAAAAAAACTGAGATAATCAGTTAAATCAATTGTTGAGTTAAGAAATTCAAAGTTTAAGTAAGCAGAACTGGCAGATTCCAATTTTGTACTCATACATTTTAATTGCTGTTAACTTGAAAAGTTAATTCATACATTTAACTTAAAATTATCATGTAAATCTTAACTTACCCCCCCAGTCTCCCAGAAATCCCAGCCCAGTCTCAGGAAAATGTAAGTTTGTCTAAATTAAAAGAAACAAGTTAATAAAACTCAAAACAATTAAACAATTCAGATTACTTAAAATGTGTCAGTTTCGTGAACTCAAAAGAAAAAGAAAGTTCTAAATACTCATAAAAGTTAATTTGATTGAACTAATTTGTTTAATTTGAGTTTACTCAAACCAATTAATTATTTTAAACGTTATGGTTTACAGTGAGTAACAGGATGAACAAAAAAAATTATTATACAAAAACACATATAAAAATACAACATACAACAAGTATGTTTTCTATCGCAAAAGTGTGTCTATATAGTGTGTGATGCTTGATAACACCAACTCTCAGATCTTACGTGCCAGTGGCATGCTGTCAGCCACACTCCTCCTCCATCACCCCACCATCCTTCCCTTTGCATCCCGCCAAAGCAGGGCCCTCCGTTTACCAAGCATGCCCAAAGCAGGCAGGCGGGCAGCCAGCATCGTAACCCTCCCCTGCCAAGACATGGCATGCTGGGACGGTGTCCCCCCTCTCTCTCCATGACATTCCTCCCTGACAGGCCTTTACATCTGCCTGCGCTGCACTCCGTCGGCAGACAAAGAAATTAATACCCCAAGTGACTGTGTTTTAATTAAGCAATTTCATGCAAATTACACATTTTAGATTGTCAAATAATATACTGCGCAAAATGGAAGGCTGGCTGATCTGATATGCATGGAGCATTTTTCTTCCAGGGCACTGTGCATACATGGAAAATGAACAAAAATGCTAATTTCTAATCTATTATGCAAACAGTATGATACTTACATAGATTTGCACGCCTTTCTCGGTATGGCTAAGCAATGCCTTTGAATTGTGTATTTAAGGTGCTCGAGTGTTTAAAAGTCTTGTTTTTGTACCCTTTTGGCCGCATATTTACTTTCAAAGCTTTTCGGATTACGCCGCGAATAAAAATGCAGCAGCATGCGTGCTCGGTTCAAGTTTGTTTTTGTTTGTTTGTATTGGTGTATCCAAATGAAATCGCAACACAAATTAGCATAATGAATTGCATGAATGCATAACAAACAAACAAATTATACACCTAAAGTAAACCTAAATAAAAAATAACTATTCAATGCAGCCATCATTTTAATGCCAATTACGCTGGGGAAAAATAACGTCCTTTCCTTTCCTTACATTGTTACGGGATCAGCCAGTATAACTAACAATATGTACAAATTATTCAAATGTGAACAAAAGCCTTTTTTTTCCTCCCCAAGTTGATTTGATTTAATATTAGAGTAGAACTGCAAAGAAAGGCCTCTTGAAACCACAGGCACAAAAGTCGGTGAGCACAGGTAGCACAATGAGGCCCTCATTAACAAAGGCAAGGGAGGATTCTTGCTGTTTCTTTGTGATTCAAATACATTTAATCAAAGGTTTGTTTCAATATACTGGTACTTAATAGTGTACATTACCACATACAATACGTCTGAATGAATTGCAGTCCTTCTAGTAGGCTTTTTTAATGGGAACAAATAGCAGGATAGGAGTAGGGAACCGAAGCAGTAATGGCAGGGTACGACATGGCTGTTGACGCGGTTTCTTCATCTTCAGCGCAGAGTTGTTCTTTAAATGGACCCTCATACCGTAATCGTGCCTCATGTGCATTAAAATCAGGAAACAATAAAGGAACGGGGCTTCACACCAGGTCTAAAATATCCTTTCCCAATTATGAAGCTTTGAAATCAGACTTATGAGCCCCTCCTGTGTTTGTGTGCAAGAGAGTGTGTGTGCGTGAAGGTTTTGAAGCGATCCCACTCACCTTAATCAAGTCAACAAGGGGGTGGAGGTGGGTGCCTGGATGGTGCTTGTGTGTGATTGAATTTTGATGTGCGTCATTGAGGTGCGATTTCCAAGAATCGAACTGGCTGCCGCACAGCGTGACTTCTCCTCAGGTGGCAAATGCACTTCATCTGAAGGTCACGTGCATCTGAGGCTGTGGGGTCAGGCGAGCTGAGGTCAGATCTGTTGGTAAAATAATGTTTGAATCACTAACAAACAGGTGAGGAACTAACGGGCAACTTGTGCGTAAACAGAAGCTCTGTTGTGAGGCAAAACTAAAACTTAAAGGGGACCTATTATGCCACTTTTTACAAGATGTAATATAAGTCTCAGGTGTCCCCAGAATGTGTCTATGAAGTTTAAGCTCAAAATACCCCACAGATCATCCCATGCTGTAAATACCCATTTTTGAGTAGAAGGAAAAACATGCTGTTTTCGTGGATGTAAATGCAAATAAGGCTGCTGCTCCCACCCTGCTTTCCAGAAGAGGGTGGAGCCTTGCATGCGTTTTAAAGCCATATTAGTCAAACTTCTGATATATGTTTTTCTGAGTGAACACATCTGAAGCACGCGCACAGAAAGCTGGATGTCGGATGGTGTGTCCCGTGAGTATTAAACTAAGTTCTCTTTCATGTCTTATTTCGCTCAAACTGTCAAATACACACAAGGTTATGTCAAAAGCACACAAAGTTCACATAAACACAGTCGGTTATGTTTGTGAACATAAACAGCAAGTAAAGAAATCACGTGTATATTAGATCTGTGTATTACAGTGAAAGCAGTGTAATATACAGTACCTACTGCAAAAAATACATTTTGTCATCATTTACTCACCCTCGTGTTTCATTTTTGGGTGAACTATCCCTTTAAGTTGAAAAAATCATCAGTTATTAATTTAGTGCATTTCATATATATATTCATCTATATAACATTGTTGAATAGTAGGTGGCATAAAAGTCATAGAAACTGCACACAGCTTATTCTGAGACACTGACACACAAAGAGGAGTGGGTGGATTTTTACCATTATAGCATGATTGTGTACACACACTGCTGACACACATTTATGTTCAAATACCATGTAAAAGTGAATTTTGCATAACAGGTCCCCTTTAAAGCAAGACACCCCAGGTGAATTGGGTAAAAAAAAAAAAACTAAACCAAACTAACAGATGAACACATACACTTTGGTTTAAGGCGAGCCCTTCCACAACTCATTTTCGCTACACTACCCTCCTTGCACTATTTCATTTCCATCTCAACGTTCCTGAGTTTCCCTCTCTGATCTAAACTGGAATCTGATCTAAATTTGAGTGCCACTCCGTGTCCAACTGGAAGACAGCGGTTGCTGAGTGAACCCAAGGCATCGGGCGGCCCGTGGGAGTGCCTGCCGTCCTGCGGTCAGCCTCGCAGATATAAACACCGCTCCAATGACAGAGCGGGGAATCATGAGCTGGCAGCCAGGCGTTCTCCCTCTGTTCACTGTAACAGGATATTAAACAGTAATTATATGATCCTGAGGCAATCTGATTAGCACAGAGAAAAAGCCTTATTGATCCCAGGTGCGGATCAGCAGCCAAGGATAAATATTTATTCTACATCTCTCTCTATGATGGTATAGAGCCACTCAAAACATGCTTGTCAAACAGAGGGAGTTTATGCTAGTATCAAGATGAACCCGGTCTGTGACGGTCGGTCTTGCGGAGAGAGGATGGGTAAACTAGCTAGAAATGGAAAGTTGGCAGGGAAATGAAAAAGGGGATAATGACATATGACGTTGGGCATTACATCACTTACAAAAATAACTTGTATAAATATAGACCGATTTTACTCACTGTGGACCTAGCACAGAACTGGGGATGTTCAATTCAAGAGTTTACCATGGCACAGTGATGATAATGTATCAGATATTCAAGGTACCAATGTACTTTTATAGATACCATGGTACTGAACGACTACTATAGTATGTTCATATATCATGGTATTTATATGGTACACTTGCAGAAAAGTACCAAAAAGTGCAATGGTACAAATTAAATACCAATTTCAGTACTATGGTGTATATAGCAAAGTACTATTTGATACCACCAATGTACCATGGTACTACCACAGTACTTTTTGGGTGCTCCAAGATATTTAAACAAATACCATGGTAGTGCCACACAATAGAAATCAAGGTATTTCAGAAAATACCATGATACACTCTTAAAAACAAAAGGTTTTCGCAGCAATGCCACAGAACCATTTTTGGGTTCCCCAAAGAACTTATCAGTGAACGGTTCTTAAAAGAACCATTTTTTTTCTTAGTGTGAAGAACATTTTACTAATCTAAAGAACCTTTTGAGCAATGGAAAAGTTCCATGGATGTTAAAAGTTCTTCACAGAACCATTGTTGCCATTGAAGAACCTTTATTTTTAATGTCCAAAAATCCATGGTTTTACCACTGTACATGTCCAAAAAACTTGGAATAACTATAGTACTCTGAAGTATTTTGAAGAATACTATAGCAGTGCCATTGTAAATGTCCAAAAAGCCATGGTATTATAATTATGCATTTCCAAACAATCATGGTTAAACCATAGTATCATGTCCAAAACACAACAGCGTAATAAAGAGATAGCCCAAGGCATTTCATACAATAGTACGGTAATACTATAGTACACGTCTGAAAATTATGGTATTATAATTGAACCTTGTTAAAAGACTGATAATACAGTGGTATTCCAAGGTATACCTTAGAATAACATAGTAAAACGTTTCAAAGTCTTTCACAAAGTTTGCGGTATTGTTATGACCGCTGCTTAAGACGTCATTTGCTAGAAACCATTCCCAGAGAATGACGAGTCTCACTTGCTGAGATGACGGGGGGGCACAAACATCCTTTGCGGTGTGCGGCTCATTAAATCTGCCTCTGGGTAATCCAATTGATCTGCAATTCGTTTTAAGTAGCATTAAATCAATGCGCACAGACATGAAAAGCCGGGCTCCTCGTTGACTTCAGTGGAGCTACCTGCAACACTTTGTAATATTGATAATACGCCACTCTCTCCATTTGAGCTTTCTTTTTTTCTCATGCAAATGATAGCTGTTTGTAACCGGGCCTGATCAGCGGGGTAAGAAAAGGGACTTGAATGCCGCGGGGAATTGATTTAACTCTAGAACAATGCCAGGAAATGCAGCGCTTTTCTCTAAGACTGCCTGTGTGTAGAGATAGTGTTTATCTTGAGTGTAATCCCAGCTTCTCTGCGTCTTTAGCGGAGACTGTGGGCCTAAAGCAAGACAGACGCTGTAAATAAGGATTTCCACCTGACGTTTTACACACCACACATGCTAAGTGAAGGACTTTACTGTCCAAACACTAGGGGAGAGGGGTAAGATGTGTCAGTGCACTACAAAAAACGCTATTTTTAATAAGAATGATCTAATTTTTAATTTAAAATATCTAAAAATCCTTGAAAATGTACTTGACAAGCAACACTGCATATGAGGCATCTTTAATAAAAGTGTATTTTGTCTAAACCTTGTTCTGGATTAAAAATGTGAAAATTGTGCAGCAAGATAAGACTGGCAATTGTGAATTAGTAAGTTTTTTTTATTTTCCAATGATTCAGTTTGCCACTTCACATGACACAACTTACCCCTATTGTTGGGCAAGGTACAGTATGTAACTACTTCTTTCTTCTAATTTGAGTTTAAACATATTGAAATATAATTAGGCATATCAGTGTCCTCTTAGTGGACAACTCAATTAAAAAGTGGCACAGCTTACCCCACTCTTGATAAATCACAACATCAGCATGAACATGGCATCTGGGGAAAAAGGGATTTGCATATTAATAGCATATAGAACAAGGTACTAGAAGTGAAGTTATAAACAAACAATGTAATTCCACAATTAAAGCACTGCATCGCGACAGACATTACAATCCCTATTATTGACAAATCAAACTAAATAAAATTAGAAATGGATTCCAAAAGCAAGCTCCCAGTGTGATGTGCAGCCCTTCATCTGAATATTATAGCGTAATTAGGTCAGGCTGTTGAATTTTTAATGCTCTCTGAAATCATATTCGTGCTCACTGTGTGTCAGGTAGAGCCCGGCTCCAACGATACATCATCATGCAGTGACACTAACATAATGGCCATCCCTTCAAATGTGTGACCTTTTCCAAGCTTGCACACCCCAGTGCGACATATCCAGCCACCGCGTTTGGCAGGAACCCCCTCACGTGTCACACACACTGGAGAGAATGAATGCTCAATACTAAACTATGAAATAAGACAGTCCAGCATTTGATTCATAATTATTATAGACAATAGAAGATGATTTCACAGCTACTGTATTCGTGTGTTGTACAGTACCACACCAAATATGTGTGGCTAATCTAGTACTGTTTTTGATATGAATGATACCTCAAATTCTACGACTTGAGGAAAGTTGAGGAACTGTTTTTCTAAGCAATAAGACTTACAGTTTTCACTGATTAAAAAAGCAAAAAGTCCAGTAAACAGAGCCATATCTAGTGAGCAGAATACCATATACATTTGGGTTCATCTATTAACTTCGACCAGTAAGAAACTAGTCTCAGCCTCAGATGTCGAAGTTTTAAAGTCATCAACTGATTGGTTGAATTCTACAGGATTTTCGGTAAATGTGTGTCATGTTCTTTAATGGTTTGCCTGGAAACAAAGTCGTTGTGATGCCAAACCCACTTATGGAAAAAGAAAGCTGTCATGTTTACAACTGTGCCAATAGCTATATGAACAAAAAAAATGTGCATAAAAAAACTTGCATGCTCAATTGAGGTGGATAAATTATTTTTTTTTATCTGATAAGAATATACATATACTATGATGGAAACACATTTACTGAATAAATTCCTCAACACGCATCAATTAGACGGCATAAAAATGCCTTAGCTAAAGTCTTTTATCAAAGTGTTTTGGTATAATTTCCTCCCAGAACTGTCTTACACCACTGTGTTCCCAAACAGCAGGCATCCGATTGCAAGATAACATGACCGCCTTTATTGTGTTTTGTTTGAAAGTAATTTATATGAAAAAATATCCACAGTGCAGGGTTGCCAGGTTTGCACAACAAAAGTAGCCCAATGGCCAGTGAAAAGTAGCCCAAAAACGGCCCAATGCGATATTCTACGTCGAGTGGCCAAATTCTCCACTGAATTTGTGCATCTGGGGGGTGTTCAGGGGGTGTTGGGGAGCCGAAAAAATTACCCAAGGCAAAAACTTAAAAGTAGCCCAATTCCGCAGGAAAACCATGGACTTGGCAACACTGCCACAGTGGCTTCTCTTACTGCAGCAACTTCCATTTTTCTTAGTGATATTTGGCACTAGTTTATTAGGAAGTGACAATATTGTTCTGTTCGTCTCACTGTATGGAAACAGTGCTTTATTATAAGTGCTTTATTCGCTTTTACGCAATATTTTTATGCTATACTCCAGTTTTGCAGTTAGTCTGAAGGTCTGGCTATGCAAGACTAGTAAGAAACCACCTAGCAACCACCCAGAACACCCTAGTAACCACATAGAAACACACTAAAACCACTCAGAACACCATAACTGCATAACAGCGTGTTCTTCAATTTTCATTGACTCCTAACAATTTTTTTATAGCCAATTTATGCTCTCATCATGAAAATCTTGCACTATGTGGATAACCTAACCTCTCTCTGGTGTACATGATAAGAGCAGATCCTCCAGTTTGGAGTGGAAGTGGCCACCGTAAGGCCATAACAAAGAGCCCTTTCTCATGACAGGGTCTTTGATTTGAGCAGCTCTGTGAAAAAGGTCAAAGGTCAATGGTACCCACTTTCCTGACACTTTTAACCCCCTAATAGACAAGAAGAGACAAAGCATATAATTATCACCAGGTCAGACAGGCCCGTTGCTATTAAAACCAGTGGAGGAAAAAAAGGTGTGGATCAGGAGAGAACTCTAGCTGACACTTTGCTCACCCTCAGTGTGTAAAATCCTTCATTAGAGAGTGATAGCTCATCCCACGCCAGCTTTTCAACCCAAACCTCACTTCTGATCCCATAATTATCCCGAGATGGAAATGATTGCATCTGGAGTTTCTAAACTGACAACTCTATTTGCACTGAAATAATCCTCTTTCTTGGCTCCTGATACCTGAGAATAATCTACCCAGTGGAGCGGGAAGGCACCACATCCCCCTGCCTGCGCTCCGACGCAGCCGCTCGGTAATTTAGCCATCCAACGTAGGCTTTTTGAAGCATGCCGTATTCTAACTGGAGCTTTTAGCTTAGCCTGCTATGCTGTAATTTAGGCCGGGCTCGGAAGCTGACAGCTTACATATGTGCCGGGTGTGTTGTGGGGATCCAAAGATTACAGCACCCGCCAATAAAATGCATGACGGAGCGCTGAATGGCTAGTAAAGAGAGCGTTTGTAAGCTCTGCATAGATACGGTATGAAACTGACCCTACAATCCTCCATGGTATTCAAGTTAACACTTTTATAACTTTAACTGGGTTTTTAAAAGGATTAAAAGTTTGGCCTCAAAGGAAGAACTAAGGTTTGGTTTGCACGTTTGTGTAAGCCAAAAACAATGTTTAATTTCAGAATACAATCATCAAAAAAAGAGGACAAAATAATGTCCTTTGACAAGTTAAAGGGTTAGTTCACCCAAAAATGAAAATTCTGTCATTTATTACTCACCCTCATGTCGTTCTACACCGGTAACATCTTCAGAACACAAATTAAGATATTTTAAAATCCGATGGCTCAGTGAGGCCTCCATTGCCAGCAAGACAATTAACACTTTCAGATGCCCAGAAAGGTACTAAAAACATTTAAAACAGTTCACGTGAGTACAGTGCTTCAACCTTAGTATTATAAAGCAACGAGAATACTTTTTGTGCACCAAAAAAACAAAATAATGACTTTTCAACAATATCTAGTGATGGCCGATTTCAAAACACTGCTTTGAAGCTTTACGAATCTTTTGTTTCAAAACAGTGGTTCGGATCGCGTATAAAACTGCTAAAGTCACGTGAACTATTGAAATTTCGAAACACTTATGACGTAAGCCTCGTTTACTGAAATCATGTGACTTTGGCGCTCCGAACCACTGATTCGAAACAAAAGATTCATAAGCTTGTTTTGAAATCGGCCATCACTAGGTATTATTGAAAAGTCGTTATTTTGTTTTTTTGGCACACAAAAACTATTCTCGTCACTTTATAATATTAAGGTTGAACCACAGTGTATTCACATGAAGTGTTTTAAATATGTTTTTAGTACCTTTCTGGGCTTTTGAAAGAATTAATTATCTTGCTGGCAATAGAGGCCTCACTGAACCATCGCATTTCATCAGAAATATCTTAATTTGTGTTCCGAAGATGAACGAAAGTCTTACGGGTGTGGAACGACATGAGGGTGAGTAATTAATGACATATTTTTCATTTTTGGGTGAACTAACCCTTTAAAAACATTAAAAGGCAAAACATTATATACTATATATATATATATATATATATATATATATATATATATATATATATATATAAATGCCTATACACACATATATATATATATATATATATATATATATATATATATATGTAAAATGTCTATAATGTCTATACATATATCTAAAATACTTTTTTTGTTCTTTTTTATATGATTACCTTCGCACACTTTAAAGCTGTGGTTTTTATACAAACTGCAGAAGAAATGCTGGGGAAAAAAAGTGTTGAATAAGAGAAAACGTGAGTCACGCTGACTAGAAAATTAATAGAAATTGCACCTTAAAACAGCATTAAGAACTTATGAGGCCCATTCATTAACCAGCCGGGTGTTAATCCATCACTGAGAGAGAACCATGAAGGACGTCCTCTTACAGGGCCCTGGCAGGAATAATCACACGTTTCTGAAATTAAAATTCAGAGGAGGGTCCATGTATCACCGGCTAGTGAGAGGCCATGAGATAATAAAGGCAACGCAGGTAATAATAAATAGAAGACAGTGAATGAGAGTCATAAATACCCCAGCGAGCACTAGTACAGAGTCACGTTTGACAGTATCCTGATGATGGGTAAATACATGCTGTTTATCCATTTGACCTGACACTTGCAATGAAGAGGAGGAGTGTGTGGGATGAAGGGATGAAGAAAGACTCCCTTCACAGGTGAAGATAAAGAGAAAGGATAACAACTATTACAAACGGTTTGTTTTACTATGGAGCAGAGAACCAAGCGTTCTGTGAATCATTATAGAGTAACAAACTTAAAAGGTCAATTCAAGTTCAGTTCCTTCATTCCGTATAGTAAGTATGGACTTCAGTCAGAGCAGATGCCATGTTTAATTAGACAGATGAAAGAGACTTTCAGGGACAGAAGTACAGTCAAAACATTGCAAATAAATGTTTTCACGATGTTCTGGTGAAGATTAAATGTAACCTATGACCTTAAAAGAAATAACAAGGTTCACTACATTACTTTAAGACGTTACAACAATATTTACTCTTGGATTTGTTTTCATTTGTCAAATTAGGATCATAAGCCCTTTAAAATGTTAGACTCTGAATGTCTTAACAACCCTTTTAATGCATGGTATATATTTCATAAAGAGGCACCATGATCGAATAGCATAACATTGTACTATTCAGACAACCATTGCAACAATGTTAATTAGAATCAATTAACACTGGTTTCACAGACATGACGTTTCTTTCATGATGTTAGCATCTTTAGCCACTGAATAATAATTATTAGAGCCCTTCCTCTCCTGCTTCACAGGTTAAGTATAAATCAATAAACACATAATCACAGATCAATGTGCGTTTCAATACTTCTTGTAAAATAGATTCTGATTGGTTAATACACTTTTCCAGTCAAACTAAATACTTGATATAGTAAGAGTTATGAAACGAAATTATATACACTGCCATTCAAATGTTTGGGGTTAGTAGGATTTTGTAATGTTTTCAATGCATTTATTTGATTATAAATACAGTAAAAACAGTAAAATTGTATATATGTGTGTGTGTGTGTGTGTGGGTATGTCACTTTTGATCTTAGTGCAACCTTGCTGATTAAAAATATTAAATTCTTTCTTTCTTTCAAAAAAAAAAAAAAAAAAAAACTGGGTGTGACTTGGTGTGACCATGTAATCAGGTTGAATAACACTAAAAAATAAAATCGATTTTAGGTTACCTGACAAAACATTTATAAAGAAACACCATTTTTGCCATGACTATATTCACAATATCGCACAAACTCTCTGACCTTATCGTTAACCGTTCACAGTTATGAGTCACCTGTGAAAGACCGGAAGACGTGTTTGTAGAAGTTATGCTGGTGAAGATCGACCTCTGACATCTGGGCTCTCAGCAGGGTGCTTCAGTCACACTGGATGAGCCACAGCGATGCTGGCGAGAGCCGCTGTGACTAAGTGTGTGTGGCGGCAGAATCTCCCTGGGCATCTGCGGTCACTAATAAGGAGATGTTTATGCAGAGTGTGTCAGAATCTTGGTGTCTTCTTCCCCCTTTCCTTGCCTTCTCTGTTTTCAATTATTTACAATTTTTGAGCAGGAGAGAGGAACAGGGAGAAAAATAAGAAGAAATAAGTAGTCAAGCTTTTGGACGTTTCTCGATGCCGTACTGCACTTTTCTCAGAAACATCATGCATATTTAAAGTTAATAAAGCCTATTCCTTACCTTTTATCCAGACTTTTTAATGTTGTGCGAGAAAAGAAGAGCTGGGAACATCAGAGTGCTACTCAGAGGCATCGGCTGTGTCCTCAGGTTCAGTGTGACGAACCAGACCACGTCCCTGAGGAAACCATACACACATCATTATTACACTAATGACATGAAAACAGCACCAAATAATACAGCACTGCTACTTTAGAGATGCTTCTTGGCTCAGAATGGACTGTGCTGCTAATCGCCATCATGTTTCAGCTTTGGTGTCAATTAAGTTTTTGTGCTGCTTTTTGGTTTTCATACAGTATTTATGGAAGTTGTAGATTGACAGAGAAGGAAAACAAGAATAGCTTATTCATGTTTAAACTTTAAGATTTAAGAAAAGCTCTGTCAGAACAGTGGAACAATCACATAATATTCACTCTCTGCTATCTCGCAAAAAAAGAAAAAAAAGAAAAAAAAAAGCATACCAATATATAAAAAAATAAAAAATAGATCCATACCAAAGAGTATTGTAATGGAGAATATCTAAAGCCAGTGTATACAAAATTAACACTTGTCAAAGTAAAGGCCTTGGCGGGTAAATAAAATATAGCTGCTTATTCCAAAGGAAAAAAATACATTTAGGTCCTAGATAAAATCATGACAAATTTTCAGATAAAATCTAGAGTAGATTTTATCTGAAAATTTGTCATGATTTTATCTAGACCTAAATGTATTTTTTCCTTTCCTTTTCCTTTTATTTATTAAATAAAATAAAATAAAAATAATAAAATAAAATAATAAATACAAAATAAATAAAGTAAAAAATAAAATAAATATAATAAAATATTAACTTTAATATTTAATTTAAAATAATGCAAAATACAGTTTCATGTCTGTAAAAGTTAATTAATATATAATTTTAATATAAATATAGAGTATAATTATATATATATATAATTATACTCTATATTTATATTAAAATTATATATTAATTAACTTATTATATATATAGCTTAGCAATTAGCTAACAGCTGTGGTAACCAAACGGCAGTAAACGAATATAAAAACAACTTAGCATTAATATCCACTATCAGTGACTGATTCTATGTAAACTGTAAATTTATATACAGAACAGTACAGTACAGTACAGTAGAGCAGTATTTGGAAACAGTCTTTCTTCTCACTGCTATTGTCTTCTAAAGACAAAATTGACAGTCTGACGGTGTCAGTCCTGTGAGTGATTTGTCTTCACCTTGCGTGTATGTGTAGTCATACTATCGGCTCAAAGATGGGCATCTCCACTCAACAAAAAGGTAGCAGGTGGATTTGGTAGGGAGTCTGACTGAGACGGTCATAAATCAGGGCCGGCATGGCAGGATTCCGACAGACTGCTATGGCTTTATCTGCTGAACAGCTTTCATCCTCCCCAGCCCGTTTATGCATATCCACTGGATATCCCACCTCCACAGCGTCCAAAGCTCGGGCTCAAGGCCTCTCCAAACCCACAGTCTTCCCAGAGATCCCAATTCCCTTCCCTGCTTAATTGATTCTGCTGGGGTGTCAAAAAAGAGAAATATATATCTCATAATTTATTAAAGCAAGCTTTGATATGGGTGATATTTAAAAAGGGTTAATATATATATAAGGCTTAATCTCATGGGTGGGTTTAAAATTTCATGAATAACTATCTGAAAAATAAAAAGTGTTAAAAATGCTGTTTTTAAACTTGATCATGAATTGACTTACAATTTACAGTATGCATGCAGAGTAAAGAGTATGTATTAACTTTAAACAACTTTAAAGTCAGTATGTAACACTTTGCAACCCATTTTAGCTTAATGTGATGTTGAGTATTTCATGGTGTATCCAATGAGAGAGAGAGAGAGAGAAAAAGAAAAGGGTATTTTATTCAGCAGGAAATGATCATCAAAATTGGACTGCGAATGATATGTTTGGAGGAGAGATTGAAAATTAGAGGGCTTGATGATGTCATCTGAAAAGGAAAATTGTTTTGAAGTGGAGGAAGTAATATTTTAACAAAAGATTATGAAGATTATCTATCCATCCATCCATCCACATATCTGTCTACCCATCCATTTCTCCATCCATCTAACTATCTATCCATCTAACCATCCACTCATCCATCTATCTATCCAACATCCATCCATCCATCCATCCATCCATCTAACCATCCATCTACCAAACCATCTATCCATCCATGTATCATTTTCTTTTTCATCTAAACAGAGGTAATCGCTTTAGTTCTCGGTCTCAATTGACAACTACCACTGATTTCAGATCGGCCTACAGTCTCCTGACGTAACGTGCCTGTAGTCTCTAGCAGAGAAAGGGGAAAAGGAGAGGAAGGTGGTAGCACAGGGACGGTGGCGGCCCGAGATGCCGGCGGAGCCGTGGAAAGCGAGCAGGGAAAGGCAGCAGGCTTCAGCCCCCAGCATATTCATAAATCAGCTCTTTCAGGAGCTGTCAGCCACTCCATAATGAGGGTTATTATTCAGCTCGGGTGTCAAAGTTACTATCAAAGGACCGTCTCTGGAAGGCCCTCTCACTCTGCTCCTTGTTAAATAAACAGCGGCGTACACAAAATGGCAAACAAGACGTGGGTCAACCTGATACAGAGCGGGGCCACGCGGGCCTCTGGAGTAATTTACCCTTCGGGAATAGCCGACTGGGGAGATGGATGATATCAGGCCTTTCAGAAAGATTAATGGAGAGAGAGGACAACAAAAAAGAAGAAGTGAGAGCAACTGAGACATTGGAGAGGTAGATGGAAGATAAGGAGAGATGGCATCACATCTTTCCTAGAAGGGGTAATAAAGTTTGTGTTCAATACTGGTCATTTTGACCAAAAAACCCTAATATTTAACCCTAATTATCTGTTCACCCATTTAAATATGCAAACTATTCCCAAAAATGGTGGTTAAAATAACTACCAACCATTAAAAAGCTCATTGCAAAAAAGACTGCTCGCCCATATACCATATATTGTATTAAGGCATATAAAATAAAGTTAAACGAATAACGACTAAGCTATCAAAATTGCAGAGCAACAACTGACAGCAAAATTCCCCACATCACTTGACCTCTCGTTGATAACAGTCTAATATTAACCCTCTACGAATATATGCTTTAAAAAATTCATTCTCTTTATTACTTTGTTAATATCAGACAGTGGCCTTGGAGCTGAGGGTAGTATTAATTTTGAATACTTGAAGGGGGCAGAGGAGACGAGGGGGCGAGAACTGAGCTGTATGGCAAATGAAAGGGCTAATCTCTGTTTAACATTAACAAGGGCTCCACACATCCAGAGAGGCGCAAGATTATAGCTCTCAACGTGGGACTCTGGGTTATGGCTGCACTGAAATACTTGACTGAATATTAAAAAATGAACTGCGTTTTCATACACAGTTGGTTAAGGAGTAACTTACTATGAAATACTTGGGTATTTACACTTTGTAATAACAAATAACAAACATTATAAATAAATAACTCCAGAATACTTGATTCTGATTCGACAATCACGTCATTCTGCGATCAAATATTTTTGCTTAATGATGACTGAACTGTGTATTTAACTAGTACTAGTTGTATATCTCTTATATATCATTAAATCATATTGATTTTTTTAAATAATATAATTGCATAATATATAATCAATAAAATAATAAATTATATTTTTCAATAACATATACCTGCAAATTTGTACTTCAAATATAATAATATTAATAAAAATATTAATAATAATAATATTATAATACATAATTTTACTAATAATAATTTACAGAGCAGCCAAAATGCAAATGGAAAGTGGGAAATATAATTCTTTCTTTATTGAGAAAGGGTTTAGAATATAATTATATTTAGTTGGCTTCTTGGGTGGTGAAATCAATTAAATCCTACATTGAGTAAATGAGAGGAAATCACTGATAGTTGCAGGCCATTCCTCAAATTGTCATAATTACCACAGCCAGAGGGGTCACCATCATTGAGTCCCTTCAAGGACAAAAAAAAAGCTTTCCCAGGAGGAAGAGGAAGTGCTTTCGTATTGTGTTTAAAGAGGAGAGCAACTCCAAACAGTGAGGAGTCGTCATCGCGGGCATTGATTTTCATCTCACCTACCTGAAGGCAACAGATTAATCTTTTACATCTGTGAGTTTTAGACAGGCCTTCACGCTGTGCGAAAAATCACCAACGTACCAGATACCAATTAATGATTTTGTCATTTCGGTGCTGGGACAGTGCATGTTTGTCAAAGTATCTCCGCAACGGTAATTTGTGCCATCTGTTCTCATAGTAGTGAAGAAAGCTGAAATATGTGATGCGTTTAAACTCGATAATGTGTCATGTGACTGGTGGGGCCGTGTCTGGTGGACATGAAGAGAACATATGTTGTCTTCCAGCCCGCGGGCTGACATTGAAGATGAGAAAAGACAGTACTTCAAGGCAAATGCCGTCCCTGAAGAAAGCCTGCCAGAACCTATATGGCTCAGTGTATTGACAAATCTCTTGTGGACGGCGCAGACATGGAGGTTTGCAACGCTAGTCTCTTTCAGTCCCCGTCGCTGTGATGGGAAGGACTGAAGTCTTCAAAACAGGACCGTCCCGGGGCGGCTTGGGGGAAGCCCGATGACACGTTGACTGACACCTTGCGGGGCCAAAAGGTAAACCATCTTTGAATTGAATTAAACAGCTGAAGGTGCAATAACCTTCACTGTATCTATATTTGATCCAGTTTAACATGCCTTGCTTGTTTATTACGCACGAGAGGTTGAGGTTTAATTGCAGTGCTGAGGTGAGACTTTGGCCTGAAGATGGATGATACGGAGATAGACTCCTGCCATTGGAGACTGCAAAACATACTGGAACCACCGGTGATGAATGAAGAGTCAGACGCTCACTTTTCCCACAGGAAACCATCTTGTACAAAGGTAGAAAGGATGACAACCAACCTTTACAGCTTCCCAACTCCACATCTAGGCTAAACAGTGGAAGTTTCTACACAAATCTTTACTCACGATTCTGCTTAGCTTCAATGGTGGCAAAGGATAAGTCAACGTTTAGTGTCAAAATATCTTGGAGGATAGACAAGACGGAAGGAAAACGGGTAGCAAGACAAAAAATAGCAAGTGGCACATCTGCAAATTAGCTTTGACTGCTCAACAAGGAGCGTGTGTTGACAAGGGAGAGAGCTGATGTGATTTGCTGACACCAGCAAAGGAAAAAAAAAAGAGAGACAAAACAAATCTAATCATCCCTTCCCATCAAGAGGAAATCGCTGCCTTCTTCTTTCCACAAAGACCCCCTTGGCTTAAATCAATTTCTAACAAACTTGATTCTGAGGCGGTAACGGGGGGAATCAACAGTACCTTTCAATTTAATTCAGTGCCGCGCTCTGGGAGAGAGCAACTTTCATCCATCACCATCATGTGCCGGGAGCACAGCTGTAGCTCTAAACACACACGCTTATATACAACACAAGACCCAGTGGAGGGAAAACCCCATGTAAATACATCTTTAAATATCAGTTTACATGCACAAACCACTCAATATTGGCAGGTTGTGATGGGAATCATCGTTTTTTTTAACTAATGCAATCTAATTTATTACCACAAGAATCTTTTATAAATGTGTATCTTTACACACTGTCATAAATATCTGGTCAGTAAGAAAGTTGAGATGTTAATTCAGTAACTGCGCTTACAAATTAATTCAAACTGTTAACTTTCTGAGCGATTTTCAGCATGTTTCAACCATAAAATTTACCAGTTTCTCCTGAGATAAAAAAGCTGGTGTAGTGAGTTTGCACTCAAAGGCAAGACAAATCTAAATAGATAAGAGAAGAAAATATCTTAAGGTCAAAAACATGTTTTTCACAATCATTTTGTTTTACTAATGTGGCTATATCGCCCATTACTAGATACTGTTGAATAAAGTCGTTATTTTGTTTTATGGCTCACAAAAAGTATTCTCGTCATTTCATAACATTAAGGTTGAACCACTGTAGTCACATGAACTGTTTTAAATATGTCTTTAGTAACTTTCTGGACGTTTGAGGTTGTTGGTCTAGAGATCTGGGGAATTGCTGTCAATGGAGGCCTCAATGAGCCATCGGATTTGATCAAAAATATCTTAATTTGTGTTCCGAAGATGAACGAAGGTCTTACGGGTGTGGAACGACATGAGGGTGAGTAATTAATGACAGAATTAAAATTTTTGGGTGAACTAACCCTGTAAATGCCGACTTATAACTAACTTATATTATGAGTAATATTTCAAGATAAATACTTACTAGACTAAAGCAACTTAAGTTTATTTAATTATCCATACTTAATTATTTTGTTTAAAGGTTCAATAAACTGTTCCATTTCAAAAAAATAGATTTTTTCTGACTATTGTGACATATATTAGAGTGAAATGGTTTCTTGAGCAAGAATGTAGGGCGGATTTTGTCCATTGGATAGTTGTGATTTGTTATTGGTTGATCTAATGTGAGTGACAGGTTGTCCCGCCCTCGCACCAGTAAGCACATCATCAGAGAAGAGAAGTCGCTGTAAGAGGGAGGGGAAATTTGATTAAAGATTAAGAGGGCACATGAATTAAAAAAAAAGATGTGCACAGATAAATCATTTATAATAAATACATCAATATTCCATAAAAAAACAAACAAGAAATGTCTATTTTGATTTTTGATTGATCATGTTGATAATTTAGAGGCCTTAAAAATATGTATATCAAATATGATACAGTCTTTATAGGGTTAAATGTCTTCAAACTGTTTCTCCACCATGACAGCAGTTGACCTGAAAGAGAAAATTGACTGTAAAAGGCCAGTTTAAGCTAACGCACGCTCCAGCACCCCTAGTGGCGGCGTTGAAAATGCAACGCACTCTTGCATGCATAGCTATAAGCGTCTGCGTTCGCATACTCACAGAGAGTGCGTTTGGGGACCAAGACTGGCAGCTTGCACAGGTGAACATGCCGCAGCTGAAGAAGATGATTTGCAGGAGGAAGCGAAGACCCTTCTGAATCGTTTCCCTTCCTACTTCACTCTGGCCACATCCTCCCTTCCCTCCACCCCCCGCCACTTCCTGTCATTAAGCCTCTCACTGCCTGTCCCTAAAATAATCCCAGCAGTTTTTTGTCAATCCACTAATAATTCAATTTAGCAGGCCCGGCACAGAGCTCTTCCATTAGTTTTGAGGACGTGATTTAAGATTGATGACTTGTGCCCCTTGGGAGTCTGTTTCATGAGGTGCTGGGGGGTGGCGGGAGGCGCCGCGGCCAAGGTGCGGAGGGAGAACAGGCATGGGAGTCGAGCGAATTAAACTTTGGAATTGATTTTCTTAAAATTTGAGTTGACTAATGTGACAAGTCGCAGCTGTGAACGGCAGAGCGCCGGGTTAAAAAACCCGCGGCCTGTCTCCTCCAGGCTTCTCACAGTGACACGCCAGCGAGAGAGAGAAAATGTGTGTTAGGAGGCCTTGCACACACACACACACACACACAAACATATGCTGCCGCTCAGTCGTCAACCTGCTGTCACCGACACAAATTACAGCCAGGAGAGAGAGAGAAAGCAAAGAAGAGAGACAGACCTCACATCACCACAGCCTCAGAGTTGCAGGTACTGCAGGTAGTGCTGACAAGGGACAGGTCACTGCTGTGACATTGTTGAATAATTCAAGAAAAGAAAGAAGGAACGAGGGGGGAAGAGAGAGGGAGTAGATAA
Organism: Hypophthalmichthys nobilis; assembly: GCA_037950665.1. Classification (NCBI taxonomy): domain Eukaryota; kingdom Metazoa; phylum Chordata; class Actinopteri; order Cypriniformes; family Xenocyprididae; genus Hypophthalmichthys; species Hypophthalmichthys nobilis. The sequence goes on along the minus strand of CM075489.1, from coordinate 5,906,771 downwards.
GTCAATGACAAAAAGTATAGAACATGTATGGGTGGATACTCTCGGCTTGTCGTAACACTCTGCTGTGCCATCAAAAGCAACATATTGCAGTGTCTACAAGTTACATCACCGCAATACAATACTTCTGGTCTGGGAGGCCACATCTGCTAACATTTGCATCCGTCTTCTCTTCTGAGTGCAAATCACAGGCCTCTTAGTCCTTCTAAAATTAAAGTTGACCCTGAAATTTAGTTTCTTAAAGGTATATAGACTTTTTTTTTTTTTTTTATGAAACAATGCAGATGAAAAATTACTACTTTGAAAAATGAAATAATTGAGTATCATTAGCCAAATAAAAGTATTTTTTTGTTTTACACGGAGTGGGTCCTCTAATGGAGGCCACCATTTTGAGATCATATGAACAGTCAAATCCAATTCACTTTATCATGGTCACCCCTCTTTTAATCATAGAATAAATGAATCATGGCCAAGTAATGCATTTCTACAAAGGCAATGGAAATAGAAAAATGTATAATAATAAATTATTTATAAAAAAGATATAAAATATAATTTTAAAAATGCTAAATTAATATACTGTATACATGCTGTAGTTTTATATATACAATATACATAATAAAATATTAAAAAATATATAGTAATTTTTAAATAATTAAAAATACAAAAAAGGATAAAACAAACATAAAAAAATGTTTATTCCATTACTCCTAAGAATTTTTTTTATCTTTTATCAAAACATAATGAATTGTTTTGTCAAAAGAACTTTTACGGCAAGCTTATTTTTCAACTGATTCCTACTCCATTTAAGTATTATCCATTTTTTATCATCCAATAGATTTCTGATGTCTTGCCCTAGATTTTTTTTCTGATTGAATATCACAAATGCATCAAATTGACAAAGCAAAATGGTTGTGAATGCTGTTTCGTTTAGTTGCAGTCTAGGAATTAGGCCCTTTAAACCCTCATAATAATTTGCTCTCAAAAGTACCACCTACTAGACCACCAAACAGACTGAATTATTTTCTTCATTAACAGCAGCGTGGCTGCAATTCCCCGGCCAATGTGAGTCACAAAGCGGTCCCGCTTGATCCAATGGCGCAATTCAGAAACGACTTAAAGAAGCGGTAAGCAAACAGAGCCGAGCGACGTGGCCCCTGATGAGTGAACGTTGGAATTGGTTTCACGCTCGAGCGCAGCCTTTAAGACAAAGTACCTCAGGAGATAATTATAGTGTCAAGCATCCGCCAGGCTGGCCGTTGACGATTGGCCAATATTTAGCTTTAATTAAATCAAAGCAGAAATGTAATTTCTCCTGAGTGATCTTTACACAGAAAGTCGACTTTAGAAAAACACAACATAAGTCTTAACGCGTCTCCTTTCGTCCCCTCTGTCGCTGCTGAAGTTTATTTTGCGACCAAACACATCATCCAGCGTATGTGCATCCTGCAATCTGATGAAGTAATGAACTTTGTGAAGTGTTCATTCACCTGAGAGGCATCGATTTAATGAGCTGGTTTCAGATGCTCTTAACTTTGGGGTCTGTGAGAACTGTATCTTATTAAATACATATAACTTGTAATCATACTGTAAGTGTATCATTTACACATTGAATCAGCCAAAAATAATGTAGCTGTGCATCTCAAGGCAGTATAAGGGGTTTCAATTAGCACGAATAACACTAGTCGAATAACACTTCTTTGCATATTTAAAAAAAAAACCTTCATGGCACAATATGAGCTGGATTTATAAATGGTAAATTGTGTTATCCTTAAGAATATATAACTGAGATGCTAAAGAGTTTAGCTTAATACTTTGACACTGCTGCAGTGGGTTGCAAACATTTTGGGATATCAAAAATGGGTCATGGACCAAAACATTTGTTGAGATCCCCTACTGTAGAAATTGTGTGCGAATCCACAGTAAAATGACTCACTCGACCATAAAGTTGAGGAATGTACTTCATCGTAACAACATGTGGACACAAGCTTTTTGAATGTTGCTGAGAATGGCATACATACAGCGAACTGTGCAATGTGCACATATCTGCAGTAAGGGTATCCTAAAATAGACATCCCATACAAAACACTCACCGGAGACATCACAAATATTTAAAACCTATTAATTTCAATGCCTGTCGTGCTATTGATTTCATTTGCTGGCATCCAACAGAAAGGGCTGTACTTTTCCCTGCCTGCTGTTTGGGAATATGGGAATGTTTGGCTATAATCATAGAGTGGACTATTGATCTTGCTATTTTAATATGTTGTGTGAGCAGCTCTGTTTGACTGCCTTTTTTCATTAGCCGAAGGCTCTCTGCCTTCAAGCCGGGGAATTAAAACTGCCTCTTTCTCTGTTTGGACTGCCGGATGAAGCCGGCCAAGAAAGGTCAATACAAAATTAATATGGGCATTAATATTCTTAATGCAAACCTGACGCGTGCAAAGTCTTAGTTTTGACTGAGGTCCGCACAAAGTTAGATATGATCCTCCCGAGGTGGCCTCAGGCGCAGAACACCTGCGGTCGCGCATTAATTGCGACTGTCTTGCGCATATCATAAACTCGCAGCTGATGCTGATCAGAGCGCTTCGGCGATGACTGTGAATCTCCTTCATTTTAATTGATTGTAAAACAGCGGGGGGAAAAGTGCTTCAGCAGCGAAAACATTTGGAGGTTGCCTCTGTGTTAAGAGATTTAATTACATTTATAATATGAGGAGGGATTTGACTATGCAAATGCCTTTAAACTGAAGAGTGTTGTATGTAAACACGCCAGTTGATCGGTGCCCAGAAGCAAAGCGAAGGGATGATCTGTTTGAAAAAGAGACTGTACACAGATGCAGAAGAAAAAACGAAGACGAACGATGCAGGGTCTTCCCGTCGGCATTCATAGTTCTTAAATTAAGTTAATTATAATTATTATAGACTAACTAACTGCTAAAGCTACTCCCGACTCTAAACTTTTAGCATTTTTAGACATTTAGCCTTATTATTAAACTGTTCAACATGGTTGACATTTCTCAGATTTTACTGTCTTTATGTGGACATCTGGAAAGGGAGACATTTGGACCACATAAAAAGCAAAATTTGGGGGGAAAAGTACACAAAAACCTGCCTAATGTGCTGTTGGTCCTCTGCGTGCTGCCAAAACAGCGCTGACCCGACGAGGCATGGACTCTGAAGGCGTCCTGTGGTATTTGGCACCAAGACATTAGCAGCAGATTCTTCTAGTCATGTACAGGTAGGTTGCGAGTTGGAGCTGCCGTGGTTCTAACTTGTTGGTCCAGCACATCCCACAGATGCTCAATTGGATTGAGATCTGGAAAATTTGGATGCCAGGGCAACACCTTGAACTCTTCATCATGTTCCTCAAACCATTCCTGACAATGTGTGCAGTGTTTCAGGGTGCATTATCCTGCTGAAGGTACATCATGAAGGGGTGTACCTGGTCTGCAACAAAATTTATGTCCATGAATGGGCCAGACCCAGGGTTTCCCAAAAGAATATTGCCCAGAGCATCAAACTCCCTCCACCAGCTTGTCGTCATCCCAAAGTGCATTGTGGTGCCATCACTTCCCCAACGGCGCACTTGTACATGGCCATGGTTTGTTGACTGGGAGCAACTCACAAGCCTTGCCGTTTCAGAGGTTCTCTGACCCAGTCGCCATATAATCAGAAGTATAGTCACTGGAGACACTTTAAGATTTTTACATTACATACCAGGTGTAAACGGGACTCAGTCTCAGCTGACCACTTGTGTTCAGATCACCAGAGACAAATATTAATACCAGGATAAACAGCCTTGATTATTGGTAAATAACCAGAAAGTACCCTCTTATTAAGATTCTAGGCCAACAATTTTGTCTTACCTAACAACAAGTACAGTAGTAGCATGTTTTCCGAGTAAACTGAGGGCTGGGCTAGAGAATTCCCATCTGTGTAGATGTACCTGCTGTTATTTATGAGGGCTCTTGTTTAGGTATGCACACCACAGATGCTGGTAATTAATCCAGCGCGCAATTAGATATTGTTTCAATTCACAGCTGAGTGTAATTAACTTCTGGCGTCCTTCCTCTCCAAGCGAGCTGGCACTGGGTTGAATTAGATAGCAGAAGCGTGATTTCTAATCTCTAACCTAAGGCAAGAAGTGCAGGACTAATTTCATGTTTTCTTTCAGAAATAATCAATTTCCTTTGAAAGTGTTTCTGAGGCTGATTAGTTCACAGACCGTTTAATTGGCATGTTGTTCAGATCATATAAGGACAGAAGTCACATTTGCAAAGGATCTAGAAATGAGAAGTTAGTATTACAATTACTTTGGATACCAAATCCAGGTAGTGATGGGGCATACTTGTTTCATCAGACTTGTGAGGGCCAAATTTCTCAAATATGACTTCATGAGGTTATGCATTCATTTTGTTTTATATTAAAATGCTTTTTCCTCTTCCAGCATAACACTAAACTGCAGACGGTAACAGTAACTTCTGGACAACTAATAAGCCATTTTTAGATGGATTTCACCATAAAACATAAATATAGGGGCGCTTTTAAACATTGATTAGTTTAAGAAAATTACTACTTGTATATACTGTATATGCCAACATATCTTTCAATAAATAATGAAATGTCAATAAATAAATAAATCAATGGCCAATTGAAAAATTTAATTTGCATGTGATTTATTGACACATTATTGAAAGACATTTCGGACATTCTGAAAAACATTTAGGCTAAGATTTAGGTAAGTTTGTTCTGAATGGTAAAGGATAAAGAAAGGTCCTCCTTTTTGGTAGAAAGAAAATCTGTTTCTCCCAAGTCTTTCAGCTTTTGAGTAACTCTACGGCTGCCTTCCATAAGACCTCCCTTTGGGTTGTGTTAATGGGGGCCGTTAAGGTCTTTTCAGTGTATAGACGCGTGGAGCAAAGCTCCATTTATGTTGCTTATGAGCACATCTCGGGTTTTGGGCGAGCTGGGAAGCGGACCACCTTTCACTCTGGCTCTGCTGGGCCGTTCTGCCATATCCTTCACTGGGGTGATGCTTCAAGAGTTCGCCTTGACCTCCCTACCATTTCCAGCCATCAATCTGAGCCTGAGACTGCCTTCTGCCTTTGTAGATGGGCACATCTTTTTATTCTAAATCCACTCTCATTACGGTTCCTCTCAGGCAGTCAGTAAGAAAACCTCAGCTGAAAGTTGGGGAGGTAATTGAGCGAATCTTTCCCTACACTTCAGACCTGAAGCGAAGGCCTGCCTAGCTCTTATTTGCCTAGATTCAGGATGTAGTGGCTACGGCTGGGCTGTCGGCCGGACTTCATCTGAGCGTTCATGTCTGGGCAGTGGGTTCGTCGCCTCATTATCAGCTGGTAGAACTGTCAGAAGTGGAAAAAACAGGGTTGTAATGTAATCTGGTCACTGGACTTTTTCCTCTTCTTAATGACGGCCTTCCTCGCTCTCTCTGCCCTTCTGCCTTTCCTAGTCACGTCTGATAGACTCACACGGTGAGGAGAACGAGCCGATTGCATAATATGATATTGATCTTCACCCACGGGCAAATGCCATTATCGCTGAGAACCATGTAGATGAGACAAACAATCTAAAATTAAGAAAAAAAAATAGAAGGAAAGAATCCATTAATTTGCCGTGCAAACCTCTGAACATCTGTTAACTAGTTAGGCTTGGTTAATAAGCAAAATAATTAGGGTTCCATCTTGTTTGATTCCCTCAGCTTCTTCTTCTGTATTCATATCTGGAGAGCAACGAGCGCTGCTACCCTCAGGCAGAGGAAGCAATAATATGAGCCCAGGAGAGCCATTCACAGGCAGGGAGAGAGGAGGCATCCAGAGGAGGCTCCCCAGCTCTCCACCTGGGCGTCTGGGAGGCTAAACGGCACAGATATCGCTTATTAAACCATCTGCCTCATGCTAATTAGATTATCGCAGATAAAGAGAAGGAGTTTTCTTTGTACATTTTAATGAGATAATGTGTCAACCAATTGCACAGGGAAGATGGATGTAATTTGGGGACTCCGACTGCAGAATTTCAGGTGAAGGTGTGCAGAGGAACAGATGCGGGTTTGAGGGTGATTAATCATGTGTATCCAAAAAAAAATAAAAAAAAAAACAGCTAAGGGGAATGGGAATGAAAATAAAAACAGAACCGTACAGAACCTGGTAACAAAGTATTTTTGGGTGTTTCTTCAACTAATGACACTTTAGATTTTTATTAAACTAACATTTATTTTTGTTGTCTGAACATCAAACTACTTTTTAAACTTGACAATCCATCATATTTATACATTATTAAAACCGTGATAATCTAAACGGTGAAATAAATAAACCATTGCAACTTTTATTGTGTGAAAATTATCAATTTGTGAAGTGGAACTGACACTCAACTGTCATTTCCATCACAAAAAAACAATTTTACCACAAATAATTTTTCCAAAAGTTAGTTTTAATTAAATTAGTTTGTATGTCTATTGACGACTGTACAAAGAGCATGAAAAGTGTGTTTTAAGAATTTATTTTCTAAAAATACATAGGACCAAAATAGCGCCAAGTTAAAGAAATAACCTATTATTATTCATACTAAATATAATCGTAAATCCGGCACCAAACAAGACCAGTATTGATTAACTACTGTACACCAGTAACAGGACTGACAAAGAACACCTGGTCTAACAAGCACCTGGTTTCCCCTTTTTACTATACGTAGATAAATTTCAGCTTTGAAGGAGAGAAAACTGAGAGCTCTGCTAACTAATGAAGCAGAGGCTATCGATTAGGGCCGTCACAAGAGGAAGGCATAAAAGTACACATTCAATAAGGGACTTCATATCCCGTCCAGCTAGTGTAAAGGTTAAGTGCTAAGGAATATTACCAGGATCAATACGTGACTGCAACTTCACATATAGTGCACCATGTCTTCTCACCTTCTCACAGGATAACTTGACGTATACAGAATGGAAAGGAAGCTCCATTTGCGTGGAAAAGGTAGGAAGCTCGCATCACATTACGCAAACCACAATTCATTGCTCGCTGGTGGTTAGCGGTGTTCTATAATAAAGCCTTCGCTGTCATCAACAACTCAGCAGTGTAAACTGGAGCTTATTAAAATTTAATAACCGTCACTTTGTCTCTGTTCACAATAAATAACAAACTCAATTTCCTCCCCGTTACGGCAAGAGAGGCTCCTTAAGCAAGACAAATGAATGGTTTGCAGCACAGACTAACAACATTAACTGGCTAATTAAACAACAATAGAGGATGCCGGGGCTTCTTGCGATAATTATGCAATGTAGTTTAATGAAAAGGTTAACTGTGCATGAGGAATACGATGTCTTTGTCTCAGTGCCAGACCATTTGGGGAGCAGAAAAAGAAACACATTTGCTTTTACTCACTAAACAAGGCAAATTAAATGTGTTGCACGGCTTCTGCTTGGTGTTTTCCATAGACAGCAGCCATTAGTATCCCAGACAGCACAAAACTTAAATGAGGTGTAAGTACATCCTCTGATGGCTCAGTGATGAACCATTCTTGATTCTGCTCAACAGGGTCATGGCCTTATGGTTAGCACATTGCTATGGAGTGTACATGCGGGTTCGAATCAGGTTTACATCTGGTCCTATTCCATCCTCTTCATCCTATCATATCCTGTCATATATACACTCACAGGCCACTTTATTAGGTACAGCTCGCTAGTACCAGGTTAGACCCCCTTTTGCCTTCAGGACTGCCTGAATTCCTCATGGCATAGATTAAGCAAGGTGCTGGAAATATTCCTCCGAGATTTTGGTCCATATTGACGTGATAGCTTCACGCAGTTGCTGCAGATTTGTCGGCTGCTCATCCATGATGCGAATCTCCCATTCCACCACCTCCCAAAATTGCTCTATTGGATTGAGATCTAGTGACTGTGGAGGCTATTTGAGTATAGTGAAATCATGTTCAAGAAACCAGTTTGAGATGATTTGAAATTTGTGACATGGCACGTTATCTTGCTGGAAGCCATCAGAAGATGGGAACACTGTGGTCATAAAAGGAATGGACATGGTCAGCAACAATACTCAGGATAGGCTGTGGCGTTTAAACGATACTCCATTGGAACTAAGGGGCCCAAAGTGTGCCAAGGAAATATCCTCTACATTATTACACCACCACCACCAGCCTGAACCATTGATACAAGGTAGAATGGATCCATGCTTTCATGTTGTTTATGCCAAATTATGTCCCTACCATCTGAATATCACAGCAGAAATCGAGACTCATCAGACCAAGAGGTCAACCTGTATGAATTGTAGCCTCAGTTTCCTGATCTTAGCTGACAGAGTGTGGTCTTCTGCTACTGAAGCTTGTGTGCTTCAAGGTTCAACGTGTTGTGCTTTCAGAGATGCTCTTCTGCATATCTGTTGTAACGAGTGGTTATTTGAGTTATGGTTGCCTTTCTAACAGCTCAAACCAGTCTGGCCATTCTCCTTTGACCTCTAGCATCAACAAGGCATTTTTGCTGGATATATTTTCTCTTTTTCTACAGAGCAATCTAAGAAGAGCTCCAGGATTATCTGATAGGTGTAATCCTCACACAGAAGCTGACACGCTGTGCTCCATATACCTGTATGACTTGAGAGGCTGGTGACGGCAGTATTATCCAGTTGTGAGCTCCAGTGTGACTTCTCAGGGTTGGTCAGGTGACTTACTAAGAGCTTCCCTATATAGGCCTTCTCTCACTGAAATGCTCTGAAAATGTAATTACAGCCCCTGCTGAGAGGTATGGATAGCCATTTCAGTCAGCCACATTTCCATAAGCTAAGCCTTTAAATATTCCATTAATTGATAATGTAAATGCCCTTGAGACACAGACTTTAAGCTGGTAAATCACTGCTGGGTCCTATCCATTGCAACACTACCGTCTCAGAGACAAAAGCTCTTCTAAAACCTTCCGATAGAAGCCTAATGACTTCCCTGTTTCTACATCTATACAACAAGCTGCTTTTTACATCTATATCCCAACACATGGCCTATACGTTGATGAAGTTTACTAGTGTGAAGGGTTTAGGTGTGTTGGTGACCCTACCCACAGTGCCTATAGAAGTGGGACTCACTTTGAAAAGTGAGTTTTTCCTCCATTCTGATAATAAACATTTATGATTCAACTGTGAGCTAAACTCAAGTAATAGTACCTTGGGTGAAAAGGCCACATTGGCCTTGTTTGCTACTCTTCCAATGATTTTCATTAATGTCACTCTAGTTTTGTGTACAGAGGAAAGTGACAGGAATGAATGTGATCAGGAGAAATCGAACCTGTATCACCCATATGAGCATCACAACTCAACGTGCCTGGAGCATCCAAGCCTCTTCCTCATGTTCTCAGCCTTTGATATTCTGAAAAAATGAAAGAAAAAATAAAATAATAAAATAATAAAATATATATATATATATATATATATATATATATATGCACATTATGTAAAACACTGAAACCGTACTGCTTAGAGATGTATGTGTGTGCATATTCCAACCACAGTGTTTATTAAATGAAATAAAAACCCAGACAAGTCAAAAACAACCAAGGGATCAATAATGTATGGCTGTGCATTGTGCACACGATGTGGCTGTTAATTATTCAGTAAACGAACTGACATACAAGTCCATTAGTGTTTTTAAACGCGAAATTACTGTGCAGAAGAGCAGCTAGCTTTCATTTTTTCATGGCTTATGAGCTTAAAGAATTTATGATAGAAAAATATTTATCTCGTTTTGAAAGCGTAGGATGCAAATCTCCAATGATGAACCATAATGGATGATGTCTTTTCAAAAATAAATGCGCTGTACGAAGCATTCCCACTGCAGGCATTTGAGAGGCTTTTGTCATGAATTTGTGATGAACTGTTGGTTGACAAATAGAGAAACATGAATATTGTAAGCATTTACAGCGTTTTACTTACAAGTTGACACATTTAATATGCTCACTAAAAGCTAACAGGTTTAAATGACTTCCTTTAGCTGAGTGCAGAAATGTATTTGGTATGCAGGAGTGATTCTGCATTCTTGTTAAGAGATGCATGTGTATTCTTGTATAACATTAAAGCATCTGTTCATAACATTTAGATAAAAAATGCAGAATATTACCTTGTTCAGCACATGGTCACACACTAACAGAAGCATGCAAACTCATGCACATACATGGCAAAACTGCCACTGATAAAAATAATTGTAGCATTTTGGAAGAAAAACCTGAAATTACTAGGACTGTGAATTAATTTTAAAAATTTAATTACATATGTTGATTAATTATATTAATCAATGTTAATTGCATATTAATATTTGTGTATATATGTACACACAGGGCCTGACATTAACTTTTTAACTTAACACACCAGCCACTGTGGCTAGTGAGAAAAAAAAGTTAATGTCAAGCCCTATTGGACACATTTTTAATATGATCTATTTAATATTATATATCATGTAAACTGTGTTTACGTGAATACTCTCCAAGACCAGCATTTTAACATTTTTTGTGTATTTGACTAAGCACAAAAAACAGTGAACAAAAACTCCTCATTAGTTGGGCAAACTCAAAAAATTTGATGCAACTGATTACCTTAATTTTTTGAGTTAGCCCAACTTATGAGTTTTTGTTCACTGCTTTTTGTGCTTATGGTTTATGATGTTCCCAATTTTAAGTAAGCAGAACTATCAAGTTTTGAGTTTGTAGTACTCATGCATGTTAAATGCTCCTAACTTGAAGTATTGAGTTAGCTAACTCATACATTTTGATAACAATTAACATAAAAGGTTTAGTTAATTAACTTTTTTTATTTTGAGTGCTTGCAAATCAAATGAGTTCTTTAGTGAGAAGCAGCTTTATGTGCGCACATTGGGTAATGGGAATGAGTAAAATAATGCATAATATGTGCAATCCCACACTGAAATTCAAGCCCTTTAACACCAACAATATGGGTGAGGGAGGGAAGTGAGGAGAGATGGGTTTGTGTACATCATTACTGCATGGCACAAGCTGATTGGCCTCTGCTGATCCTGCAGCCAATAAGACTGCTTGCTCAACATTTAAGAGTCTGGTTCATTATTTGCGCTCAGAGTTCCTCTGAAACCTTCCACCTCCCCCAGCTCCAGCTGCCTAGATCTGCTACAGGATTTATGTATGTCTATTTATGCAGCAGCAGCAATGTATCTTACATGCTCACAGCAGTATGTCTGTGTGTCTATTAGCAGTAATAAGTCCATACTTGACCTGCAGAAACAATCAACAGCAGCAGCAGCAGCAGCAGATCTAGTCCACCACGACCAAGACCAAATACATTAACATTGCCATATTCAAAATCATGCTAAAACTATATACATATGCGCTGTTAAGTACTTCAGGTTGCAATGTAAAATTTTTTATATAAAAATGTGTTATATAATATAATAATATTATTTTATAATGCCAATCTAAGGATTTTACTATAAGGCCCAAAAGATATCCATCACATCCGTTTGTTACTAGTAACCGCCAAGGCCTTTGATCACTGGTTATCTGTATATACATTAAAGATTTATTTTTTATACAGCCCTGGAGGTATGCTTAAAGTATTTTCGCACTCTTTCTTTCCATCGCCTCATCTATCCCACAAACATGTCACCTCGTTACGCAAACTGACAGGAGTCAAAAAAAAGCAGAGACAGTAAACAGCTACACGACTGCGGGACCGAGCATTGCTTTCAGAAGATCACAGAGCTGAAATTGCACCTGACATTTCAAAAGACAAAAAAGTTACGTGCGCACACGCTCCGCTGACAGAGTTTCTCCCCCGTTGCCCTCTCTGGGGTGTTTCTTTATTAATGAGCAGCACACATAAAACGCAACAGTATGACTGAGGGTGTCACTCATCAAAAAAACTCCATTCACAGCCGTCTCCTCGCATGGAGAGGAACGATTCTTTTTTATAAGGACCAGAGACTATCGCTGATTGCCCGGTCTTTCAGATGACCAGACCTTCAAGCCTCATTTTTCAGACACGGTATGAATATTGTATGCAAAGTGAAGCTAGTTTTTGGCAGCACAGGAAGGAGCCGCAGATATAGAGAGGAAGGCTTCTCCTCAAAGACGGCTTTACTCTGTGGATATGTGTGTGCGTTTGTGTGTTTTTTTGTGTGCACATGCAGGAAAAAGTGAAACCAAGAAAATGCTTGAGTGAGTGACACTTTTTTTTTTACCCAAGAAAGAACTGTTATTTTATTCTTCTAATGCAACACGCCAACCTTTGGATATTGTTTTTTTCCCTTTAAGATGTGAAGCAATAATACACTAATTTCTTTTCCTAGCAAGAAAACAAGGCAAAAACATCCCCAAAATAGGATCACACTCTCCATTTAATTGTCTGTATAATCAAAGAAGTGGAGCACAACAGAAGTTTTGGTGTGCACAGCAGAGGCGGCCGCTGTAACTCATAGCTGTGGGGCTAATAGGGTGGGGGTGGGGAGTCTGGCAGGGACAGGTTTGATGTGGAGCTGTCACTGATGGAGAAGGTAGCTGAGCATGTCCAAAACACCAAACACAGACCTCTGCTCCTCCTCTGCTCCAAAAAACAGAATACAGGAACACAGTTGTTTGAATAATAAATACTTGTGGCACTCGAGTGGCAGGGTGCCTGCAGAGACGCGCGCCCAGAAAACGATGTTGATGTGTAGGGAAAGCCTGGCCCGACATATGTTGCCATGAATAAGGTATACGGGAGACATCAATGCAGCTTCCGAATTTCCAGGTGCAGGAGTTTCTCTCTGGCGTAAATTGACACATCCTGAGAGGGAATAAACTTTTGGAGGAAAAGCAGCGTCCATCGGAAAAAAAAATTGCCACAATTCATTTCCCGAGATGCTGACCAAGTCTGTGGAACTTTTTTTACCGGTTTTCTTGGGTGATGGTAACTTATTACTGGTTTAAAACCCCACTGAAAGAAAAAATCTCTAGCTGGTCATCAGCTCGACTACTAGCCGATATGGCCAAGGTGACCTGGTAGACCATCTTGGTTAAGGATGCACTGATATTAAAATTCTAGCTGATCATGATAAACTGATCATTGTTTTTATTTAACCTAGTAATGGCTGGTATCAAAATTCTATACTATTTCCTCCAAATAAATTAAAAATAAAACACAAAAAACTAAAACCAACAGCTTCCTAGTGTAGCTTTCTAATTAACCCGGCAATGAATATTGTTGGCTCTTTGTTGTTGGGTTAGTTGATGAATTCTGTCATTAATTTCTCACCCTCATGTTGTTCAAAACCCGTAAGACTTTCGTTCATCTCCGGAACGCAAATGAAGATCTTTTTGATAAAATCTGAGAGCTCTCTGTCCCTCCATAGACAGCTACACAATTACAACTCTGAAGCTTCAAAAAGTCCATAAAGAGATCGTAAAACTAATCCATATGTTTGGTCTAGGCCAAATTTTTGCGATCAAGTCTCTTCAGAAAATTTGGACTAAACCACTCATATGGATTAGTTTTACGATCTCTTTATAAACTTTTTCACTGTCAGAAAAAAAGGTAAGAAACTTGTCACTGGGGCAGTACCGTAAGGTACAAAAGTGAAAATTACTTTATAATATGTACCTTTAAGGTACTAATATACACTTTTAAAGTACTAATATGTACCTTTAAGCTACTAATATGTACCATTTAGGTGTAAGTAAGGTACCTTTTCACTTTTGTACCTAAGGGTACTGCCCCAGTGACAGTGCCGTACCTTTTTTTTCTAAATGTGTTGAAGTGTCAAAATTGCAATTGTGTAGACTATGGAGGGACAGAAAGCTCTAAGATTTCACCAAAAAGATCTGATGAAAACTAACCCTTTAATCTTGGTCAATCTGGTTAGAGTTAGCAGACTGCAAACACGCATTCATGTCTGACTCTGTTCTGGTATGGAATGCTATTCAGATTCGATCTTGTCAATCTGGTTAATGCTGATTAGTTAATATGACAACAAAATGACTCCACTTACTTTCTAAACACACATTTCTGGTCTTATTGTGTCCAATTTATTCATTTGGAAACTTGCTTCAAAATGACTTTCGACTTTCCTTTCTGGGATGGGAAAAAAACTTAAAAAAGCTACTTAGGCTACTGTTGTAAGAAATGCAACCTTTCGACAATCTTGCCAATAGAGTAAATACATCTTTTAAAAAAAGAATCATCATTATTGAGATGCTCTTGAGTGAACTTTAGCTTCAGCCTCCACATTCAAGACAAAAAGTCTTTTAAAAAGTGGCAGCCGGTGGCGTTTCAGGATGCGACATTGTGAACTGTGCATATCCAGGTCTGGTTCCATTCTGGTGAAGAATATTCTGTTTCACTCTGAAAAATGACACATAATGGGAATAAAATGGGTTGCAAATGTCATTTCTGACTTTAACTGTGTTCTGAGACACAGTTTGACCACCTTAAGTTAGTATAACTTAGTTTTTCCAACAGGGAGTGCAAAACAGAAAAAGAAAAAAAAAAAAATATTAAAAGGGGGGAAAAAAAGATCACAGAGCAGGTGACTAATAAAAATCAAACTGTACGCACGCAGGTGCAGGTGGCAGAATATTTCACCCACTTTGGGACATCTGTGTCTTTTGATGGCCCTGGGAATAGAGCCATTTTAGTAGTTGATGTGTCCATCCGTCGCCGATATCTAATACACGGTTACGCCGCGCGCCGAACATGACAGAAAATCATTAGCCACCATTGGCTGCTAACTGTCACATGAATGATTGAAGAAGCAGTGAAGCGTTCAGTTTTGCATGGCAGTTAAACGTCTGCCTGAAAGAGCGAGAGCCCAGCGAGACCCATGATGAAGCATCTTGGAAGAAGGCCACACTCGCCCTCCTACATAACGACAGAGAGAACGAGAGCGGGAGGGGAAAGAGCACCTGTGTTACAACCAGCTAAGATCTGACACTGGGGTCAATCGAGCCATATGGAGTCTGTTCTATAACAAAGAACTCTAAATGCCATGGCTTTGCACAGCTAGCCGGACACAAAGAGGAAGTCAACATTTCGAGGGCACAGAGGGGAATGGTACCTTCATAAAATCTCAGTAATCCTAGTCCCAAGATGGTTTGAAGGGAGAGGATTTGCCTAGCAGAGCAGTAGACGGGTGCACTGCCTGCAAACTCGAGGAAAGAGTCGCTCTGGCATCGTTCCCCCATGTCTGAGCCTCTATACTGTAATGAAAGGCTGTTTCCTGTCTTCTCCCAATACTGGGCCATGTAGAGATTCTCCAGAGTTCCCCTGAGCCCTATCAGCTCCTCCTGAGAGAGAGAGAGAGAAACACACACACACTGAGACGGAGAACTCCTCAAGGGATTGACCAGTCTTGTCTGTGCTCACTGACTACAGACGGTGTTATTCCGGCTCCCTCTCGTCTCAGCAATCCGTGTTCATTAAGGTCATTACTGTAAAATGTTTTTCCTTCGTTTCAAAGTGGGAAACACATGAATTAAAATGGTAGAAAATCGTCAAATTACAAATTGAGCCAGCACCTCAATTATTTGCTTCATTTGATAATAACGTGTGGTTAATTATTCAAAGAGGTTAATTAAAATGAGGCTGATGAAACTGGAATAATGCAAGGGCTGCTAATATTTTCCCGTTCGTGTCCAACTTGCATGTCTAAGCTAAATATTTTTGACAATTAAATCCTAATTAATATAAACATCAAAAAATATTAAATCAACACTCATCTGTTCACTCAATCATAGGTCTCAGTGCTAAATGGGTTTACCATAAAATGTACAGGAATATTATTTTACGCTTATTAATTTTACTCTACATCTGACTGTATCAGAAATAGCTCAAGACCTTGTTCTTTCAAAAAAAAAAAAAGAAATTATATTTTAAATACAACAATAATGACCATGCTCACCAACTATCCTCTACTAAGACAATATACAAAGACAGGCAGCTTATTGCACTGATTTTACCACGGTTAACGGGTGTAGTTATGCACACTGTGACACAGAGAGCCAAAAACCCTCTTAACCTGGTAAAATCACTGTAATAAATGACAATGACAAAAGACCCCATGTTTAATAAATAATTACATTATTATTCATATTGTTATTATTATACAATCTAATTATAATTATAAAATGTAATTATTAAACATGGGATCTTTTGGGGTCTTTTATTATTGTATAAAAATAACAATAATAATAATTTTTCCATCCAAAAAAAAATGTGAATTAGCATAAATGTACTTCATTTACTGTGCTTTACTGGTTCATAGATAATTGCACTGAATTTAATTAATAGAACTAATAGGCAGTCAATAATAGTGTGGTTATATTATTTGACAATTGATTTAAAAAATGGCTCGGCCAATAAAAAAAAAAAAATCCAGATAAATAAAAAATTATGTATTTTATAAATTTGTAATTTTATCATCCAAGCATGCAGTACTATTGGTGTACTGAAGCACTGCAGTATTATTAAAGTAAAAGCAATTTGATTGGTGTATGAACATCGGTTTAGTTGGCGAGCACCAAACAGGGAGGTAAAAGCACTTGCTCAGTCCCACTGGAGCGTCTTGACGTGAGCCCTACGGGGCATTATTATGGGACCCGGAGCGATCCTTCAGGTCCCAGTCTAACCGCCCCGCCAGTCAGCTTGTTTTATTTACTCCGAGCACTGTGTCCGTCTCACTGATGTGTCTGCAAGGACTGGGGAAATAAAGCTGTTTGTCTTTTTATGGCTGCCGGTACTGTTTACGGCTGATGTGTCCTAACCGCCAGCCGACAGTATTTATCTGCCTCCAGACGTCCGGCTCACTCTGTACTATTCCCTTGTGCAATACTTCACCTCGAAAGTCCATTCCTCAACTGAAGTGTGTATGCACGTGTGTTTGGAGTTTGCCAGGTGAATATCTACACAAAAAGATATTCAGGTAATCACTGTTGATACAAAGGTTAACAGCTTAAAAAATAATTAGTAAAAAGGGTAACAATCTAGCAGTGCTTGTTAAGGCAAATATTAACCTTAAAGGGTTAGTTCAACCAAAAATTTTAATTCTGTCATTAATTACTCACCCTCATGTCGTTCCGAACCTGTAAGACCTTCGTTCATCTTCGGAACACAAATTAAGATATTTTTAATGAAATCCGAGAGCTTTCTAACCCCCTACAGCAATGCAACTACCACTTTCAAGGCCCACAAAGGTAGTAAAGACATTGTTAAAATAGTCCATGTGACTACAGTGATTCAACCTTAATTTTATGAAGTGGCGAGAATACTTTGTGTGAGCAAAATAAATAAATAAATAACTTTATTCAACAATTTCTTCTCTTCCGTGTCAGTCTCCGACTCTGTTCATGACACTGGCCAATACTGAGCCGGCGTTCTGATGTAGAACCCGGAAGCACCGCACTGCGTTTACAACGTGAACAGCGTCGACTGACACGGAAGAGAAGAAATTGGTGAATAAAGTCATTATTTTTTATTTGTTTTGGGGGGTTTTTGTGCACATAAAGTATTCTCGTTGCTTCATTAAATTAAGGTTGAACCACTGTAGTCACATGGACTATTTTAATGATGTCTTTACTACCTTTTGGGCCTTGAAAGTGGTAATTCCATTGCTGTCAATGCAGGGACAGAAAACTCTTGGATTTCATTAAAATGTGTTCTGAAGATGAACGAAAGTCTTACGGGTTTGGAACAACATGAGGGTAAGTAATAAATGACAGAATTTTCATTTTTGGGTGAACTAACCCTTTAAGTATAAAACTTTGACATGTAACTCATTTGTGTTACCAAGATTAACAATATCTTATGATTCACAATTTACTATTTATGACTGACAGACGATAAGTTTGGTAAAACATAATAAAAAAAAATCTCTTATGCTCGGATCGAAAAAGAATCTGAGCCGTATTTGGGGAGGAGAATGTCATAGAAACATAAGGGTAGGGTCTTTTGACTTGGGCCACCTAGCAATGCCTTCATAACCATCCAGTACACCCTAGCAACAACATGGCAACACCCTCACAACTTCCCAGACACATCTGACACAGGCACATTTTCTTCTGAAAAAAAACAAAACAAAAACAAATCTAGTTAAAAATTATATTGAAAAAAAATACAATAAAATAATTATAAAATTACAAAATAATAATAATAATAATAATAATAATAATAATAAACAATACATTTAGAAAGAACTTTTCCTTATTAACAATTTTTTTTTTTCATGATCTCTCACTGTATGAAAATAAACTTGTTTCCAACAAAAGCATCATGAAAGAGTCTGCTGTTTTTCCATTTCCCCTCCCGTCTCCAGTCAGTAGAAACTGACCGGGTTTTTCGCCTAAAATATTTTCATCATGGGCTGGCAGCACCCTTTCATGCTTTCTCCTGCGGAGTTCATATAGACATGCTTGGTTTAAACCACCTTATTAAAGAAAATAAAAAAAAATAAAAAGGATTGCAGGAGGAGGGTGCGTGTGCGGGAGAGAGAAAGAGAGAAAACGAGAAAGGAAAAAAAAGATGCTGGGGCCTGTAGTAAATCCTGACACTTCCACGCACACTTGAATTTGGTTTCAAACACTTGTCTTTCCGTACCATAATAGATGTCAGCTCCTCTGATGTCGCACTAGCAGGAGGCTGAATAAGGTCTCACTCTTGTGCGTTTTGAAGCTATCAGTCGACGCGACTCTGTGTTGTGCCACATCAAAAAGGGGAGACATCGCGTCACCTGCCGCGCTCTGAGCAAAGTATCTTCAAATCAGTTGTCCAAGACATTTCCCCCTATTAGTGCTCCACTCCCACACAGGCTTAAAGACGCAGACGGGCCCCTTTTGGATGTGCTAAGCGGGCCTCTGTGTTACAGCTGATAGATCATACAGCCTAGCTGCTTTTATTACGCCGTGTGATGACATGTCCGTCAAAGCTTTGCGTGGAGAGGCAAGAAAAGAGGCTGGGGATGTAACGCAGGGATGGAGACGCAAGCTGGTACGCAACTAATAAACAAAAGCGCTCGTGTTCATCCAGCCGCTGCTGAGAGTGTTTGAAAATGCCATGTTTACTGCAGAGCTGCTAAAAGGGCAGAGAAGAACAAGAACAATGTGGAATGCGTTATCATTACAGCTAATAAGCAGTCGGCTGGCAGCTCAATAATGCAAAATATTTTTGATATTTTTTTAAAATTTAAAAAAAAAAAAAAAAGAGTTCCAGTCACAATGAAGCACTACCTATTGAAACCTAATTGCTGTTTTACTTGTATTTAAATACAATGAATTTGTGGTTTCACTGCTCAGAAAGACAAAATATGTCAGAGCCATGGCATAGAGGTAACATGACGTGATGGGTGACGTGATGGGTGACTGTGATGTTTCCTGATCTATTTTCCACTACTCTTCCCAAAAATGTAGTCTCTTCCTCAAAGTATCTCTCTAAAATAGTACCAAAAAGGCCTCAAAAGCCCTCCAAAAAATAAAATAAAAATTGGTCAAATGTAATTAAATGTAAAAATAAATAAATCAAAATAATAAAATAAAACAAAATGAATAATCAAATTAACTAAAAACTGAAAATAAAATAAAAATGTTATATTTTTAGCCTGAAATACATATATAAATAAAAAGAAATACAAAAAAAGAAAAAAGTAAAATAAAATAAAAAATAAAGTAATTAAACAAAATAAAACAAAGTAATTAAATAAAATAAAATGTAAAGTAATTAAATAAAATAAAAAAGTAATAAAGTAATAAAATAAAAATTATAAATATTAAACAAAATACAACAAAATAAAATAACAAAAAACTAAATAAAACAAAAAACACAAAACACAATCAAACAAAACAAAACAGTAAAATAAAATAAAATAAAATAAAATAGCCAGTTTAGGTGTTGTTCTTGATTTCAGGAAAGCCTGAAATTCATAAATACATAAAAATAAATACAAACACGAAAACAATATTGTTATTGTTATTATTAATAATAATAATAATAATAATAATAAACCTTAAGTATGTGTTTGTCTGCAATGGAAGTGGTGTGAGGTGTCTATGGACATATACTATAGGTATGTATACAGATGGCGAGACTCAAGGGTGTCTGTTTGCCTGTGTGTGTGTGTGTGTTTGTGTATTTCCTGAAAGCACGTGGGTACTGGAGCTGTGTGTTTTGGGGGTGAGTGTAATCTGAGTAGATCATGTTTTCCAGACCTCAGATGAAGAAAAACAGCTCTGGCAGTCTGCCGTTTCATCTCCTGCACTGGGGTCCAAAACAAAGAGAAGATGATTGATTGGATGATGAATAATTTAGGGGCAGAGAGCTGTGGGACGAGCAGCACAAGCGTGAGGCTGCCCCATTCCTGGTCTCTCCTTAAAGATCGCATTACAAGAAAAAGTTGCCCCTGATTATGCTAATGTGTGTCACTGTTCATTTGCTAAACTGATATATGGAAAGTGAAGGAAGCCAAAACAGAGTGGCACTCTGGGAGAAAAGGAAACGGAGGATCCCTGTGCAGCCCAACATGAACTTCCAGTTGATGTAGCGCAGAGAGGATTTAATGTACCTGCTCATACTCAAACAGAATCCGTTCCTACAGATCTTTAGGCTGAGGTGGACTCCTCATTACACATCTATGTAATGTTTGAACATATTTAATGAACATGCAATTCAGCACACTGAATGCACATGGATGTAAATGAGCACTTCCTTAAAATACAGCACCTCTCAGTTAGGAACAGTTACAGAGACTGGTTCAACACCATCCCCCATTGCAGTCACACCACTGACCACAGGGGGCGCTGATGTGATGCATTTGCAGCCACACAGAATGAAGAGGAGATACACAGAGGGCTTTTTTCCAATATCAACTCTCATGAAATTTCATTTGGATTGTAAATGTACAGTAATTTACTGTCATAAATGTGTAATGGGCCCCTGAATCCACTGACATTGTGCTGGCTAATCAACTCATTTGAAAATGAATAGAGATCTATTAAGAAAGAACTCAGCATTTCGCATGGTTAAAAACTGACTTTTCTGTGAAAAGCAAGGAACTTTTTTGGGGAGTGTTTTTGGTGCTGTTCTCATTTCGTACAATTTCCTCTAACAAGCTTAGTTCAAATTTATCATAGCTATTTCAAAACAGACCTTTTCAAAAAATGAAACGTGTTAAAGCAAAATAGCATTTTCAATGTGGAATATTATTGTGCACTACAAAACTTAAAAATATATATCTTTTATTTTATTCTTTATGTTTATATTTTTATTTGATTTTAATTTCAACTGAAATATAGTTAGGTGCATATATTTCCAATTTGCACTTACTTCATTTATATAATTAACAACAAAGTCTAAAAAAAAGAAAAAAAAAAGAAAAGGAAAACGATACAACTTCACAACACATTGATGAAAAACCACTATGCTAATATCCCAAGAGGCAATCCACTGTAAAAACATGTAATCAAATTGAATTTCAATTTTGTGTCCAAGTGGTGTGTAATGGAAAGATTGCTGGATGCAAATCACCTGCGCTTCTAGTCAGAAATCAAGTGGCGTGTGTATGCGTGAGTGTGTGTGAGAGCGAGAGTATAATTCACCCCCCGGTAAGAGTAAATTCAGAACGGTGAGGGTGAATCAGTGTCGAGGCGAATGATTGAGCCCCTCTTCCTCAGATCCCGCCATCAACGTACAAATGAACAGCTTGGAGGTGAGATATCCGGTGAGGAAGAGGCGCTATCACACCAGTCGTCATTATTCGTCTCCTCTAGTCCCTGAGAATACTGACGGCGAGGGTCCGGGAGGGGGTGGGTCGAGACGGTGTCCTGTTCGAGGCTTATAATGGCCTCCAGGACAGAAAGAGATGGAGTACTGACAGACAGAGGCAGTGTGACAGGGTGCTGCTGCACTCTTTTAATTCTATCTCTGTCTCTACTCTGTCGCACCTGTGTGGGGTACGGCAGACGGTGCTGGGAGGGCAGCGGTGTGTGATATGAAGTGGACGAGCATCCACACACTCACATGTGCTAAAAAATGACTGAAGGCTCATCTATCACAGGAAAAGGGCTGCTGTGTTTCTGGTTGTGGGGCAGGTAAGAGTTGTGTAAGGTCATAGTAATTAAGAAAAAAACCTGCCTTTAAGGTTAGGATATCTCTGCCCACCTTCAAAAGTACTTTCAAACTGTGCATGTTGTGCTTAAGCCCAAAGTATACTTTGGCCGCCTGTGATCCACGCACTGTCCGTAATTTTTATCATCAGGAGGGTCAGCCCTGTGTGCGCACAACGACACATGTGCGAGTGATTTGAGCGCTTGAAAACAAGTACACTAGATAGTTTGCGCCGAACGGCAAAGGAGTATACTTTGAAAGGCTGAGCGGAACACAGAACATGTATATCCAAATAGCTTTAAATATAAGTATACCCAAAGCTTTAAAGTGAGCTTGTATTCATTATTGAAATGTTTAGATTCTGTTGAACTCAGAAGCTAAGAGTTTGAAATAGTTTACCTAAAAATGAAAAGAAATGTGGGCATTTACTCACCCTCATGTCGTTCCAAACCGTTATGTCTGTCTTTCTTCTGTGGAACACAAAACAGAATGTTTCATGTTTAGAATGTTTCACCAAAAATGACAAATAGAACAAAAAATTATAATAAAAATCATCTAAACAAATTTGGCAGAAGTCTTAAGAAGCCTTTATGTGAGGGAAAAAGTCATTATTCGCTAAATGAACATATTGAACCTTTCTACGGATTGGCTATGAAACACATAAAAATGCATTTAATTTACCTGTCATTGCATATCTTCATACACATTATTTGAATTTCTACAAACACAAATAAGATTTAAATGAAAGATTTAAAGGCACAACATGTAAGATTTTTAAATTAAAATATAAAACCCCCCACTAAAACAATGTTATATTTTGTTGACTGGTGTACTTACATTATCACAAGTGTTTCCAACACCGTTTAAATCCAGAGAAATCAGCTATTTTAACCAGTGTAATGGACCATGTCACTGCGTCGCCTGCCAATGATGTCATATCTGCTCTACCCTTGATTTCCGTAGAAGCCAAGGAAACACCAAAGATGCTTTATGTTATGCGTTTTATTAGACAGGTGACCAACTGTGTGCATACCTTTATAGACAGTATGTTGTTTTTTTTTATTTACTGTGAATAACATGTTTGTCTCATGCCTCTGACAACACTATTTTGTCAACATAGCATAATCAGAAAGAGCTTTATTTGTAGTTAATTTAAAATTAATTGCATTCTATTTAGCAACTCAAGTCATCCAGCTTTTATTAATATGATATCGATCTAGTTTCCTGCAATGTTCCTAACCTGTCTCATACCAGCCACCGAGCGAACGCACAAAGTCATGTTATAACAACTTTCAACACATTCAAACGTATTTTAATATGATTGTTTTGACCAAGTAAAACAGCACTGTGTTACCCCACAATTTTAATTCTTCAGATGAAGTGACCCGTATGAGTAGTAATTCAGCATTTGTGGTTATTTCATTAGAATTAAATAAAATAATGTGAATTTAAGTGATAAAACGTAACTGTAACAAAGTTCAAGTTCAGGGACGAAGGAGGCGAAACTTTGATAATAAAATATGTATACAAAACAAAGTGAAAGCAGCGGCAGTGGCCAACTGTGGCATACAAGCATAATAAAAACAGCAGCATTAAATGTCATGGGCTCTCAGCTCCGCCCTAATTCATCCTACAGTAACGTTAATAAAACTTGAATACGCTCACCTATGGACACGATTCCTGTCGGATTGCTTTTCATCGGCTATGAATGTAAAGATGACAACTCCCATGATGCCACACTCATTCACGGCATCATCAAGCTGCGCCTTTGTTATTTTTTTGAAAAAGTGACCTCTAGCGGCGAAACTTACATACTGTGACTTTAAGGTGAATAAAGACTTAAATGTTGGCCTATTGCGCATAAAAAAGTGTATGGCTTTAGAACACTCTATAGTGTATGAGCCATATGGGCCATTTTTATGATAAATATAGACTTGGAAAGACATGAAGCTGAGTAAATGATGAAGAACTTTCACACATCACACTGTACCAAAACCCCCGTCAATTGGACCTTACCGTTAAAATGACGGCGCACAGTTCATGCCAATGAAATGAAGTTTCCATCGCAGCGGACTCTGACTCAATCGCAGCTGCTGCTCTGTGTCACTAAACTCTCAGGTCATTTTGAGGTGAGGTCATTTTAACCTCTGAACACACACAGTTTACAGCTGAAGACTCTGGAAAAGAGGATGATGGGTAGGCAGTAAATACCAGTGCCAGTGAGGTACAGGGTTATACAGTATTCTCCTGACAGGAATGAGACTGACATCCTTCAAAAACAAATGAGAACACCACAAGCTGACAACAAGTAATAAAGACATGACTTTTGCCCATTTATATAATAAACTGAGCATTCTAAAGTTTCAACTAATTTAAATTGACTTAGATGTATTACCATATCTCATTTCATTGAAATACAGGTTGTCTGTTGAATTAAGCGTTCAATTATGTGTTAAATGATTGACAACTATTTGGAGTAACTGATTCTATCATGAGATTTATTTGATGAAAGAACCATCTGCATTTGACTATTCATATTGCATTATTGTATCTTCACGCAGCTAGTGAGTTTACGCTAAATAATAAAAGAAAAAGGTAATTATCTAAAAACAATTTCACACTAGCCTCGAAAACACATGTAATTTACTGCAATTACTCTTTCGAAACTGTGTATTTCAAATGTTCATCCTGCAGTGCTTCACCTTAGACTTCAATTATGAGTCTGTTACTGTAAATGTAATTTGCTAGTTTTAAAAAACTGCTGGAATAGACAAGAACACAATAATTTTCTAATGACAAAAGGCTACAGAAATAAACACTTTTCTCATGAATTTACATGTTTCTTGCAGAATCTGTAAGGTGTCTGTAAGATCATAAAATTGTTTTGTTTGCACAGAAAATAAAAATCATAATGGAAATTACCCAAATTAGACGCTTAGAAGCTTATCCTTTCTTCTCCTTTCTTCTCACCTCATCGCGCATAAACGATTATTTGTAGCCTGTTGTGATAGTTGCATTTGTGTCTCTCAATCGTTCTGTGTGGCAAAGCTCCATTTCAACATCATTGAAATGACTGGGAAACCAAAGTGAGTATAGGACCTAGAGGATTTTTAAGAATTGCGTAAGGCTTCTTGGCTCAGAACAAACCAGGCACTCATTCACAAAAGATTGTCACTGATGTTCAAGCAGGCAACACACAATATTATAGACCAAGAGTTTGGAAAATTGTAAGATAATTTGTGTCAAATAGATTCATCAGGACAGCACTGTTTTTGTTCTTAAAAACTCATGTAAGGTGTATAATCACCAAAGTAACAACTATAAATATGAAATCCAAATTAATTTAGAAAAAAATAATGCAAAGATATAATATTAAGACACTTCAAATGACTTGTGCAAAACACACCCAGAGACTCCAAAAGCCTTTAGAGCAGTGTGGCTGAAATACTTTAACCGTCTCCTCCTCAGTTCTTCACATGCCAGTCAAATCACCTCAGAGGCATGGGATGCGTTTGGAGCCTGTTTAAAAGGCCAGACACATAACTATGGTTTACAACACTGTACGAGTAGGCAGAGAGAGAGAAAGAGACAAAAACACTGCCGATATTTTTGAAGCCGGCAGACGCTCCACATGGGGATTGTGAGCGCTCATCATCTTGTTTAGAGTGCATTAGCAGGCAGTGCCTCAGCCTCCTTTGCTCTAGTTTTCTTGTTGTCGGGGTGGAGTGTCCTGAGGCGATAACAGGAGCTATCCCTCCCTCTCTTTTCATTCGCCAATACGCAGGGGCCTAATTTTCCATCAGCAAAGCATGAAATCAGCTGAGAATGCCACACAACAAGAGTCGCGCCGGCTTCACCACGTGAATTTTGGCCTCTAAATAAAGTTGAACTCCTGGGTGGAAGTAAAGGGGTCGTGTCTGCGGTTCGCACACTTGGTTCTGGTGAGGAAAAGCAACATTATAACAGACACTATTGTTCTAGAAAAAGTCTTGCACTTATCTATCACACTATGATTAGGGATTTGAACAATCCTCAAGCTACTGTATGAACATGACTTATACTCCAAATCAAAATAATTTATCAGTTTTTACCTGGCAGATAATAAACTTGATGATAAAAAGATGGGGACCAGAATATCACAAATAGTGAATTTGGGCTCCACCTAAAACCACCCAAAAACACCCTACACTCTAAAAATGCTGGGTTAAAAAACCCCAAGTTGGATTGAATATATCCCAAAATATGTTGGAAATAAACATGTATTAATAAGTTTAATAAATGAACATTTATTAATAAGTTGAATGAATAATAATTAAACAATAAACATTTATTAAATTGCTTATTAATAAATGTTCACCTTTTGATTATTATTGTTGCCTCTAGTAATAGTGTCTAATTTTTAATTTCCAACCTATTTTGGGTTCATTTTAAGCAAGAAATACAGTAATTTTATAAACAATAGTTGGGTTAAATAAAACTGCCCAGCATGTTGGGCAAACATTTAACCCAACCACTGGGTTAAAACAACCCAATCGCTGGGTTTGTCCATTTTCAACCAAACTTGGGTTGTTTTTAACCCAGCATTTTTTAAGTGTCGCAACCACCTAACATCCCCAGAACACCAAAGCAAATGCACAACAATGCCTGGCAACCACTCCAAAATGGTACACACTAATCAAAGAAAATTTAAAAATTTACAAAAAAAGTTTGGGGTCAGTAAGATTTTTTAATGTACTCACCAAGACTACATTAATTTAATAAGAAATACAGTAAAAACTTTTATATTGTGAACTATTATTACAATTTAAAATGATGTTGTTTTCTATTTTCACACATGTAAAAGTTTAATTTAATTTCATTTAATTTGAGTGTCCTTCTGAAATCATTCTAATATGCTGTTTTGGTGCGAAATGAAAAAATTACTATTATCATCAATGGTGAAGTTGTGCTGCTAAATATATTGTAGAAAACGAAAAACAAAACTTTGATGAATAGAACGTTCAAAAGAACAGCATTTATTTGAAAGGAGTGTGAGAGGAGTGTGAGGAATGTTTAAGTTTTGAAGTTGCTCAGAAAATAAAAACTTTTAGAGAACAAATATGACTCTTTTCATTTGAACTCACAGATATGGTACTTGTGCCACTTTGCACTCCAGCATCTCAGACTCCAATCACAACTTCTTTCTCTCATTCTGCCACACAAAACAACCTCCTTCATCAGAGGACAGTTACTCCAACAAACACGCACCCTAAGAGAGAGCTAGAACACAAGAGCTATTTCTCTGTACTGATTGACAAAAAAAAAAAAAACATGCAAAATAGATGACAAGAACACAAAAAAGGGCACATAACAAACCGGAGCTCAGTTGCGATGGTTTTCCCTCTCAATAATGAATCGCCATCAGCGTAGCATCAACATGCAGAGAAGAGGAAAATAAGCTTGGCTCTCTCCGAGAACAAAACTTCTATATTTAATCTGTGCAGAGAGCGCCTTGTGTGCAAAGTACAAAAAAACAAAATGGATCACAAGTTCTGTGGCATGCAAATTGCATCCCGGATACACTCTGAGCTTAGCTGGCCTTGTCTTTGTGATTGACAGGATTTTTTTTTTTAAATGTGCAGATTATAAATATTTATAATTGGGTTGATATCAGCGCCGCTGAGTTGCCAACTGCATCTATTGAACTAAGGAAGGCAAGGAGACAGCGCTGTAAATCTTAGAGCACAATATGGCATGCAGATGGCATGGCACGCTGATAAATAAGCCTGGCTTTTGAGCGCTGCCACTTTTTTCCGCGAGTTAATGAGTGGAGCTATTTCAGTTTGGAGCTGTCAGCGCTGACGTGCGGTGCGGTCCTCTGCGGACTGTGCACGGCTCCTTGGGTTCAGGGTGAAGTCAACAGGAGCTCTCCGGTTCTCACGTAATGGGAGGTGACAGTGAAATGAAGGGGGGAGATGGCGGGGAAAAATTTGGAACCAAGCACAAAAGAACCCGATCCAGAACCCAAGAACGTCACCCAGAAGCATTTGAGAGCTCAGGAAGCGGCACTGTGTCCGTTTCTGCGCGGCTGTAGTGCACGTTTTACCCCAGACTGCATCTGTCTTACATAAGAGGTATGCTATATATATTGTCTGACAGGGGCGACTCCCTCGTTTTTCCCGCCGTACACCCTCGACAGAGCCATCCAACATCAACATCCCCTCTCCAAATAGGAGTTTCGAGCCTCCTCTGGTCCTCGGAGTATTGCGGCGGAGTAAATCTCCACACACTGGGCACTATTCTTCTAGAAAGGGCTTCAGGGTGAGGAATTTGGACACAGCCACAATGGCTTCATTATTCTTCTGTTGCCTGGCCCGCTGAGAGTCTAAAACAGCTCTCTCCGGACTGCTGTCAGCCTTCCCCGTCTGCCTCGACAGACACAGAGCAAGCGAGAGAGAAAAAAGGGAGGGAAAGAGAGCAAGCAGACTGATATGACGGCATGTCCGAGACAAACATTTTGCCTTGAAAAAAAAAAAAAAAGAGAATCAAACCAGGAAATCTCAGCAGAGGGCTAGTGTTTGACAACTAGGTCACCTAAAGGCTCGCTGGCATATCTCTGCTTAGTGTTTTCCATTAATAAAACCACAGAATATTAAAGCTTAGAATGAAAACTACAGCATGAACCATCTTGGAGTTCTTTGACGCTATGGGAATTGCTTCGGTTGAGGAGCTGCGGTTGTGATTTCAGCGATACGGTCATGTGTGGCCTCGGCGGTCGTATCGAACTCGAATCTACTGAACCTCAGCGAATCTGAAATAGCCGCCGTCTTTGATTGCTTTGCGGCGTGTGGGCTCATATCTCACCGTATCATGAGCTCCTTCAGCCTAGGATCAAACGTGAAACACCAGGCTAGGCCACAAACTGAGTACTGCATAAACTCGTCGGCCTGCGCACCTTCTCTTCTCTTGTGCAGTATTTCAGTGTATTAAAAAGAAAGGAAAAAATGGCATGACTTTGTGCCCACTGCTGTCAGCTTTGACAATAAGCCAGCGATCAGAGACATTAGCGCACAAGTTGCACCTAAATGTAAATCTGTGCCACCAAATTGCAAACAAATAAAACTAATCACATTTTTCCCCTCGTCCTCTCATTCTATGCTATATTAAGTCCCACAGGGTGTTTGAATTTAAAGCAAGCATGAAATCCAAACCCTTCAAGGAGATTAAATTCAGAATCAAGCAGCCCATGTAAATGCTGTGACAACAGGGGGCTCCGTGCAATTAGTATGCTGGCTACTGCTAGTGCAATTAGGCAAACCAGACAGAAAGAGCTGGGGGCCGAGGACATTGAGGAAGGCCCGTATTTTGAATTTTATTCAAGAGGACACAAGCCTGTGTATCCGAATGAGAGGAATAAATGTTCTTGGTCTTAATGCCACACACTGAAAATAAACCAAGAAAAAAATTCACAAATTTACTTTTGCTATGGGGACATTTGTCGGTAAACAAGCCCAGAGAAGAGAGACTGTTTGGAGAAAGACCCATTTAGAGGAATCTCTCAGGTGGATCCATCAAAGTGGCAAGTTGTTGCATGAGGAACACAATGGAAGGACCACCTAGAGGAATAAAATGCTCTCTTTTGAGGGTACATTACATAAACAAGCATGACAGGCAAATTCTCTGAGTGTCCCATTGGAAATGCATGCAAACACTTTAGACTTAAGCAAGAGGTAAAATTAACATCTGTAAACAAAACCTGAATTCAGTGTGATACAGAATGTAAGATAAAAAAAGAAAATGAAATGCAGACATTTACGACTCCTTCACGCCATTCCAAAGCTTTTGTGTGTGTGTGTGTGTGAAAGAAAATAAGTTTTATTGAGCATGGATTCATTAACATTTTCAAAAGTGACGTTTTTGTAACATTATAAAGACATTTACAATGTTACAAAAGATTTTGATTTTAAATAAATGCTGTTATTTTGAACTTTCTATTCATCGAAGATCCTGAAAAACAATCATCAGAGTTTATACAAAAATATTAAGCAGCACAACTGTTTCCAACATTAATAAATTCTTGAGCACCAAATCAGCATATTTCTGAAAAATCATGTGATACTGAAGACTGGATGCTGAAAATGTAGCTTTGCCATCACATATATTAAAATAAAAAGTTATTTCAAATTATACTGTTCACAATATTTCTGTTTTTAATGCATTTTTGATCAAATAAATGCAACCTTGGCGAGCATAAGAGACTTAAAATATTTAAAAATTGTATCGACCCTACACTCTAAAAAAAAATGCTGGTTTAAAAACAACCCAAGTTGGGTTGAAAATGGACAAACTCAGCGACGTTTGCCCAATGTGCTGGGCAGTTTAATTTAACCCAACTATTGCTTAAAAATTACTATATGGCTGGCTTAAAATGAACCCAAAATAGGTTGGAAATTAAAAATTGGACACATAATTACTAGAGGCAACAATAATAATCAAAAGATAATCATTCATTAATAAGCAATTTAAAAAATATTTATAAACAAACATACAGTCATTTTTAAACAATAGTTGAGTTAAATAAAACCTGCTGGGTTAAAACAACCCAATAACTTGGGTTGTTTTTTACCCAGCCTTTTTTAGAGTGTAAACTTTTTGAGAGGTAGTGCACAGAGTGATCATTCCACTAAACATCTGCAAAATAAACAAAGAAAGCCAAACAAGTTTGGTTCGACACAAGTTTGAGTGACAATTTTCATTTTTAGGGTGAAGTAACACTTTAAAAACATACAATTGTGTGGAGATTCGCATCTGGAATGGAGAGCATGACTTTTTTTTTTTTTCCCCGGGTTGTCGGTTGATAGATCCCTGATAGGTCAAAACTCTTGGCTCCATTTTGTTATCACATTCATGCATCTTGCCAGTGTGTTTACGTGTCATATTGATGTGGACAGCTGCCACGAGCGATAGTTCCAGTACGATGTGCCATTCCCAGACTGCTGATTTTGGAGAGCTCTGTGATCTCCCATTGGGTTGAGTGTCTTTAGCCCAAGGGCTTAAACTCATCTCACACTCCCAAAGCCCAACTCTGGACACATGACTACCTGTCAGGGGAGAGGCAATTGGGCTGCCTAACTGCAGCTGGGGTCCAGTACACACACACACACACACACACACACAGTCATTTAATGGAGCATGCCAAGGTGATGGCAGACTTCTCCTGCATGTCTAACCCTTGCTGCTCATTTTTCCCCTCTGTCAGTCTGGTGGGTCTTATTTGACATCTATTATAATGTAGTATAGATTCCATAGTACTCACAGCATAGCGAGACCGGAGATTCAAATAGTGTGTTGAATATTATGCTTTACTCACTTAGACATTAGTCAGAGCAGATGCCACATTCAATTCGACAAACGAAAATGAGGCTTTAGGATAAAAGTACAGCCTGTTCAGCCAAAAACATCTTTCCACAAATTTCCAGTGGACATAAACTCTGGAAAATAGGTTATGAGAATTAAACAGGATCTAAAACCTTAAGGCAGCATGACATAATGAACAGACCATACAACTGTCCATCACAACCTCATTTTCATTTATAAATTGGTATGACATCTACTGGAGCGAAGAGTATTTAATAGTAATAAAAGTATATCTCGCAATTCTGACTTTATAACATGCAATTGCAAGTTATAAAATCAAAATTGTGAGATATAAACGTTCTTTTTTCCCTCACAACTGCACATTATAACGTGTAATTGCGAGTCTATATCTCACAATTCTGACTTTATATCACACAATTTTGACTTTATAACTCGCAATTCTGACTATATCACACAATTTTGACTTTATAACTCACAATTCTGATTTTATATCATGCAATTCTGACATTATAACTCATAATTTTGAGTTTATATCTCGCAATTCTGAGAAAAAAAGTCAGAATTGTGAGATAAAAAGTCGCAATTACCTTTTTTTTTTTATTTATTTTTATTCCATGGTGGAAACAAGCTTCCATACAATAATGTGTAGATGTGGTAGTGAAAAAAATTTCTCCCATGAATTGTCCACAACTGTTGCAGGGAGTAAAAGTAAAGCTCGCATTATGTCAGAGATGCACAGGAGGAGGATGAACGCAGGTTTTCCTTCCTGTTGCATGTGGCTCTCTCTTCCCCTTTAGGCTATTGGTACTTCCTCCAGTTTAGGAGCACATGGGTGGCAGCAAAGAAAACTTCTGCTGACTGAAGTAACCACAAGACAATATCTGTGCAGCAAACTCCAATAACCTATAGGCATCTATTTTAAACTTTGGTACAATAGACATCATCTTTATTACTGTATCAGATAATACTTTTGCTTTTATGGTAATACCATGGTACTTTTTAGCCAAGGTACTACATACATTAAACTACAATAATTTCTCTATAATAACAGAGCTATTTTCTTTTTAAATTAGATAACAGATTCTCAATGACTCATGTGGCTCATAATGATGTTTTTCTTGGCAGTTATTCTAGGTTACGGCAAACGCACTGATCACAATAGGAAAAATACAGGAAGTGATGGAATGAGTCCAGTTTGCACAAAATGCGAATGCAAAGACTGAATCACCAAGTCAGGTCTATAGAAATCTTAAGGTGAAGACTCACTGACCTTTACAGGACGTACTTCTGATCCCTGATCATACAGGGAAAAGAAAGACGTTTAATGCAGCATGTGTCCTGAACAGCTGGGTGAAGCTATTGTTCTCAGGTAGGGGTTTGACAGAGATGGGACTTTAAGACTGTGTAATAATGCTTCACTTAAGAACAAGTGACGTTAAAGACATGATTATTGTGAGGTGAATCATTCTACAGCAGAATAATAGTTACAATCTAGAATAATAGTTAACAATGGACCATATTTTGAAACTTTCTCACAGATTTGTGTGAAAAATATAAAGTATAAATAAATTAAGAAAAATAAAAAGTTATATTTCACACCAAATCATAAATCATAAAAATATACATTTAAAATATAAATAAAATAAAACCTATTATTTGCTGGACAATAACAAATAATTTATTATTTATTATCAATTCTTATCAGTTATCCATTCTCAGTACTGTAATACAGTAATGACTTAAAAATATATACAGAGTTCCATTGCAAAAAGCTCCATCTAACATCTTTTCTTTAAATGAGCATTTTTTTTTTTTATACCAGGCTTCTGTGTTTAGATTCAGTAATTTCACTTTAATGGCAATGAAAAGGTTATTAGTCAGTTATTGAAATGCCTTATTTTCATAAATGTCACTTTAGTATTTAACAAATTTGTTTTTTTTTTTTTTTTCCAACTTTTTGGACAACAAGACATAGTAAAATGTCAATTTCTGTTAGTTTTACAGCAGCAAAAGGAACACTGTGGTGTTTACTTGCTACTCGCGAAATCCTGTCAAAACAGGATGGACAAAACATGATATAAATTTGCAGCTCGGCAACCGAAAGCCGGTGTTGTGCCAAATTTCGACCCCTTGCCAGATTATTACCCCCCTAGTATTGGTAGGAGTAGGGGTGGGGTTAAGATTAGACAATCAGGTAGCGACTTCAAAGAGGGGGGTAATAATTTGGCAGGGGGTCGTAATTCGGCACAACACCGGCATTCATCTTGAAATCATATGATTCAATTTGGGTCTTCCGACTGGTTCTTCTGTGGACTTAAAAGGCTTTTGCTGACAAAAGGAAGAGGCGTTTAGCAGTTTCTGCCAATGAATCAGTATTTCTGAATGGGCTGATGCTGGGATTTAGCAGATTTGAAGCAAAAGTATTTGATGAACATATATGATGTGCGGAGAGAGTTCGCTCAATAGCATCATCTCATTTTTGACGGAGGTGGCGTTTAGCAGCTTTTGCATCTGAACTCTTCATATATATATATATATATATATATATATATATATATATATATATATATATATATATATATATATATATATATATATATATATATATATATATATATATATATTTAGTAATACAGAAATGACTTAAAAACATATGTAAATTTAATTTTTGTTTTCTGTGAATTTCTCATTTCTTTCTTTTGCAGTTGAGGTGAAATATGACCTGGACATTTAAAAGAATCATTATTTGTTCAGTACCATGGAACTAAATATAATATTACATTGATATTACATTACATTAACATCTGATACCATTCAAGGCATCGACATTCTTCTCGACTGCAAATTTTTCAGTTTCAAATGAGCTACATAACAGATCTAGAAAAAAAAAACAGATGAATGAAGAGAGAGAGAGAGAAAGAAAGGTAGAGAAGGAACTTGTGCCATAAAACTCATGTGGGTACATAAACATTAAGGCCATGAGATGGAAAAGAGCATATTTGAGTGTAAATTGATGATCAAATTAAACCTCTGTGGGCTCGCTCTGTGGCCCGCTACTGCTTTAAAACACGGACTTCCACGTTTTACAGAGGGGGTTTTCTACTCAAAGTTTGGCTGCACAGAGTGGTCTTTGGACGACGGCCCCTCACTGGCACGGACAGCCACTCGGCACAGACCAGGATGTTTCAATTACAGTCCACGTGAGCGAGGGAATTCAGAACCGCTGCCAAAAATGACAGAACAGACGCAAAAGCAAAGCAAAGAATGCTTCAAACTGCAAAACTGGTAGACATATTGCTCGAAAGCAACAAGGCAAAAGCAATTTTCATCTGCAATATCACAGAAAGCAGTGAAACAAAAGGTTTCACTAACAAAGCTTTCCATAGAGACTTGACACTGGTGTTAGTATCTATTTACATACTGAGAATGCGCTTGCAGCAATTTGCATAATGTTTTTCTGTAGCCGCATGCTCTGGGGAGCTGCATTGTAACATATTGGTGCTTAATGAACTCTGAAAAAATTGATTTTCCACAGAGTAAATTAAGAAATGCATTATAGCTGTTAAAGCAATCTTGGGGGAAATCTGAGACTTCCACGCCAAAAGTATGCTTAGAAAGTAATAAATTACACGTTACACTTATTTGCTTTAATTCATGCTAATTTCACCCAATTAATGTATCACAGAAGCTTTGTGTGCTGTCACAAGAGATTTAATTATTTATCCAGGGATTTTGTTTTTCTTCTTGTATGTTTGGTGCATACGTGTCTACCTTATAGCACGGATATTCGTTGAAGTGTTTATGCTAATACATGTCTGATGTATTTGCACTGCTGTCTTAATGACTGTGTGTTTACTTTATACCCTGATACTCTGTTATATTTATTGCAGTTAATAAGCGTGGCTGTGTTCCAAATCACACTAACAGTATGTACTTCTCTGATGATGAAGTACATACTTTTGAATATGTAAGACAATGCACCAGTAGTGAGACATAATACCACACAATAAACTCCCTCATCACATTCTTTTTGAATTCAAGCATTAAAATTTAGCTAATCCAAGTCATTTAACTTGTAGGTTTATAAGTCAACATTAAAGCAGCTTTCCCACTTTACTTCCATAATCTGACATATTTCAGACAAAGTAGGACATTCAACAAAGAAAAAAAAAAAAAATCATCTATCAGGAACTATGGGCTCTTTTCTTCTTTCATCTGAAAGAGTCAAAACAGAACAATTATGCTACAAACTCCTCTTTTATAGCACAAAGAGTTGTGGGGCACATACAGAAACAGTATGAATCTGGTTACCTTTAACATACTTTTGAGATGCACTAAGGCTTATTTTGCATAATGGATAGTATGTGAACCAAAATGCATCGTATCTCATGCACTGCAGAAAATGTCTATTACACAAAACAGCATGGCTGGCCTGCGGGCGGCTTCTAAAACTCTGCATTTCACTGTGATTTCCAGAGTGCGAGACTAAAACAGAGGTCTGATTGTCTCTGTGTAGAGGGCACAGTGCACTTCCTGTGAACGACATGGACGGAAGATCTGCCTTCCTTCCTTTTCACTCTGGCACATGCCGATGAGTCATTGTTTACAGTATTTTCAGATTTGCTGCCCTCAAAGCAACCTTCCTGACAGGACTTTTCCATTCACTCAGAATCCGTGCATGTCGAAGCCTGACACTGTGAAGCCGAACAACCCCTTTTTACAATCTAAGGTTAAACTCTTCTTCTTCTGGGGTATGTCGCCATGAAATCAAAGCTAGCTGTCCATAAACACACTCTTATACACACACACAATCTGCTTGTGACTCACTAAAAGTCCTACATTAGTCATCTATGAACAGTTTCAAACATTTGCACTACAGTTACAGTCACTATACAAGCCAGTTTTGATGTCCTAAAGGCATTGATACACATCATTCAATTCCACAGATGCTGTTGCAAATGCTAGAAAACATTTCTCTTGAATTAGAGCTTTGTTTACTGGCTATAGTGAAAGAAAACCTCTAGCTACTTTTTTTACAGCCTGTATTTATGCACTATTTAGTAGTCTTAGAAGTGCATGCAAACCAAACCATTCCTGCATCTGAAATCGCATACTGTATTATAGGTACTACATTTGCTTTGAAACGTACTTGCCACCGAATGTTCTATTGTGTAGTATGAATGAAATTTTGGATGTTGTCATGGTCATGTGACCTAAGGTGCTTCACTTCCATTCACAAATCCTCTCCCGTGGCCTCATGAGATAGTAAAGTGTCCATCGAACGATAATTTTATTTTATTTTATTTTATTATATTATTTTTATTATTTTATTTTATTTTATTATTTCATTTCATTTCATTTCATTTTATTATTGCCAGTAACAATTTTATTTTCTAAAACATAAAATGCTGCTGTATTTGAAAACAGCTTTTTTTTTATTTTACTTTTTTATTATTCTTTTTTTTTTTTTTTGCATACATTACATCTGGAACATAGGTTTTTTTTTTTTTGCCAATGACAATTTTGTTTTCTTGAACACTGCATGGAAATGCTACTTTATTCAAAAAATTTTGCGATTTTTTTTTTTTTGCATACATTACATTCAGAACATGGAAACAAAGCTAACTCCTGATGGATATAATCAAGCAAGTTCCTATTTTTTTGTCATGGAATATCGGTTTTCCCTCTGCATTGTCATATCATGGAAGCAAAATGGGCTACAAAATCAGTTTTAATAGGACAAACAAAGAAATCGGCCTGCAACTGACACACTGTAGCGCTGTCAAAGAGTTTTTAGTTGGAGACTAAATGAAGGATAAAAAGACGCCCTTCCCAACATCCCCCTTCCCTAGCGACACCTTCAATTTCTGTGGCAGCTGTGACTGTCCCATTCTCCTCGTACTGATATTAAAAAGCTTATGTGCTGCTAGTTTTTCCAGTAAATTAGAGAAAACAAAATCTCCTGATTAGTCAATTAAGTGCCATATTAGTCTGGGACTTAATTAAAAGATAGGGCAGCCTCTTTAAGGATATGCTACAATGTGTACGGAATGTTTAAACAGGAGATTGAACAAATGGAGCTTGTTAAAACTCGCTGTGAGTCACTTGACATCTTACACGACTGCAACTAGGGCTTCACAAATAGAATGTCTGGCTGCGGCGCTCCCCAGATCTCGCTATGCTAATCTGGGACAGGGCGAGAAGAAGTGCCACGCAACACCAGCTGGCACAACAGGATGTAAACATTCACCAAATCACAGGCTTAGCGGCCCGAAGAGCTGATGCAAGCACATGTGGGTGCAGACGCACACGGATATGCGTGTGCATGGTCACGCATATAGGTAACCCTGCTTGGATTGCACTTTGAAAGATTGAGGGAACCTAAAGAGATAATATAGGGAAGAAAATCACAAATCTCTTTAAAATCTCAATTGTTTATCTAGACAGTAATGAGATTAAATGGAAAGCAAATGGTGATTTTTATTTTGCTCAGTTAAGTATAATTTGGAACATTTATTTATGTATTATTATTATTATTGTTATTGCCAGTAACAATTTTATTTTCTTGAGTGCAAAATGCTGCTTTATTTAAAAAACAGCTTTTGCGATAGTTAATATTTAGATTTTTTTTTTTTTTTTTTTGCATAAATTATATTTGGCACATTCATTTGGAACATAGTCTGCTCAAGTTTGCTAAAGTCTCCTGGTTCTCAGACGTTTCTCCTTTCAACAATGTCTCAAACTCTACTCAGATTTGCTAAGACACAACAGCATGCAAACAGAGCCAACAAAGTCAGAGATCTCAATTTAAACTCAAACATTTCTCCAATTGTTTCAACTTTAAATCGCGATCCACAATAAATGCTATAGGTTTACTTTTACTGGATGTCAATAATTGTCTCATTTCATCTCATTTCTTCAATTAATACTTTGTTTTCTTGAACAAATTGGATGGAAATGCTCCTTTTTTAAAAAGAGTTATTGTGATACTTATATTTTTTGCAAAAACTGCATTGGGAACATGGGGATGTGTTGTGTTGTGTTGTGTTGTGTTGTGTTTGTTGTGTTTGTTGTGTTGTGTTGTGTTGTGTTGTGTTGTGTTGTGTTGTGTTATGTTATGTTATGTTGTTTGCCAATTATAATTTTGATTTCTTGAAAAAATGAGATGGAAATGCTGCTTTAGTTAAAAATAGTTTTTGCAATATTATGATTTTTTTTTTAAATATCATTTGGAACATTTATTTATTATTATTATTGTTAATTATTATTGCCAGTAACAATTTTATTTTCTTGAACGCAAAATGCTGCTTTATTTAAAAACAGCTTTTGCGATAGTTAATATTTAGATTTTTATTTTTTTTTTTTTTTTGGCATAAATTACATTTGGAACAGACATTTGGAACATAGTCTGCTCAAGTTTGCTCAAGTCTCCTGGTTCTCAGATGTTTCTCCTCTAAACAACGTCTCAAACCCTACTCAGATTTGCTAAGACACAAAAGTATGCAAACAGAGTCCAAAAAGTCAGAGATCTCAATTTCCATTTCCAACATTTTCAACTCGAAAAGTCTCTATTTGCTCTGCATTTACTCTCATTACTCTCCAGGAGAAACAATAAGAGAAAGGAGAAAGTTGTTACTTAAAATATTTATACCTTAATGAAGTTTCCTGTAAGCAATACCATTTTAGTTTTTGATTCTTACTGTATGTCAACAATTGCATCATTTTCTTCCTCCAAAAGGAAGCTTAGGAGAAACATCTGAGACCAATTTAATATTAAAACATAACTAAAATCCTATGACAAAGCAACCTCTGAATAATAAAATTTCCCTCTGGGTAGACATATAACTGCTCATTGACTTCCTCAGCAGTTGCGAAAATAATAATAGTGATCAGGTATATCGTGTCATTTTCAGGAAATGGCAACAGTAAATTCTCAGAAGATGGTCCAGACATGGTGCTACCAAATTCATATCCGTAATTTAAGAGATGAGAAAAAGGCGGATATTTCCTTTTGAGGCGGAATAAATTATGCATCATTTCATTCCAAAGAGAGGTAATATTATACTGGCTTTGTCTGTCCTACTTCATAAATCTAGAGCTTTAAAACACTCATGAATGCACGCACACCAACACGATCCCTTTCACGCTAACACACACACACAAAAGGCACCATTTTTGCCGGTGCCCTGAGATTTAGGAGCCGGTACACTAAAACATCACAGTTCACTGGCTGTGTTGCCATCTCAGCGTCACATTCTATCCAGAACAATGCGACAGCTGACAGCTTGCACAGAGATTCATCCCGCTAAGCAGAATTATTTCTGCCACGTGCTAATTTATTAACAACCTGTGCATGCTCTAATGTAGTAAATTTGCATATACATTTTTAACCTGGAAGCAAGATCATGAATATTCCTCAGGCAGTGGAGTATTTCTCTTTGTTAGTCACTTTCGATTCTTAGAAGAGGAACTGAGACGGGAGAGAGAAGCTACAATCTCTCCAATCTTGTGCAAGGCACGTATTCTTCCAGGGCAGTATTCCGGTCCTTCCTTAACCTTTTGCTCAGAACACAGCAGAATCCGACATTAAACCTTTTATGTTGCAATTTACTGCATCCACATGCGTTTGACCTGAAATAACATAATAATGCAAGAAATATATCATATTCAGTATTGCGGAGAGCACGGTGGAATGAAGATGGAGATTACTTAAGATGAATGAATGAACAAGTCTAGGAGGGTCGGGGTGGCAGATTTACGAGAAAGACCACAGGATGTGCAGCTATTATAATGGGTGGTTACATGGCGTCGGTGCACAAGCAGTTATCCCTGCGAGAGAAGGCTGCAGGTGCACACCTGTGATGTTTTCCTGTATTCCCTTGCGTTACCCAGGGATGCAACGATCAGATGCAGGCATAAACACCACGCTGCTGTTTGCAATGCAACAAATCGTACCTGTCAGCCTGACAGGTTGCCTCTATATTGTGAATAAACAAGTATAAGAGAGACATAAACAGGTGTAGCTATTGTCTGTGGAGCCTGACAAACAAATCAAGAGCATCTGTAATGGTGTAATTACAGCAGCAAACAGATTTAATCTGTTATCTAACTGTGTTCTGACTGATGATCTATAGCGCATCTGGGAAGAGAAAAAAAAAATGAGATGAATTAGTTTCGGTGCTTTGGATGCTCGTCACTGATGTAAAAACTGTTAAGCTGATCAAAGAGTGGAAGTTGTTTGGTGGTTTATTTAATGGATAGTAATGAAAAATACGAAAAGTGTGTTTGCTGTTCTACTCTAAATGAAGCCTCTTATGTCATTCATACAAACTTGATGTGAAGAGGCTTCTGATATTAGGGTGGATCTCATAAAAACATGTCCAGGCCCCACATTCTAAAAAATGCGGGGTTAAAAACAACCCAAGTTGGGTTGAAAATGGACAAACCCAGCAGTTGGGTTAAATGTTTGCCCAACTTGCCAGGCAGTTTTATTTAACCCAACTATTTAAAAATTACTATATGGCTGGCTTAAAATGAACCCAAATCAGGTTGGAAATTAAAAATCAGACACATACTTAATGATATTATCAAAAAGTGAACATTTATTAATAAGCAATATAATAAATGTTTATTGTTTAATTATTATTAATAAATGTTACTTTCCAACATACTTTGGGTTCATTTTAAGCAAACAATACAGTCTTTTTCAAAACAACCCAGCAGGTTGGGCAAACATTTAACCCAACTAATGGATTAAAACAACCCAATTGCTGGGTTTGTCCATTTTCAACCCAACTTGGGTTGTTTTTAACCCAGCATTTTTTAGAGTGCAGGTTCGCTCTTAAAGCAATAATAATAATAATTATTATTATTATTATTATTATTATTATTATTATTATTATTATTATTATTATTATTATTAATGAGTACATTATTTTTAATATTTTTGATTTTTTTTTTTAAATAAAATGGATATTTTTCAACAAAATAAATCATATATAATTTATTTTTGCTATAATATTAGTTTATTCATATTTTAAATTATTTTGTTATTATTTTTGTTTTTCATTTTAATTCTTTTCATTTAAGTTTTAGTAGTCATTTTTTAGTTTTTTTTAAATGTGTATATATAGTTTTTATTCATTTTATTTCAGTTTTATTTTTAGTTATTTTAGTATATGTACAAGTTACAAGTTAAACTAAATAAAAATGGGAAATGTTGCCTTGGCAACTAGCTGAAATAAAATTAGTTTAAGTGTTTTTAATACTTTATTTTAAAGCAACAATTTTTTTTTTTTTTTTTTTTTTTATGGTTTTAGTTTTACTTTCCATAACTATAATAACTTTGATATAGAACATAACATAGATCATAAAAATAAATGTCACAATGTAAAAATATTAACGGTCCTAAATTTGGCTTATTTTTTGTTTAAACAAAATAACAGTTTCACTTCTCAGTTGATTTGGGGGTTAAATGTGGGTTATATGACATTCATACTGGCATACTCTATCATAATATTTTGATGTCAGTGCCAAGACAGCATCAGATCTTCACACTGAAAGACTTCAGTAAATATGCTAGCCAGATTTGACATGCCACTGACTCTACTGCAAGATAGAAAAAAACAAAGTGATTAAACTGTTTATCTTTCATAAACCATGCCTTCCACAGCTGATTGACAAAGCCATAAATAGCAAAGTGTGCTACAAGTTCAGACACACGTTTAAAGGCCAAAAGAAAACGGATAGCATGTTTTTTTCTTAACATAATCATGTCAAACCCTGTTGTTTATAGCAGCGGTTGGATCACGATACACACGCTCAAAGCATCACGGCAAACATTGGAGAATGACTACGGGCTATTGAGGCCTTTCATTTAAGTGATGTTAAGAGCAAACAATCAACCCCCCTGCTTTGGTTCCCACAACACATCCATATCAAAGAAAGACAAGTAGCAAAGGTGACATCCCATTTATAGCTGAAGGACCGCGGACAAGCAAATAAACAGGCATTTCCGAACCACGTGTCCAACTCAATTTGCCTCTCCCATGGTTCAATGCATTTAGGGGGCGCAGAAAAAAAGTTGAAGGTGCAGAACTTTAATGCCTTACTAATAGGTTAGACAAGCCCAGTCATTTACATTCACAGCTAACCCACAGGCAAGCTCATAGTCTTGTTATGCAGTTGAAAAAGTTGAAAAAATGCATATGAAAAGTTAAAACATACATTCAAAATATGTCTCAATGTGTCTCTTTCATTTTAAATCCAAAGCCGGTGTTGTCAGCGTTCGACTTCAAAAAGGCGAACCGTAGAAACTTTGAACCCCTCCGTGGCTGTGGGCTTGTTTTCCTGATGTCGCTAACTACCGCTTGCTGTCGTAACATTGCTGTTGCTTCGCCTGCAGGTAAAGAGAGATTAAACAGCATGCGGTGCCCTTGTAAAGCAGCAAAGGTTTTATGGAGGGGGTCTTTAAATATTTAAGGTGTGAGTACAATGAGGCAGAGCTGAAATACAAAATACAAACCTGCAAATCATTTACATTTCATTCACTGTGTCTATTTTACACTTAATACAATTTTTAGGAACAAAATTCCAAAAAAGGAAGATAAATGCACAATATGACAAGCCGTTTGCCGTGAGGTGATTGTCGTTGGTTAGAAACAGATGCTTTTTTTCCTCATCATCCCCAAAACCATACACAAAAGGATTAGAACAAAACATCTTCTGCTGCATAAAATAGTACACTCTAAAAAAATGCTGGGTTAAAAACAACCCAAGTTGGGTTAAATGTTTGCCCAACATGCTGGGTAGTTTTATTTAACTCAACTATTGTTTAAAAATTGCTGTATTGCTTGCTTAAGATGAACCCAAAGTATGTTAGAAATGAACATTTACTAATATGTTTAATAAATTAACATTTATTAATAAGTTTAATGAATAATAATTAAACAATAAACATTTATTAAATTGCTTATAAATAAATATTTGCCTTTTGATTATTATTGTTGCCTCTAGTAACTATGTGTCTGATTTTTAATTTCCAACCTATTTTGGGTTCATTTTAAGCCAGCCATATAGTCATTTTTAAACAATAGTTGGGTTAAATAAAACTGCCCAGCACACTGGGCAAACATTTAACCCAACCGCTGGGTTAAAACAACCCAATCACTGGGTTTGTTCATTTTCAAACCAACTTGGGTTGTTTTTAACCCAGCATTTTTTTAGAGTGTAGTTTTCTTGCCATTTTTGCCACTTCTCAACTGTATTTTAGTAAACAACAATTTTGATCAGCAAATTCAAGATCTCCAGCAAAATCATAAGAAAACAAAAATATTGAATGCAAAACATCCCCAGCCATTGTCACAGTCAATTAAGTGTGGCTAGGTAATGAGGCCATTTGCATTGTAAAGCATCCCCCATGTGTGAGGGTTTTAATGGGGACAGGACCTGAGGAGATTAATTGACAGTGACATTTCTTGAACTCTATTTTTCCCCCTCCGTGTCTTCCACATCTTGCCTTTGCTTACCTGACTGACAGATCTACCTTTCAAACTCTAATACGTGAAAGACTGTCCACTCAAACCCCTCATTGACTCTGATGTTCAAAAAGGGCAGGTTGGTACATTATGCATATGGCTCTGGCGATGAACAGAAGCGCTTGACTTCAAAAATGAAGCGCTGGATTTGGTCCACAAAGTGCCTGTGAACGGAAAACATCAGAAGAATGATGCATTGCTGTGGATCAACAGTCCTTATGTCATTATTAGCATTTAAAGGATTAGTTCACTTCAGAATTCAAATTTCCTGATAATTTACTGACCCCCATGTCATCCAAGATGTTCTTTCTATCTTCAGTCAAAAAGAAATTATGGTTTTTGAGGAAAACATTCCAGAATTTTTCTCCATATAATGGACTTCAACAGCTACCAATGCGTTGAAGGTCCAAATTGCAGTTTCAATGCAGCTTCAAAGGGCTCT
This sequence comes from Hypophthalmichthys nobilis, assembly GCA_037950665.1. Taxonomy (NCBI): domain Eukaryota; kingdom Metazoa; phylum Chordata; class Actinopteri; order Cypriniformes; family Xenocyprididae; genus Hypophthalmichthys; species Hypophthalmichthys nobilis. The sequence continues at coordinate 5,862,346 of CM075489.1, read as the reverse complement.
ACACGATCCCAGCCGAGGAATAAGAGTCTTATCTAGCAAAACAGCAATGTCATTTTCTAATAAAAATAAAAATTCTATACTTTTAAACCACAAATGCTCGTCTTGCACTAGCTCTGCAATGCACCTTGCATTACGTAATCACATTGGAAAGGTCACACGTGACGTAGGCGGAAGTACTGATCCAGTGTCTACAAAGCGAACATGCAAAGACAAAGTCAAACGGCATTTACAAAAGATAAAACAATGATGTCAGACGATTTTGAAGTTGGAGGTTGTACTTCCGCCTACGTCACACGTGACCTTTCCAACGTGATTACGTAATGTGTGGCGCATCACAGAGCAGTGCGAGATCTTCAACCCACTGGTAGCCGTTGAAGTTCACTATATAGAGAAAAATCCTGGAATGTTTTCCTCAAAAACTAAATTTCTTTTCGACTGAAGAAAGAAAGACATATACATCTTGGATGACATGGGGGTGAGTAAATTATCAGGAAATGTTTATTCTGAAGTGAACTAATCCTTTAAGTAGCCATACCGCTGGGTTAGCTAAGGGTTACAAAGCACAAAGTCACTCCAAAGGGAGTTATTCTCTATATCAGTGCACACAGTCTCAGAACTCCCTGAAATGCCTTGCTTGTAGTCTTAAGTTTTCTTCCAGGAACGCACGTCACAATATTCCTCACTTAAATAATTCCCGATCACAGCATACACTAAAAAAAAGGGACAAGGCCTGGTTGAGTTCATAGTTTTGAAGTTATGGTAAGGGGCGTGACATTTCTGAAACACACTTGAAACGGTTGACCAACCACAACTCACCGGTACAGCCGACCAATCAGAGCACAATGCACTTTTAAGAAGGATGGGCTTCATAGAGACAGGAACTAAACAGAGCTTTACTGACAGACTGGAAAGAGAGGTGCTGCAATAATATAAAATGTGTGAAAAATAATGTTTTCTTGAACATTCAAGCATGAAAACCTATTCTAGTAGACCCAAAAACAAAATCAAGGGGCATAGGTCCCCCTTTAAGTTCTTCATCATTCAATAATATCATACTACACACTTGCACAAATCAAACTGCATATTTGTGTGTCCTCTTATGATGCAAGCACGGTGCAACTAGAACTTTGAATATGTGGTTTTAGAGCACTACAAAAGGTGGCGTGCAACGGCATAGTTATTTTCCGCTATCCAAGGTGGGGGTGGTGGTCACGGTTCTCTAATGACTTATTTAATATTGTAAGAGAAATGACCCAGGGTCCAAGGAGCGCTACGTCTCTCCAGCCTGAAAACAGAAACAATGGAGCCACCTTAATTGTGACATTACAAGCTGTGGCACAGAGAGGAACAGAGGGGGTTTGATTAAAAGGAGAAGAGGTGGGTGACTTTGTGAAAAGGTCACTGCACACTTACCTGGACTTCTCAACTCCCCCTCTTCCTGAACAAGAAAAAAAAAGTGGAAGAATATGGAGAAAAAGAAGAAAAAAAATCTCCCATGTGATTAGAGACGACTTCCAATATTTTCAGCAATGCCATTAGTGAAATAAGATGGTAATTTTCTGGCAGGCGGTATCTGGGCAGAAAATGACAGAAGGAAGTGTGTGTGTGTGTGGGTGGGAACAGAAGGCAGCACAGGTGGGGCGGTGTCGAGGTTAATTTAGAGGTTAACAGGGACAAAGGTTTGTCATAGGTCATGGAAGACCACCATCCAGTGGGAAAGGCTCCGGTTCCTACTGACTTATGCATGTTCCTGATGTAGCGCCACAATCCCCATGCGAGAGTGTTTTTTATCAATGGCATATTTCAGTATCTAGAAACCAAGGTGGTTGATGGCTAATATAATAAAATATCCAGTATATACACTACTGTTCAAAAGTTTTAAGAAATTAATACTTTCATTCAGCAAGGACAAATTAAATTGACATAAAATCTATCTAAAATAAATGCTGTTCTTTTGAACTTTCTACTCTTCAAATAAACCTGAAAAAAAAAAAATCACCTTTTTCACAAAAAAAAAAATTAAGCAGCACAACTGTTTTCAACATTGATAATAAAAGAAATATTTGTGACCACCAAACTAGAATGATTTCTGACACTAAAAACTATAGTAATGATGCTGAAAATTTAGCTTCGCCATCACAGTAATAAATTATATTTTAAAATATATTAAAACAGAAAACAGTTTGAACTGTAATAATTAGTGCTGTCAAATGATCAATGGCGATTAATTGCATCCAAAAAGTTTGTTTACATAATATGTGTACTGTGTATATTTATTATGTATATATAAATACACACACATGCATGTATATATTTAACAAGAATATATTACATTTATATATAAAATATTTTATATAATATAAATTATATATAAATATGTATACATGTAAACATTTCTTAAATAAATACATGTGTGTATTTACAGTATATATACATAATAAATATACACAGTACACACACATATATTATGTAAGCACAAACTTTTATTTCACAATACGGTTTAGCTGTATTTTTGATCAAATAAACACAAAGACTTCTTTCAAAAACATTAAAAAAAAATCTTACCATCCCCAAATTTAACAGAATTAACAATAGTGTAAATATATGCAAACAAATTAAATGCTAGCAAATGTGACATTTCTGAACCGTTATTCTACACAAAATGAACTAAGCCAAATTTCAAAACAAAAATGTGCATTTTGCATTGCAAATAATGATGGTATATCATATAAGTGACATAAAGGAAACACTTCTGTTAACTGACAAAAGGGCACAAAGCCACATCTTTTGGAAGCATTATCAGCCACCTTCCAAAACTCCTCAGCCAATTTAATAGACTGTACAACTCCTCTAACCTTTAATTCAGTGTGACGTACCATCCTGAATCTATCACAAACCTTCAAAATCTCTCTGGAGACATTACAATTTGATACGCCGACTATGATGCTAACGATATACATTATATCCATCTCTGAACCTTGTACAGGTGAGTCAATTACCGCATGCCTGAATGCGATGGGAAACAGCCCAGCTGCACTGATGCATGACATGCACCTGATAAACATTCAGACCACGGGCGGCTTTCTGAGAAGAAGAAAAAAAACGTGTAGCCGATTTTCAGTGAATAATCACACAATTCTGCATCACAAAGCAGGTACAGATGTCTTAGTCTCCAGTTTAACATTTTATTTTTTAGAAAATTGTAATGTTGATGGTCCATTAACAAAACAACACTTAATACATACTGCAGATATTTAAAAAGTGATTTGAGGACAAAGAGGAAACACATAAAAACATCAAACTCTGCTGAATACAGTATGCTGGACAGATAAAAATGCTAAGCTTTATTCACATTCTTTTAAAAAAAAAAAAAAATGTTTCAGAATTATAGAACCTGAATTTTTGTATGTGGAAAGCATGATTATTTTTTTTTTATAGACTATTACATCTTTGTCTGGTCGTCTGAAATTGCAATTAGCTACAGATTTGCAATTAAATTTAAAAGGTATTTCCTTTTCTATCTCAATGTTTGTCTCTGAGAAAGGAGATTTTACATTAATGTCAGTATATATATTTTGGTATCAATGTATTTATGTGCATTTTTAAGATTTCTTAAATATGTTAAGAAATTGATTAAAATTAACTTGGAAATGAAAATCTCAAAAATATGACTTGAGTTTTAGTTTGCTTACTATTAAAATGCATTTTATTCATTTGAAAAGCCTTTACAGTAACAACAAACTTCTATAAAATTTTAAGTCAACTATATTTTTTGCATATTTTCAGTGTAAAAGAGCCAGTCTTAGTCAGTTTGGTCTAAAAGTGGGTCTCGTCAAAAGACACACAAGAACTAGTCTGATTCTGGAGAGGTAAAGTCTGTAGAGGTAAAGTTGTTTGTTTTGAACCGGTTTCAGTTGAAAGTTTCAGGTCAGTTCTGTCACACTGTGTTCTGAAGTGCAGTTTGGCAAGTATGTCGTAAGCAGTTTTGACGAGATGAGTCAGACGAATCGCAAACACACGACGTACCGAAGGCATTACACACTATGAACAAAAACTAACTGTGTTAACGTTATGATGCTAACATAAGCTTACGTAATGCCGACAAATGCCAGCTTTGTACAATTCACAAGAAGGTCTCAGGCAATGCAATGCAATGTATGATTATCAGTCAAGTACTAAAGCAAAAAGGTGCTTTTATAGTGTATATTTAGGAGAGGCTTAATTAAAAAAAAAAAAAGTCAAGTTTATGCATAACTTGCAAAATGCATAAAGTGGATTTCAGCATCTGCATTCTACACTATGGACCCTTTTCACAAACTGTGATGACGTGTTCATCAGCATCGTAATTCCTGCAAAGTTTAAAAAAAAAAAAAAAAAAAAAAAAAAAAAAAAAACTTATGTACATTTATGGCACTATACTTTGTATTATATTACCTTTGCATCAAATTACAAAAAAAACTAGTTAGGATGTTTCTAATACAGCGGTTTAAGGATTGATGGTAAAATTTATACTTTTTTTTTTTTTCTCTTCTGACTGCCGTTATCAATCTCTCTCTATTTTTTCCTCGTTTTGAAAGTTGTGAAAACACTATTGAGGAGTTTTTCTCTTGCTATTTGAGCAAATGGGAACACACAAAATATATATATATATTTAAAGGATTAGTTCACTTCAGAATTCAAATTTCCTGATAATTTACTCACCCCCATGTCATCCAAGATGTTTATGTCTTTCTTTCTTCAGTCGAAAAGAAATTAAGGTTTTTGAGGAAAGCATTCCAGGATTTTCTCCATATAGTGGACTTCAACAGTTACCAACGGGATGAAGGTCCAAATTGCAGTTTCAATGCAGCTTCAAAGGGCGATCCCAGACGAGGAATAAGGGTCTTATCTAGTGAAATGATTGGTCATTTTCTAAAAATAAATAAATAAATAAATAAAAAAAATTATATACTTTTTAACCACAAATGCTCATCTTGTACTAGCTCTACGATGTGCCACTCATTACGTAATCACATTGGAAAGGTCATACGTAACATAGGTGGAAGTACCGAGCAAGTGTTTACAAAGCAAATGTGCAAAGACTAAGTCAAACGGCCTTTACAAAAAAAAAGGTAAAACAATGATGTTGGATGATTTTGAAGTTGGAGGAAAAAAGTTTTTCGCCCTACCGCGGTACTTCCGCCTACATCACACGTGACCTTTCCAACGTGATTACGTAACGCGTGGCTCATCGCAGAGCAGTGCAAGATGAGCATTTGTGGTTAAAAAGTATATAATTTTTTTTTTTTTTTTTAGAAAATGACCAATCGTTTCACTAGATAAGACCCTTATTCCTCGTCTGGGATCTTGTAGAGCCCTTTGAAGCTGCATTGAAACTGCAATTTGGACCTTCAACCCATTGGTAACTGTTGAAGTCCACTATATAGAGAAAAATCTTTGAATGTTTTCCTCAAAAACCTTAATTTCTTTTCGACTGAAGAAAGAAAGACATAAACATCTTGGATGACATGGAGGTGAAAAAATTATCAGGAAATTTTAATTTTGAAGTGAACTAATCCTTTAATGTAGTCTCTCATTCACCGCTATAGAAGTTTACCCATCTATGATGACTTCTGCTTCTGAGAAACCTTAAAATGTGAAAAGGGTCCATTGCGTGTATCCAGTTCTTTTGTGCATCTTTAAAGCACCAGCAAGCTAAATTGCTAATGTCGTTTCAAGAACTTAGGGACATTTTAATTAAATGAGCTACAGTAGACACAGTTTAAATATCATTTAAACAGCCCTCTCTGTTTTTCAGAAACAGTTCAAAATAAGAATCACACTTAACACCCACAAAGGCTTGACCTCTGACGGTGTGAAAGCGCTATGTTTCCACTCAAATTACAGTGATGTGCAGAGCGACCTCAAGTCAAGTGACGTCTACCGTTTTAATTTCAACATCTGCAAGTTTTTAAAATTATAAAGTGTGAAATGTTGTTGAAAACAAAAGAAACGTTAAAAACCTCTGCAAAAAGAGATGAAAACTCAGTTGAAACAGTAAATAGGATAAGCTCTGATACATTAAAGCATTGAATATAAAGCGCTGAATATCTATGCTTTTGTACACTTTTAGTCTACGAGGATATGTGAAGTACATAATGTATTTTTGTCCTTTTGTATGACCTTTATGGTCATCTTGAGCTCAGGACCAGATTTTTCACAAGTGTGAAAAGAACACACTCAGTAGCTCTCATTCACACACACACACACTCACTCTTTCTCGCTCAACATCTGTCCTGGCTGTTGCCTGCATGCATCTGGGCTTTTATGTTGGGAAACAGATTCCGCAGCACTCCATGCAGATCTCCAGGCAGTCCGAGGACTCACAGCATGCATCCATAATGCCACAGTCCATGTCACAGGGGCAGTTGCAGTCGTCTCCCAGGTCGTCTGCGCAGCAGCAGCAGCAACAGGCTTCTGATGTGCAGGTGCCGCATGAGGCCTGAGCCACCACCATATTGCACAGAGTGAGAAATTCACAAAACAGGCAGGCCAGGATGCAGTGGACACAGCAGTCTGTTCTCAGAGTATTGCAGTGGGCAGAACAAAACAAAAACATCAAATAAACATTCAAAATTATTTTGAAGTATTTAAAGTAGTGACCCTTTTCATGCATGATCATTTTTGCTATTTTGTTTGATGTTGCCAGTGGCTCAAAAATTACGCACTTCACCTTTCAAAACAAAATTAGGCGCTTAGTATTTATTAATTTAATTTATATATTATTTAATTATATTTAATTATATATATACACACACACACACACACACATACATACATACACTACCAGTCAAGTTTGGAATCGGTAAGATTTTTAATGTTTTTAAAAGAAGTTTGGTCTGCTCACCAAGGCTGCAATTATTTACTTAAAAATACAGTAAAAAAAGTAATATTGTGAATTATTATTACAATTAAATTTTTATTATTACAATTTCTGTTTGAATATATTTTATAAAGTAATTTATTCCTGTGATGGCAAAGCTGAATTTTCAGCATCATTACTCCAGTCTTCAGTGTCACATGATCCTTCAGAAATCATTCTAATATGCTGATTTGATAATAATCATAAATGTTTCTTGAGCAGCAATGTTGAAAACAGAGAACAGCATTTATCTGAAATACAAAGCTTTTGTAACATTATACACTACCGTTCAAAAGTTTGGAGTCAGTAAGAATTTTTATTTTTTTGAAAAGAAATTAAAGAAATTAATACTTTTATTCAGCAAGGATGCATTAAATCAATCAATGACAGTAAAGACATTTATAATGTTACAAAAGATTATATTTCAAATAAATGCTGTTCTTTTGAACTTTCTATTCATCAAAGAATCCTGAAAAAATATATTGTACACAATAAATGTTTCTTGAGCAGCAGATCATCATATTAGAATGATTTCTGAAGGATCATGTGACACTGAAGACTGGAGTAATGATGCCGAAAATTCAGCTTTGATCACAGGAATAAATTACTTTATAAAATATAATCAAACAGAAAACAGTTATTTTAAATTATAATAATATTTTACAATATTACTGTTTTACTTTATAAAATATAATCAAACAGAAAACAGTTATTTTAAATTATAATAATATTTTACAATATTACTGTTTTTACTGTATTTTTAATTAAATAAATGCAGCCTTGGTGAGCAGACGAAACTTCTTTTAAAAACATTAAAAATCTTACCGATTCCAAACTTTTGACTGGTAGTGTATATATGTGTGTGTGTGTGTGTGTGTGTGTGTGTGTGTGTGTGTGTGTGTGTGTATAATAGTTTTTAAGCAATTTTTTGGGATCATACTGGCTGACAAGAAAAGACTACAGTACGCTTGTCTATATGTGTCAAGTGTGTGTGTGTGTGGGGGTGTGTGTGTGGGGGGGTGGGGGTGGGGGGGGTGAGGTTAAGACTGTGGTTCAGCAGCAGTGAGAGCAAAAGAGGAATCAGAGAAATTCAAAAGGAACGAATTCCACTTTTGGGTTGATTAGTAGCTTTGTGAATAATGGGGTTATTATCATGCAAAAGCACAGGGTTGGTCACGTAAAGCTGATTAACAGCGTCCAACATTTTCGCCAGCAAATTGGCGCGTTAATGCTGTCGTTTCTCTCATCTCTGATTAACATTTAACCTTCCTCTCGCAGGGCCGCCACATGCGATGCCAAATTACTGTTGTTTAAGATGACATGGATACACAGTTTTGCAGGAGCACTGAAAGGCCATCTGTTGGGAAATTGTTAAAAAATATATATATATAAAAATAAAAATAAAAACATGTATTAATTAGAGTAACAGTAAAGTAGCCTGTTTGTGCATATTTAATCTGTTTGTTTGTTTATATATATATATATATATATATATATATATATATATATATATATAATTATATATATAAATATATATATATATATATATATATATATATATATATAAATTATTTGTCAGATCGCTGTTCAGCAATCAATTGGAATGTGGAATGCAAATAAATAAATAAAAATAAAAATCATTAAAATGCATTTATTAATTAATATTAGCATAACCAAAACAAAAGTAACCTGTTTGTGCATAAAAATAATACATTAACAAAAGTTGTTTTAGATCATTGACTTATCAAGAGCTGAATCCTCAAATTGCTCAGTAGAGCGCTCATATTAAATTTATTTTATACAACCAGACTGCAGTGTGCTAATAGGTACAAGATATAGAAAGTTGAAGTGCATTATACAACAAACTATAAACTACTAACTACAACAAACAAAGCACCAACGTGAAAAGAGAAAATCTTTCACTCAAACTAAGCTTCAATAAGCAGCACGGCGCTCACACTGCGCTCCCGCGTAAACAGTGCCGTAGAGAATAACAGTGAACCCCTACCAGCCCGGACATGCCGCTCGGACATCTAATCAACTGTAGAATCCAAACCGCGGTGCATTGGAGAAAGCGCAGCGATGTGGTGTGTATCGTTATCAGTCTAAAACGTGAATTTGCATGGCTTTCATCAGTCCGTGGTGAGCTGTCAGAGAGATCGCTGGGTTTGATTGGGGCTCTGGTGGGGAGCAAGGACGAGGCCTGAAGACCACTGGATGTTCATGTTTGTTTGATCAAAGTGATTTTTTTGTAGGCGGTCGAGCTGACCAGCGGTGGTGCTGTGCAGCCTGGACAGTGTTTGAACATGAAACAAGTTTGCATGCAGGCCCACCAAAGGCTTAAAACATCAGCTTTCTGAAAAGGTCAAACGGGCGTACTTTTAGATTTCGCATGTGCCAACTTTACGACAGCTACATCAACTGTTTGCTTAATTCATCTGCTTAAAGTACTCATACAATACATGTTAATCAAAAACGCATACTTGCTACTTGATTAGCAATTCATTTCGTAATGATTTGATTTGCGGCATCCCATTAAACAAGTATGAAAAATTACACGTGTCCACACCGATTCTTTTGCTCTATTTTTCTAGTCCTTTTTTTAACTAACAATTTCTTTCTAGAAACGGATTTAAAAGCAACAGTACATAATGAATTCCCTTGGATGTATAATTTATCAGCAGCGATTAGTGTGAATCTTAAGGAATGAGAGTCTGTGTAATGTACACAGGAGACAGGCTGCCTTATCTCAGCTGCAAAACCGGCATCGCCCCAATGAGAGGGTTCATGTTTAATGTCAGCCCGAGCGGAGGATGCCCATATTCCGTGAGGCCAAAAACAGCCCCAGTGCCTCGGAGGAAATAGTTTGAGACATCTGGAAAACTCCAAAGGCTAACATCAAAAAGAAAGGCAGCATGACATAAAACAAGCGAGCGGTGCAGGAACGTTCAAATGAAGAAAGACTGACTGGTGCACGGGTTTGTTCATGGCGGCTTTAGAGACCAAATGAGATGGGGATGAAATAAAATACAAAAAAAAGAGAAAAATAGTGGGCATCGAGCAGTTAATTTGCAGTCAATAAGGAAGTGAGCGCTGTAAACTTTCTGAAAGAGAACTCCGGATACACTGGGGAAGCTGCAAAGATGGAGAAAAACATAGCATTACGATGCACCGCTAATGACCGCGCTAGCTTTCTGCGTACATCCCGCAGCCTTAATTGAATTTGTCAGAGGGATTTTAGACGACTGCGTACTTACATCACAACACAATCACAAACACGCCATCACTCAAGGTCCTAACCCACTCGCAACGGAACAAAAGATCTCTCAATTAGTTGATTTTCTGCTGGGGTTGCTGTTATCGCAGCCGGCGACGGCAGCCAAGAACACGAGGAATCGCAATCCCCTGAGCAGAGATCTTGTAAAGCTTTATTCTTCAGCTTCCCAGGCTGTTTAGAGGCTAATTTCACAGGCAAACAGATTATGGTAATCCGTGTAAACATTAAAACACAACAGCTTGCTGTTTTCCAGGGGGAAATTACTACTTGAGAGAGAACATATTGATTCAAAACACAGTTCTACAAATAACACACACACGCACACAAGCTGTAATGAGACAGACTTATTGAACTGTTCACTCACCCCCCCTCTCCAATTAAGATGTGAAAACTATGACGCCTTTTAAGATACGCATTTCCGTTAAATCCGTAGGGAGATAATAGTGTTTGTTACACACACCTCGTAGTAGGCTCCTACTCGCAAATCACCAGAGTGATAAATCTGTTCTAAAACTTTCCAGTTTTGGAAAACTACTTTCCTGACTGTTTACACACAGGACCAAGTGTCCCTAATAAGTGTGTGTGCCTATGGGTACCTTTGTGCAAATAAATCTTAAAATAAAACTAACAAAAAAAACCAAATAAATAAATCCTGCATGCAAGGCTTTATTATTCAAACAATTTTTTTTATAAATACGTAAAAATATACTTACTAAAACCAACAATTGTGTATAGAGCATAAAATTATGAACCATTAAATGATAAATGAATAAAATTTTAAAAAATTAATTAATTAATATATTAAAGAAGAAAACTAAAATAAAACATAAAATTATAAGTTGCTTTGTATAAAAGCGTCTGCTAAATGATTAAATTAAAAACATAATAAAATAGAAAATAAAATAAGCCGATCGATATGTCCCGTTCTAACTTCCTGAAACACATAAGCACGAGAAAGAAATCACACTCGTCAAGCTATTTCATGGTATCTTTAAGCTATTTCACGAAAACACAATTGGGCCAAGTACAGTCACTTGAGGAATCCCAAGAAGTTGAGAATGATAATTCCCAAATTTTCACTTCTAATTCAGCTAAATGCCAGGGTATGTTGAATGAAACATAAAAAAAACTGCTTTACAGAGAATCTAAAGTTCTCAGCAGGTGCAAGACTTTGCTTGATTTAAAAGGGTTATGGTATCAGACAAGCATGACTGAACATCACGCAGTAAAGCAAACGCAATACATGAGCCAGGAAAGTGGCGCTGGTACACGGCAGCAAGGCAGAGAGCCGGTCTTAATGAGAGGACACTGTGATAGAGGATAGCGATGGCCCCTGCTGAGGTGGGGTTGACACATGGCAGACCCCCCGCTCTCCGCAGTCTTGTTAAAAGGTCACACCTTGGTGACCATTACTAATGCACCAGCGATCTCCTTCATTACTGCTCTCTCCTTACCATCACACCTGACAATGTGCAAGCTGCTTTTTTCAGATCGGCCTTCTGTTTTTCCTTCCCATTTGCGAGACAATACAACACCACAGAAATAAAGAGATCAATCGAGTTGGAGTTATGAAAGATGAAACAAAGCAGTGCATTTACAGGAAACAGAACAGAAAAGTCACAGATTAGTTGCGGTTAAGCAGAGGGAGGGGAAGACCAGACATGAATAAGAAAAGAGGAAACTGCAAGCACATAAGAGTTTGTGTGCAAGTGTACGTTTGTGTGTGTGATGTCATGTACCCTCTGGAGTAGAGCCAGGTTTATGGGAGCCCGTCAAGCTGCTTTTACTCCTTCTGCTGCTGTCACTGTTGACCGACAGGCTAGAGCGAAGCTTTCTCTGCACACGGTGCGAGACGGGCGACGGGTTTTTCCTGGGTTCGGAGGTGTGGCCGGCCGAGGGTGGTTGTGTGACCCCGCGGGGCGTGCCATGGCCATTACTTAGCACTGTGTGCAGACCGTTCTGCTGCCTGGCAGGCTCTCCATCAGTGGCATGCTGCAGGGATGTTGCTGGCTGGGGAAGAGGCTGAGGTTGAGCTAGAGAGAGAGAGAAAAACAGAATTTTTTTGTAATCATCTGTTTGGACCAGAAAGACTTCACAGCTGTTCCCTGGATTTTGGTGACAAGGTGACAGGATGTTATTACTAACCTGAAAGAAATTAACTAACCTTTTTAACATTTATTTGAATATAAAATGCAAAACAGGAAAAGAAAACACTTTATGTGAATGACAACTTTACTCTAGTAAATTTCAAGAAAAAAAAACAAACCGGGAAATATGTATTTAGCAAATATTCACCAAATTTTAAACATCAAGATTACGCAAAAGTACACAAATGACACATATTTTTGCATCATGCCCTGTAAAGATTAAAAGATTATGGTTCCTATTCCAATTCCTGTTGAAGACTCCAGTTTATTAATCATCCAATTAGCAATATTTTTAGTCATTTTAGGGAAGAAAGAATGGGGGGGGATATGTAATTACCAATTCACATTTAAGCCAGGCTCAGACTGCTACAAGAGTTTTAGACCGTTTTATTCCTGATTTACCTGACAATCTGAGAACAATCTTGTCCAGGAACTTGGTCGGTTACGATGTTCGGCCCTAATGCAAGGCGCTTACAGATCAAAACTTAAACCTCCCAATCAGCTCACAGACACACCGGGGGCCGCCCCGATAAGATCAAACATGTTTAGGATTTTAAATCAGGATGATTATGACTTTGATTACGCCAGTACTTTCACAATAGCCAATGAGAAACAAGTTTGCAAGGAGACAGAGGTGAATGCGAGAACTTCTGAAAAGGCGACCATAAAACAAGCTGCTTTATGGCTCCGTTGGACAACGGAGATGGAGGAATGGCTTGTGGAATTGCGGCAACAAAATGATTGCCTATTTAACGTATCTTCTACGAACAAAGAGAAGAGCTGGGGAGAAATCGCCTCAGTTTTGAACATATCAGGTGATTGTAGAAAGCTGCTAGCACAATGAGCTAACATGCTGACGGTGTTGCCAAACAATGGTACATTTTATCCCTTGAGGCTGTGCATGATGCAACCAGATCATTTAGGATTTTAAAATTCCTCTAGTCTAATCCAAGCTTTAGTGCATCAAACCAAAGTGCTGTCTTCGTTGTCTTTTTATTCATTTTTTTTTTCTCAATTCTCAACCCTAACACCGTGATCCATAACCTGAATACAGTCTCTCTTAAACCTAAGCCCACGTGAGACAGAAACGCAGTACTTGCAGTCTTTATACGTCACATATGTGAGGAGGTGGTCATGGCCTGAACTGAGAGGCTCTGTATGATGCAACAGTAGTGATGGCAAAGTGAGTAAGTGACACTAGTGTGCGTTCAGCTCTGCTGGGAGTTTTATTGTACTCTCTTTCAGCATACGCACCTCATGTTTATTGGGCTCCTTTGAATTATTCAACATCTCCCTGCATTTCTGTGTTTTTTTTTTTTACCTTATTCTTGCTTTTATGCAATGATCTCTGCATTTTGTCTGGTGTGTTGTAAGGTGGAGACACCTGAATTTCTCAATGAAATCTCCGTGAAATTAGTTTTCTCTTAATTACTTTGTTCTTTTGGTGGGAGGTCCACACTGACTGTGCTATTATTATTAACAAGAGAAGGAATCCATCCCACTTCTTTATAACAACATATCACCCTGGGAGGACGCTGACAGAAATGTAAAATTACAATTAAAAACAGGCCATGGAGGCCTCATCAGCCAGCTGTCCATCTGCGTGTACACCAAAGCTCATCAACAGGAAAACTCCAATTGTAGGGAGTCAACTGAATACTCTATTGGCCATCAAGATGCTTCATTTGTTTAATTATGATTTAATTTATTTCAGCAAATTTTACAATCCATATACAAATTGTGGGGTAGTTGTCAGCAAAGCTCAGGGCTGGTGACTAGAAGGTTGCTGGTCAGTGTTTTTATTGTTAAGTAAAACATTGTAATGAAGTTGAATTAAAGTGAAATATAAATATTAGATGAAAAACATATTTATTTTAGCTAGTTGCCATTCAACTAAGCTTTCCATTATCAGGACCTGCTTGGTAACTACCTTATGTACAAAAGTTAAAAGTTGAGCTTTTAAAAAGTATAAAAAAAGTATAAAAGCAACAGTCAAGTCAAGTCAAGTCACCGTTATTTAGATAGCGCTTTTTACAATGCGGATTGTGTCATAGCAGCTTTACAGTGATAACTGGTGAATAATTTTGTCCAGCTTAAGTAAATTCATAGTAAAAACAGCAGTTATTAGAAAGCAATAATTTATTAACTGATGTTTGTACATCAGGACAGTCCACCCGGAGCAGCCTGGTGTTAAGTGTCTTGCTCTAGGGCACAACGGTGATGGTTTATGGATCCCCCCTTGCAGTGTTTTGAACCAGACCTGATCTTTAACCACAACACTACATTACCCTCTGCTTCGCCAGACAGCCTCAAAAGCGGCCCAGTCAAGGAATACGTTGCACATGCATCTTGCAATACATTGCTCGAACAACAGAACAGAGAATGTTGCGGGCATCTGGTGCACACTGATAGGATCGCACGGGCCCGACGAAAGCGCAAAGGCCAATGCAACCCAAAAGAAAGGTTACCCCTCGATAAAATATAAATGTTGCCTTCAACCCAAGGTATGATAGGTGATAAAAATTGAATAGCCGCACTAAGCGTAAAAACAAGCATTGTCTCGCAAACGGTGATTGTACACAAGCTGACAGGTTGCATTAAAACACCATGTTATGGTGCGGGATAGAAGGTTGGGGGAGAAAACAGTCCAAATTGGTCTTCTAACCGCTCCGCTTCCAACAAATCAACAACTGTTGAGAGTGTACATTTGTAGTTGAATAATACATGGTATTCCTCTACACACGCTGTCAAACACATCACAGGCAAACAGGGGGTGAGTGCTTCTTGACTGTCTAAGCAGCATCCCAATTTGGTCCCCTGGATCTGACAGCCTCAAATATCCTGGGAGCATTTTTAAAAGGCCAGTGTTTGATGGATTCATGAAGAACACACAAATATAATTGCCATTTGTCACCGCACGTTCGGCGCACACCCCACGCGGGGACGGCGGGCCAGGACGCCCAGGAGAGACGCCGCGCCACCATGGCGTCGCTCTCTATGTAAAACTGTGGATAAACACCCCTTTGCCTCGGTGTCACAGAAAATAGCTCCGCTGGAAGAATTCAAAATTGTACCCCAAAGACATGGAAGCAGAGCATGGCGGACCTCCCAAGAACGAATATGTATGAACGTCAATGGCATGGAGTGGCATAAACAAGACGGCGAAAATTCGGTCAAGCAGGAGAGATGTCGGAAAGGAGGTGAGACGTGGCAGGATGTTCTCTCATTTGCACTGCTCTCTATGGAGACTGAAAGGTAAAGAGAGAGAGACAGAAAAAAAAAAAGAAAAGTAGGTCCTTGTATTTTTGCGGCTCGAGGCCTTTTAATATTTCATCCTGCGAGTGGAGCTGTTTGCTGTGCCCCATTAGGACGCCCATCAAACGGAACATACATTAATTCACTTGTCAACTCATGTCATCCAGCTAAACAGCCCCCATCCATTTCTTATCATCATCTGCTAATGGCTAACAATCATTACCTGTATAAAAGAGTTGACCAGTGAAAAAATGCAAAGTACTGTGATGGTGAAAAACAGCTTCCTGAAGTTAAAATGGTCAAGTTAGAGGAAATTTCTCTTTAAAAGGCTTGATCTTTTGTAGGCTGAAGGTATAACTTATAACAGGAATAATATGTGATTCTTTCCAGTTTACTTGATGTAGTGTTAATACAGTGTTATGTTATATGTAGTCTTATAACAAATGATAAAATCTGTGGACAACTAATATTGAACCTGATTATCAATTTTTAAAATGATAAAAATTAAATCCAAAAATTAAATTCATAAAAAAATCTTTAAATGTGAAACTATATTAAACTGACAATATTATAAATATATTACATTTATATCTTTAATTTACTTTTTAAAATGTAAAATTTGTATTCTTCAATATCAAAGCAAAAAAAACAAACAAAAAAAAAAAACATTCTTAGAGAAAATCTTATTAAAAAAAGATTGAAAAATAATCCAGACTAGGGTTGTTGTATTTGTTTAGCTCTGTGTATATAATATGAATGCAACACAAATAACTGTTTAATGCTCCATGGGCCCGTCTCTCTGATTGAAATGCTAATTTGCAAATGTGCACTGACCTACCAAGAGAGTTCCCACCATCTCCCAAAACAGCCCGGGGTGGCATTTCTCCTAACAAACACCTATGGCAAGCTTACACCTTTCAATCCAAAGCAATATATTCTTTCAGTTGCAATGATGTCCCCGTATTTATAGAAACAAAACCATGGGAATTTGGTTAGAGGGAAGGAAAGTAGAATGAATATTATTAAAAAAAGGGCTGTGACAGAAAAAAAAAAACCTTCAGCATATTAAAAATCGTTTATGGCTTGACCTTCCGACTCTGTGGCAAGGTCTTACTACCTGAGAAAAGGCAATAGATCACTTAGGTGATCTATTGCCCGAGCTGGATCCATTTTGTGTATAACATGATTCTGAACCTACCAAATAAAGCGTAAAACGAAAGGTGCAAATAGCTCAAAAGTTGCCTGGTACACCCAGAACTTTCTTGATATTGTCTCATGCACAACATCCATGTATATTTTTTAGTTGGGTTATTTAAACTTTTGTCCAATTGTGTCTTTAATACATTTATTTGAGACTACTATGTGTCTTGATCACAGTAATTGCCCTGTTCTTTGAAGCCGCCCCAAATGTCACATGCCAGAACTATTTTAACTCCATTACGGCACCTCCTCCGGTTTGCTGGCACCCTACAATATCTAATTTCTGAGAGACACCATAGCTCACATCTTATTTTATACTCATTTCTAGCAGAAGATGAATAGGTAGTCACTATTACTCAGCTTTTTTTGTGCTACAGCACACTTTTAATTCTTTCTGACAATCATTTAAATTTGGCTGTTCGAATGAAACCTGCCGTAGAGATGTGACACCTGAGAAGGCGTTTAATATTCCAGGGCTACCCTCTTTCGCAGTCATTCACTGTCTGCCCCACTCTCACTCGCCTATTCTTTCACTCCATCTCTCTGTAACAATGACAAGCCGAGCCAGGCGTCTGGGATTTACTAATTTCAAATTTAGTAATTTGGCTGCTGATTGAGTAGGAAAAAAAATAACCCCTTCGGACCTTGTTCTGCTTAATTACATTTTATAAGACAGCCGGCAACTCCAAAGACAAGGAGAGAGATTGTGAAGGCTTGAGCTTTTCATCTATTATACTCCTATTTCAAATCTGCATTTGCAGTATGTGGCATGCTAGCCATCAAAATCATTAAAACCCACTAGAAAACCTTCTGATAGTGAAGAGCAGGCACAATCCATCAGAAGTGGGGATATGCATTAATTACATATTTTTAAATTGATACTAATCACAGGGCTCCAGTCTGCGACCATTTTTTGAGATTATGCGACCAAATTTGACGTGGTCGCATTTGTGCGAGTGCATGGTCACGCACTCAATCGGTGTCTGCCTATCTGCACTTCCTTGCATTATGGACTCATCTAATCTGTCACGTATTATCAAATACGGCAAATCGGCTTTTCTCCCATAGTTAGTCCCGTTGGGAATTTTTCCCTCTTTTGCACCTCGCTTTAGTGCCAATTCGGGGGCGGCAACTGCTCGAATAGTGGGTTCATTATTATTCTAAATGAAAAACACAACAACAAAAAAGTACTCACTTAAATAGAAGCTTTTACATTTCAATTTGAAACAAAATCTTCCGCCATCATCTTGTCAGTCAGCTCCTCACTCTCACTCTGCTGCTGATCTGTGCTGCATTTAATTGTAGTGTCTGTTCTCTAACTGAACTAAATGATTTTTTATTACATTCAAAAAAATCAAAACAACGGTGGGGGCGGTGCCGTGGTGGGCAAACGATGTAACTGGTGTTGCGGCTGAACACCGGTAACACTGACTATCGCAGCAAGCCTTTCAGTCACATACACGTGCATGGCACATTGATGATGAAACACGCAAATTAGGAATTTAAGGATTAAAGGCCTTTGCACACTGAGTCCGAAATTCGCATGCGAAATTTTCGCACGTTAAAAAATAAATTCGACCTCACGTTGTGTCAATCACGTTTACACACTGCGTCCGAAACTTTCGTCCGTCATAAAAATATTCGGATCAGGTTTAATTTTCTGCGTTTTTCGCATCCATGGCCCGCATTTTGAAAGACGTTTTGACAATTCAGAGCCACTGTACGCGAACGCCAAAATCCAGAATGCCAGCTGACAAGTTGATCCACCGTCGTCTACAGCACAAAGCAGTAGCACTGTATGACAAACAAAGTGCGGAATACAAAGAGACAGAATATAAAGTCAGATTGTGCCAGTAGCAAAGCATCAAACTGAGCCACTGACATCCTGAAGTAAACTTTAAGACGCTCGGGATAATCACGCAGCTCCTTGATGAGGTGGAACTCTCCTTTCTCTCTATGCAATCTCGGGATTGGATGGACCCAATATTTCCTCTTTCCTTTACTCTTTTTAAGAAGAGGGAGGACAACTAAATCGTGCTCACTGCTTGAGACTTCATTTTGTATTATTTCGCAATGGATTCATTAATACGCATCGGACTCCGTGTGCAAGGTCTCTGTGCGTGACGAATTTTTAGGATCACGAATATGAAAAAACGCATGCAAAAAGGCCTTTAGTCGTCTAAAAATGAAGAGGTCAATAGTAAAAAAAACAAAGTGTGGAAGGCGAGGATGCTGGTGACACAGACACAACTGATGACGAGAGCACAGGTGCAGACAGGTTGATTTGATTTTAATCAAACATTAAAAAAATCATTAAAAAATGTTTTTTTATTATAGTTTTTGATATAAAACCTCTAGTTTATAGTTATCGTTTTTTTATGGTTTTCATTTGATAGTAAAAAGAATAAAATGTTTTGCCAACATGAGGTCTCGTGTCACTGTCAGTCTTTTTACATCAGTGCAAAACTAGGATATGCAGATTAATGGGGTGTTCACACCAGACGCGACTTGCGCGAATAAATCGCGCTATTCACACGTAGTTGGAGGCTTGAACATTTTGAGTTTACTCACTTCACAACAGACGCGAATTTGTGTCATGAGAGGGGCTTCTGCCAGGCGGCTCCAGTCTCGTTTCTGCACACTTCCTCTGAACAAACACATCAACTCGTCAGCAGGAAAGTAGTTGTAAAATACGGCGAATAAGCTCAATTTGCCGGCTTTAGCTAGCTTGTAGTCTCAATATGTGTATGTATATATGTATATATCTCAAATTGAGTAAAGAGCATTTTTTACAACTTACCAGATTGTCCGACCTCCTTACTCACTTTCTTCCAAGCAAGATCCTTTTTATTCCTGTTTCTATAAAAGTGCAAGATGTATCGTACAACGACGATGATTTTGTCCTCCATTGTTGTTTCGGATTTCTGCCTCCACTCGCTACGTCATAATCACGTCACTACTAGAGCAAACTCCTGATTGGTGGATATTCGCGCCGCATTAACCAAAGTTCAACTCGCGCGATTTGCATGTCAAACGCCCGAAACGCTCAATTTGCGCCACGTCAATCACGCCGCAGGATGTCTATTCGCGTCTTTGCATTGACTTAACATGTAAATCACTCGCGCTTAACGCTACATTCGCGTCTGGTGTGAACACACCATAAGACAACTATTCATCAGCATGCATTGATTAATCCCATGTTGTAGAAAAAAAAGTGCAACCAACTGAGAAAGTTGGTAGCACCAGTGCAACCAGTTGAAAAGTTAGTCTGGAGCCCTGTAATGCAAAGAGTATCAAGATACTATTTTTAAAAGTTTGATCTACATAACCTGGATAAAATAGTCAAACATTGTGACCATCTCTAGAATGAAGATTTTGTTTACATTTAGATATATGAATTTGGCAGATGCTTTTATCCAAAACAACTTACTTATCTAAATCAAATCCATGATTTTGCTGCTGCTAGCGTAATGCTCTACTGATTGCACTACAGGAGCTTATGGTTGTTGCTGCTAAAGCAGGCCGAAACCGCAGTTTTCATACTTTCACCTTGTTTCGAAACCTGAAACAACTTTCACGCAATCCATATCTGCACCTCCTTCCGTTTCCATCACGGTGCAATAGAAGAATCCCATAAATGCAGAAGTTCTACACAAACGTGGTTATAAAACGCACATCTTGCACAGATTTAGCCGTTTTACACAGCTACCACATTTTCTCGAAAGATCAATTATGACGTGACTCAGACCGAGCCTGAGGGAGCTGCCAGACTTCATACGTTGAGTGCTCCACCCTCCCTCCCAACAACTGCAAACAAAAAAACCCAGCAACACAGATGTGAGGAGGCTGGGGGTGTATTTTCAGTTTCAGTTACAGTTACATCGATGACTCAATGATTCCACAAATCTCAAAAAAAAAAAAAAAAAACATCATGCACAGAAAAAACAATTCAAAAAGGACTTGCATAAGGATCAAGAAGCAGCATGCATCTCTTGGAGGCTGTACAGAACGAGGCCTTACAGAGAGCAACTGAAGCCAGCCAGGAGAGTTTATTATATATATATATATATATATATATATATATATATATATATATATATATATATATATATATATATATATATCTATCTATGGACAAGGTTCCTTTATTTGCTCCGTTTCAATCTCAGCATTAACTGTACTAATGTGACAGCTGTGGGTCACTGGACTCTGTCTTCGGGGTGCCAATCAAGACCTTAAGCCCGAGAATCAGGCTAAAGGACAGGGGTGCTCGTCTGTTTCTGAGAGGCTTTTTAACGGGAGATGGCCATATCGATTTTAGCCGTGGCAGGGAGCACTGTCTGAATGGAGTCAGTCGGTGGCTCCCCGGTCACCCCTCAGTGATCAGAGGCCTGACGGAATGACCTAGCAGAGGTGCGGTGAACCTGCAAACACGCAGGGCAGGATGGGAGCACATCACGAGAGATCACTGTAATAGAAAAGGGGTTTAACCTTAATGTTGAAGCCAAAACCCTGTTAGAGGGCCAGTAATCCCTCCCGCTCAACTCTCATTTCAAGTGCTTTTCTGGCTGGAAAAGGCAGCGTTGTGTTCGGTTTGCTGCAGCAGGAGCGTTCACATTCTCGAAGATGCATCGCTGTGCCGCTAATCAAAGCGTGGGCCTCAAATCTACATCTTATTAACAGACAGACGCCACTTTCCAATCTATTATTCTTTGCATAGTTCAAACCCCAGTGCCGCTTCCCATAATGCCCACCCTGCGTATGAAATAACACTGAGCTGATGGTCAATGAGAACAATCAGAAATGCTAATGGTGTGCTAAACCTATAGCTCACAGATGTGTAGATCACCTCTTATCGGAGGTAATTTAAATAAATTTTACACTCATAAATCTGCAGCGCTCCAAAAGGGCTTCGGCACTTTGAGGACGCTAATTGAAACGCTGGGAATTTTTACATATGAAATATGTCTACACCAAGACAATGAGGAAATAATTAGCACAGAGGTAGAATCACAATGGCCATTTTAATCAACCCCTGCGCTAGCATTTCACCCTATTTATTCCAGTTTTGATTCCATGACCCACGGCTAAGTAATCACTTGAAAATTACTCCTCTGTTCTAATGGGCTCTTGCTTCGGAGAAACACGTGGTCTGAAAAATTAGCATCTTGAATCAATCAACTCTTTCCGCCCAAAATGACCGAAATAAAGGCACTCTTCAAAAGTGAATGCAGGTGAAATGCATGTGTACTCTCTTAGAAACAATGATTTGATTTAGAGGATTAATAGCAAAGCCAAGTTATGAACGTCAACAATAAATACCTGATCCTGAACCTAATGTAACCACTGAGTGAGAGCACAACATTCCAGACATAACGCAGAGGCGTTGTCATCGTACAGAATGATATACATCCTAAAAATGGCTGACACTCAAGTGAATTATTCAGTGATTAAAAACCTCTTGATCATTACATCATTACACTGAAATTCACACAGGCCAGAACAAGTTTTTCTGTCGTTCAGCTGTGAGGCTTGGCCACATCCCACACATATGAGAATCTGAATGTGTAATGCATTTGTTCTTTGTGTCTATACTGGACTGTCTTTCTGTAGCTTAATAGAGAAAAACGCAATTAAAAGCGACACCGATAGCTCAAGCGGAGTATATTCAACCATCGTCCGTTTTTATCTGCCCATGCAAGTCAACGGACAGTGCTGAATAAGTGTGATTCATCTTTAGACAGTGAATTCTGCTAGCAAATTAAAATGGAAATATGATAAAACAAGATAAACTGTTGTAAAGTGGCCAGTCAAGTTGATTTCCAATCGATTTCCTACTCTAGGCTTTAAATATCACATCATACTTCCCAATCCAATTAGTGCACTGCCTTACAGCCCTGCTCTATCCATACTTGGCCAGACAGCCCTATACATGATGGTATAGTCACATATTCTAGAGCCTTATGCAGATATCCAATCACTAATTATTCGAAATTCAAAACAAGTCGAACGTGGACCAAACTGCTGAGGTTTGGCAAGATTTTTTTTTTTTTTTTTCAAAAAAAAAAAAAAAATATATATAGGGTCTCTTAGGGTTGGTTTGCATTAGGTTTTTTCCAGATGTTCACATAGAATGTGTCTTTGTGTCTAAAAACCCGAGACGCAGCACTCAGGAACGGTTTAAAAATAAGTGCAGAACGCGAGGGTTTCGAGACGCGCTTTTTAGATGTAATGCAATAACAGAAATATCAGAAATAGCCAAACAGTAGAACAGATAGCTGCTATTTTTGACATGGAAAAAGGAAAATCACACTAGCTATCTGGATACAGCCACTATGAGCGCCTCCTCCGCCATGAAGCCTTCAAATAAAACAGTTGCCATGCAAACTTGCTACTGTAAACAAAAGCTCACAACACTTGCCCCGCCTCCGGGTACATCTGATTGGTCCGCTGTTATGAAATTGATGAGCGGCGGTGTGTGTAAAAGTTGAAATTCTTTTAACTGACACGGCATCTTAAAAACGCGGCGCTCATGTGCGAGATGATGCAAAAGACACGAGCGCAATGGTCATACACGTCCGTCTAGCGCATGTTTACATAGAAAAACTATGGAAAAGTAGCGCATTGGAATGGAAAAACACGTTCTGAATGAACGACCCCTTATGCTTAACAAGGCTGCATTTATTTGAACAAAAACTCAGTAAAAAGTACTATTGTGAAATATTAACGCAGTTGAACAGTATAACTGTTTTTTACTTTAATATAATTTAAAATGTAACTTATTGTGCTGGTAAAGCTGAGTTTTCAGCAGCCAGCCATTACTCCAGTCTTCAGTGTCACATGATCCTTCGGAAATCATTCAAATATGCAGATTTGCTGATCAAGAAACATTTTATTATATTACGATCAATGTTAAAAACAGTTGTTCTGCTTAATATTTTGTGGAAACCATGATACATTTTTTTCAGGATTCTTTGAAGAATAGAAAGCTCAAAACAGCGTTTATTTTGAAATAGAAATGTTTCGTAACATTATAAATGTCTTTACTGTCACTTTAGATCAGTTGAATGTGTTCTAACAGAATAAATGTATTTAATAAAAGGTAGATAGAGGAGAATTTTTTCTGGCAAATTCGCGTCTACCATGGAACCCGTTTCTTGCACAGTCCACCAGATTTCTACACAATGAGACTGTGGGAAGTGGGTGTGTCAGGACTTTTTCCCCCCTCCAAAAACAAGTGGTGGGAATTTTCCAAACACATCCTTTGTTTCAAATCTTTGTTTCCCTAATGATTTCCAACCAACCCAGTAGTGATGAGTGAGATTTTCCATCACTCCTCATCCATTTGACATCATTTGCATAAAACAATGCCCTGACTTAGTATAACTACTGAACTGATCCACTCTTATCTTACATGCTAAGCAACAACTGCCAAGATGTTATCAAGCTCAACATTTTAGAGTACACAAACCCATATGAGCAGAACAAGAAAAGTCTCTATGATGCAACTCCATGCTTTACCAGGTAAGAGAGCTCCTATTTCAGTACATTCAAGTGCTCAGCTGTGATTTCCAGATCCAGGCCAACCAAGGCCAAACCACAATGGGATATCCTTGTTCACTAAGCTTTCAAGACTTTGGCAGGAGAAAGAAACTCTGAAAGTAACAACTGCACTGCAATAGAAAGACGCTGGTTAAAATCCAGCACATTTTCTTTTAATCAACACCCAACACTTCACTCAAACTAGTGCTTAAGACTCCGTGCTACTGCACCTATAGTATTATCTTTCCAACGAAAATAACCGAGCAAAGCGCTTCCATATAGATTATGCATTATCATAATCTCAAATCAAAGCTACTCCCAAAGGCAAAGAATATCAGCGCAGCAGTAAATAATGAAATCAATTATCATCGCAGTAAATGTTTTAAAATCACATCAGTGTTTTCCAGATGTAAGCTTCAGTTTTCAGTAGGGCAGAACTGTAGAAAACGCTGACAAAGGTTGATGTCAGTTGATAGTCCAAATGAGATTGGATCACAAACTCTTTGAAGTTTATGGTAAAGTACAGACTGGTAACAAATGAAATGCTTTATATGGGAACAGATCAGTTTCACATACACATTAGTGACTGATAAAAAGGTTCAAAACTAGATATTTCTATTTCGATAAAACCTTTAAGAGAACTGTTTTTTTTTTTCTATCTCTGTAGACATGGCATCTGCTACACTGCATCGGTTATAGAAAGTGAAAGCTATTAATCACTCTGTTGAGTGAAGACGAAACTTGCGGGCAACATTTACCAAAAAAATGCATAAACAAGAGTTATTGGAGTCTAGCCAATGATGTCAAGCACTTTTGGATTACATGACTCACACATTTGTCAGCACTTACTTCTAACAAGACCATCATGGGTGTGGTTCTCCCCAGTCATGTGACCCTGCTCGT
The DNA here is from genome assembly GCA_037950665.1 of Hypophthalmichthys nobilis. NCBI lineage: Eukaryota > Metazoa > Chordata > Actinopteri > Cypriniformes > Xenocyprididae > Hypophthalmichthys > Hypophthalmichthys nobilis. Next base: position 5,837,121 of record CM075489.1, on the reverse strand, counting down.
CTGAAGTGTGACCTCCTGGTATCGGAGTTTGGGATGTTTCTGTAGCATCCGATGATTCATCAGTGCAGCTGTTGCATTTATCTGGACCAAAAAAAAAAAAAAAAAAGGAACAAAATACAAATCATATATTAAATCTCTAAGTTTTGCTCTACTTCATAGCTGCCAGGAAGACAAGCATGCAAAAGGCCAATGCTGAAGTTCATATTGACTCAAGAATAAAAAGACGAGCGCTAATTTGCCAGATAAAACAGATTCCATTGGTGAACGGTTGCAAAACTGTGTGGGTGGATCAGGTAGGCCCGGGCCAGAACTCTGGATCTCATTTTCTCGATTCTGCTCCTGGGTACACGGTACTTGCCAAGGTTTTTACAGCTATAAAGAGCACATTCATCTAAATTGGAAAATGGATGTGGGCAAAACCTGCCTGATAGGCATACAAAAAGATAGGCAACCTTTAAACGCTGCACTTAAACGTATTCAGCTCCAATTCCATAGAGTAAACGAGACGCCGTATGCTTCTCCAATTCATTCTATTTGTGGAGGCCTTCGATGCGGCCGCACATGTACAGGCAACTGCTATTTATTTAGTATTGTCAAAGCAGTTCTGTTGCACAAAGCTGTGCTTTCCATCACTCAAGTGCATGCTGGGAAAAAGGCATGTGACTCAGCAAAGCTTGTTTTTCACTTTTGGCGAGCATGGAGTGTTTAGTTTCATTTTTTTTTCTTTCTCCAGCCCTTGTTACAGCGTATTATGGGACAAGATCAATACAATACAGTAGCTCTAGATACAGAGATTGATATCACTTCATCTGGGCTTGAGGCTGATGAATGGAAACCCTTTATTCCAGCCATGACTCCTCAAATGCACATACAGTACCGGCAGCCTTGTGATGCATCGCTGTATTTAGTGATTACAGTTTGAAATAAATTGCTCTATTCTCCAAGCATACACAGTCCCCGAGGAGGGAAATCCAGTCTTAACTGAGAGACTTTGAAGGCCCTACAAAAATCCATTTGTCACCGGAGCCTGTGATTGCTTACTTTGTCCTACTTTGCCATTTTTTGACAGTGCTATAATGATGCTTGGTATAAATAGGATGGTTAACGGTTCAGTGCCTAAGAAAAAAAGAAGAAGAGGGGGGCCAAGCTTATTTTACATGTGATAATCTCACAAGCAACTAGAAAGTTAATTAAAAACTATAATTGGCAGTGGTTCCTGCTAATAGTTACCAAGGCGCTCCTTCAATCTTTATTGGAAAATAATGAAAACATTATCATGCCTACTGGCGCAACATACATATGGGGAATCTGTTTGCTAGTTGCTATTTATGCAAGTCAGTTACTGGTGGGTTCAGCAAGAGTGAGACACCAGGTAAAGTGGGACAAATAGATTTTATGATTAATTAACTTAAAAAAAAAAATAAAAAATAGGAGATAGAGCAAATAAGTCATCATTATTAATAATAGTCAATAAGGTCATTCAGCAAATATTTTCATTTGCCTGAAATTATCACAGTAGACGTGGTCAAGATTTAGCATGTCAAAAAAGAAGAAAACTGCTGTAAATAATTTTTGTAGCATTTTAATTGCAGAAAACATACATGCTATAAAAATCCATGTCACATTTTTGCAGATGATCTGTCACAAACATTTTTGAGTGAAATGCAAAGACTAACTGTTTTCAAAGACCTAAAATTATCACACTGAAGCTAAATTCATAAATGTTTAGAGACACTCAAGCAATACTGTCATAGAATCACTTGAAAAAACTCATGTGTAAAGCTTCTATCATTGCTTTATTGTGCAAAAACTCCCATTTTTTTTTTTCAAAGTCTACCCGACTACTAGCCAATACAAACATAGAAATCACAATTTATGCTACAAATATACATTAAATACATTAATAATTAATCCGTGCATTCATGGTATAGAAATGATTTAGAATCTAACACATGACTAATACCACGTTTCTTACCTGTTGATTTTGACAGAAGTGGGTTTGTCTCCTCTTGAAGCTGCTTTTTTGGCCCTTCAGGCCCCTCCGAAGGTAAAATAGTCTCCGAGGACATGAGCCAGATGTTTAGATACTAAACACACCCAAAAACAACAATGCCCCACGCGATCAGCCCTCAAACCTGTAAGATAACAACAAACTACTGTAATATAAATCGCTTATTCACTGCGTCAAAGTAAACAAACTCAACTCCAATATCTTTCCTATGGAGTGACGTCATCAGGCGAAATGTCGTTAAAACTTAGTGGAAAGTTTTGCTTAGGTTTTTTCTTCTCTAACGAAACTCAAAATGACACAAACGCGCTCGTAAACATTTTATCAACTTGTTAAGTCAATATTATTTGTTTGGCAAACATGTAACACATCTTTTCAAAGTTTGCTGATTACCTTTCAAACATGTCAACGGCGAAGCTCCTTTATTCGCATCCTTTTTTTCAGGCAAAACCGGCGTACCGTTAGAAAAAGTTTCCTTAATACCCTGCTTGGGATCAAAACTCCTTAAAAACTATCAAATTCCACCCAAAAATTGTGCAAAAATCCCTGTCAAGCAGACGCTGAATAATGAGTTTGTGCGCGAGACTCCCGCGCGCTCGAGCTGCTGCTCCTGAAGAAACTTTGAGCTGAAACATTTTCATCACATCCGGATTCCGATGATCACAACCAGCTGCATTCAGATGTTCCAGCCGAGGCTGTGGATTGTTCGTGAAGTGAGACTGTTTATAAATGAGTATGTCTGTCTCTCAGACATGCAGGTATGTTTACCTAGCGATCTGAAGGAGGAGGTCAGATTGATTTCTGTTGTTCCCAAAAATGTGCTTTTGAATGCGTCGAAACAGTTGATGTAGCCTGACTATAACTACCATCCTTGACAACTGCCTCGTATTAGTTAAATAAATAAACACATAGCCTACATACATACATAAATCACTTCTTTTATTGTGAAGTTTTCTATTGGGTCTAACTGACTGAGCATTTTCTTACTTTTTGCAGTTGTGAAAATGACTCCTTATTTATGATAACTGGCTATGATGAATATTAACAGTCTCTTTAATAAATCTACACTCAAAGAACATGTAGCCTACAGTATCTGTGTACCATTTTTTGAATTATGCACTGCATTGTGTTTTATGGTTGAAGGAATATATAGCTATAACTGCAATGGATAATGCCTAAATTCATTAATGAGCAAGGCACTTAACTCAGGTTAGGAGTTTTCCATTATGAGGAGAACAGCAGATTTCTATTGCGATTGCATCAACGCTTACTCAGTGTCTTTAAAACCTTTACATTCTCAGCTGTCTGAAATCTGCACGCATACATACACAAAGAGCCCTCAACTGATTCAGTCCATTCTCGTGGTGGCCTTGCTGGTGGATAAAGCCTATGAGCATGGAAGTGATTGATGTGAAATATGCCCTCCTCATTGACTGGGTGAACTCCATTTTCTGCTCCTAATACAGAAATCACTCCAGGTCTGTGGCATAATGATTTACGATGAATCTGTGTCAATGTTGAACTCACAAACCCCACCTAATCCATCTTGCAGAGACCCTCCTCGCTGCCGAGAAATGCTGCATTCTCCATTTATAAGCGTTGAATCTATTACCCCACTGATTGGTAATAACTTTCGGCCTTTGCGCCCCTTAGACAGTAATTACTCGGATACTGATGCTCTTTGAGACCCGGCACCAAAGGTAAAACTCGGCATCAGCAGGGCTTAGTTGACCCACCTTGCTTTCAAAGTTATCATTTTAAAAGTTACAACTATATTTAAGGAACAGTTGACTGGAAAATGAAAATTATGTAATTATTTCAACCAAGAAAGTATTTCGGGTGTGAGAAACAGATGAAAATTAAATCATTATTTCCTTACAATATTTTCCAAATCTAAGTCATATGGACTACTTTAATGAGCTGTTGAGACATGAGTAAAATAGCAGAAGTTTCTATTTTGGGTGAACATTTCCTTTGTAGAAAGAAAGTAGAAAAAACACTCTACAGTCTTAAAAATAAAGGTTCTTTTTTTGGCCGCTATGGTTCAATGAAGAACCTTTAACATCCATGGAAGCTTTCCATTGCACAAAAGGTTCTTTATAGCTTAAAAAGGTTTATTAAAAGGATTATTAAAATGTTCTTCACACTTCACATTCTCTCTTTTTTAAGAGCGTAGTTTCCTAAAAGCTAAAATCAGACATTCCCACTTGAATATTTCATTGTGTTTTGTTCACACGGGACAGCAGTTCTATGATTTCCTGTGTATTCCGTGGTGACGCCTCTGACAAACATTTATCTTGTGTTAAATCATGCGCTTCTGAGCCGGAATAAGGAACTGAAGTCACAGTGAGCGCGTGAAGCCATCATGTCATGTCACTGTTATGTCAGTAAAGCATCTGTCAGAGTCACATTTCAGAGGAAAGGGGAAACGTCTCTATTGACTTAATCTGTTTGTGTGGCAGGATGCCTGATTGCTGAAACACTGCCAAATCACCCTGGGTAATCCTGCTCGATGGAGTCCCACCGAACGCTGGGGTTCACAGTGCATGCATGCAAGAAAACCGCCTGTCACCACAACAACATCGCTGACAAAAAGCCATCTACCGTGATTTAGTAAATATTTGAGCTATCACAGCAGGCATGGAGGAGGAACAATCGGCAAAGAAAAAAACAAACCAGTATTCAAAACTTGACCATTTTTTAGGAAGCTACACTGACCCAACAGCCACTTAAAGGATTAGTTCACTTCAGAATTCAAATATCCTGATCATTTACTCACTCTCATGTCATCCTTCAGTCTGAAAAGAAAGTAAGAAAACATTCCAGGATTTTTCTCTATATAGTGAACTTCAACGGCTACCAGCAGGTTGAAGGTCCAAATTGCAGTTTCAATGCAGCTTCAAAGGGCTCTACACGATCCCAGCCGAGGAATAAGGGTCTTGTCTAGCGAAACGATCTGTCATTTTCTAAAAAAATAGAAAATAAAGAATTATATACTGTTAAACCACAAATGCTCGTCTTGCACTACCTCTGCGATGCGCCACGCATTACGTAATCATGTTGGAAAGGTCATGTGTGACGTAGGCGGGCATTTGTAGTTAAAAAGTATATAATTTTTAATTTTTTTAGAAAATGACAAATTGTTTCGCTAGATAAGACCCTTATTCCTCAGCTGGGATCATGTAGAGCTCTTTGAAGCTGCATTGAAACTGCAATTTGGACCTTCAACCTGCTGGTAGCCGTTGAAGTTCATTACATAGAGAAAAATCCTGGAATGTTTTCCTCAAAAACCATCATTTCTTTTCGACTGAAGATAATAAGATATAAACATCTTGGATGACATGGGGGTGAGTAAATAATCAGGAAATTTGAATTCTGAAGTGAAATAATCCTTTAAAACTGTTCTTTGAGTGACTTTCACACTGCAAAGTAATTAGCATATGAATAACGGCATACACAGAGATCTTACGAGTACGAGAAGTGATATGCATATGCTCAGAGATCCGCCCACTGAAGTAGCTGCAGTGTTTAGTGCGAGCACGATGTAAGGTACCCACTTTGAAGTTGGCGATTTCCTCAACTTCTAGATTGGCTTCGCAGAGAAAACTGTGCCACTCAATTATACCTGTTATTCATCAAGGAGAACAAATTGCTCCAAGCAGGCAGGCAGGCAGGGAGGGTTACCTGTAGCTAACAAAAAGGCGCAGGAGGCCCCTTGTGGAGCGCCGCGACTCGGCTCTCTGTGTTCTTACCATTTGGTTTTTGTTATGGAATTAAAATTTCACACCAAATGGGTAGAAGGAAACGTGGTGGAATAGGAAACCTGTAATTAGCACTAATGAGCTTATTCTTGGGGTCTGTGATTGGAATAAAAATGGGAGACTTACTGATTCTTTTCCCATCTCGACTTTAATGGCCAGCAAAAGAAAGGTGTCACTTTGAACCATGGCACAGCCACAATGCACATCAGTAACTGATCAAATCTTCAAAGAAAGCTTGCAGAAGTCTCAACTGAATGAAAAAAAAACTTAATAAGTCCCGCTTTGAAGCCGAGAGAAATCCCCCCTACTTCTCAAGCGGACCGTGAAAACTGGACGAACCCTGGCGACCTGGATGATTAATGGCGTTTGGGTTATTTTTGACCCTTTTTTTTTTTTTTTTTTTTTTTTTACAGATTCATACTTTTTTTTTTTAGCTCACTCTGATCAACATGCCAATGGCACTTGTCCGTTTTATCAGCATGGGAGATGTTGTTTCAGTCGTGCTAAGTCAAGGGACATTATCAGGGCAGCGCGAAGGTGGCACGGATAAATAAACTCATTAAAACAACAGGCCTCATGATTAACGATGTGTAATTGCTTTGATAGAAATGAAAACAAACATCATTTATAGCAAGGCGAGAGAGAGAGAGTTAGAGGCCGAGAACAGTGGGGCGGCTTGTATACGCTAACGCACATCTGGAAGGAACTGTTCAACCACTGAAATATGCAGGTATAATCAGTAGCAAATGTCCACACTGACATTTTTCAAGCTCATAAATATGTATCTCTCAAATAAAAGGAATGTTGTTTTATCTGGGCCTGGGAGTTATTAAGTAACTTATAACATATTTTAAAATAAAAGGCCATCACAGTGTCTGCTAGGAAGCGCAGACAGGAGGCTGGAGCGTGCAGTCGCGCAGTCGTACACGTGAACAGCTGCGAAATAGCTAACAGGCTGTGATCAAAGTACTGAGCCATATGCAGCCAATCTGACCCAGTTGACATTTCACTAACAACCTAAAATATATGTCAAATTATCCAGTCTGTCGCAATACCACAGGTTTGCTTTTAAGAACGTGGGTGTTCATGTATATTGAAAGCGAGAGCTCTTGGAAAGGAACATGGAGTGGGAAGACTACTTTCTGAAAAGTCAACAAGAAATCAAAAACAATCCTATTAACTTTCTAAATACACACTTCTGATCTTACTGTGCCAGATTTATCAGTATATATTATCCCATTTAACATTTATACTTTATTTAACTAATTTAATTTAGCAAGTTCTTGCATTCCCTGGGAATGCATGACCTTGGTGTTACTCTGATAATGTGTTAATAGTCGAAAACTCCCTCAACTTGCACACTATCATGGTTCTGTTCAGTTAGTTTCTTTTTCATGGACTTTTAGTTTGTTACCTTCAGTCACTAGTGCTTCCTTTGTTTAGTTTCCCACCACAATCTGTCACCATGGACACTATCCCAGTCATCACAGCTGTTTGTCATATGAGTTAATTATCTATGTATTTAAGTTCCCTGGTTTCTGTTCATTATTGTCGGGTCTCGTCTTCGTTTGGATGTGTGTTTCGTTCCTCTGTTCCTGTGGATTTATTAAAGATTGCCTTGTATTCTTCATCTTCGTGTTTGCGTGAGTTATACCAGCACAGTCCCTGACACACGCATGCATGACTTCATGGTTATATTTTTTTTATAGAAAAAAGACACAGAATGCATTTTTGCACAGCTTTTCTATGTTTTTCTTGCTCAAAAAAGGAGTCTAAAATAAGTCCAAAGCCATGAGTACAGCAGTCTCTAGGATGTATAAACATTCAAGGCCTAACAGGCCTTTTACTTTGTTTGTTTTTGCTCTGCCAATAAAAATAGCTCCAAATGAAGTCACAAGCAGTTGCATCATCAAAAAATTGCAACTTGCAACACACAGGTATGTGGTGTTTTGTCCGTGAATGAATGATGTTTTTTTAACGAATCGACTGAGTGAACAATTCAATGACTCTCCTCATAAAAGGCTTGTTCGAGATGCATGAGCGCTGTGCAGACTGATCAGCGTATGACATCAAAGTACCACAAGAGTGATTCAAAAGCATAAGGAGTCGTATGCTCTCCAAACGATCTCGCGGTACTTTGATGTCATACGCCGATCGATGCATCTCGAAAAAGACTAAAAAGTCACTTATTTCGTTCCTGAATGAATCAGCATTTTTGAATGAATCAGATTCATATGACTCACTCATAACGACAGTCACTTTGTCGCCACCTTCTTGTGTAAAAATTTAATCTGCTATGAAATCAACCTTGTGTCCCTAAAAAATGTATGTTGACTTGATTAGATTATTTTTCTGGCCACATTTACATTTATGCATTATGCAGCATGACTTACAATATATTCCAGGTATACATTTATCAGTTTATGCATTCACTGGGAATCGAACCCATGACCTTATCATTGCTAATGTAATAGAGTGGTGCAGGGATTAAGTCGAAATCCAGAAGATTTATTCACCGCTCGGTTCCATTGAGATTTTTCTATAGGGATTTAAAATGGGGGTTTTCAATTTGAGTTACATAAAGCCTGTGGTAAACGTAACTTTTTCAAGGTTTATTTTTGGTGTTTTTGCCTTTATTATGACAGGACAGTAAGTTGACAGGAAGCGAAGTTGGAGAGAAAGAAGGGACAGAATAGGGAAAGGTCCACGAGCCAGGACTCGACCTCGGGATGCTCGAACTCGGGATGTCGGCGCGCTGCCCACGAGGCTATTGCACCGACATGGTAAACATAACTTGACAATACTTTGACGTTTTGCTCTACAATGCAAGGCTTTATTTTACTTATAAATTGAAAAACCCCATTATAAAACCCCATTTGAAAATCTCGAAGGAACCTCTGGCGAATCCTGTACGACTCTATAGCCTAAATACTGTTTGAACTATGTAAATGCCCTATATGTGTTTTGATACACCTTAATATCTCTGTACATTATTATCATAATCTATAATAAACTTGCTATGTTAATATTGTTGTTCTAATCTCAGTTGTTTATTGTGACTCACAAATGTGGATTTAACATAAACATTAGTTGGTATCATGGGTCGCTACAGGCAGGGGGTGGGCGGCATTTATTCCAGGCATACGTGATGCCCCATATTCACACTGTCCTGTACTAAGCCACCTCACGCTGAGCATACATACCCTCGAGCCCTGTTAACCCACCCCTGGGTAACTGCAGATCAGTCGGGACACACACGCGCACGCACGCATGCTCCGGCGAGAAGCCTCCATGCATTATTGAAATACGGCGCGAGAACACTAGCATTTCTACCCACTCTGATTAATTTAATGCTCTCCCTAAGTCCAAGATTAGGCTCTGGCATAGGTCGTAATTAAATATTGAAAATACGAAAGTGCAGGAATATTCAATTCTTTTTAAAGAAATCAGAGTTTTCATTTACCTCATGTGGTGGCAGCCTCGGTCACCTGCCGAGAGAGAATCCACACCACATCACCAGATGCATGAAGCCGGGTTTGGCGAGGCCGTGCCTTTAAATTGAACCCCCCGTTTCGATTTATGGAACGGGAGTCAAATATTTATCCAGTTGATGAGGCAAACGCAGCGTGCCGCACTGACAATAATTAAAATCCGGCCCAGACAAAGGTGAACACCTGATCATTTCTAATAGTTGTATTCGTGTGGTCAGGCCTAGCGCTGTTGGTTTGAGTAGCTGCCTACTAGAAGTGTGAAGCAGTCTGAAGTGTATTTACAATACAGTAAACACAGCATGTTGGGCCCGACATTTGTCAGAGCGAATGTTTCTGTGTGGTTCGCCTTTATTAAACAGTTTAAATCACCTCGTACAGGCTATTTAACAAACTCAAGTCACCCACTTAAGAGCAGAGCTTTGGAGCGACTGTGAGTAAGGGGAGGATGGCTCTTTCATCTTATTGCTCTTTTAATTTCCTCTCCTCCTCTTCAGAATGTGAAGAACAGCTTTGACTTCAAAACGGCTGGCGGACTGGTGCTGTATGTGTGAGCAGAGAAAACCTGTAGGATATTAGGTTAGATTTTGTAGTAACTTCATAATCTGCCAATTGTCTCACAAAATAGAAGAGGATAATTATAAGGTAAATTCTCAACTCATGTTTTGTTCACAATGTTCCCTTAAAAGGAATGTCCTCAGATTCAATAAAAGTTGTCCTCAGAATTCCTGTGAGCTGTTTGCTGTTGAGTTTGGTCAGGTACTGGTTTTAGGTTAGTATGTATGCATGTCTGTTCTGTATGTATGTGGTACTTACCTAAGTCCTGCTGAGAGACCCTCCTTTCTTTGACAGAGAGAAAGTTTGACGCTCAAACCCTCTGAGAGAGCAAAAAGAGAAATCAATCAGACACCACATTGCTCTCACTCTTTTTCTTTGTGGTCTATATGCTCAAAACACAAATTCAATCAATCGATCGATCAATCAATCGATCAGTCATTTGTTTGTTTGATCGATTGATTGAATTTGTGTTTTGATTGATCGATCATTAATCGATCATCAATCAATCAATCAACATCCAGGTCACATTTTACCCCAAAAACCTCATAACAAAATAAATAAATACATTAATATATAAAACAAAATATATGCAATATTTATGTAAATAATTAAATATGTAAATATAAATATGCATATACATAATATACATATACCATACATAAATATAAGATAAAATATAAATACTGTATATTAATAAAACATTATATAAAATTATATATAAACATATGTCAAAAATACAATTAAAAATACCATGTTGTTTTTTGAATTACAGTAATGAGAATTGGATATTTTATTTTAATAATGAAAAAATCTTAATAGGTTCTAAAAATTGATTTAATTTCTGAGTGAAATATTCTTCAATCTAGATGGATAAGTCTGAGTGTTTTCTCTTCCAATAAACATTTGAAACATCAGACTGTGTGTGTCTTATATTTATTTCTGAACTTTTCGGTGGCGTACAGTTAAACATGTCCTTCCAAATGTCATATCTAAGCCAGGGACTAGCCGCATCATGGCATGGCACGAGAGATGCGTGTTAAAACGAGGATTCCACAAATCACAGATCAAAGTTGTCTAATTATGTAAATCAGGAATTCTCCAAATGTCAGCATTAGGAAAGAGGATTAGGATTTGCCATGGTAAATGATAAATTACCTATCAAGCAGACAAATCAACAAAAATGCTGCTAATATAACACATATTTGGTCTCCACAGTCAGAGTGAGGCGGGTAAGTTATCAAATAAACACAGTGAAATGTATTTCATCACAGTTTAATGGTAGAAAAGCAAATACTATCAGTCCAGTGAAAGTGGTTCTGTTATCATTTGAGACCCTGACAAAACCTGTGAAATCTTAACCATAAAGAGTTCCCAGGAAAAGATGCTCTACCTTCAAACAGAAACTACACATGACAAAACAGCTGTTGAGATGTTATCAAATGTCAGCGGAATGCAAATTTGGCGAAGCTTTCTCCACAGATGGCAACAGCAGCCAAGAATCTGACCAGTTTTCCCAGTTCCTCTGAAAGACAGGCCACTGTGCTGCAGACACGGAGCGCTGGGCTTATGGGACCTGCATGTTCATTGATTTTTTTGCATTGATGTCCAGCCAACAACAAATAAAACACAATCAAATAACTCATGACTGCTTACCCATGATACTAAGGGTGTCAAATTTATGAGGGCATATGACACCACCCTTTTAGAATGTGTCTGTGTGCGTTATGGTTTTAGAGTCAACTCATCATGTTTATGAAATCTATTAACAAGGAAACTGATGTCTACTACAGATAGGCTACTGATGTCAGCTACTGTTTTGAAAGCAAGTTACTTCAGGGGTAAATATGTTTTTTATAGGCATAAATAAAAATAATTATCAAATGTGATAACTTTGTGAGTTAATCAGAGCTGTATTTTGGTACAAACACGTGGGATTTGGATGAATAAATAAATAAGGTTACAGTATTAAACAATACAGTTAGAATCAAATACAGTGGACTCGAATCTGTGAATCATTTTTGTGATTTGGTTTATTTACACAAACTGTCGAAATGAACTCGTCTTTCCGATGCTACATATAAAAAGAACGGATATTACAACTAATAGTTTCACCTAAATGAATCGAACATGACATGTAACAAACCGTTTTGGAATGAATCAGACTTTCCAACAATGAAATAGGGGACTGTTATCAGGACGAACCGCAACATATGAAAATGAGCCATTCGGAGTGAGTTGGACTCTACAGTGTGACTCTCCAAACTGTTTAGGATAAGCTGGTTCTCAGAAATGAATCGGAATTTCAAACGCTACATATGAAAGATAGGATCATTTAGGATGAACCGATTCACTAAAATTAATCGGATACTATGATCCGTTTCACTACAATGAAACCTATTTTCTAGAGCTAAATATAAGCGTGAGGACCATGAATCAATTCACAAGAATGAATCAATTACTACATGATAAAAGAAGGAAAGAAGGAAAGAAGGAGGGGGGGGGGCATTTAGGTGAGTATTCCTTCTTCTTAGATATTAAAGTCACCATGAAATCAAAATGGACAATTCTTGTTTTTCATGCAATATTACAGTATATAAATCATACATATGTGCACATAATTTTTATTATTTCTTACAATCTTTAATCATACTAACGTCCCCTCCCTCTTGCAGTGACATCTCTTTTCTACTCTGATGATGCGTTTACTGGCGCGAGGGCGGGACAACCTGTCACTCACATAAGATCAACCAATATCAAACCACAACCATCCAATCAATTCCCAATGGACAAAATCAAGTCTCACCCTACATTTTTTCTTGTTCAAGAAGCCATTTCACTCAGATATACATCACAATAGGGAAGAAAGGACTATTGCAACTTCTATTTCATGTCAACCTTTAAAACATGATGTAGCATATAGTCATGCTACGCTGCTACTCATAGCTTGTTGTTATGAATGAATGAACAAACGAATGAATGAGTACTGTTTTTCAGGTACAAATGGTACTATCATTCTGTAAATAAAATTATAATCTTGTTTAGTGAACATGATAAAACAAAATCAGTATCGCAACCAGCTTTGTATATGACATGACACCACAAAAAAAATCCTGCCAATCAGGCCATAAATAAAGGATATGTTCTCCAATAGCTCTACAGAAGTCTGTACTATAGTGTTAATAAGTGCAGAGCAGCAAACCCAGGCTTGTGTGTTTGTGCCTGGTCTGTCTGTTCTGAAATTCCTGAGATCCACTGTAGCGTCATGAATAAAAAACATCCCTCTTGCCTGCAGGTCTGTGGTGTTACTCACCTCCACGCAAAACACACCGGAATAAACTTGAGACAGAACAAAACATTTGATATTACACCCCATTTGCATATCATTAGCAGAGCAGGGACCACCACCCCCTATGGGTTACTCGCTTATAAATATATTTAAATATATAAATATCATGAATACATTAATTGATATTGCCCTCACATCCTCAAAAATGCATTGCCGCCATTGTATAGCTATTTCTCCCGGGAATAAAATGACATATTTGCAAAATCTCAGTCAGACACAAAAAGCACTGAACAAGATTTTGTTGGTGTGTTTTTCTACTTTTATCATACTCATGCTGGAATCTGACTTAAACCAGGCTACTTTTTCTATTTTTGCGGTTCACAGGACAGAGCAATTACATCAGCGTCTTCAAGCCTGAAGACGTGAGCATGGCTCGGGGCGAACACCTGGCTGTGGTTACAGCGGTGGTTGAAGGGCAAAGCGTGTATGTGTGTGTAGAGGAGAGATACACAGCCACTCTGATCAACTCTCTCACAACCTCAGAGAAGCCCTCAGAAACTCTTATCACATTCGATTAATATTACAACCCTTCAGTTATGAGACAAGAGGCCACCCAAGTTTCCCATAAGGCCTCTAGTTTAGCACTGCTGGCCTGTGTCTCACTGTTCTGCTGGAGTAAGTGTGTGTCTGAGGAGCGAGAGTGAGATGTGTCACCCTTCCTGTTTCCGTTTCAACTGCTTGATGTGCAATATCCTGGAGATTATGTTTCAAAACAAAACAACACAAAATATTTGCAGAAATGCAATTATCAGAAGCCTAAATATATTTCTTATCTGTATCTATAGTCAGTATAGTCTGAATATTAATAACATATCCTTATAAGATAGATTTGATGCCTGAAATGTATAAATGAATCTAATTTGTGCTCATATGCATTCAAACATAGCACCTTAAGAGATTTTCACCAAGTTTGACTTCAGTGAAGCTTGAAACGGTGTTGCTTTATGCATGTCTCGCAGCCATTTGTGATACACCAGGTGGAGCAATTGCAAGTTAATAATTACATTAATTTTGGTCTGTTTCACACAAAAAGCTTCCTTAAGAGTTGTAATATAATGCATAAGTCATATGGACTATGTTTATAGTGCTTTTTTTAGAAAATTTTTGGATGTTGACTGCCTCTGGTTACTATATGCTTTTGTTGTATGGAAAAGAGCTTTGTTTCCAGTACTCACAATTCCAAGTGATTTAGAAGTAAATGAATTTTCATTTTTGGGCAAACTTCTCTGTTAAGGACAGCTTATAGGAACACTTTCTTATAAGTGACAAGTTTGTTGGCCCCTGTGTGACCTCGCTATCTAAGCCTGTCATGTGACCGTGATTCATCCAATCCCCTGCCAGCTTTCATTGTTACTTGTTGCTAGCGCTTTGCTGCCTAGCTCCACTTAGCCAATTAACAGTAAAATAAAGCCAAACAGATTTGAGCTGATAAATCTTTAATGGTACGAGGGATTTTACACAAATGCACACTTGACAGTGCTAATTTAAAATAAATACTGAGCTTGATTAAAAATTCCCCCGGCTGATAGAAGATAAATGTTTAAATAATTTATCAGATTTAATTGACATGACTGCGATGTTGTAAACAGAAATGTTTTGATGTTCTTAATGTATTTTGACACCATGGCTTCTTGGGCCAAATCCAAGAGAGAAACGCAGAAAAAAAAAAAAAAAAAAAAAAGTGAGACAGCCGAGAAAGTGGTGAAGGGACGTGTGTATATATGCATGCAAATGTGTGTGTGTGTGTGTGTGTCTAGCTGTCTGATTCATAAGCTAGCTATGCACTGTGTAAATGAACTTTTGCTCATCTGTATTTACATATTTTGAGTATAAGCTGTACCGTTGGGCATTTTATAATGAGTAATTATGAGAAAAAAGATGAAAGGATAGGGAGAAGAGGACGAAGAAAGAAGGGTAAGTGAGATGAAATGTGAAGAGAAGAGAACCATAGATATCTATGGGTACAATATGCATCATTGATATTGAAAACCTCCATTTTCACAGTTCACACTATCCCGTGAAAACAAATTTATCCAATTGGGAGAACTTCGAAAAGCTCAGTTTTCGCATGACAAATCCACCATCTCAGAATGGACTAAAGGCTGAAACATAGAGAAAAAGATGCGTTTCAAATGTATACAGATAAATGAAGATGTACTGTAGCCTTAAACACCCTAACTAACAAAAATATGTTCTATGAAGGTGTTCAAAATGACCAGTGTTTTAAATACTTTAAAAAAGTTTTTTCTTGGTTATGCAAACGTTCCACAAACATTATGGGAGCGTTACTTTTGAAAGTTCTCTGAACGTTCTCAAACAAGTAGTAACATTTTTAAAAAATGTTAGACGAACATCCAACTAAAACTATGTATAAATAATGTTTTTGTTCTAACGTTTTAAGAATATTATTAAAGACCAGATAACTTTGAACAAACATTCTATTAACGCAGGACAAAACCACCATCTCAGTGTGGATGGAAGGCCAAAAAATAGAGAAATGTATCCTGATTAATGTAGACGTAGCCTTAAACACCCCAATTAATAAAAATATGTTTTATGAATGTTCTTCTAACATTCCCATTAAGTTATGAAAGCGTTCTGAATGTTCTCTGACTGTTCAAAACATCTAAATGTTTTAAAACCATTTTTTCTTGATTATGTGAACATTCTGCCAACATTTTGAGAATATTACTTTTTAATGTTTTCTGAAACAAGTACACTGTAAACCCTAATACTCGAAATAATTGGTTTGAGTAGAAACCAATTAGTTCAATCAAATCAACTTTTACGAGTATTTAGAACTTTCCTTTTCTTTTGGGTTAAAAAAACTGATCAGTAAAAATTGCGTTCCGGGGGGTAAAATCAGCGTTTATGGAGAGGTTCCCGGGTAAAATTCGCATTCCAGGTGCTAAATACTGTGCTATGTGGGGTTGCTTCAACCCGCAGACATGAAAACATCTTGGCAACATTGCTATACTTATGCTAATGCTATCAAAGCATTGTGTTACCAATTAGAAAGGTAGCATTTGTTGAATAAGCTAGTTAAAGTTAGCCATATTTCCACTACTAAAAATATTTACTTTGAGATTACATGATAATATTAAGTTAAATGTATGGATTAGCTTACTCAAATATTTCAAGTTAAGAGCAATTAATGTATGAGCACAAAATAAAAATCTGCTTAAAAGTTTAAGTTAAAATAAAGTTCTGCTTACTTAAACTTTACATTCCTTAACTTTTTTCTGTAACTGATTACCTCAAATTTTTTCAGTTCTGCCAACTTATTCGGGTTAACACATTTCAGAAAAATGTTCCATGTACAATGTATAAACAATGTTTTTGTTCTAATGTTTTAAGAACATTATTAAAGACCAGATAACTTTGAATGAACATTCTATTAACCTTACTGGAAGAACGTTTGTTCGTAACTTTCAGAGAACCTTGCCTGAACGTTCTGAGAATGTTCCCTTTAACAGTATACAAGCTCTGAGCGTGCTTCAGGCAAACGGTCTTCAGGTTGACCCCGGAAAACCCACACTAAACACATAGATGTTCATTCTCAACATGAGCACATCTACTCACCGTCATCCAGCAGGGCAGGCCGCGGGGGGATGATGTGACATGAAGCTTCCTGAGACGCTGATCTCAAACCCACGAGTGGCATGTCAACCAGCTTCCATCCCAGATAAGACTCATCGGAATGCTGGTAGAACGGCTGCCGATGTCCGCCAAGCAAACATCTCATCTATAAACAAACACTCTCACTCACCACTATAAATGAATACATCAAAATTTGATGGAACGGCCATGTTGCAGATCCACGACCCACAGCGAGACGTGCCATGATACAATGTATACCAGCATACATGAATAGCAAACAAGAGGGTTGTGTTCACCACACTCTGTTGACTGAATTTTTAAAGATGTTTTTGGGATTTGACACAGGCGTGACAGGGAAGCGCGAAGGCATACATGCTAACCCAAGCGTTCTGACCTGGTAAACAGAGAAGATTTGAGGGGTGGAGCACTAAATCTCAGTTTCAAAGCCACACGGATCACATTGAGTTTACTGAAAACGCAGCGTTTTTTGTACTCAGTACCTGCGCAAAAGAATGTCTGCTTTGTGCTGACATTACAACGCAAGATAGTTTATTGTGCCCCGTCGTCCCGCACATCAAAGGCAGACGACGCCTTTAAATGAAGTCGCCCAAGTGGCGGAGCTTTTTATTAACTTCCAATCAATAAACATGCAGTCGGGGCGAGAGGTAATCAGGAAACACTGCCAAATAAGCTGACAATGAATCAAAGCCGCTGCTCGGAGGCAACAGCTAAATCCTAACAAGCAGTTTATTACCGGTAGCTGTTACTGACATTAGTCAAAACCAAGAAAGATAAAATAGAATAAGGAATGTGATGCTGGGAAAGCGCCCACGGGCTGCGTGTTCCTCGCATGCTTTTGATAACTGCACGCCTCCTCTTTGATATGATAACAAATATAAATTGTTTAAAAACATCAAATGCGTGGGAAGTCGGGGCCCACGCTTCTGCGGAACACTACGAAAAACTCAAGGTGCTGAAAGTTACTCTGTATTAGCTGTTTATCTGCAAAAGTTTCCCAACCTCATCAACTGGTCCAGAATTGCTCTCTCTCTCTCTCTCTCTCAAACCAGTCAATAAGTTTTTTAATGCTAAACATTTTCTGAGAAAAACCTAAGTGCCACCTGCCCATACAAAAGTTGCTGCTGTGATGCTAGGGTATTGTAGGGAGTTGCATGTGGTTGCTAGGGTATTCTGGGTAATTGCTAGGGCATGCTTAGTTTCAGCTCAAAGTCCGAAACTTCTCTGTACATTCTGGCATAATGTATCAGTATCTCTGCTGGTGTGTCAGACAGTGTGAAGAGCTTGTTAAACTCACTCCAGGTTTAACCTCAGGTGCAGGGGCAGCTTGAAATCCAGTCTGCTCTTGTTCAGGGGTTTGTTGTTTCAATCCTGAGCTAAACTGAAGCAGGAGTTATTAAAGGCGTGTATGGTGGATGGTGTGTGTGTGTGTGAGAGAGAGAGAGATCCATATGCCTCTGGTATACTAAGAAGATGCTACTGAGAAAAAAAAAAATCTCATCCAAATAATTTTCTTGCCCCACAGGCAGTTACATGCAAATAAGAGATCAAAAGCGTGTTGGATGAAAAAAAAAAAGCAGATTGGTGTGAATATCATCAGGCAGTGGACTACATGCACTGGAGAAAAATGATGCTAATGCTCACTGACCAGGTACAGAGAGAGAGAGAGAGAGAGAGAGAGAGAGAGGCAGGAGAGCTCTTCACTTGAAACCGCAGCATCTTTGATCAGGACATACAACCACATATACGGGCACCACATTTCCTTGATGTAGGTTCAGCATCCCAAAGTAAGGATGTGAGACTTTTTTTCTTTTTCTTTTTTTTTTTTTATAAAACACATAGGCCAACACATGTATTTAACCATGTAAATGAGGACATATCATAGACTTCCTTTGTTTTCATTTAAAGGTAATAGACCTTAGTGTAGACAAGATGACATTTTTTCTTGAATGAAAAAGAGGCTGTAATCATTCTTAGATGTATGTAGTATGCATACTATGTATGTAGTGTATATATATATATATATATATATATATATATATATGTATATAGTAGAGCGGTCAAATCGATTAAAAGCGACTAATCGCATCTAAAAGTTTGTGTTTACATAATATATGTATTATATATATATTTATATATATATATATATATATATATGTATATGTATACTGTATGTATGTATGGATGTGTATGTGTATGTATATGTATATGTATATGTATATGTATATATTTATATATATATGTGTATATTATATATATATATATATATATATATATATATATATATATATATATATATATATATATATATATATATATGTGTATATATATATATATATATATATATATATATATATATATATATATATATATATATACAGTGCTCAGCGTAAATGAGCACACCCCCTTTGAAAAGTAACATTTTAAACAATATCTCAATGAACAAAAACAATTTCCAAAATGTTGACAAGACTAAGTTTAATATAACATCTGTTTAACTTATAACTTGAAAGTAAGGTTAATAATCTAACTTAGATTACGCATTTTTCAGTTTTACTCAAATTAGGGTGATGCAAAAATGAGTACACCTCACTACAAAAACTACTATATCTAGTACTTTGTATGGCCTCCATGATTTTTAATGACAGCACCAAGTCTTCTAGGCATGGAATGACCAAGTTGGCGACATTTTGCAACAGCTATCTTTTTCCATTCTTCAAGAATGACCTCTTTTAGAGACTGGATGCTGGATGGAGAGTGATGCTCAACTTGTCTCTTCAGAATTCCCCATTGGTGTTCGATTGGGTTCAGATCAGGAGTCACTGAATCACTTTCACCCTGTTCTTCTTCAGAAATCCAACAGTGGCCTTAGATGTGTGTTTAGGATCACTGTCATGTTGGAAAAGTGCACAACGACCAAGGGCACGGAGTGATGGTAGCATCTTCTCTTTCAGTATAGAGCAGTACATCTGTGAATTCATGATGTCATCAATGAAATGCAGCTCCCAGACACCAGCAGCACTCATGCAGCCCCACATAAGGACACTGCCACCACCATGTTTCACTGTAGGCACCATGCATTTTTTTTGTATTCCTCACCTTTGCGATGCCATACAGTTTTGAAGCCATCAGTTCCAAAAACATTTATCTTGGTTTCATCACTCCAGAGTATAGAGTCCCAGTAGTCTTCATCTTTGTCAGCATGGGCCCTGGCAAACTCTAGGCGGGCTTTTTTTAGGAGAGGCTTCTTTCATGGACGGCACCCATGTATGCCATTCCTCTACAGTGTACGCCGTATTGTGTCACAGAAAATAGTTTGGCTTTCTACTTCTTTAGATAACTGCAGTGAACTTGCATGCCGATTTTCTTCAACCCTTCTCATCAGAAGACGCTCCTGTCGAGGTGTTAACTTCCGTGGACGACCTGGATGTCTCTGTGAGATGGTTGCAGTTCCATCTTTTTTAAATTTTTGTACCACTTTTGCTACAGTATTCTGACTGATAAGTAAAGCTTTGCTGATCTTCTTGTAGCCTTCACCTTTCTGGTGTAAAGAAATTATTTTCTTTCTCAGGTCTTGTGACATTTCTCTTCCATGTGGTGCCATTGCTGACAGCATGAAATGGGAAGGGGTTTTAACACCCTTTTATAGTCAACTGTCTGCTGGACACCTGTGTAATGAAGAATTAGACTCACCTGTGGTTGAATTATCGTTAAATTAGACATTTGTAGTCTAAAATTTAGCTTTGCTCCAGAGACTTTCAGTGGGGTGTACTCATTTTTGCATCACCTTAATTAGAGTAAAACTGAAAATGTTGTTCTCTAAGTTATATTATTAACCTTAATTTCATGTTATAAGTTAAACAGATGTTATATAAAACTTAGTCTTGTCAACATTTTGGAAATTGTGTTAATTGAGATATTGTTTAAAATGTTACTTTTCAAAGGTGGTGTACTCATTTACACTGAGCATCTCTCTGTTTCATTACACCTTCCAAATCATGATGTTTGGATATTTTGAACATCATCACGCTGAAGGGAAGACAGAAGTTAAAAAGCATCTTCACAATATTACATATATAGTGATATATATCATCCGGTCAAGGTCAATATATATATATATATATATATATATATATATATATATATATAGACCTTGACCAATTTTTTATCAAATGTCAGAATGAAAAAAAAGCTGCAAGAATTTGTAACTTCACTCTCTAGTTAGTAGTGACTATTAAAATGTTAAGGCAGTAACCTCTCACAGCATCAGTTTCAATCACAAAATCACAAATTAAATGAAAATGGTGTACTGACTGGTGTTATAAAGACAAACCTAAAGAAATCTTTTGTAATTTTAGAATAAAAAAATATTATTAATTTTTACAATTAAGGTACATTCAGAGTATAGCTTATCATTTACTATACATTTAAGACACTAGATTTTTCCCTGATCATACTTGCTGTGAATGGTACATAATACATGACCTTGACCAGAGGTCACTATAAATGTCAGCTGATTTGCATATTTAACATCTAACATTTCATATATGAATACTACAAATAATAAAAGCTATTTTATTTAGCTCCAAAGGAAAAAAAAATCATGTGATTAATTCTGCTCTAAGAGTACTGTTAATTGAAAGATTTCTGCATGTATAATTTAATAAGATGTACATTTGAAATCTTATTAATGTGATGTTCTAGGGCACAGGCAAACCCTGTGTATGCATTGAGACACCCGAAAAAAGCGAGTTAATTTTGCTGGAGAAAAGATATTTGCTTTAATCTCTATGGAGTCATGCCATTTAAATCCTCCAGTCATGGCGCGTGAATGCCAGCTATCCAGAGCAGCGCGAGAGGGTTCATCCGGCTGGATTAGAGACACATCCAAACGCACGGCGGCATTTTTAACACTGGTCAGCAGAAGCATTGAAAAAAATTCCCACCTCGGGTCGCTGGAAGAAAACGGAAGGCTTTCCCATTTAACATAAACCTTTAATCCATCTCCTCCTGTCTTTTTCACCCTCTCGTTCTCTATCTCTCTCTCTCTCTCCGCACCTTTCCATGCCTCATTATTGCCAATCATTTGAATGCGAGTGCCCACTGTCACCTGCTCTGTAATCTGATTACTTCATGCAAGAATTAGTATGTATATTTAATGCAGGATTTTCTTTTTTTATCCCTCTCTTCTCAATCTTGATGAATGCACCGACAAGTCCGCCAGCGCCATGCTAATAAATGACAGCTGATTTATGCATCTGTATTCTTTTATTTATAAAAAATAGCAAGCCGTCCGATATTCCGATATTAATAATACAAGTGGATCCACTTTGATTAGGCCAGCGCGGCGAGCTGTGCATATTCAGCATTACAATTAAATCTTCTGATGTGAAATAGGAATGACACGCTAATGAAGCGAGCCAGCGAGCCTGAACCAAGACTGTCCAACATCATTATGGGATATCTTAGATGAAGAGTAATTACGCGCGGAACACTGAAATGTCATTAAAAATCTTCAGTAAGTGATTTAACCCACTATTCCTCACTAATGCCAGACTGTTTTTTTCTCCTATTTCCCCCTCCACTCCAGGCCGAGGCTGAACAGAAAGTTCATCTTCAGAAGTTCTGGATGAAAAAAAATATATGCATGGACTTAAGAGAGTGATACAATCGAGTGTCCTAATTTAATTTTAATTCGGTGGTACTGGTGGTATGTAATTGAAATCATTCTTTAATAAATTCTGATGAATTGGCAATTAGGTCGGGGTCTGTTTCCCAAGGTCGGCCTGAAATTGACAGCGCAGGCCCATGAGCCATATTACTCAGGCGTTTTTTAAATATCAAATCTCATATTTTGATGTGGTAAAGTGTTTAATAAATGTTCATTTATTTGATTAGACACTTAATCTGATTTCATTTTGATTTGACAGCAGGGTCTATAAATTATATCTAATCTATATCTATGTAGGCCTACTAAAAATCTAAATTATTATTTAGAATTTTTTACATTTTAACATT
This sequence comes from Hypophthalmichthys nobilis, assembly GCA_037950665.1. Lineage (NCBI taxonomy): Eukaryota > Metazoa > Chordata > Actinopteri > Cypriniformes > Xenocyprididae > Hypophthalmichthys > Hypophthalmichthys nobilis. Next base: position 5,814,324 of record CM075489.1, on the reverse strand, counting down.
TTTTTTATTATTATCAAATAAATGTAAATTGTTATTTTACATTACAATTAATATCACACATATATATATATATATGTATATAACATATACACACATATCTATACACATACATACACACATACACACACATATACAGTATATATATGTATATCTCTATATGTGTATATATATATATATTTAAATATATGTGTATGCATGTTTATATTTATATATACTCATACATACACACACACACACACACACACACATACATATATATACACATACATGTATACACACACACATATATATATATATATATATATATATATATATATACATACATATATAGTTTGATATTAATAGTAAGTTAAAATAACAATTTACATTTATTTGATAATAATAAAAAAGATTTTTAAATAATTTAAATGGGTATTTAAACATACATAATTTAAATGATTTAAGAACAGAATAAATTCTGACCATCAGAATACATATCTGATAGAAATCCCCAATACATAAAAATATAGAAATATATGTAACGGTATGTATCAGTATTTATGACTTTCATTTTTTTTTTTTTTTTCTTTACTTGGAAGTCTAAAAAATGTACCTTACAAATTCACCTGCTTATGTAAATTGCTTTGAATTAAGTATTATTGTGCTATATATAAATAAACTTCCCTCACTATGATGTTATACATTTCTCTTAATTTCACTAATGCTTCTTGTTAAGTTACATTTCATCAAACAATTTTTTATATTTTTAGACTGCTGTAAACATCCACAATAATTCTTGCATTTTAATCCAAATGGTCGTCCGCATCTTTAATGGCTCAGTGATCTGTGATATAATGTGTCAGGGGTTTTTGTGGTGGTGCAGAAAAGCAAATCAGTAATGGGGCCATCCAGGAGACAGGGTGTACACCAGCAACCCTGAGGAGGAGAGACAGAGGGAGACAGATAGACAGAGAGGGAGCTGTCCAACCCAAACGTGCCTTGCAGCCATGCAATTATTTTTTGCAGTGTGTTCCAATATCAACTCGAGAGCAATGCAAATTATTTAAGACACACTTTTTTAGGAGCTGCAATTATAATAATGATGATCTCAATTAGCGTTGCCATTGCCTCGGACTATTTAGCAGGCGATTCTGCAGCCGCAGGCGAGTCCCCAATGGAGAGCAGGAACACAGTGTCAGGGCTGAGTGGAGAGGGACACTTTTGGCCTCTGAATCTATAAACCCAATGATATATATTTTTTTTCAAAATAGCACAATTTTTGATGCCTTTTGCTGAGTGACAACCAAATTAGGCAGTTGTATGTACATACTGCCATATTAAAGATGCAGTCGACTATCATACACAATCATTTCAGCAGGCCTGAAATGTAGATACCAACAAAAATCATGTGTAATGCATTTAAAATGGAAGTCAGTGGGGCATTGCACTAGGACATATGTTAAAATACACACCGTTTTGAAAGTACAGCTGCAAGAATCACAAACATGTTTAAACATGACACTAATATGATAAAATCACTTACATGTACATGTCTGTGTATAGTTATATAACATTTATCAACTTCTTTTTCCTATTTTGCATGATGTGGGACTTTGAATTAATCCCTTTTCTTTCTTTCACATTTACACTTACAGTACAGAATGGCTCTTCATTTCAGCATTCATTTCATGTGTTAGCTATAGAACGGAAGAGAGGCTCTCGGGATTGCGCGTAAACGTCACATCCTTTTTATTTTCCCGGCTAAAACGCCCCGAGTCCTTCTCATAAAAATCAGTCTACAGGCTTTCATAGAAAACCTAGGAAGAAAGGAAGGGTCTCGTTTCTTAAGTTTCGCTGCAAGCTATTCACACATTGGCAATAAAAAAAGCAATTAATACACGAAAATTCTTATATATAGACGCTTTAATGTGTACATGCAATTGTCATTAGTAGTCTATGGCACCAGTGGCTGTTTGTGACAAGACCTCTACCTAAAGAACAAAATGTATGCTGACCTATTTCAGCTCTCTCAGTTCATGTGGAAAAGGCTTGCACCTCTATCCCATTCTTTTATTCATTGCTCTGTAAATAACTCCACTTTATGAAAAGCAGCGAATGTGACTCACGGATACCTCTAACCACAAGCCATTATTATTTCATGGCCTTTGAAAGAGGGGTCTGTAATGTGGCTCACACTTTAATGTCTGCGCTCGCTCTGATGTTGTGTGGTACACAGCGGCCCTTGTTGCACGTTGTGCCATCCCTCACTTGAATTCACAAACACTTCCAAGTGCATAAAAAGCACAGAAGAATAGTGTCCTGAGAGGTAGAGCGACGTGGAAACAGCTGGAGTAACTGCAGCAAACTGGGCGCAGAGGGGTGTTTTGATTCGGCGAAATCTAAAAAAAAAAATATCCAAATTCTTCTCAGTGACCAGTGGAGAACCTGCTAAAAGACGTATTCTCAGGGGCCTGTTAGCTCAGTCTTTGTGGTAAAGTCAAATCCCTTCAGAGTAAAAAGCCACTAACGGAGCAGCCCAGCAGTCAAGATAAAACTGTTATGCATGAAAATGAGCGCCGGATCACACCAGGGACTCTGGTTCAATCATGGATTGCCTGAGCACCTGCTCGTGACTTTGACAAGTTTGCTTTTAGTATTTTTTACGAATTTATTGCAAATTTGTGGTCAACGCATTTCAATTTCAAAGGCAGAAATGAGGTTAAATCGCATCTGTCTGCGCTGACCTCAAATAAAACGTGCCGTTTCCTTGGGAAAAGGGTTCATTTGTTTGATCAGAGTAAAACCAGGATATGAAATAAGATCATTTAACACCCACATGCATATTTTTCCTAAAGGTACAGTGTGCAATTTTTAAAGATTTTTTTTTATCCTGAGCTAAATTAAAGGGGACATATCATGAAAATCTGACTTTTTCCGTGTTTAAGTGCTATAGTCAGGTCCCAGGTGCATCTACCGACCCAGAAAACGTGAAAAAGGACAACCCAGTAACTTTGTTTTGGCAAGCCTTTCTCGGCAAGTATGTGAAAAAACAAGCCGTTCAGATTTCGCTCCCTTAGTGACGTCGGAAGGGGATCTTATTATAATATTAGCGCCCCTGAATCTGCATGTTTCCACAGTGCCGTCATTTTGTTTTCGCAAGCGAAAACGGTGTACCAGTTCTAATGCCATGGCAAAAGTTTGAGCAAAGCATGCTAACTGTTCTGTCGATGGCTGCACAGACGAGCACAGAACACTATTTAGAGTCTCATTAGCTTGGATAACCTGCAACTTGACCCTGGCAAGCTTGATTGCTAAAAAAGGAGCGTTTCTGTCCGAGCGATATTTTGGAAAAATATTAGACCATTCACTCTCATAAACGTTAGCCTGGCGTGTATGGCTCTGTTTGCAAAACAGGTACGCTATAGTGGGCGTCCATGCGGTTGTTGCAAAAAAGATTAACATGACGGCACATGATAGTCGATGAGCTGAATCAACTCCACAGCAACTACATTAATTTATCCACTAACCATTCAGAAATGTCCAGATGCATTCTAAAAATTGTAACTTCTTCCTGAGTCTCTCCATCAGTGTCCGACTCCGGTTTGAACAATGTAAGGCTGAACACCGTTACTGACAATCCTCATTTTGGCTGCGTGAGATTCTCCATCTTTGTTGTTGTTGAGCAACCGAAGCGTGAGCTGTTATAGCTCCGCCCTCTTTTGGAAAGCGGGCAGGGAGCAGCAGCTCATTTGCATTTTTTGCTCACATGCAAATAGGGGCAAATTTGACAAGCTATATTAAATGATATGTGGGGTATTTTGAGCTGAAACTTCATAGACACCAGAGACTTATATTATCTTATGAAATGGGGCATAATAGGTCCCCTTTAAAATGCAAAGACCACTGAAAGTTTGACATATTTATAGGATTAAACATCAATCTGTATGTATTAGTGTCCTGAAACAGCAAGACTGGCTCAACCAATAGCATGAGTTTGGGGCGTGACTATCGGTTTCAAAACAATACATTTTTTTAACTTTTGTTTGGTTATAAAGTGCATAAAAGTCAATAACAAAGGAACTCAGCCACTTGACTACATGAATGCCCAGCGCCATGCATTATTTCTTGCAAATAAACCGATCCTCTACACCGCGCTTTCAGCGTTCACGTAAACACATGCTGCAACTCAACTGGGGGCCTCAGATCGAAAGCAAGCAGCAAAAATGCATGGAGGATGCGCTCCATGTTTCCCCCCACAGAGGCCCGACTGCGTCCCAAATAGCCTTTTCAAGTAAGCTGTGCTGGGCCACGCTCTCCTCAGATCAAAGCCGAGGACGAAGAAGAGGCCGTGTCCATTACGCGCACCTCTGGCTGCACGGGCGGCGCCTCTCGCCTCATCTAAACAACACTCGAGGTGCCGGGAGCCGGAACAAAGCTGTGTAAGTCTGCTATTAAAGTTTTATTGTTTTTCTTTTCCCCCGCCTCTCTTTTCAGAGCTGTTTTTGAGTTCCTGCGACAAATTCCTCTACGTTGCATAAAAGCATAATGCAGCCCCATTTCCACAGGCTGCGTCTTTGTAGAATAAAAGATATATGTGTACAAAAAAAAGTAAGAACTCCCTGATGTTGGAGGTAGACAGTTGCTTTTCAAATCCTAGTTTTGGTCCTTTATTTTATTCAGCAGTGAAAAGCCATGAATACAGAAAATAATAACGGCCGTTACAGTTCTCAATCGTGACCTCTACTCTCGCAGAAATCCGTAACATATGGACACAGTACACGGTAATGAAAAGTATCAAAAAGGAGTCTCGATTCGAAGGAAACGAAACCAAACGAAAAGGCAAAAACAACCAAAAGGTATTCACCAATTACATAAACATGTTTTTTTTTGCTACAGTCCCAATTTACTGTATACATAGGGGATCATATTCCCAGAGAATGATAGTTATTAGAAAGGATACATGACTCAACTGCCAGACGTAATGCTTCAGAACGTATGCACAGAGGTACAAGCAATAAATACACACATTAGGAAAAGCCTTACAGCTACGCAACGCAGATGCAGGAAAAGCAGGTTTGCTATTCTTAGCAAGCAATGAGAGAACAGTAAAAATTCATGAAATTCAGGAAAAAAAAAAAAAACACTGATCTTTTTAGCTTAGAAAAAAATGTCTGGTAAATTCATGGGTCCACCAACATTTTTTTTTTTTTTATCTTTTTACATAATATGCACAATTATCAAAATACAGACAAAATCATCCCAGAAAAAAACCCAGACAATCCTAAAATCTATTGGAGGAGATTGCCGATCTGGAGGTTCTTCTGGTATTATGTGCAAGCAACTATTTTAGACATTTTTTTAAATGTTTTTACAAAACCCATGCAAACTCTACAGGTAATATGCATTCTGTGGCTGAGAGTTTCTTTTGTCCATCATCATCATCCTCCCCCGGAAACAGTATAGCTGAGGTATGCACACTTTATGCACTTAGTCCATCAACATCATCATCCTGACGTTTATTATTATATGTGGTAATTAATTCTTATTTCCAGTCCACCAAATGAATTTAGACATGCATTTTTTAATAACACAATATCCCCTTACAGGTATTTTTACATATTCATTCTACAAATGTCTGAGGACAAACTAGTTCAATGCAAACCTTCCACATCTGCCTTTGGGAATGTAAACTGGCGCTTTTGGCGATGTCCTGCGTGAATTAGGCGGAAAAATGTGTTGGTGGCGTTCTAACGACTCGTGCAATCTGCCATTTTTTTGTGTTGTGAAGAGGTAGAAGCCTTTTTTGGATAAGTGGGAGAACCCTTTTTGTATCTTCTTATTCAAAGACGCTGTGTCCTTATATTTGGTGCCATAAAATTATTATGAATGTCATCTTCAAGTCAATTTGCTGACTCCAGCAAAGGATAAGGGATACGCTTTGTTCCTGGATCCAGCTCCGCTGTCTTATTAGTGTGTGAGTGTGTTTTTATGCATGTGTGTGTGTGTGTGCTAAACTAGCAGCCAACCCCACGGTTTGGCACGAAACGGGAACAACTGCACAGTATGTTTCAAACAGACAGATACAAACTTTGACATTATCGGTTACAACACAAAGCAGTTATCCGTTTCAAATGGGTTTTCTGCATTAGAGAACAATCAAAGAAAGCGAAAGAAGAAAAGGAAACAGGCTTTGCGTTATTTTCATCTCCATCTGCTGTATAAGAAGAGGCAGAAATCTGTATAACTTTGGTTTGACTGAAAAAGAAACAAACTTTAAAGCAACAACCACTTTTCCTCGATGACATCAGCAACTTTCAAATAAAAGCGAGCGATCACTTCTTGTTTCGCCTCAAATAACTGGTTGCTACTTATACACCATACATGGTCTAACCACAAACCTTCCCATGATCCAACACTATAGCCATGAATTATACAATGAGTGAATCAATGGAGCAAAGCAAACGTCAGCGGGAAAAGGATTCGTCCTCTTCCTGTCATGGCTCTGTTATTTGCTTTTACAATATAACCAAGCCACATCATTTCATATCGACTTGAAATCATGACTTTTTTGGCTTCACTAGATATCTTAAAGTTTGGTTATTATATTTTTCGGTTTCGGCTCTGAAGAAATTGACGGATATAAGACATGACACGCTGGACAGTCACAATGAACAGTACATTTCACTAGTAAAAACGATGACAAGATGGCTTACGCAAATAATAATAATAAAAAAAAGGAATACAAAAGTAAATTTAAAAAAAACAAACACTTTTTTTTTTCTGCACTTCCACAAATGGTTATTTTGGTCATGATCCATTTATAGCTGCTCTCTTGCTCTACCCGGACCTCATGACGGTAGTTGAATCGAGGTCTTCCCGTTTCATTCGCAAACGGGGTCGACCGACATCACGAGGCCAGAGCGAGAGCTCCGTCTGTCGATCAAATTACATCAAAATCACTTTATCTTTGTACAGGGCTAAAGGAGACAATCCCAGAGGTTATTCGAAGGTAGTTAGTGGAAAAAAAGCTTCTCTTTGTACTAGTTAAAGTCACAGAAGTCTGACCAAAGAGTCTGGCGGCTTCTGTCTAAGCTATTGGCCGTTGATAGTGTTGGCTTTGGTTTCTAGCTGTTGCCTGTGACTCTTTGCAGGTAGACAAAGCTTTAGAACAAGGAGGTAAAGAGACTAGAAGAATATGCAGAAACGCATCTTTTTCTTTCATGTTTTTCCTCTCAGCGTGATGCGAGTTGCAACTGAATCACATTTCACGTTTTCAGCAGAAACAGAGCTAGTGAGACTCGAGACCTACTTTTTTTTGTGTACTTGTTTTTGGACGGCTGCAACAGTCTTGATACCACGGTTTTGTGTTATTGACGTGACTTTTAGAAATGCCATTTACAGTTGGTGGTGACGCAAACATGACTTGAAATGAACATAAGCTAAGTCGCGGGAGGAACAAAACGGCAACGATGAAAAAAAATTAACAACAACAACAAAAAAACAGCTTTTTTTCTTGTTTTTAAAATTTTTCTCGACATACAGGCAGTGACACTAATTTCTGATACTACTCATGTGCAAAAAATAACAGAGCAACAACTTGAATTGAACCAGCAATTGCATCTAACACCGACGACTACTGTGGCTTGGATATTCACAAACTTAAAACTTCTTTTTTTTGGCAGTATATGTGGCCGTTGGCTTTCTACAGAACGGACTCGCTCCCGTTTCACTTCTGTCTTTTTCGGTCCATGAGCCTCGTGTTCGTTGTGTGAAGTGGCCAAGCTGATTCGAATGAAGTCTTGTCCTTTTTGTTCTTCCTTTTATGTTTGTTTTTAAAAAGCAGACGTCTCATGTCTGTCCATCTGTGGTCCCTAAAGATCTGCGGTATAGATTTTCTTCGGGCCAGTCTCCAGATGCATGCTAAATAAATACTCCCGCCTCCTGCGTTCAGTCTTTTTGCTTTTGCGGTGGTTGTGGATTAGTTGAAGGGCGGAGCCTGAAAGGGGCAGAGCCACGGCGGAGGGGTGGGGCAAAATAGTCATTCCAGATCCTCCGATAGGTTGCCCTCCTCAAGCTCCCGGTCATCATCCAGCTCAGGACTGTGATTGGCTGTGGTCACCAATGACATCGGACAGTCTTCGTCGTCCATGTTCAGTGGCTCCTCCTTGACGTGAATTGGAGGCCTGCGTAAACAACAGATGATCAAAATTTAGAGGAAGTTCTGGTCAAATATTCACTTTTCTCATGTAAGACAGTCTCTTACGCTCACCAAGGCTGCAGTTATTTGAACAAAAGTACAGTAATAACAGTAATACTGTAAAATATTACAATTTCAAATAAAGTTTCTATTTGTTTTTCAAATATTTTAAAAAGCAATTTATTCATGTGATGCAAAGCTGAATTTTCAGCATAATTTCTCACATGATCCTTCAGAAATCATTCTAATTTGCTGATTTAGTGCTGAAAAAACTTGTTGATAACATCTTTTTAATATTTTTTTTATGGAAACCATGATACATTTTTTCAGGATTTTTGATGAATAGACAGATCAAAAGAAAAGCATTTAGTTGAACTATGTATTTTTTTTGTAACATTATGAAAGTCTTTACAGTCACTTTATATCAATTTAATGTCTTTTCTGAATAAAGGTATTATTTAATTATTATTATTATTATTATTATTTTTTTTTTTTTACAGATCCCAATGCTGATAATGATCTTGTGACCCTGGACCACAAAATCAGTCATAAGGGTCAATATTTTTTTTTTAAATTGAGATTTATACATCATCTGAAAGCTGAATAAATATTGATGTATTGATGTATTTCCATAGATGTATGGCTTGTTAGGACAGTAGAATATTTGGCGAAATACAATAATTTGAAAATCTGGAATTTGAGGGTGCAAAAAAAAAAAAAAAAAAAAATCAAAATATTGAGAAAAATCGCCTTTAAAGTTGTCGAAATGAAGTCCTTAGCAATGCATATTACTTAAAAAAATAAATTTTTGATATATTTACGTTAGGAAATTTACAAAATATCTTCATGGAACATAATCTTTACTTAATATCCTAATGATTTTTGGCATAAAAGAAAAATCGATAATTTTGATCCATACAATGTATTGTTGGCTATTGCTACAAATATACCCGTGCGACTTATGACTGTTTTTTTGGTCCAGGGTCACATATGACCATTTAAGAGATTTATTTTGCGATAAAGACCATCTAACTGCACATAATCCCACTTATTACTTACTAAATAAATAAATAAATGTATATTACATTTGATTAAAGTTCAAATGATTTTGTTATATGGGAAGGGAAGAGACAACTAGCATAGTTCTTCAAAATGCAGTGACTGGCCAATCACAATCAAGTATTCCAGGAAGATGTCAAAATAAGTACCGGCAAGCGTTGTCAATAGAAATGCAACCTTAAGATCTAAGTACAAAACTGTAATGAAATAAAAGTGTAAAAATCATAACTCATCACCAACGCAAAATAAAGATTAGGCACACGTCGCTGGCACGCATTCAACATGGCACTGGAGACACCCTTAACTCAAGATGTTCATGTTTTCAAAGTCGCAAAAAAAGCGTTAACAGCAATTAAACCCCGATTAATGATGTGCGTGTGGAAATGCGAAAGCGGTGACAGTAAAATATGCTCACCGCTGAGAAGTTTACTGATGGCACCTGCTATTTAAAAGGGAAAAAAGAAGTAGCTGCAGCCCCATTATAAATAATGGAGAATTTCTCATCCTCTCGCCCCTGGAGCAAAGAGGGGGGGTTTGTTGGGTGGGTGGGATAGAGTAGAGCTTTTTTTTTTTTTTTTTTTTTTTTTTTATCTTGTTAATAGAAAGTGCAGGCCTTCGTTAATATGCAGGGGCCGTGGTGGCACTTCTCAAGTGAGGAGACAACCTGCAGCTAGACTCCACCATTAATCAACTTCAGACTGCCAGTTGCCTCGGACACCATGATCCATGTTTTTAACTCCAAATGGATGAATATCTTTACCGACTGTCAATAAATGTAGGGTAAAAAAAAAAAAAAAAAAAAAAAAAAAAACACGAAGCGGTTTGGCGAGGAGCGGTGAGATGCCGAAGAGAGGGCGGAAGTGAGGTTACTAACAAGAATAATAACTCTGTCATACACAAACAAGGCTTAACATGATCTCGGGCCCTTGGCAGGGAGAGAGGTTTGTGCTACCATGATAAATCTGACAAAACCTAATTATTTCTGACACGTCGGATGCATCAGGAAATCCCGCTGGACTGGAGAAAGAGAGAGAGAAAGAGAGAGGAATCCTTATCAACTAGTCTCTGTATTAGGCCGTGTCTGGCTGCTCTCTCCTGGGTCGCGCTCATCAATGGCACGGGGAACTTTGAATATGAAAAGAATTTTAAAAGGTACAGATTACTTTAATATTTATAGCAAAATAGATTAATATTCAGATGTGGAAGCGCCAGGATGTTTCTGTCTCCTGTACTCGGCTACGTGCGCTGGAGAGAAATGGGGCGACTCTGCCGGACCACCACAGTGATATATTTCACACCCTCAAGAAATACCTGCGAATGCGAATTAAAAAGTTCTCCCTTCTTTATTAAAGCAATTAATTCAAGCACAATAGCGTCTGGATGTCACACAGTGTAATCTTGGGTAGATACTCTAGCACCATCGGCCATTACTATAGTTCTTTTTCCTTTTACTAATTTGAAAGTTTTATATAATTTTCATAATTTTATGGAATTCATTATCAGAATTCCCATTCATTCTACTACCAAATTAGCCATGAAAACATTTGTAAACATCTATTTTGTCATTGTAACAAAATGGTGCTATACAAGACATTGCTGGGAAGTTCTTTCTCATAATTTTACAACTTTGTTGTACTTTTATGTAGTCTCAGCCATAATAATGATCCTACAGTGTTCATAAACTTATATTTTGCAATTAAAAAAAAGTGTAACTTTCAATAACAAACTGATATACCCTTAAGGATATAATGCAGCAACAAATGGTCAAGCTTTGGTCTTCAAACAATGCCATTTTAGTTGGGAATATTCCATCATTGCTTGCTCTAATTTGTATATTTATCCGCAATTTTGTTATTTTAATTTGTTTTCATTATTTTTTATCATTTAACAGGCATTACAACAATGAATCTATAATGTTAACATCTATTTTGTCATCAATACAAAAAAAAACAGAGCTATAAAAGACGTTGTCGACAGTCACTGAAGGGCTTTCTCATAGTTTTACTTTCTTTGCCAGAGTTTTATGGAAATTTCTTTGTGTATAATTTTTGCAACTTTTTCCATTTATGTAAATTGTTTATTCCTGCCATCGTGGTCATAATAATAATGCTACAATGTTAAGAAACATCTATTTTATCATCAAAAAATGGGGCAATGTTTTGTCCCTCGCATTTATTGTATAATAACAAACTGATACATACTTATATACAGTATACACAAATGATCAATATTTGGTCTTCAAACTGTTAATTTAGGTGAGAATATCCCATCATGCCATTCTCTCATTAGTATCTTCACCTGCAAATGTTGTCATTTTCGCCATAAAAAAAAAGAAAAAAACATTTTACTGCTCTTACAGCCATAATATGAAGCTACAATGTTAGTAAACATCAATTTTGTCATGTTTGATGGGGCTACAAAAGACACCGTTGACCGTCAGTGCTCACCTAATGTTCCGCTGGCCACATTTATCGTACAATAACAAACAGATATACTTAAAGATATTACGGCGAGACAAATGATCCCGGTCGGTCCAACGTTCCTCTGGCCATTAAGCTCGACACAGGCCTTTACTCCTAATGTGAAGAAGCATGGCTTACAGCTTTCATTTGCATTAATTATAAATCAGCGGCATGCTTGTGAGGTCGGAGGAGGAAGGAGAGAGGAAAAGAGAAATGATTAGTCCTCGCCGTCCCTTCTCCACTGTATTAAGATGTCAGGATGAGACATTTAGTGTTTAATGAGAGGCTGGCATGAGAAAATCTGGAGCTGGAGTCTGTGCCAGTCTGTGTGTGTGTAGACACTGGCACAGTGCTTGAGTAAGACACTTCCCTCAACGAAAATGATCAGAGATGACTATTACGGCAAACACCGCTATTTTGTGCGAACATGTTGGTTTAACAAGTTTTATTACATGGTTCTCTGTATTTCTTGATTCTGATTGGTCAGTCACAGCAAATAGTGATTAAATATTTGTATTTATTTATTTTCTGAATAACATCAATATTCAAATTAGGTTTTTTTTTTGGACACAAAACTTGAGGGTAAATGAGCAGTTTGCAACCCATTTTACTTCCATGAAGTGAGTGAAACTGGATAAACAATGAGCAAAAATGCAGAATTCTCTGGATAAAATGTGCATTAATAAATCCATTTTTATTTTATATTGAAGAAACTGTCAGATTATCATACTGAATTTTGCTTAAATCTCTTAAAATTGTTCTCCTCTGAACAAGATACGACAAAAATAAACAGTACAGGTCAAAAGCTTGGAAACATTATTTTCAATGTCTTTGAAAGAAGTCTCTTATGCTGCATTTATTTGATCAAAAATACAGCAAAAAACAGTAATATTGTGAAATATTATTACAATTTAAAATAATAGTTTTCTATTTTAATATACTTTAAAATATAATTTATTTTTGTGATGCAATGCTGAATTTTCAGAAATCTTCTGTAACAATATACACTAGTGTTCAAAAGTTTGGGGTCAGTATTTATTTATTTATTTTTTTTTTAAAGAAATTAAGACTTTTATTCAGCAAGGGTGTGTTAAATTGATAAAAAGTGATAGTAAAGACTTATATTGTTCGAAAAATATTTATATTTTGAATAAATGCTATTCTTTTTGACTTATTATTCATCAATGAATCCTGAAAAAAGTATCACAGGTTCCAAAAATATTAAGAAGTACAAATGATTCCAACATTGATGATAACTGAGTATCAAATCATCAAATCAGAATGATTTCTGAAGGATCATGTGACAAAATTCAGCTTTGCAGTGCAAAAATAATTTATGCTTTAAAGTACATTAAAATAAAAACACTATTTTAAATTGTAATAATATTTAACAATATTACTGTTTTTTCTGTATTTTTAATGAGCATAAGAGACTAAAAAATAGTATGTCCAAACTTTTGACCAGTACTGTATGTGTACACGCGTGGTTATCTGGTCTGATGCCATTAATGCAACATGTTCAGAGAAAGGTTAGTCTAATTGTTCCGTTTCTCCGGAGACAAAATGCGGATGTGTTGTCCTCTTTAGCTTCTTCATTATTAAATACAGCCCAGAAACAGCCACTCACAAAACATACTTCTTCCATTTTGGGCATGTACAGGTCATGTAAGAGAGATTTCACCTTTATTGAGTATTTATGTCTTAACGCTTCAACCAGAGAGAGAGAAAATATGAAAGACACATAGACAGAAAGAGCGAAAGAGAGAGAGAGGGGTCTAAAAACACCAGACTTAACTGTCCATTATTAAAAGTTAAATAACCTGAGGGAGTGAATGCACAGGGATTCTGTCTGGATCTCAGATTTGGCCCACTTCACACTACTGTCCCACTTCTGAATCAAAAACACTCCTATTAACACATATTCTTAGAGCGTGCGGTGTGTTGTTTTTTTTTAGCTAATAGGGTCTTTGGCTTAGCATTAGCAACTGAAAACGCATGAAACTCAAATGTGTGTGCGTGAGTCTGACGGCGCGCGACACACTTCCCGCTGCCCTTAACGCTCGTGCTACTATCTTTGGCTTGGTAAACACAGCCATCCAGCATGAGTGACATCACTGATTAGGGCGAGCACATGTTCTATATCACCATTCCTCCGACCGGCACCGCATTAATCTTTCATCAGCCTGTTCTCTCCCTCTCTCTCCCTCTCTCTCTGTGAGCCATTAAAAAAGATGGAAAGGCAAAGATTTTAAAGTAATTAATGATATAGTTAGCTTCTAAATATTAATAGGAACAGTCTTGCATAAAATATAACATCTAAACCTCTGCGATGTGGACGGTGGGGTAATTACAAGGGAATCTATAATTATGGCAGCCTTTCACTTCTTACCTATTTATAGGTAAGAGCTGTAATTCAAGAACCAAATGTACACTTAACCTCAGGTCTAGATGATTTTTTTTTTGAGCATACAAAATTTAAATGGAATTTAGGAACAATGCAAATATTCTTACCACTGCAAGTTCAGTGCTAAAAATCCAGATCTGAAAGAACAAAATATATTTTTTTAATATTTTATTATAAATAATATAAATAAGATTTTTATTTTTTATAATAATCTGAAAAACAAAACATAATTGAATTTTTTTTTTTAAATGTCACTGGCTTTTTTTTATGCACATTTTATTTGTATCATTTACATCATTTTTATGTCGTTTTTCTTTTCAGCTGATTAAAAAAACAAGCACTATTAGCCAATAAAATAAGTCTATTTTTCATAATCTAAGCAAATCTTGTGGGATAAAATCAAGCCCTGCCTATTACATCCTACTGAATATTTTCTAAATATCTTCAGATGTGCTTTTTATGTCTAAATGCACACGTGAACTCACAGTTGGGTCTGCGGGGAGTATCCGGGACTGCTGTGTCCGTTAGTGTCCAGGTGATCTAGTGTGCCGTTGAGATCTTCGTGCGTGGTGCCCTGTAATAGGCCGGTCGGGCTGCCGCTCATCAGTCCTGGAGGACTCGCCCCCATCATACCTGACGCGCTATTCATCAAGCCTGGATTACCCAGCAACGGCAAAGAGGTCTCCGCCAACGCAGCCTATGAGAGAAAGAGAGAGAGGGAATAGTTACACTCAAGCATTTTCAAGCCTTTTCAGCAGGCGGCACGTCATAGTGCACAGCTTCCAGCTCGTTCAAGATTATCTCCTCTTTTTTTTTTATTGAGTTACTTCCGAATTATTGCTGAAGAATCAGTCTCTCCATATGATAAAACTGAGAAGATGAGAACTGCCACGAAGTGGCAGGAAGAAAAACAAAAGGGAAAGTTTCGAAGTTGCAAAAACACTCTCTTCACCTTACAATACAGGCCTGAAATGAACAGCGAATAAAGAAAGCCCAAGCATCCACATGATAATGAAACCATCCAAAACTTTACCTCAAAACAGTCAAAGAAAAAAAAAAAAAAGACTCCTGACATTTTTGCCTCCTGCACATTAAAGTTATATACAGTAATTAAATTTTAAAGTTTTTGCCACGAGCACCTCGCTGGCCGACACTGCGAAGCCAAATCATTTATGACAGTTTGGATAAATATTAATGATTATGCCCTCGCATTTGCACAGGCTGCTATCAATCTGAGGCTGGGCTGGAGGAGAAGGTACCTGCCTCTACCACACGGTGTCCTTCTAGACTCTCACTGCCTGTGCCAACCTCACACACACACACGCACACATACACACACGTTACCTGTAAGCTGGCATTGAGAGCTGCCCCATAACCCAGACTGGATGGCAGGTTCTTGACCAGCGTTGGGCTCCTGAACACAACACAAATGTTGAACTATTACTATTAATCTGACTGTAACAACATCTGAAAGACATTTATACTATATTTGTGTGTGTATGTACCCTGTTATCTTCTGAGATCTGCGTTTCTGATATTCCATTTCGTCCACGGTCCACACAGCACCCTTCACGTTCTCCACCCTGACAAAACACTTGTGCAGGCTGAGGTTGTGTCGCACTGCGTTCTGTTAAACATACATATATGAAATTAAAAATCAGCATATTTACTTCAATAAATATCTTAGTGTGCATGATTTATCAGTGCATATTATTCTAAACTATATATATATATATATATATATATATATATATATATATATATATATATATATATATATATATTTTTTTTTTTTTTTTTTTTTTTTTTTTTTTTTGAAGCTTTCTGTTGTCATACCCAAGGCCACATAGGTGGGGAAAATATTAACCAATAATATCCCAGCCACCTTTTCACTATCCTAAAATAAAATTATGTTATGCCCCAGTATCATCTACCACAGAACACTATTTTTGTTGTAACAAAATTAAATTATGGAAAATTCTTTAGCAGTTTTTTTAGCAAAAGTAATATATCCTACAATAATTAAGAACACATTATTTAGTTTTTCAAAATGACCCATAAACACACTTTCATAATCATAAAGCATTGTAAAAAAAAAATAAAGAAATACAGCATGTCTCGTATGTCGCCATAAAAGAATCTAATTAAAACATGTAGCAAAGAAGCCAAATAATAACCTTTGCTCATATTACATTTTTTTCATGTTTTATTTGAGGGGCGGGTGTTTTTTGCTCTAAGAAAAGGGAGAGAGAGGAATATAAAAAAACCCCTCATAAGCAGATCTCGCATCTGACCTGAAAATCCCAGGATTTGATTGATCTTAATGCCCATGGCTCTGAATATGATAATTTTAATATTAATGAGCAAATGAGCAGTTTTATTATGCATGCTATATAGTTATAACTAATAAGCTGGCGGGGCTGAGAGCTCGATCCCCAAGCTGAGCTGATGAGACCAAGCACAGATATTAAATCACCTTTCATTCCTTTTTAAAAATTCTCTCTGTTAATCAAATGACAAGCCCGTCACCAGCCGGCCCTGCCCGGGCCCTCACAAAAGAGCAGGGAGGCTCCGAATGGAAATTCCTGCTCCGCTATTGTAGAAGGAGGGACCCGAATATGCTGAAAGCCCCAGCTTTGCCTCTTTGTTCCAGTCGGGACCAGATTAAAATATTTCCTTGATAAGGACAGAAGCAAAGAGAGCTGGAAACAAGGATGCATATGTGGCCATAAAATGCCTAAAAACGCTCATTCGAGCGTCTCCGAAACAGGCGCTCCAGCAGTAAATGAGTCGTGGCCCAGCATGCATCTGTACGGGGAGCTATTGCACACCCTTGTGGAGCTGTAATCATACACCAGCATCATTAGCAAGCCAAATCCAAATTAATTCACTTTGCTAAATCTAGTGCTGGGAAATGCTTCGCATGCTGATGAGAGCCGTAGAAACCTTTGAGAGGACTAAGTTAAAATAGAAAGGAAAAAACAGACGTGTATCTTATCGACACGCACCGCTACCCTGTCTAAAAATAGAGGATGGTTTTTATTGTATCCTCCTTTTCTTTTTATCCCCGTCTGACAATGTATTTGTTGGGACAGAGATACAAATGAGGCCTTTTGTCCTGGGAAATAAAGTATGTTTCCTGGATGACAGAGGCATTAGCGCTTTAGAGCCAGGCAGGTCTTAACCTCTCTCTCCATTTGTCTTGTTCTCCTTGGCTTTTTGTCTGGCTGCATGAGTTATAGTGTGTACGAAGCCTCGGCCGACATCAACAACAACAAGAAAAGGGATGTAGCGGTGTGTCTACAAGGCAAACAGCCATCTTTCAACGTAATTAACCAATAATATGCAGGGTGGAGAAGGAGAAAAAATGAAAAGGAGACACTGAGAAAGCAGTAATACGCCACGTCTAACAAAAGGTGCTGATGATTGAGTGGCTGGTTAGTAATTAGCGCGTCAGAGCGCACACCTCCCCGTCAAGACTCGGCTATTAATTGCACCAAATTAGAAAACGATATCAGAGGCTGAATTATTCTTTCACTTGTCACAGAGAGAGCGAGCGAGAGCGAGATAAAGAGAGAATTCGCCCTTTTCAGGAGGCAGGTTAAAAAGAGGCACGATCACCGCTAATCGTCCCTCGTCCCTCACAGGCCTCCGTAACACGTTACCTTCCAGGTGGCGGCGTTACGTCTGAAGTAGGCGAAGGTGCGTGTGAACCAGCTGTAGATTTCGTTGAGCGTTAGCTGCATGTCACTTGACTCCATGATAGCCTGCAATGAGATGCCATTAAGGGGTGCGTTAGAGACTGGAGTGCGTCGAGGTGCTCTCACCCAGACTTAATTCAAGCAGCAATTAATTACAATCTAATCAGGCTAAAGCTAATTTATTTCCCACTCACCTGCCTGATGAGGGTTGCATAAGTAAACGGCGGCCTGACGTCGGCGTTCTTGTAAAACTCATAGTTTGGGGCGATCTCTGCGGAGAAAAATAAATAAAGAAACAGTAAGAAGCAGCAGATAAATAAAAAAATAAATAAATAAACCACAGTGTCGCCACCTGGGATAATTGCTAAACGCGCCTCCGCCAGGAATTCATTCAGGATTTTATCAAATTAAAACGAGAGGCGGATGGAGTTTGGGGATGGGGTGGGGGGGACACCTCAAATCAGCATTTTACATGTCCAACTAAATACATTTTTAATTAATCTCTCTCTGGAGAAATCTTAAACATTAACACGCTCATGAAATTAGAGCCCACGTCGATATTTTGTATGTGTCTGAATAATTCATGCCTTCCCTGCTGCTCCGAACACTTGCACAAGACCGGTAAATATAAACATCAAACAAGATGATGTTTTTACATGCATCGCCTTCTTGAATATTGCATTATTTTATATTTGCCTGTAATTAAAATTCATTGAATATTGATGATTTGATTTTTGCTTAATTTGCATAAAAAGCTCACATAAAGCTCACAAAAAAAGCTTCTACAAACCTGAGGACAAGGGCATGGAGTATTTGTCAGTGTGGCGTCTGCGCATGGCGCCCATGCTGGGCACGTTGGCTGGACTGAGAACGTTGGGGACCTGGGGCATCTGGGAAAGGGGCGTGACTGGAGCGGTAGGCGTGGTGGGCGTCTGAGGTAAGTTGGGGGGCGAGACGGACGGGAGGTTCTTTGACATGGTGACGCTGGAAACGAGATTCAGCTGTAGAAGAGAGAAAGAGAGAGAGAGTGCACGTTTTTAAACGAGTGCTGGCTCATTCCTACAGCTGTGTTTCCCCTAATAAGCATAGGAGGAAGCAGCCAATCTGCACTAATTACAGGATGAAATTGTATCATAAGAATTCTAATTAGAGCACGCTGTTAAAGATTATCTAATGATCAGGCTGTGAGTTATCCCGGCCCATCTCTATCCCATAAGAGCTCCCTGGATGCAAAGCACACACACAGTGAGGAGATCACCTGACTTTCTGCCATGACCTGGTACCTCGCTAGTGATCCGTCTCGCTTTCTTCTTGTCGTACCACCCAAACACAGTGTCAGATTTTTATCAATACGCACTTATCCGGATTTTCCTCCTCTACCTTTTTTTTTGCGTCCCAACTTCACCCGAGTGGAAAATTCCACCCTGACCTTTAGTCTCACTGTTAATTCCTTCGAATGGTAATGACATCATTACATATTCAAACCAAATTGCCTTAATTGCGAATTGGCAGGCGGAATTCCGTTGCTGTCGGAATTGAAAACAACCGCCGGTTGGACATCAACAATTGCTTTTGGCACGTGTTGATAAATACAATGAAATGTCAAGCTGGCTATTCTCAGGCGACCGCGTGGCTGCTCTATAGACAATTACAGCTCCACTTAATGATAATGAGATAATGCCAACACAGAGAGTGGCACGCGCTATACCACTTCGTGAGAAAATCAATGACTCCTCTAGGGGAATGTTGTATTCTGGCTAACGACTGGAACTAAGACCTTGAAAGGAAATTAATGACAGAGACGTGTTGTCTACCAGAGGGATGTCTTAGCAAAAGGGTAAACGGTTATGTTTTTGACATCACAATGTGACATGCTGAGCAAATACTTGTGTCTTAAAGTCAACATGAAATTAAAATGGACCCCATTTACTTCTAAAAGGTGCTCCTGGTATTACTGTGAACAATTTATTCAAATAAATGTGTAAGTGAATAAATAAACAAATAAATACTGTCACAAAATTCACAGTTACAAAAAAAAAAGCAACATTACTGTTAGCAATAATTGTGTGAGTTACACTAATAAATATAGCTTTCTAATATGAGACACAAATAAAGTTTTTCTGCAGAATTTATGGACTTTTGTACTTCCATCTTTCTCTCTGCTTGCACAAACACAGTTTGATGTGTAAAATATATTGTATAATTCATCAGGGGCCGGGATTCTCCTTCTGAATATCCTTCTCATTGCAGCCAAACCACCACATCAGCCTGTGATTACACAGTACTCATCTAAAAAGGTTTTGATACACTGTGAAACACTGCTAAAAAGCACTTCATAATAAATCCTATCAGTACTGAGTGAGTGAGTGAGCGGGGAAACAGATAGAGAGTGTGCTGCATGTATATTTAAAATGTTAAGACAAGATTTTCCTTCCCTCTCCTCACCTGGTTACGGCAACAAGCGTAACATGTTTGCAGGCATACAATCCGGTGTTTGCAAAATGGAATTTATTAAAGCTTAACTGAGCAGGAGTGAATGAGACACAGGGATCAGCCCTTTACTACTGCTGCTCATCTGAATATATATTCAAGGTTGGCTGAGAGGAAGGGAAGGGGTTGAGGAAAAAAGAGCCCCTCATTATTCAGGACTAGCAGCCTTGGTAACTTTGATTTTCAGCCATCCATGGCATGGCCAAAAGGTAACATTTAATGAAGTGCCATTCAGAGTTTAAATGGGGTCGTATAACAGTGTACCAGCACCTTGTGTTGAGCTACTGATAGCTGTTGAGGGTTTGTCTGTGCTCATTTTGTCGTGCTAATAAATTCACACTATTAATATTTATCAAAAGTGTGGGATGGTTCTCTGACGGCCCTGTGCGTACGAGGGCGTGAAAGTACCGCCATATTATCTCTAACATCCCTTTTTTGTGGGGAGGATACACACGTTCTCTTTTGTACCTGCGAAACCGATAACGCTGAAGCGCTTGCGTGAGCCCAACACTAAAAGACAAAAAGGAACGTGCCCAAAAAAAAAAAAAAACGCAGGCTCTCGCTGATTATTTAAGAACTTGCCATTAATTGCTCATCATCAAATGCAATTAGCAGTCCTTTCATGTGCGGTTTATGTAATGTAATACTTCATTAATATTATTCATTCGTATGCAGTTGTGGATTATAGGCTGAACGTTTTTTATTAGAGTCGATTTCACCGTGCTGCTGGAGTTCTGAGAATGGAAACGAGAAAAAAAAGAAAAAAAAACCCTGAATAATAAATCGACAGAGGTGAGCAGTCGATTCCTGATGGATTTACAGGATAATTATTCTGTCTTGTGATTATCTGCTTTATAAGGTGGGAGGTGATGAGAAAAATTATGCTGGTGAAATTAGCTACTTGCTAAGCAACGAAAACACGCTAACAATGTTTTCCCCTGCAAAATATTGAATATCTAATAAATAATTCTGATAAAAAATATTTATCACAGCCTACTCTCTTTTGTAAACACTTTCATTTCCAGCACAACACTCCTGTGTCTTTTGTATTTTGCTTTTGATTATGGGTTAAGAACATCTTTGGGTGAAAATCTGAAGGTTTTTTTCTACAGGGATCCAGACAGATGGGCCGTTTTCAAATATTGCTCCAATTTTTTCTTCAAATACACAGCAATATCTCTGAATGTTTACAGATTACGGGTTATTTCTTTACAGATCATCTTCTCACAGTTTCTATCTATCATTTCAAACTGTTTGTTTTCTGAAACAAAACGTCTTCCCCCTACTTTAAGCGTGTCTGCGGTCACGGCGCTAAATAGCTTTTTACCGGCCAATAGGTTGTTTGCCGTGCTAAAGCCATCAGAGTGTAATGGCTCTGCGTTTTTGGTTGCGATCGGGTGTATGATTTAATGCTCTCTCCTTCCTGATAGGGTCCCAAGAAAGCAGGCATTACAAATCCCATTCTCCTCTCATCCTCCAGCTGTGTTTAGAGAGCTCATTTACCAGCCGAGTCCTGTTTACTGTACGCGTACCAATATGCACTCACCGGTTTTGGTGATGGTTTGGGCTCTGAAGGCCTCATGTGCAAGTGTGCCATCATCGCCTGAAGACGCTCGCGTTCTTTAGAAAGCTGTTAGCGGAAAGAGGGAGGAAAAGAGAGAGCAAAAAAGAAAACAGACTGGTTTTAGAAATGAGTGATTTTCCCCAGACTACAACAGTAATACATCTTGTTATCGAGCTTGTAATAAATCCTGCATACGGCTGAACAGGCTTCCTTAAGCTTGCCTCAAAGAAACAGACATAAAGCAGTGGTTCTAGACCGGTGGGTTGTGACCCAAAAAAGTCTTTTCTGATGGGGTCATGGCCAGCTGCAAAACAACAATGTGAAATGCAAATAAAAATGCAATTAACCATACACTTGAGTATAGTTCAGATAGAAGAGCTGTGAGGAGAAAACACACCACATATCTTGTCAAAAGCATCAACAACAAGTATTTTAGAGCAAGTTCACTTGCCAATTGGTAATATTAGTAATAATTGTCTATTTTATGTATTTAAACTGATTAAATGATCAGTTTATGAAATGAAAATTCATTCTTTTATGTATACAACTGATTTTCTTTTATGTTTGATTTTAAGGACATTTTTGTTACTTTCAGATGATAAAAACAGTTTTATACTGTGTTGGCCACTTAATGTCCTGAAGCAAAACCATTTGAGAACCACTGAGAGCGAGAGAGAGGCAGATTAAAGCAAAGATAAGAAAACCATTCCTTGTGGTGCGGTGATGGAGAGCTGAAGGTGGTGCTCGGAGGTCACAGAAAACAAATAGCACTTCATCTTTTTGTCAATAGCAGAATTTAGGTCAGCAAAGCTCTGACAGTAACAAGCTACTCAGGCCATAAATTAGAGGGTCCTGGTCGTCGACTCAAAGTCCTGTGGACACTGTTAGGGCTGGACTGGATCTAGCAGCTGCCGAGAGGTGAAGGGGTCCCGCAAACAGAGTGCCAGTTGGTCCCGCCTCCCTGCCTCCTCCCGGGTCCTCTGAGGTCCAGTTAGTGCCCCGGCGATCTGTTATCATCAATCTAACTCACGGAGAGTGACAGGGACCGGCCCGCACGGCGCACCGCCTTGAACTCCGCCAGCAAGCCGCCATCCGAGCTCTGAACCGGGCCTCATTACCACTGACGGAGGACAAAAAAAAGGAAAAAAGAACGGAAAAAAGCCCAGAAGGACAGAAAACAGCAGCGCTGCTGTAATTGGTCACAGTGTAAGCACTCTGGCTTTGTGGTATCAGCGAACAAGAGAACAAGTCAAGGGAGAAATCGTGATGTCCATCTGTTATTTTACATATAAACAAGAATTATTCATCGTTCTGTTTCAAGAGCCCAACAAATAAATAGGGAGGGTTTCGCAGAGCGTAAAAACCTTTAAAGGTTGAGGGGAACGCTTGGCTTGCATTCAGATGGGCATCACGGAGGCTTAGAGGCGCCACGATCAGAAAGCAATCCACACTACAAAGGCAAGGCGGCTTTTTGTGCGAATAAACGTCAGGGAACGGCGAGATCTACATAAAAAAACTCGAGCCGCAATTACACTGCAAGCAAAACTGGTTATTTATTTGAAATTAACAGAAGATAGATGGATTTTAACCCCAGCGCAACCCATACGGCGTATCCCATGATGCACCGGAAGGTGTGAGGCAAAGGACAGAGTGTTAACTGGCGGGAGAGATGGCCGCAGCGCTGAGTAATAGCATCCCTCAATCACTGCTCTCATTATCTCGCCAGCGTGACACCTTAATAAGGTCACGCTCCAGCTACTGAAAATAGTGGCTCTCTTTAGAGGTTCCTTCAGGTGCAAAGTGTATTTAATTAACACAGTCCAGCCCAGATGCGCGCATATTAATTGGACGGGATAGAAAATAAGCACAAACCATGATTCAATTATAAAGGCCTGTGATGGTTTTCACCTTTGTTGGGATGGATTTGCTCAAGGTGTCCCTTGTGCATTTTTACAGTTTATGCGCTGCGAGTTTTTTATGGCAACAAGCTAATTAATGCACTGGAAATGTTTGGTGTTATGCTCCAAAAAAACAGTTAAGTTGAACAAGTTGTTATAGACAACATGAAATTAGAATTGACATGATTTACTTTTATTAAAGGGATAGTTCACCCAAAAATAAAAATTATGAAAATGACTTTCATCTTTTAGCCAAACACAATCGGAGTTATATTAAAAAAATATCCTGGCTCTTCCAAGCTTTATTATGGGAGTAAATGGTGCCATTTTTTGAAGTCCAAAAAAGCGCATCCATCCACCATAAAAGTAATCCATACGGCTCCAGGGGGTTCATAAAGGCCTTCTGAAGCGAAGCGATTGCGTTTTAGGAAGAAAAATACCAATAATTATAATGGCAACGACCATCCACACGTTCACGAGAAAGTCGAGTTCTGGCATAGGATGTAGGCGTAGCGTAAGCTGAGGTGAGAGTAGACACCTCTCACGGTTCAAACAAATAGGGCTAGGCAACAAACTCAAACTCTTTAAAAATTCTCATTTTAGACTTCTAATTCATGACCGGTGTTTTGTTTGCTTTATCCTTTGCGCTTCCGCATTCATCAATACATCATGCGTCGGGAACTAGACTCGCGTACGTCTTTTACCGGAAGCCAGGTATTATAGTTTATAAAGTTTATGAAGTTATTAAATATGGATATTTTTCTTTCAAAAATGTATCGCTTCACTTCAGAAGTCCTTTTATTAACCCCTGGAGCTGTATGGATTACTTGATGGATGGATGCACTTATTTTGGGCTTCAAAAAGAATGGCACCATTCACTCCCATTATAAAGCTCGGCTTCCTGAACACTCCCACTATCTGTCATTGGTCGGATAAACAGATAGTCCCACACTTAATTGGTTGTGCCAATTTTTACAGACGTTGTTATCCAAATGATAAACACCACGGCCAATTTATATTGTTATAAGTAGTTTTATTTATAATTTATAATATTTGCAGTAGACAATGCTAAGTTTCAAGTATAAGCTAGTATGCGAACTAGGTAAAGCTAAACGTTGTCAGCTTTGGTCAAGTGTTTTGAGGTCAATATTTGTGAAGGAATTAGCCTACAAATCCATGTCATTCCATGTGTTTAAAGTGATAGTTAACCCAAAAATGACAATTCTGTCATTTACTCACCTTCATGTCTTTCCAAACCTGTACATCTTACTTTCTTCTGCTGAGAAACAATGAAAGTCAATGGGGTCCAAACCAACACTGCACCAAACTGACTTTTATTGTATGGATACACAAACACTTTTTCTTTTGTGTTTCACAGAAGAAAGAAAGTCATAGAGGTTTGAATGACATAAGGGTGAGTAAAGAATTAAAAACTGTAATCATACCACAGTGTGTATGTGTTTATATTCATGAGTCTACTGTACCTGAATCTCTAGCTGTTGTACCACCTGCATCTGTACTCGGCACTGGGCGGTACTCCTGTCGTCCAGAGCGTGCTCACTGTTAAGGTGCCTGTAGGCAAACAGGAGAAACTGATGAAAAACCAACCCCACATACACACAAGGGCTCAACTAATAATAAGCAGCTGCTGTTGATCAACTACCGCCGTTGTTGATGAATATGATTTCTGGATTACAGGACGTCCAGCCCATTAGCTTTTAACAAGCCGCTGTCGCCGTCTAACAAGTGTGTCCCGCGCTTGTTGAAAGCCGGTGTTTAACATCACAATAGAGCGACTGTCATGCGAATGAGAGGCAGCGCTCAGAACACAACGGCTTATGAGGGATGTTGGAGTACAAAAGGCCTCGTGCAGAGGTTTTGTCTTCTACATTTATCAAGAAATAAATATAATAAATGCAATTTAACTCGAGTAACGTTTAAAAAGCACCTCCTATGAAGAGTGCATTATTCCGTCGACATATTAAATGTATCTACTCATCCTTTCATTAGAATATTACGCTGGAAAAAAAACCCACTCCAGACTGCAGGAGCAGTCAATGGCGGTTTTCCTTGATTGGATTTTGTCTGCAGGACATAAAAGAAGCCCACCATTAAAATAGACCTTTATTCCCGGCAAACGCACGGAGGCGAAAAGGTTTTTAAAAGTGTTGTGATGTTCGGTAATGAGCCTCTATCTAAATTATCATTGGTGACAAACCCACAAAGCGCTCTTTTAGAAGACATGCTTGTGAAATGCCAATGCTGCCACTCTCTTTCCTGTAATTATAGGTTAGCTTGCAGACCCTTCAATGATCATTTACAGTACAACCTCCAGTGCATTAGTGTGAGCTTAAATTGCGCACACACACGCGTGCACGCAAACACACCCACCCACACCAAGCTAGTTTTAACACTACTAAGCATTTTCTCTATTCATTTTCTATTCATAGCGCAAGCTATTGTTTATGTGCAAAACGCAAAATAACAACGTATTCATAATCCTCCTCAAACACGCCAATCAAAGCAGAGGACATTTGAGAACACAATGGCCGCCGCTACCTTTCAATTATGCCTGTGCCCATTTAAAATTATTTCATTCCATCACGCCCGCTTTTGCTATTGTAACCGTTTCAGGTCTAATGCTCAGATATTCTCCATTATAAATCAAGAGTGAGATAGCATTGAAAAAAAATGGTGAGGATGACTGGAGAGCTGGTGCCTTTCTCCGGCCCCGTGCCTAATTGCTGTTTCAGAATGCGCATGCAAAGGGGCATTTCATTAATCATGTAATCAGGTCCCTCGCAGGGAACTAATGCTGCAAATACCCTTTTCATTTCAATGCTCATAATGCTATCTTACGCACTTGATGTATGGTGGATGTCATAAATTACAGCTGCTTCAAAAGCCACGACTGGCTAGTTCCGCTCTCCCGACAGGTAGCTTGCTAAATAACGCATCTTCTCTTGCACGCCCTGTTTCTCATTAGCGATCATCTAGATCTTAATCTTGTTTCCTTGTTTCTTTTAGAAACGTGAGGTCTTTTTTCTAATAGAAGCCCATTTCCACCTACATGAGTAAATAAAAAAAAATTTCAAATGTGATTGTTGGAGAGCTTAGAATATTGGGTTCTTTATGTTTTTTCTTAAAGAAAGGAAAGGAAAGTCACAATTGTTAAAAAAAGTTACAATTGTGAGATATAAAAGCACAGTTATGACAACGGATTGGCAACGGTTCTTTTAACCCTAAAAAATGGAGTGTGTAGATTTTCTTAAACAACCATGTAGAAAATCATATCATGGCCATATTCCAGGATAACCAGGCCAAGATTCACCAGGCTCAAACTGTGAAAGAATGGTTGAAAAGAAGAATCATTTTCACACATGAATTGGCAACTCTGAGTCATGACCTTAATTTCATTGAAAGTCTTTGGGATGTGCTGGAGGAGACTTTACAGAGTGCTCACCTCTTGCATTGTCAATACAAGATCTGGACCAAAAATTGATGCACCTCTTGATGGAAATAAATGTTATTTCCAAATGTTATATGTTATTTCCATCAAGATGTTACTAACTAACTAAATAAATAGAGAAAATATAGTCACAGTTGTAAGATATGGTCACAATTAATAGAATAAAAAGTGATATAGTCAACACTGAAACATAAATTACCAATTGTGAGATATAAAGTGACAATTGTGAGATACTAAGTTACAATTCTGAGAAATAAAGTCACAATTACCTGTTTTAGTAGCCAGCAGAATAAGATATGGTATAACAGAGTCTTTTGTGAGACTTAACGTTAGTGAGAGCCAGTTAACGTTGGTGATTACATCCAGATTACTGCATGGCTATGAAATATTCAGGCAGTAGGTGTTTGACTATGCATTGATAAAAGCAGGGGGCTGGAGGGGGGTTAGATGCAGTCACCAATATCTCTTAATGAGCCTGTGGTGCTGGGTTTAGTTCAAACAGAGAGGTGAGAGGAGAATGAGACGGGCCGCCCGCTCGCTCTGAGCAAACATCTCTGAAGCTGCCTGTAATTTATGGGTCACTTTATAGGCATATTGATTTTTGTTTTGAGATGGGGAATGAGGGCTCTGATGGTCTAAGAAACAGACGGACAGGTACGCAACGGACTGAGAAATGCATTCGAAAACCACAGATGGAATGAAATCAGTTGAGTTAATGCTAGCTGCAAAAGATATGTTTTAATCTCACTTTCGCCCTTTCCAGTCAACACGGACCAATCAAATCATTTTGATCATTCTCAAACGACACTCACCACCCTCAACCGGACATGGGCTTGATTAATCTGACCAGCGACTTGCTGTTGGCTTTCATGAGCGCCTAGTTTAGACGCTCCAGTTTAAGTGGTCGGAGCTCGACAGGTTGCTTCACCAGTGTTAAATGTTAGGTAGGTGAAAAAGAAAGGTTCATTTCCCGGCTAAAGCCCCATTAAGACGAGCAAGGATTTGTTTAATGAGATACACAAGCCCTTATTGCGTCCACATGGGAAAGATGCTACTGCAAATGCAAGCATGCGATGACAGCATGTCAATCTTTATTACAGGCCAGCGGGTATATCTGTATTTTTCTCTCCCCACTCGTCCTGACTCTTCTCAAACATGTGAGAGGAAATCAATAAGGGAACTAGGGCAGCAATCTGGAGCTTAAACAATAACAAAATTGCCTGCGTGGCAGAACAACATTAGAACGCTATGAATTCATTAGCCCCCTCGTTTAGCTGCACATAAGCCCCAAATAAGTTGCCCCGAATCAGACCCGCAAGATGCGTGCTTTGTTGCATGTGCATCTATTTGAACTTCAGAGCTAATATAACATGCCAGGCACCTCTTGGCTACCCCTCTCCAGGTGCACGGTGCATGAAAGAAGCAGAGCTGCGCTTAAATGCTGATCTTGACAACTTTCTCAGCAACACAACAAAGATTACAAAACCATGGCTGGTTTCTTCTCCGCAAGCTACAAGCCCGCGCAGGCTGGGTGAATCCCTCCGCCCCCTGCTTCCCCATCAAAGGTGCCATTTGAATCTGACACCTATTTTATGTAAACCATTTTAAGCGTGTGTACCTGGATGATACAGAGCAGTGACTGGCATCTCCGAACGACATTAAAAGCTTCTTTTTGACACCGACAATCGCTCCTCCAAGGCACTGCGCCACCCGGCATCTCGCCGGCTCAGATCACGCTGTCTTTTGTGGGAGTGTTTTCATGTACGAGTTACAGTACGGGCGTCTCCGGCAGCGAACGAGGGTGTCTCGCCCCCATTTCGACAAAGATTTGGTAGGCTGATTGCTGTAACGCCGTCCTACCGCACAGGCTGTCAGACACAGAGCACTTTTATTTAGTTCTCTGCAACCATTGATTTGCACACAGCAGTGAGCTGAATTTGGCGGGAATGATCACATGATCTCTGATGTATGCTATGCTGCAATGAACGTAATAAATGAGTGTCAATGGGGTAGACTAGGAGAGTTAACCCTGTACTTAGAGGTAAATATGGTCTTTGGGTTGACAGTCATAACTAACTAGTTAAATAGTTAATTTTAAAATGCACTCAAAGGCGGTTACATAGACTCTTTAGATTGCATCTGGAGCGTTTGTAAAAGAAGAGAACAACGTCGCCACTCTCAAAAGCCGTTTACATGAATTGACGTGGACATTTACACCCACCAAATGCACCAGATTATTATTTCACAGTTAATTACGGATCTAATTAGAATATTCAAATGAACCCTTTTCTCCATTCTTTGATGGCGAGGCTCTTTCCTCGGAGTGGCAACGTGATAACCTGCAATCTCCAGCACCGCAAACACCTTCTCCTTTGATGTCCCCCCACTCACATCCCAGCAACAAAGCCGACCAATTACAAATGAGCTAATTAACTAAATTGTTGATGGAGCATGAAGAGTTCATTTCACTCCGTTAGCCACGCCATGACAACACTGCGCGGCTACGCGGGTTGCCATTAGCTTCTGCCACTCGCCTCCAACCCATCATCCACTCACAAAGCCATGGAGACGCACGGTCATTCTGTGCAACACCTCTGAGTGGCTGACAGGTGTATTGAAGAAATCTGTTGGGAGATTCGCCATCCATTTTGTGGATTTACAGCAAAGTGTGAGAGCTGGATTCTGAAAACTTTTGCGATTGAATAATTTGTTGATTTTGTCAATGGAAGGAAAATAAATAACTAAGATCAAATAAGCATCAAAATGTTTCTGTATAGAGACATACAGAGCAAACAGACAAATTACTGCTTTAGTCCAAATAAAACTTTCGAAGTGCATATAATTGAATTTATTCTCCCTTGATGGTCACTTACTTCAAAAACTGTCCAAAGTCGTCACAAATACTTTCACATCCTGGCCACTTGCACACTCCATGACCATAGAGGGAGTGCGACGCTCCAGTCTCTTCATGCAGTGAACTGAAAGAGAAATAATGAGCATTAAAAATGAAGAAAAAAAACATGGTGGCTGCCACTTTCCACCTGTTAGGACAATATGACCTAAAGTGGGGTTAGAACAGCTCAATTTAGTGCACTTCTCTGGCATAAAAGCTTATGAAGAAAAGGTGAATGTGGACTTGATGCTCAGAAAAGCTGGAAAAACACACGCTCTCCCTCGACATTAGGCCACCTTGTGATTATTGATCCAGAGTATTACTGAGGAGACACGGGTGTGTTAAAAAAACACGGACTGGCCAAGTAAAATTGCCCATCAACATATTTTCCACAGACTTTCACCTTGTAAAGCCATTACGGACAACTTGTGAAAATAGCGAAAAACCGGCCCCTGTACTTTAATTTTCACCAGGAGATTAATTCGCGGTGGAACTGGTGTTTTTAAGGACACAACCTGTTGTGAAAAGTCATTGCGGTAAGTTACGACCGCCGGTTCTAATGGTGCTGAGGGGCTAATGTGCGAAAGTGAGGCTAAGCAGACCAGTACACCGCATGTTTGTGTGCGGCACAGGCTCACACACACAAACCTCACCGGCTGTTTTACCTTGCCGTTATCGATCCAGCACATCTTAGAAAGCAGCTGGCTCTGACAACAAAACACACTCTGTGATTACGAACGACCGTAGACCCGAGAGACTCTGCCAACACACGAGAAAAGAGTGTAACCTATTTCTTAAATTATTTGCCTGTCTCTCTCTCGCACTGTTTTTTCCTTTTTCTTCTCTGCCTCTAAAGATATCTCTCTCAAGAAATGGCTTTCTGTGAAGACGCTACATACTTGAAACCAATTACACAACACATCCACCCCCAGTGAAGTCAACGGCTGTTGCTATGTACTAACATATGGCCGCTACAGACTGAATAATACATTGAGAAGTATGCGAATCTGTGTTTTACAGCAGACACAGAGCATATAAAAGGGTCGTCGTGAATATAAACGCTCAGGAAATGCCACACCGGCATAGTGCATTCTATTTACATGACAAGCCGTGCCGGCAAAGCAATTTCAAAAGAAAAGCGAGGTATTAAATACTTAATGTACAGTGAGGTGAGCTGTGTGTTCCTGCCACTGAAAGTTGCACCTCCATGCGTTTGATATACCGGAAGGCACTGCGTTCACTATTGTGCTGTCTCAAGGGAGGTTTCGTCTCATTTCAACTGTTATCCAGACATTAATAAACTATTGATGAGCAAACAAACAAAAACACACAGCCCCCTGCAGGAATGAGCATTTTTCTTTTGCAAATGGTGACAAACACATCAACTGTTCTTTTATTTTTTGTGCCGCACATGAAAAGTAGATTAAATGGCTGTTTGGTTTGTGTTTGTTAATGCGCCTTTGCGTTCATGTGTACACAAGACCCTTTATCGGGGGGGTTTGTGATCACATATGTCTGAAAAGGGATTTAGAGTTTGTATCAAGTGAAACGAAGAAGATGCTTTTATCCAAAGTGACTTTACATGGCCAACCCAGCTGGATCCCAAGGGCCCAATGGTGATCAGGTAAGTGGAAGAATAAACCAGCGGCTTTCTAATTCGCTTTAGCATGCATGTGTGCATGTTAGAGTACCTCTCTCTCCGGTTGTTGAGGGCTGGGGACTGGCCGTTGGAGATGCCGTGATGGGTGATGGGCGGAGATGCTTTGGGGTTGCTGGTGGAGTTAGTGGACGAGTTGTTGGTGGTGCTCAGGTCCAAGCCGCTGTGTTTTAGCCCATTGTCCTCCATGGCGTGGGTAGTGGTGACGTCTTTCCAAAGTTGCTGGAGTTCGGCGGGGCTCAGACCAGCTGCAAGAGAATCACAAACAACTTTAGAGACAGAATAATTCACAAAACTCTCATTATGAGCTCCCGTCTGCCCTTTTCTAACAAGGTAAACCTGTTCTGCTCTGCTGCGAAGCCTGAGCATCACACTTAAGCATCTGGAGGTAAACCGGCGCAAGATCGACCTGGACGCTCATCCCTTGCTTTGTTTCTGTGGTATCCAAAAGTACAAAGCAACCAGGAACTCATCTGCACATGATTATGCATTCATAAACGAGCCTCTGTGTGCAGAATCAAATCATCATATAATCCCTCGGATGATAAAATGACTATTCCGCTCTGTGTCGCCCCGACTATATTCCAATTAAGAGCCATTTTCAAACTATTGTCATCCAGCGCCATTTCGATAAACACAGTATAGCACCAGGTGTTTGTTCCAGGAAAAAAGCAAATGGCAACAGCTCGTCTTCCTCACAGCTCTGAGCTCGCACTGCGAGTCCGTAAACAACAACAACAGGCAAGGAGGGGAGGGTGAGAGAGAGTGAGAGAGAGAAAGAGAGAGAGTGAGGGGGAGAGAGGAAAACAACAAGAACACAGACACAGGCAAGAGAGAAAGAGAACTAGAAACTGAAATGGCAGAGAAAATGCAGCAGAAAAAAAAAGAGGAGTTTAAAAGAGGACCCAGCCAAACACGCAAACTCTCAGATGGTCACGTGAGGACATTACCTGGCGGCAGAGTCTGTCCGGGAAGGGTGGGCTGTCCTGGGCCAGGGGGCAGAGAGAGGAGGCCCTGCCTCTGCATGTTGAGCAGGTGCTGCTGCTGCTGCAGTTGCTGCATTTGCAAGAGCTGCTGCTGAAAGACCAGCTGCTGTGCCGCCAACTGCTGCTGCTGCTGTTGTTGCTATAGTGAGAGAAAGAGAGAGAGAGAGCGCGAGTGAGCATACACATGCAAAACACTAATCACACACATGGATAAGAAAGTGTGTTCGTTATACATGTGGCCCAAGTGAAACCTTGCCGTCTCGCTCTCTTCGCCTAGCCCGCTTGCGTGTGCTAAGAACTGTGCGTGAGATGTGGGTGGGGGTAGATCCCCCTCCTTCCGCCATTGATAGTTAATTGTCTTGCATTTCTAATGGTCCATTACAGCTTATGGGGCCACAGGGAGGGGGTGACGGAGGGAGGGAAGCTGAGAGAGATTTACAGCACTCCCCCCCCCCCATCCCCTCCAAGCCCTGTTTACCGCCAGTCGAGCCTCTTGCATAAGCTGGCAAAGACAACAACAAAAACAACAACAACAGCAGCAGCGGTGGATGCAAACCACAGAAAAACAATGCAGCTCTTCAGTGATCAAAGCACAGCAACTACGCTTGAAATCTTTCCATGGACAAAAATAAACCTTTAAAATTACATAAACAGGATTAGCAAAACTAAAATCACATCATTCACAGTGGACAAAACATCTATGTAAAATTCACGAAACATCTTTTTTTTGCGTAAAATGTCCATGAAGACAAATTGTCCTAACTTGATAATCATATTACAAGTAATTAAGTAAAAGTGAAATTAAACCAAAAATCACTGTATTCACAGGAAACAACATTTGTGTACATTGGATCTCATTCATGAAACACCAACCAATTTCCATGTAAATGGTTCGTAAAACTATTTTCACATAAACTGTCACA
Source organism: Hypophthalmichthys nobilis (assembly GCA_037950665.1). Taxonomy (NCBI): domain Eukaryota; kingdom Metazoa; phylum Chordata; class Actinopteri; order Cypriniformes; family Xenocyprididae; genus Hypophthalmichthys; species Hypophthalmichthys nobilis. The sequence continues at coordinate 5,780,642 of CM075489.1, read as the reverse complement.
TAATATGGACAGAAACTCTATTATAAAAAGATTTATAATATTGTTATATGTATTAAACTGAGTGAAATTATATAAAATATTCACAAAACCCATTCGCTAATAACAAACATAATTTTACAATAGCAGAACAAATGTGTGTGTTAAATTGTTCGTAAAATCATTCTAACAGAAATTGTTGCAAATAGGTTTTGTAATATAGTTCGTAATACCATTTTTACGTAAATTGTCATATATGCAAATTCATTCATGTATGAGGCTCAACGTTGGTGTAATTTTGTATGTGATGGAACGACAACACACCTTTAGTTCTTTAGTCTTGGCTGTTCGCAAATGTAAAGTGGTGTAGTAGTTGCATTTCCATGTCGTACAGACTCAATTTATTAGCTGTTTTTTAGGAGGTCTGGCTTAAAAATGACTGAAGTTTGCTTCTGTGGACAAAGTCTCCAGAGGTCCATTAGCAAACTGAGAGCTAGTTTCTGCTGAGACCCTGTTAGCTTGAGCTCTCTCTCTCCCATCCCCTTTCCCTTTCCTCTTCTCCTGTCAGAATACATTACGACCTACTCAGTGACAAGAAAGCAAAGACCCCCATTACAGGAGGAAAGTTAAACTTCCAATTTTTACTTGGAATTACACTAGCGGTAGGACTGAGCAGACTCCAGAGGAAGACCTTCAGTCAAGAACGGTGAGGAAGACCTCACTCTCTTAGTTTAGGGATGAGAGAGCGAGAGAAAGAGAGACAAAACTTGTGATGCGCTCACTGGAAAACAGACTGCATAATGGAGTGAGCCGTGCGGATTGGCCCCGCCGTCTCGTGAGAAATAAGGGAGCAATTTCTATTCCATATTTGATGGCTGGGGCCTGAAAAAATCTATTCGCAAATCCAAACAGAAACAAAGCCTCCGGGAGGTCAGTCCTGCTTTCTGTAGGCCCTGCATAATGGCTTGCTTGAAGAGAGACAATGGTAGAAGGTGCTAGTTGAAGAGACTGCTGGGGGCGGGGGACGTTTCCCATCCACGATACCTAGCTGATCAATTTAACTGCTTCCACACGTTTTGTTTGGATTGCCGCCCCCCTCTCCGACTCGCCTTGCTTTTTGATGAGTGCGTGTCAGCAACCTTCTCTCTCAGTCTCCTTCTGTCTGTCTGTCAGACGAATCCGCAGTCTGACTGTCAGTTTGATTTATGAGCTCGCTGCGGTCGAACTTTTCTGCTCGTCGGCCCAAACCCGCCGCGGTGGTTCATTAACGAACAGACCCTGTGCGGTACACTAAAACGGGCATTTTAGCGTCAGCGTAACTCTGAATTGCCGTCAAGGACAGAGTTGAGACACCTGACAACGTTGTCTGCCTAATTTTAGTGCTTCATTTGGTAGCATTCAGAAGAAGTTTCCTCTGTGGTAAAAGAGCGTTCCCTCTTGCAATGACAGCACAGACTGATTTACAAGTCACTCGTGGTTGGCGAACGTGGAGGAAACCTTTACTTAGCATCATGCATGTGTGTATTGGTGTATGATTTGTACCTCTTTCGCTTGTTTTCCTGGGTGCTGTTGCTGCAAAAGCTGTAGATGGAGTTGTTCCTGTTGTTTCTTATAAAACTCCTGCAGGTGTTGCTGTGGAAAGACATACTGTAGACCATTACAATGTGTGGAAGAAAAACCGTACAAAAGTACATACGCTTAGAGCAAATGCGCTAAACACTAGGCTACATTTATGGCAAAAACCAGTTGCAGTATATGGGTTAAAAATATTTTTATACCACTTTTTCTGCTTATTTCCTTTTCCTCAAGAAGGTTGTCATGAGAATGCTTGCGCTAACTGCTTGGAACAAATGCGGTTCACAAATAGCGAATGCGCCAAACTCTAGACTAAAGTTATGACAAAAGAAAAAGTTGTTGTATATGGCTTGAAAATCTATCTATCTATCAATTCATGTCCCTTTTTCCGTAAAGTTTGTAATAAGAGTACTTGCACTAACCGCTATACAGTTTGTGTAAACGCTCCTAGAGAAAATGCGCTAACCGCAAGGCTACATCTGTGACAAAACAAAGCAGCAGTTGTATATGGCTTGAAAATGTATCTATTATTTCCCTTTTCCCACAAAAGTGTGGCCACATCTCAAAGCAGAGCTACAACAGAACAAACAGATTCGTGGCCAACTCCAGGCTCCTGAGGCTGCACAACATGCCTGGATGTGCTTCTGCATGTCACATCATAAATAATGTCTCTCTCTGGTCGAGACAAAGAGACCAGCACTTTCCCTCATCACGCGTCTCCATATGGACTTTTATGCGGCTGCACATTACTGCTAGAGGAACAATTAATCTTATTGCCTATATATTTTTTTCCTCTCTGATGCCTTGACAGGCAGTGAAATTCTAAATGAATGTGAAGCACTCAAAGGAGAGGATTCATCATTGTGAATTAATGCATTTAGCACACTTCTCCTCTTCTTCTCAGAGCGCTGTCCTCAGGAGCTCATCGTCAGAACACAGGAGCCGAGCTCTCCCATCTCGTTCAGTGGGAGACGTCTTCAGTACACTTGTCACCGTTTATACAGACCTAATTATAATCAAGGCTAACTGAGTTAATGGAGATGTTTTTAATGAAGAGCGCTCTCTGAGAGATTTTAAAATCGCTTCTGAAGATATAATCTACTCTTGTCAGAGACGTGGTCTAGTTGTTAGCTCACATGCTACGACACAATGTGGTGCTCATGCAGATAATCCAATTTTGAGTCGGTTTTTGTTCTATCCTCCCCTTTTTCCTCATTATTTCATGTTCTCACTGTACTTCCCCTGCTTAACTGCAACTGGTTTGCTGGTCTTAGCTGATTAAAGATGGCCTCCCAACCTGGCCAAGCTGGGTTTTAGGTAGTTTAGCTGAGCTCATCTATAAGCTAACTCTATTCAACTAGCTTGTTTCTGTGCTCCATTTGTCACCAAAAGACGTCCCCACTGAAAACAACTAATTACACGCCTGTCCATATTTGTTTCTCTGATCTAACTATGTCAAGGACAGATGAGAGCAAGAGAGGATCTGTATGCTTCAATTTCAAAACACGAGTGTGTATGGGACAGTGAGTGAGAGGGTGTTTAAGTGTATTTACCTGCTGAAGCATGACTGCCTGTTGTTGTTGTAGAAGGGCTTGGAGCTGTTGGGGGGACAGGACCTGCTGTTGAAGGATCTGCTGCATCTGTTGGGGTGTGATCACCTGTGGACTCATCATTGCCACAGATACTGGCACCTGAGAGAGAGAGAAAGAGACGTAGAGAATGTCACATTAACCATGTCACATAAAAACTCTTCAACTGTAAAGTCAAGAGCTTATTCTCGAACTCTCTGGAAATGGTGTGAGTGCAGTATATGTAATCATTTGGCAGTGCATGTGTACTTTCTTACTCTATATATTTTCTGTCAGCTACTCCCAATGGGAAAAGCACTGTGCTTTAAATAGAGCAGGACCTTAATTAGCTGAACCCTTCAACTCCCTCAGGCGATTTCTAGTGCTACAACACACAAGGCAAGCAGAGAGACGCACATCTCCAGAGCCAACAGTGGGTCGTAAGCGGACACATGGCCTGTTGAGGAGCAACTAGGCTAAGTAGCATGGATTCAGGCTGCCATGGGTTTGAAGCTTTGAAAAGTCTGCAAGAAACTCCTGATTGAAGCTGAGCCGCTGTGAAGTATTCTGTTTTACAGAGGTGAGGGGAATTACCAGTTGCCTCTCGCTGCGCATTGAAGTTTCCAAGTTACGCGCTTGGAAGAAAGCAGCCAGAGGCACAAGTCTTCCACGAGATGTCATTTTTAAAAATTCATGTCATTTTTTAAATGATAAGAATCATTAAAATACCAGCTGTGAAACTGTGCGAGAGAACTTTTTGGGCTAAAAAACAAAACAAAGAAAATATTTTCGCAGCTCAGCATTGAAATAACACGAGCAGGTTTTCTGGAAGCACGCAACATTTACATTAATTTGACTCAATTCTTCGCTCGTGTCTAAAACTGAACAATGAATAGAATAAAAATAAATGCTTTTTGAGAACAATTTTTCACTCCTTTTTTCCTCATGGACGCTGCACCTGTCTACAACTGACTCTACAGGGCATTCTTTGTACTTTATGAAGCATGCTGCGTGTTGCATCGTCCAACAGAGCAGCTTCGACAGATGCTGTCTATCATCAAGACAGCCGAGCCTTCGGCGTCATGACAGGTAAACATCTCTATTGTTGTGGTTTTTGAGCTTGAGAAAAAGACGTGAGGCTCCATTAGACGTTGTGAGGAGTCCGAGCTGCTCCTCTCGCCAGCTAATCAAGACCGCTTGATTGCTTTCCGTACGTCTGAGCTCTCAGGGCCTTGACACGTCCTTGTTTTAGTCTCCTGGCTCGGCCCAGCTCAGGTTCCCCTCTTTGATTAGCAGAGACATTTGCATGGTCACTACACATTTTTCATTTTAGAAGTCATTATGCATTAGCGCTCCTGAGCGCCGAGCTTGACTAATCCTAATGAACTGAGTAGCGGAGCTGAAGGTCACACTCCATCCCCACTCATATTCATATTCAAACAAATCCAAGCACCATTCTTCATTAGACTGGCCCCAAAACTCAACCACAGAGGGAAGCGCACACACAAATACACTTTCTTTCTTTCTGTCTTTCTTTCAGTATGTCTCTCTTTGGGGAGAAAAGGTGTGACGAGGGAGGAGGCAGTGGAAGAAAAAAAAAAACAAAGGAACAGAGCAACAAAGTCACAAATTAAACAGCTGCATGTAATTATGCAAATGTATGCTTACACCTTCAATGTTATTAAACCTTAAGACACATTTGTGATGTGTAATTACCCCCAGGTTCAGCCAGGGTTCTGCGCCGGCCTAAATGACAATATAAAGACCAAAGCATGAAAATACAAGAAGAGATGTTCTCATTACACCCATTATTTGTATATTTAAATGAGCTATGGACTGAATAACGAACGATCACCTCGTCTGCACCGCAGCGTGGCGAATACAATAAACATGTAAATTTCAGAACAATTTTATTTATCGACCACAGCTGACTGTGTGTAATCCGAAGTTGCATTTTCGCTTTGAACATGCCGGCGATGAGAAATAGAATGAAATCAGGATATGGCCCTCAGCCTCTCATTAGCTTTTTAGCAGATCGACAGATGATATGCATCTTCGTTTCATTGCTTTTCCAAACAAAAAGACGAGACAAAGTTGAAGTTTCGGCCCACTCACTTCCGAGTCACGCACAACGCTAATTCCAGCATTTAACGCCGGCGTTTTCTGCATGATATATCAGAGCTTGAAAGATGAAAGCAGATAAGTAATTGCTCTCCTGGTTCTTATTCTTCACTGACAACCCATAAATTTAATTTTACACACACGTTCATTTACATTTTCGAGTATATGACATGATAATTGGCGGAATATAACACCTCCATTCCGTGGGATACTGCGGGGGGCGATGATTGACAAGCCGGGTGAATTGAAAGGAACAGAGGCTGAATTGCTTCTCCCCGAAATGATTTCGCCAAGACGGGGCATAATTAATGAGCGTTTGCCAAAGGGTCGAGCCGTAAACAGTTGCAGACAATAGGTCTTTCCCTTGCAGGATGCCAGATGAAGAATATGACTGCGAGAGGCAATGATGCAACCCAACGAGTGCTAGAAAACTTCACAGATAATGGCATTCTTCACAAATCAAAGCATCAACTTCAATCATCTGCACTTGAAGCACTCGTGCTGAGAGAAAATTTACTTATAGGCGACAACTGACATCTCTCTTTCTCGTTCTCATTCATTTTAACAACAAGCACGTTCAAAAATGACAATCTATGAAGCTTTGATTTCTATTGGAAAACTACAAATAAAAGCTGATCTCCATTGACCTGCTCTTTAGATCCACGAGGCTCAGCACCTGAGAGAGAGTAGAACAAATAGCTTTAAATTGGTCAGTGATGAGAAAACATCAGTGGCCCTCCTGAAGAACGAGCAGATCATTACAGGGCTCTCGCTATGCTGAAACGGGTCTTGACATGAGAAAGGTCAACTCCACATCATAAGAACGAAGAAACGCAAGACTTGCGCCTTCCCACATTACCTAAAAAACACCAAATGTCCCATTGGTGTATTCCAATGAGAGAACTGTGTTAAATAACCATAATTACTTTAAGAGCAAACAAGCCCAAACAGCTAGTGAAAAATGACTGGATTCTCTATGATTCTATATTCTCTGGATTCTATATGCACTATTCAGTGGCTTTATAAAGGAAGTTTCCAGATCAGATGTGTGCAGACACATTTGAATGTGCTGAATCATGGGGCCGCTTCACAGAACCACTTGCCAGAGATACTGTTTAGATAAATAAAATGAGAAATGGGGGGCATACGATGGCAATTACTGTAGCAGAAAGCAACAACATGTTAATTAAGCAGTAAAACCTGTTTAAGTTAGAAAATGTGAGAGTTAGAAAAAAAAAAAAAAAGATTCTTATTATCACTGTCCCACTAATTAATCTCATGGAATAGGGCTTTTCCTGAACTTCGCAAAGGATCCTGACCTTTCCACTTTGGTAAAGATAGCATTGCTAATTCAGTCAATAATTAATGGCTCCACAGTCGAGTTTTTTTTTTTTTTTGGTGGAGTTGTTTTACTAGGGGGCCAAATATGCACACTCAGATTCAAGAGCCTTTGACAACATAAACAAACACATAGCTGCACTAATCTAAACCTGAAACACGCTAACATGCATATACACAGTGATCGTTTAGATTAGAAGATCAATGCAGACCCTCCTTGAGATCGGAGTTAAGTAGATTATAGCAATGTTTTCCCAAATCAATTTATTTTACAGTTCAGCAAAACAGTATGGGAAGTGTAATGCACTTCAAATGATGATAGAGTGGATGCGGCCTCTGTTCGAGGGGATACAATGAACAATCCGCACAGATTTATCACCATGCAGATAACCACACTTTTACTTCTGCCAATAAGGATATGGATCAAATGCTTCCCAAAGGGAATTACTAGAGGAATTAAAGAGCTGAAATCATGCAACAAAACTGCTAAAAGAAAAGATTTTGAAATGCATAGTGGGGTCCAAATGTCTTATACCACTAGTGAAATGTTTCTTTTTTACATTTTTTTAAACATTACACAATTTTTCATTATTAATATATTATTAAAATACAATTGGTAATTATAATTTTAAAGGAAAAAAGTCAACCAACCAAATGTGATCTTCAAGAGTTTATAAGAAGAATGAGGTCTGCATGACTCTGGAAGTTGTCCTCCTTTGTTTTCCTCAAATTTGTTTCTCACCGTATCTGAAACGGAGCATCGTGTGGCATTTACAGGGAAATCTGTCTCTCTGGCTCACTCTGTATCAGCCCCCCTCCTCTTCTCTCTCTTGAAAGCTTTGTGATGTCGCAGGTAATAGGGAGTCTGTTGGATCGCTCTCCTCGTCAAGTGACACGCAGTAAATTACACAAGCTTCAAGCAGCTCGCTGAATTATAGTTCATCACTTGGAAAGACTTCCCACCACCGGGCTACACGTATCAGATCTGCCAGTTAGGATCCAATTAACACCCTGGCCAGAGTAATCAGACTGCATGTGTAAGGGCTGCTGGAACTGGTTTATTACTCCCATGCATCTTCTGTCAGAAGGTACAGTTGTTGCTTCTACATCAAAGCTGTGCCATGGCACTATTCCCCCCACACTCCCACCGTTCCACTGGTTCTTGCCTAAGGGTTATGCTTCAACTTCCTTTGCATTGCAATGTGAGTCCCTGCAAACTGAATCCCTTGCAATTTACACATGCTGCCCACTAGTTTGGGTAACTGGGGTAAAATAGGATGTTTTCCTGGTTCCCAAAAGTCAGAAAACTGCAGATGTGAGGAATTGGCCCTTCTTTCAGTTTATGAGTTGGAATTTGAACTGAATTTGCCACACAAGTGCAAGTGTTTTAATCACACTAAACAAATATAAATTTCTACCTATGAGATCTATAGACCTTCAAGTTTCACCACTTATGAAAAGACTTTGTCAAGACAACATTCAAAGTTTTTCTTGCCAAACTTTGCAAAGTCAGCTTAACTTCTTTGAATTTCAATTTATTTGAATTATACTTTCTTACACTCAAATTCAAACTGCAATTCTGGATTACTTGTGACCTCAATTCTAATTAAATTCAAATTCAGCAACTGAACTGAACTTAAAAGGCACTCCAAATTCTCTTTTGAACGGTGCACAACTCTACTGTTGGGCAAACTCTGTTAATAATCAATGTTAATATGAGTCCCCTTTTATAAATTCCACTGGCTTTGAGCACGGTTCCAGTTGGCGGTCTGAGTAGATGAATTTTAAGGAACATGGCGCAGGAGTCTGACGCTCAGATGAGCTGTGCGTCGCTGACCTTTAAATCGGCGACACTCTGAGGATGGCTCACTGCTCAGGAAGTGATTGGGTTGAGCTATCTCGCGCTTCTCTCTAGTCTTGGAATGCGTGCGAGCAACGAGCCGCTCAGCCTTCCTTCCCAAACGCAGGACCGAGGAAGCCTCCAGAAGGATGCTTGGTTGTGAAAAAGTTACATTAGCAGAGCGTGCTGGGTTTAAAATGAACAAAAAAGGTCAACATATTGGAGGTAGATGTGACGTGACAGAAACAGAGAATATTTGTGCCATAGTCGCATGCTAGTGAGGTGAAATTGCTTTGTTAGGTTGTTTCACCTTGTTAATCCAGGGATATCACTCTCTGAGCCCACACCGCTAACAGGTCAGAGGTCAACTCTACCTCTTTAAACACCTTTCTGACACCTATATGGCTGTATTATATCATCACAACAGCCCGACGTCACACGCCCACATGCCTCTGTTTGTTCAGAATCCTCCTGTTAGCTTCTAACTGCTGTTTCGTCAGTATTCAGTATTGCTAACATGTGTTTTCACACTGTTAAATGCCCATTCTGCCATCAGGACGAGACGTCTGGGCGGCACACGGAGCCAAACAAACAAACCAGCATGTAGCTTATAGTTGGAGAATGGCAGCTGGGCTGATTGGTAGGGCAGGAGACACAATTGCCAGTCGCGTAAGCTTTCTGTAATCCCCCTTCCCTTTCGTCCTCTCGCTTTTTATTTGTGTTTTAAATGTCAGTGTATAAAACGCACAGGAGATATTGCCACTCAGAGGGAGAGGCGCTACGACGCGAGAGGACTGTTGTGTGCCTTGGGAAATCCTTGTAAGCAGCATGAAGAAGGCACAAGGATTTACGGGGAAGAAATAGGTGTTTATTGACTTCTCCTCTGGGCTTACGGGGTAATAATAGACCTGTCACATTACGCAAATGTGGAAAAGCGGCTTCTGAGCGCGTCAAAAGCATGAGATGAGACGCTGGATAGAATTAGTCAGCCGACAGGCTTTAGACACTAATACAAGTAATTAAAAACGTGAGCTCCAGCACTTAGATGCTTGTGCGGTAAATAATTTATATGCCATGATCTATGGATCACTTCCCCTGCTTTTCCTGGACAGGGAAAGGGGCGGATTCATCAGTGTCAGGGAATGAGCAGGCGTTTACTTTTTTATGTAAATAAGTCATTTTTCAAAATGCTTGTTACTTGGCATGTCTAAGTACACGCAACACAATCTGAATCGAGTTACCGTAAGCGTATAGAGGTCAAAAAGAAAAGATATTTGAAGGTACATTCCATGTTTAGTACAAGATAAGATCAATCGACAGTATTTGTTGCATAATGTAATTACCACAAAACATAATTAAGACTCGTATCACTCTTTCTTTAGAAAAAAGCTAGCCTCTGGGTTACAGTGAGACATTTACATTGGAAATGAATGTGGACAATCTGTAAACATTAAAATAGCACTGTTCAAGATGTGAACAAGATGTGAAAAATAGCTTTTTAACCTGTGTAAAGGTTCAATTTTAACTTTGTTACAACTCCACTCTAAAATGACTGTAAAAATGATGATTTAAATAACTTTAGAGCTCAAATAATACACAAGTTTTAACAGAATAAATGCTTTTATAAAATGTATAAAAATGCTTAACATTTCCGCTTTTAAATGCTTCAAAAATCGGCCTTGTTGACTTCTATTCTATACATACCTCACCTTAACCTTGATTTTTTAGCAAAGAAAAGTTAGGACGAGTCAAAATCATTTTTTGTGGTAATCAACATGCTTTTGATTAAGTTTAATTTGTATTGAACACAAAATATTCCTTTAAACATTGTTTTTGGGAAGTAAAGAATTACTAGACATTCAGGCGATTAAAACAGCACCGAATAAGTTAATAAAGTAAAAGATCGACAGCATTGATTAACTACAGCCGGAAGACAGCACTCAACAAGCCCTGATTCATATTGATTCATATGGCTAACATGAGGCAAGGTTGGCATAAGCAAATGTAAATATTCAATATTTACCATCCTCTGGTGTTATTAGAGTCAGGGGCTCGGTCATGGGCCACCAGTTATCACAGACCTTCCTCATCCAATATCTCTCGGCTTCCTCTGGAAGTATCGCACGGCAATTTGCAGTCACGCTGTGTGCCGGGAATCCATTCTCTGAGTATACAGACGGCTGCGAAACTACAATAGATACACGAAAGCGCATCCACCTAGGCTTTGTTTTACAACTAATATCTTTGCACAGAAGGGGAAAAATAATAAAATAAAAGGAAAAACTTTGATTTCCCAAATACAAAAGTCATATTTGCATGGACGGGCCTGAATATATTAAAAGCGAAAGGCACCAAATCTTTAACTTGCGTATAATTAGATACACAAGGGTGTGACTCTTGGAAAAGGTGTTGCCATTGTTATACTCTGTGAAAATATTAACGATGAAGGTTAGCGCCAATTTTCCCTTCCTTTAATTAAATGCACGGGGTACTAATGAGGTAAACCACCACTAGCTGATAGCGCTTATTAGCAGGGAGGAGGGCAAGCTCTCTCTCGCACTTCATTTAAACCTAAAAATACGGAGCCTGGCAGATGTCAAGCGCTTACATAATTTGAGGCGGCGCATTTGTATTGTGGGGATGTGAGAGAAATAACACATCGGCAGTCAGCGGGTAAGTAAACAGGTCTGGTAATAGAGGATGCGACGTGCGTGATGCTGCTGTGACCTTTACCAAATCACTGACAATAGCGATGCGGCACAGCTGGAATCAATAATGGCAAATTATCTTGGAGGGGTACAAATGACAGCTAGTTAGGATATGCAATGCTACAGGAAGCCAGGAAGAGCTGCTGGTTGCTATTGCATTGTAAATGAACCAATAGAAAGTTTCCAAATGCCTTTTATTCTTCGTTAACCAGGAAATTGTAATCTTGATTACCACAAAAATTAATTTGACTGTCACCAAGTAAAATGTGGGTTACAGTACAGTTCAATGAAGTGAATGGGGACAATCCATAAGCATTAAAATGCTCACTGTTTCAATAGTATTGTCACAAGAGGTGAACAATATGGGAGTTAAATCGATTACACATTTCTGTGTAAAGTTACACCCAATTTCCCTTGTCTTAAATGATTTAAACAGCTCAAATAATATGCAAGTTTAACAGAAGCAGTAATGTACTGTAAGTGCTTTTATAAAAAGAAACTTCTGCCTTAAATTCCTTAAAAAAAAATTGGTGTAAGTGCCTCACCATAACTTTGATTTTTTCTCTTTTTTTTAAAGACAAGGGACAAGTCAAAATTATTTTTTGTGGTTATCAACAGTATGCCACAAATGCTGTCAAATGAGCTTGTATTGAACCTGAATATTCTTTTAATATGTCAACATCTTTTGTCACAGCAGAGATTTCAAGGTTGCCCAACAGAGGTGGTGAGGTAATGCAGCTGTAGACAACAGAAAGGTTTCAAGTGTGAGGTATTTTGTTTGGTTTCTTTTGGAGCAGGGCAGGCCTGACAGGTTGAAATTTTACTGACAGCTCCAGAATTACATTGCCAAATCAAACAGAGTAGCTGGAACAGAGGAAATCTTTTCCAGAGCGCCATGTATTATGGATGGACTTAAGAGATTAGCGAGGAACTGCTCACCTGCAACGGACGCTGTTTGTCGTTGTTCTTTGGAGATTTCAGGCCACTGCCTGGTTGCTGTAGGAGTAATTGCCTTGCTGCTTGTAGGGCCTGCAAAGAAGAGAGAAGAGAAAGAGAGACGAAAAATTAGTTTTTTTTCCCCCCAACCTTTTTCTTCCCCTTCAACTCCGGCACACTCAAATATCAAACACTATGAAAGGTGACATCAACCCAGCGCATTCCATCCACTACACTATTCATTGTTGTTGATGAGCCATGAAGCGTCTCTCAGATATACATTTTTCATGATAATCCACAAAGCCGTGATGAAAGATAAATACAGTTTGTCTAGCACCTCTGAAGAGCGCAAGGGAAAAAAAACACACAGAGAGTGTCAGTGGTATTGACCTGTCTAGTGTGTGCTCAGCTGAAATACCCACTTCTCTGCAAATTACCGGCCCATTTGCATATTCATAATATCAATTTGAAGTAGAGGCAGGCGATGTGAAGTGTTCCTAGAAGCTGTAATTAAAGTTGACAAAATCAACATCAGATTACCTCAGGAGTGAATTAACAAGGAGTTGAGCATTAGCCGGGCCCCTGAGCACAAGGGTGACGTTGGCCCTTCTCTGCCAAATCACTCCAGATACCTACTTCTCCAATGTCATATAACAATACAAGAATACTGGGTTGCTAAGGCAAGCATCCCTATTGTTCATACATTGGCTGCGTCTGAAAACTTAAAAATGCTGCCTTCACCTGATCAATTTTTGAAGGCAGCATAGATGTATCGTTCGCTGCCTTTGATATCCCACAATCCTGTGCTTTCCATTCTGTGTCAGTTGAGCTAAAAAATACAGATGGCATCTGAAAGTTGGTCAGTTTGTGTGTAAATGTATGTTTTTAACCAACATTTTCCACTTCTGATATAATTTCTAGCGAGAAATTAGTATTGTAGTAATTAAATATTTGCTTAGTTAACACCAAATCTTACTCTATTTTGCTGTAGATCATTAAACCATTACGCTGCCTCAGAAGCCAGTCCGAAATCAATTAAATAGTACCACCTCAGTTGAGGTTCCAAGCGAGCCGTACCGATACTAAATGAGACGTGTAAACACTGCAGATCACTGATTGGTCAGAGAGAATCGTCACTACCAGCGTCATTGGAATTGAAACACGAGACACCAAACCCACTAGATTTAAATAGTCAAGTAACAGACATCGCAGTATCATTTGTTCAAGAAATGACTTGCTTTAAACGACTGTCGCACGCAACATGAAAAAAGAAATGGCTGTATCGTGGTCAGTAGATGAGATGCAGACTCGTTGGAAGACGAGGAGCGGATCCACGGCAGTTGAGGCGGTGCAACTATAATGATCAGTCTATAATCCCACCCACTTTGAAGCGGTACTAACTGCAATGGAAGAGCAAACCGAAAGTAAAGCGAGCGTGTCGTACTGAGGCGAGCCGAGCCGAGTAGTACCACACAGTGGAAAAGCCTAGCAACCTCACCACAACTCATCTTAGCAATGAACCATCACTCAGAGCATAACAACCACATCCCCAATTAACCTAGCAATCACCCTCAACACCCTAGTAACTTTTGCATGGGCAACCATTTTTTCCTTCAGAAAACGTTAAAATCTTTTTATAATCTTTTTTTGTTGTTGTTGAAAAACATTATATGTGTCAGACTGATTCCAGGTAGGTTGAAATGATGTACCTTACAGTGTTCCTCATGTATCTACAGGAATACTGATACATGCGTTCAAAGGAAAGCAACTCTTTTCAGACTTCCTGGAGTTGTATGTCGAACCGGAGACAGAAGTGAACAACGGCTCTGTGAACAGAGTTGCAGACGGCCTCAGTGCCCCGACACAAGGAGAAAGCAACAAAATAAATAAAGCAATATAAACAACACAATAACTTCACAGGTGTTTCATCTGTCGGGGAAGTGGAGAGCGAAGGTCGAGGGGTGCGATGAAGAAAAAAAAACCTTCAGATAAAGAGTGACACTTCTTCCAGCAGAATCAAGGGCTTGCTTTATTTCCTGGTGCTTGCCAGTATCCATGACAACAGCTGCCTTGACAGGATGTGCATATGGCACTTCTCTGCCAGCTGGTGAGAACAATGTTTGAACTAGTACATTGAGATGCTGAGCAAACAGGGGGAGAGAAGGAGAGAGAGAGGTGAGGGAGAAAGAGAGATAGGAGGAAAAGTTGCCACGTCTTAACCCGCTGGGAAGACAGCCATCCCCCTGATCAATTATGAAGAGACAGGGCGAGGAGCTGCCACTGTCTGTCTGGCTGTGCGGTGAGGAGCCAGGCTCTCCGAGCTCCTGGTAAACAAACACAACACAGTGGCGCTGGGTCCTAACAGCATCGATCTGTCTCCTCTGATGCACACACACACACAGCCGTTGTCTGATACTTCAGGGGACACCAGGATGTGGAGAAGAGCTGGACTACTTCAGATCAGTTCCCTGTCCTGTCCTGTCTTTGAACAAACCAAACAGACAACAACAAATGCAAAGATGACCACCAGAGTCTTGAGCTTTAACTGGTTAAGTTTTGGGAAAAACTCAAGGTTTTAGTTTCTCTGAACTAATCAAGTAACATCCGAAGTTGGGAAGTTTGCAACAAGCAAGTTTCTGCACTTCATTGTGCCTTATTTTTCCATTTTAAACGATGCATTTATCGATTAGTTATGGTACTTTCGGATGCACGAGTGAGTTATAAGTACCCTCGCCAAGTCATTATCAGTTGGGCCGCGTGGATGAGATTGTAAATTGCGGGAGATTTCACGCCCATCCAAGCGGTGATTGTGATTGTGTGGCTTTAGTGGTCGGCTAATGGCTTTAGCACAACAATTAACAGGAGGAAATGTTTATCCATGCTCCGATCAATACAGACTCACTGTCCTCTGATGAATAAAAGGACAAAGTCAAAGAAGTCATTCAATACATGGTAGAGGTCAGGAGAGTGGCGCTTCCCACAGCACACGGATGGAGACATTTAATGGCTTTTCCAATACGAACATAAACGCTGGCAAGGGGGTGTAATCAAGTCCACTTTGCATATTAGAGAGACACTTGTTTAGAACAGTTAAAGGGATAGTTCACTCAAAAATTAAAATCATGACATTATTTACTCACTCTAATGTCAGTCCAAATCCATTTTTTTTTTTTTTCTTCAGTGAAATGCAAAATTTTGGGCCGCATTTTTTTTTTTTTTTTATGTAATGGAGGTGAATTAGAACTGGTAATGTCAAGCTGCAAAATGAGTTTCAGAGCCAGATAAGTCTGATTCGAATTAATTGTTTAGACTGGTTTTGTCAATGAATCGGATTTGTTTGTTAAGTGACGTGACGTGTAGCCAAGTATGATGTCCCATACTCGGAATTTGTGCTCTGCATTTTACCCTTCCAAGTACACACACACAGCAGTGAGTATTGAACACACACCTGGAGCAGTGGGCAGCAGCGCCCGGGAGTGATTGGGGGTTAGGTGCCTTGCTCAAAAGGCACCTCAGTTATGGGTAATGAGAGTGGAAGAGAGCGCTGTTCATTCACTCCCCCCACCTACATTTCCTGCCAGTACCAAGACTTGAACCCGTGACCTTCGGGTTACAAGTCGACTCTCTAACGATTAGGCCACAACTGCCTAATGGTTCATCTTTTGTGAAAAGAACAGACTGAACAGACAGCCAATTCATGAAAAACCAAATCAGATTCATTAAATATGTTCACCAAATCAGTCTATATGATGAATTCGAATCAGACTGATCTGGTTCTTGAATTCAATGATCCAACAGGCCAAAAAAAAAGATTAAAGGGCACAAGACATATGGACTATAATGGTACTTCTTTCCCATTCTGGAGCCTCAGTCCTCATTCACATTCATTACATGGAAGACAGACCAGGAAAAATTCTCCTTTTGTGTTCTACGAATGAAAGAAAGTTACAAAGGTTTGAAATAATGGGTGAGGGTGAGTAAATGACAGAACTTTCACTTTTTGCCTGCACTATTCCTTTAATGTTTCCAGCTGAAATTTTCATCTATCCTTGTCCTGTAATACTGCAAAAACATTCCTTATTAGTGACAACACTGGATTATATTACTTATATTCGCCCTTGTGTGAAAAAAAAAAAAAAAAAAAAAACACAAGAATGCAACACAAAGGCATATTAGGTGCTTTCCAGATTCAACAAAGCAAAGCAACCACTGAAGTTTTGCTGGACGTCTGGAAGCTGCTTGCTTTGCTTTGCTTTTCTTCGTTCTATAAGTTTTGTTGCTGTGCAAAAGAAATGCAGGCTGCCATCCATTAATGCACACATTGTATAAACAGCACAATGCATCACATTCCTCAGAGCTAGGAGCTCAAGGAGAACCTGGGCTGGAGCGTAAATAACAAGGCACTCAGGAACATATTTGATGTTGATATCTATCTCTAAGGACTGGGGGGGGGGGGAAACAAACTTGCACATTCAGTACAATGAAGCGCACATGGAAGACATGCACACAAACACATTATTGTAAGGGCTTTGCAATCCTTATGAAAATACGATTCGGCCCAAATGGATCAGCCGTAATTGGTTTCAGATAGCGAGGTCGAGGGGGAAAGGCGATACCGGTCACTATTATACGAAACGGAGGGGAGAAACACGAATGTTTACACAGGCGTTCTTCAGCTACGTTAATAGCCAAGCAGAGATCACTGAAGAGAAAAAGAGACAGGCGAAAGAAACATATGTCAACTCTCTCACCCCTTTCACCAGGCAGTCTGTGTTTAGACTTAACACAGGGGTAATGAGGAATACATTGCAACGTTCCCAGCGCTAAAACAAGCATGAAAAGCATTAGCAGCCAGTCGCAGTTTGGCACATCATTACAAACGCATCCTCATTCCCCAGGATCAGCATTTAAACCAAGCTTTTAGAGTCGATGCGGCCTCTGCAACTGTGACCAAGCGTATTACAAGACTACACAGTGTTTCAGTGAGAAAAACCAGCTAAAGGAAGTGGATTTGTTTGAGAACGGAAACACGGTGGATTAATCTGCATTTTTGAGAAAGCTAGGTACACAATACTTTCGGATAAACAAGGGTGGGGTGTTTTTGTGAACTTCAAATGCCTATAACTCCAATGAAATGTTTTTTTTGGAGACGTGAGACTTGAAAACATTTTCCGAACAACTCTAGATTAGAATGCCGCACGCGTTCTGTAGGAAGTTTTGTGCACCAGAAGATCTCCGGGCTTGTTGTCGCAGAGGGCACGTCAACCCTCGGCTTATGGAAAACACGCACAACAAGACAGAGATAGAGCGAGAGAGCGAGAGCACAACCCTTATCAAGCAGACAGGAGTCGGCTGCCACGAAAAACAAAGGACAAACAGTTTAAGCTGAACAAACAAACAGAGCTGATTGGCCGGTGGTCTGCGCAGCCTGTGCAAAGATAGGGCCCCACTCTCAACAGCAAAATATTGACACCATATCTGTTATGTAAGTGTGTTTAGGACATAGGGGTCTGATGAGGGGCCAGGCCACTCATGAATAGAAAGCGTCGCTCCAGGCACGGATTTCATAAACAAGACGTGCGCTGAGGACATAACAGCCCCGCAGCGGGCCTGTGTTGAACGCTACGCGCGTCAGTATGAATGACAGCTGAACACGTTAAAGGTCCATTTGGACACACAACGGCAGTAGGTCAGTCTGTGGACAGTGTACCAACCTCTGTTGTGAGGAGGTTGACTGACACAAGGGTGGAACAGACCGCCTTTTATCAAAGGTCATCCATAGCTGTGATCTGTGTTAGCGCACCAGTGAACCAGGGCTTATCGAGGTGGCTGGGCAGCCTTGTTGAGATCCAAATACTGAGGCTGCATTTGGCTCTATGGAGACAAACTGAGTTCAAATTAGTAGCCGGGAAATGTTACATATGAACTAAATTTAGTTTTTTTTAAGTGAACACTCCGAACAACCCCTTTAACGCGAACCAAACGCAGACCATATTAGATGGCATGTATTAGTGATTATTAGTTTAGTGATTAGTGATGATGCATTTGTTATATACAGTTATCATCATATTACATAAAAATAGGTTAATAAATTAATATAATTTAAAGGGATAGTTCACCCAAAAATGAAAATTATCCCATGATTTACTCACCCTCAAGCAATCCTAGGTGTATATGACTATCCTCTTTCAAACGAACACAATCGGAGTTATTATTAAATATCATGGTTCTTCCAAGCTTTATAATGGTAGTGAATGGATTTCAAAGTCTGAAAAAGTGCATCCATCCATCATAAAAGATATCCATATCCATGGCTCCATGGGGTTAATAAAGGCATTCTGAAGCAAAGCGATGGGTTTTTGTACGAAAAATATCAATATTTACAACTTTATAAACTAAAATACCTATCCCTAAGTGATTAACAAGCTCTATTTTTAGAAAAATTATTATTAATAACAATAACAACAACAACAATAATAATAATCATCACAATCATCATCTAATTATTAATTTAATATTTAGAATACAATTTTAATATTAATAAAATAATCTCCAACTCTCAAAAAAAGAGTGATAAAAAAAGTGGAGACCCAGTAACAACTTAATAGACCAAAATATGATCTAAATCCACTGTTAAGGCCAGAGACTGTGAATGCAAAGTTAATTAAGTTATTTTTCCATTTACTTTACTTTTTAGCCCACTAATTAGTAGATCTTGTCGCTTTAATTTGGACTTAATTATAAATAAGAGATTTAGATTTAATTATAAATAACATACATGTATATCTTGCCTTGTTTTGTTGCTTGTTTTATTCTTGAATTTTTTTTCTGCCATTTCTGGTTTTAACTAAAGGAAAAGTCTGCCTATCCACCATGTGTGTTTGTAACAAATAAATGACTTTGACTTGTGCGGTCTGAGTTTAGTTCTTTAAAAAGGACTCAAGTGGGAAAACACCCCAAGACACAACATGTCCAGTAAGGATGAGCAGTGTACGCACAGCATCCATTCCAGCAGCCGACACAAATAAAAAATGAGGAGAGGAGAGGGAGTGAGAAAGAGAGAGAGATCTCAGTTATTGTGGATACAGACACAGAGTGTTTTTCCTCAGCCAAACGCCATACCTCTCAGACAAGAGAAAAGGATGTGGGAATAATGAGTGTTTTTATGTATGACTCAATAAATCAGCGGTGTGTGCAGCTCGCGGGCCGGTCCGTGGAGACGCTCCTCAGCTGCAGGGCCAAGCGCGAGCTAACCGGCAGAACAATGGGCTTCTGTGAGCCGTGCTCTCTCTTTTTCTCCTTTCATTCCTTCTCCAGCTTTTTCCTCTCAATCTCTCGTACGCAGTTCCCATCTTTCCTCGCTCCGTGCCTCACATCTCCGTCTCCCTCGCTCGCTTCTTGTTTATTGATTTTCTAGATTAAGGATCCCATGGAGAGGGATTGTAACACACAACCATAAAATTATTTTGGGGTGTGCTTATTTGCCTTCCCCTTGCATCTATTTGGCCTGTGTCTGTAGACAATTATGCTTCCCCAGCCCAGTCTCAGGTGCTAATAATGAAGGACAAATAGAATCATATGTGTAAACTTCCCCTTCTGATGAAAATTTATATTAACTTTCTGCCACTGTAAACACAGAGGCATAGCCCAGCCCTCCCTGGTGAATTTGAGATGAATTCGCTCATTTCTACCCCAGAAAGCCGGGCATTTACAGGAGGGAGAGAGAGAAAACAGAGATCTGCTTCATTGTGTAACCTCACACTTATTTTTTCAAGTGCGAGGAGACAAAACATGAGTCTGTCCGACCCATCAGGGTTAGTGTGTATGCGCAGACAACAGCGATGTGTGTGTTTGCCCGTGTTGTGTGTGTGTGTGAAGGCACAGTCCTCGTTGGGGAAACAGTGCCAGCAATAACAGGCCAAACAGAGTCGGCTTCCACCGTTCACTGCAACCACAAACATTCATACGCTTCCCGCCTCCTGCAGACATCGTTATGGATGGTTCTCGCAAATCCGCGCCGCACTTTTGCACTGGACCACGTATAATAGTTTACAGTATCGCCAGCAACCTGTGGAGGGAATTAGACGGCAGGGGCCCCGTACTGAAAACAACATCTGTATCCCATAGAAATCCAGCAACACGTACTATGAAGAGCGAGAGAATTTCCACTCAAAGTAGTTGCTTTTGGTAAGACGAACATCACTATTACTATCAATCAATTTGAACAAATCCTTAACCCTAGTTTTAAACTTTGGCTTACAACTGTTTGTGAATGATATTTAAAATAATGAAGCTTGTCGAAGAGAGGTGTGCTATTCAGGGCTCAACAAAGAGGATTTTTCTACTTACTTAGTCGGGCCAGTTGAGATTTCTACTTGCGCTGCCAACATTTCAGTTTCCTTAACAAATATTATAAATTAATTCATGAATTTCAATTTGCAATAATAGCTGAAAATAAACAAAAGTGTAATTATACAGGTAAAACCACAACAGCAATAAATTCATAAACACTTTTGTTGGGAAATAGTGGCATAAATGGCAAAAAGGATTGTATAAATTGATAACCAAGCTGACAAGTTGAAACTGGCAAGCAGAATTCATATTCAAATGTCACAGAAAAACAAATGTTTAAGTTTGCAAATGCATATATGATCAAAGAAGTTAAGATATGTACATTGGCCAAGGACCAATGGTAAGGGTGCCTTATTATTGAGCCATGCCATTTCTTGTACTTCAAGATTCAAAATTTTTACTGGTCGACAACAAATTTTGTGGAAAACGAGTCATATCAAGGATGAGAATGTCCTCATATAGGATCATTCAACCTGAGCCACAAAGAAACTGCCCTAGTATAATGGCAGTATGATTTGAATAAAATTTGGTATCATCTAATCTCATGCAATTCATTTTAAAGATGCTTAAATGTCATAAAGAGGCATCACAGATCAGTTCAGAAACCAAGTGCCTATCCTCCTCTATATCTCTCTGGGAGCTCAGACATTGTTTCTGCCCATCTCTGTCAGGTTTCTTTGCTTATGAAATTTGATCTCTCCCTGCTTCTCAACGGCTGGCTTTGGTAAAGCCCTCGCTTTTAACTGTTGTATATCATCTGGGTTTAGATAAGGTGACTCTACTGGGCCTTTTATCTGCCTTCCTTACAAAGCCTCGACCAAGAAAGAAGACTGCTTTTCACTTATACCATCAACACGTGCAAACTAGTGCAGGTCAGCGAATGAAATAAAGGAAGAGTGAGGCGGCAAACGAGTCCCTGCTTCCTAGCGTGTGCACTTGGCTTCTTTTTCAAGTGATTATGATCCATCTCTTTTTCGCAGTTCCACGCCACTGAGCGTCACACGGTCGGAGGAATACCTCTTTATAAATGTTGCATTAAGGGGCGAGAGAGCACACTCCACACTTTATTTAGAGTGAGGCCACAGGAAAAAAGAAGGAAAAGAGCAGCACAGAGCTTTTGTCAGAGCGAGCGAATGGACTTGTACTCCTTGTTGTTGACAAGAACTTATTAAGAGGCTCAGACAGCAGAGTACACAGCTAGAGACGAAGTGTAGACTCTCTGCAGAAGGGAAGAGAGACACAAATCTCCCAGTCCCATTGACAAAAGAAGTGTTTGTGCAGGGTGTCAACAGCAATACACACAACTGCAATGAAAAACAAACTGTACGGGTCTCATACAGACACATGTATGAGACAATGCGCCTGCTGCGCTGACCATTTTTTCTATGGTTAAACTAGCAAAAGAGGATTCGGACATGCCCTAAGTGCACCTGTGCCATGTGCTTCAGACCATGCGCTTACACCGTTAAAATAGGGCCCTATGAGTGAAAGAGACAATACTGTGCTTATGGGATCTAACAACAAACAAACAAATAAGTATAAAGACAGACTCAAACTTACATTGCCCACATCAGCACCACTGCAATGGACTTAACATTATAGTAATTTACAACAACAACAAATAATAATAATACATATTTAATTATATGTAACATATAATTTAATTATGAAATAAATAAGAAAGAAAGAAAAACTGACTCAAATTTTCATTGCCCACATGAGCAAAACCTAATTTTGGAGATGCACTCAACTGGAAAAAAAATCCTAAATTAAGTAAATAATGTCTCTTTTGTTCTAAAAATGCAAACCATTTTCTTTTAGATGTATGTTTGGGGTTAGTCAGTAATAATTATAACTACACTAAAAAATGCTGGGTTAAAAACAACCCAAGTTTGATTTAAAATGGACAAACCCAGCAATTGGAGTTGTTTTAACCCAGCGGTTGGATTAAATGTTTGCCCAACGTGCTGGGTAGTTTTAGGTAGGTAAGAGGTAGGTAATTGTGTGCATGTATTTATTGCCTGTTCACCCTCCTGGCAGCAATATGAAAGTAAAAAGTACATGTCTGAGCATGTTTGTGTGGTCCATGGTGAGCTCTTATACACTGGTACCCACGAGATTGACCGGCCCCTTTGTGACCTTCAACATAAAGCACAAACCTTTGATTACCGTGCAACTAACCAGTAACCACAAATGGCATGTTGTAGAACAATATGTGGTTTCTACTCCCACTGAAAAAAACATGCTAAAGGAAGCTCAAAAATGGTGCTCCGGCTTTATCGCTTTTCAATAGTGCAGGAAAAATGATCACCGCAAAATGGAATCGGGTTACAAGAGCATGAGCCACTCCAGGTGAAGACAAACTATTGTTTTCAGTCCATTTACCTGAGTGCTCAACTGTCATTAGTTTGCGGTGGGCCGGTAGTCCATTCAGCCTGGGTGATGGATCTTCCCGGCCCATCTCAATGAGCGTCGGGCTGTGCTGCAGATCAGTGGAGTTAATAGCGTTACATCTAGCTGGTGGTGGGCCAATGCATCTCCGTCAATCCTCCCCGCTGATGGAGCACTGGGGCCCCGGGCCCTCCTGGCTATGTGTGCCAGCGATCTGCGGCGTTTGTCTTGTGAATATTCCAATTACAGTGCATGCCTGACCTTTTGAGTGAGCTGAGCTGGGGTAGAGTTATCTTCCCTCCTGACACACAGCGCCTATCAGTCAACGTTTCAGCGAGAGAGAAAGAGAGAGACAGATCTGTTCTTCAGGCTGATTACAAAAAGCTTTGGATTGTTACACATAGCCCTAGATGTGCGGCGATTAAGATGCATTCAATGCGCAGATAAACATACGTGTTCACTCAAACACGTCCGCTCTGTGTATCCACATGCCATGTATCTGCTATAATCAGCTGGCTAACTGCCTGACTACACTCGCTCCCGTAAACAAACCCTGTGACGGGCCTATATGCCATTTTACGAGGTTTATTTCACAAACCTAGCGTGAACGAAGTCATACTTTTGTAGTTCCCTCACCCTTCCAACAGCTAATCTACATCTTTCATTGAATCAAGAATGGAAATGGCCAAGAAATGCTTCTTTTTCAATTTCATGCTGAGGTAGCTCAACTTAGTGGATGTAATTTCTCCTAACAAGAAAATTCATCACAATGTCGTTCACTTAGTTCGACCATGAGAGAAACCCCCCTCCTTCTTTTGCTTTCCCCCCCTTATTCTACGCTTTGATGAACATCCCTAAAGCATCACTACTTCCTCCATAACATTTCTGACCATAACTAGACAATTAAGTCAATGTTAAAAAGAAACAAGTGACTGTGATCTACATCAAAAGGAAATGAAATGTAAGAATGTGTGTGCTTGGCAATATAAACCACAAATGATATATAATGTACACAAGATGAAGTATAAACTTAAAAAGTTTGGTGTAGGATTTATGTTGAAACCATTTTTTACTGAAATTTGTAGTAAATTTCACAAATAATTACAAAGAAATTACAAGTAACACACTGAATTAAAAATGAAACTCTGAATTAGAAATACTGAAATAGTATTTTCTTCTAAAACGTAGGCCTACTCTATTAATCTTTATTTTATATACTACTTCGAAAATGGATTTATCCAGTGTATCACAGATAATTACATAACAGAGTTCTGGATATAAAATATGACTGGATGAACCAAGTATCAAATTAGGCAACACTTGCACAACCAAAATCATGCAGTTAAGCTAATGAACTAAAATACTTGGCCTTATGATCTAATCATAATACTGTTGTTGATGTTTTATAAAAGCTCTCTAACACCACTTAATTGTGGTAAAAATCACCGCAACATAGCCAATTACTTCTTAAACTTATTTTGCTCAGAGAACCACAGTCAAACTGAGGCAAGTGCCCAATGTCACCACACAACTGAGGAAATACCTAGTGGGCAAATTCATGCATCAAATAACTTCTGGTAAATACCTCTAGCAATAACAATCACATTTCAATTGAAATGGAGTAGCATTGGAAGATTTAAGCGTGAAAGCAATATCAGCTTAGCGTCAAATCAAGCATGAAGTCTCGCACACAACCTTAATTCATGTTTTGCATACGACAACAGCATTTCCTTATCGCTGCGTTCACTCAATCCCTCTCACGCTCAATGTACGCTGCTAGTTCCTGCTCTTTGCTCGTGCTAACATTCTCAACTGTTTTCTGGCTTGTGATGGAGATGTTCAGGCTGAAATGACAGCGACGGAGAAGGGATATAGCATCTATCCTACACTTTAAAGATAAAAAATGTACCCGGACGAGCCCCCAGAAATAACACCCACTGAGAAAGCCTGCAAGCCCAGGCTAAGTGACACATGCGTGCATTTGAAAAGCCTCTTGTGTATTTGCGAGCTGAGGCCGGGCTTATTTACAGCATTTGTTGAAAAGCCCTGAAGAGCCGCAAGCTGAGAGGGTCTCTTACATATGTATTTAGTCTGGGGGCAGTGAGCTATGAGCCAGGCCAGACACCACTCATATGATCTCACTCTCGGCTTGCTCTCTTCCAGCATTATGGAATTCAAATATTCAAGTGGAAGAGTGGCAACATCTGACTACCT
Organism: Hypophthalmichthys nobilis; assembly: GCA_037950665.1. NCBI lineage: Eukaryota > Metazoa > Chordata > Actinopteri > Cypriniformes > Xenocyprididae > Hypophthalmichthys > Hypophthalmichthys nobilis. Next base: position 5,755,623 of record CM075489.1, on the reverse strand, counting down.
TGTGCATAGTAAATAGAAAGAGGGAGAGAGGAAGGAACGGGGAGAGAGAACAGCTCTGGCAATCGTAGCCCTCAACTCCTTAACCAGATTTACATCATTTTAATATTTGTTCCGGAAAACCTTCACATACAAACATCCCCAGGCAGGCGTTTCACAGGCTGATTTGTTACTATTCATGGATAAACCGGAGAGAAACTGTAATACTAGACATGCTTGTTAAATTCACAAGGCTCCAAAGCTGCCTTCTAGAAAATCCTGCCTCTTGGTTGTCAGCTTAAGATGCCGGGCATCTGCATATGTGAGCTTTTTAAGCTCTGTTAAATGGTTTGTGGTGTCATAGGCTGTCAGAGATACTGGGAGGATGAGGTTCAGGATGCTCCAGTTTCCTCACAATGTTTTTATTGCGTTTGAGTTCAAGGCAACTCTAAAAGATTCCTTGCTCTGGGGGCCATTCTCTGAATCACCTGCCTCAAGAAATATAATGTTCGGTTCACTGCTCTGCTCACCACACAAGATTTGGGCAATGAACTACACTACCCACAAGCACCTGCTCCACATTCTTTAAATACTTTTTTGATGGTGTAATCCACAGTGAAAGTACCTCACTTTTGTCTCTGGTGGAGGCTTCTGCCCTGAGGGCCGTTATAGATTTCAGTGCCGTTAATTTCCGCAGGCAGAGCTGTTAGGAAACATCAAAACAGCAGGAAATGAGATGTGAAGTGGTCATTGATCTTGACCGACCGACTGCTGGAGTTTTATTTACACACAGAGGTTAAACGTAATTGCTAAACACAAGCGGCTGGTCAGAGTTGTGGCCTAATGGTTAGCCCCTGTGCTAACACATTGAGCCATGGTGCCCGGTTGGGGTCAAGGAGAGTTTGAATCTGGGAAATGTCATTTCTTAATAACCCACTCGCCCCCACCCTTCTCCACTCTTGAATCAATAAAGTGGTATTAAATTAAATAAAAAAATATATAAATAGTACACTAACAAGCACTAACAAGCACGAAAGAATAAAATAAGCATATAAAATTTAGTATATTAAAAAAAATAATAATCTGCACTACTTAAACACCGGTAAATGGGAACCTTTGCAATACATAAACATTAACAAAAAAAAAAAAAAATAATCTCGCTTGTTGCCTAAATGTGCAGACATGGCTTATTTTATTTATAACTCTAAGGCTGAAGGCGTGTGTTTCACCTGTGCACGTCTTTGACCTGTGTTTCGCCCCCATGACGCTACTTGGGCCTTCCAAGCATGAGCAATGTTCATGAGTGTTTGTTTCCAGCAGATTTCACTCTGTTCCTTTCTCTCTCTATCCCTCCTCCTCATGCTGTCCCTCGCTCGATCTCTCTTTCAAAGCCACGGATTGACATTTCGCCCGGTCTCTGGAGAGGCCGATGGGAAATGGAGTTACTACTGCAGGCGCACTGTAAATTCCATACAGCCACATGTTATGTGGCCTAAACACAAGTGACCACTCCAGGATCTGAGCTCTGTGGCGATAATAGAATAATGCCTGCTGTTGTCTGGGGAGGAACCAAGCACGCACATCAGTCACGGCGAGGCTTATATCTTGCAGTGTCATCGCGAGAGGCAGCACGCCTCTATATGTCAAAGCTCAACGTCAATGTACGCTGATAGTGAAATGGTAACCGTAAAATACAATAGCAAGCCATCGAGAGTGCATAAAACACATTTTATTTTGTTTCTAGCACTGATCTTTTTGAGAGCTTTATGAAACGTGGCTCTGGTGAAACAGTGTGTGTGTGTGTGTTATTTACACACTGTAGTGGAGGAGTCTCGGGCCGGTGTGATAAAGCTAATGAGCTTCTTTGTGCTGGAGTGTAAATGAGACAGTCACCTCGCTTTCGCTATCTGCACAGTAGAGACTCCAGGGGTGATTACTGCTTTAAATTATGCTCAAGGGCAAAGCGCTATTTGCATCAGAGGGGCTTTTATTTGGCTGATGAGCGGCGAAAGCCGTCATCACCCTGCCTGAAGATGTTGCACTCGCAGCTCCCGGTGGACGGCGGGGGAGACTGGCTGTTTGTGTGGCGTCTCCGCGTTACTTTGTTACTTTCCCCTCCTGAATGACAGTCAATGGACCCCTAGAGACGCCTCCTCCCACCTCTTCTGAACGCGTGCATGTGTGTTAATGTGTTTGTGGGGTGATGATGGAGTCAGACTCATTGAATATCAATTAGCACACTGGTTTTTCCTCTGTTATGCTTCTGTTTATGGTCTATTGCGGGTTATTTTCCAAGTGTTTTCTTGCATTTGCGCAAAAATCTTGGTTAAAATGAAGTAAATAAGTGCGAAATAAGTCCTATTTAGATAATTCGTTCTCCATGGACACCCTCTCCCTCCTTCCCAAGTGGCTTCCTCAACTGCGATACTACCTCCAATTTCATTTGCTCTTACACCTGAAGAAGACGGGAAAAATATGGCTGACACTGGCTGTCAGGCGTCTCATCTTAAATTCTCCTCAAGCTAAAATGTCGGGTTAATTGCTGTCATTTTTACACCGGGCCAGCGACTTACACACCGCTTCCTGTAACAATTGCTGTTAGCAGTGGGGAAAAAAATATAAAATGAACAGTGTCCTGTGCATCTGGACACGACATTCGTAAATGCATATGGAAGTGTGGCTAATAAAAAGCGCAGAAACCATATTGAGGGTTAAACAACAGAAATCTAGCAAGAGCCAATGAAAATATGTTTTATAAACTACTGCAGAATTTATAATTGAATTCTGATGAATGAAGGTGAAATGGATGGCGGTGTATTTTAAAATTACTGATGCTCACCAGAGTTCTTCCTCTCCAGACAGGAAGTTCATTTGCAGAGTATGGCTAACTACACTATAAATCCATACAATCACAGATTATTAAACCAGAACAATCATCTAGAGGCTCCATTAAATCACATTACATTATCTACAGATCAATGCAAACCTTCTTGTATACATGCACTACTATTAATATAACAACATTAAAAGCTCCTTTAACAACATGAAGTCCATGTCCTTGGCAATCATTCTTGTCACAAACATAAAAAAACAGCACTGCTATACTTAAAAAAAGGTTCTGGCAAAACAAAAATTAGCCACAACCCACCATAAAAGTTCATGCTCAAATGTGCAAGGTCCGGATTTAATGCCTTAATCAATGATGGAAATTGAAGGGAAAATAAATAATAATTAAAAAAAAAAAACTTAAAAAAAAAAAAAATCACCAGAAATGTGTAATTTCTAGGTGATTTTTCCGTAGTAAGAAAGTTTGGCAATGCACAAAAATATTACTAACAATAACTAATAATTACTTTTAATTGTACTCTTTCATTTTTTTGTCTATCTAACTCACACACGCACATCTAGGTGGTTATTAGGCAGATGTGTAGGAATTCTCTGACTGTGGTGTGTGTAAGAGGGAACTGTGCAGGAAATGTGTGAAGTTAACAGCACCTGGCCTCCCTTTAAAAAGCCTCCCGAGGCCTGTTAGCTGGCCCACTCATTTCAATGTGTCTGTCTGCGCTCTCTTGCTCGCTCGCTCTCTGTAAGTGAAACATTGTCACTCTCTCCACTGTCTCTATGGCACTTATCTCTCCTCTCTTCACTCTTTCTGCTTACACTGCCCTTTTCTTCCACTCTTAGTGCGAATTATCTACAGACAGATAACACAAAATCTATTCAAGTAATATTCAGCTATACAGGAATAATACTACTAACAATTATTATTAATTATTAACAATAACTTTCATAAAAATGAACTTTTGCAATAATTATTTAATAATGTTATTTGTTATTGTTATACTATTTATGACCAAGTTATTGTTAGACTAAAAATAAGTGACAACAACAATAACACAAATTAAATTTTACAATTTAATAATGTTATTTGTTATTGTTAAACTATTTATGACTATTAGCTATTGTTAAACTAACAATACGTAATAATAAAAATAATAATAACAATAAAAATAAACAACCTTAATACTTATGGTTAGGTGCTTGTTTTTGCAACGCTGAATCTAATCTAATATTGCAATATAAAAGCTATTTAAAAATATGACAAAATTGTAGTTATACATATATTTATATCACATACATTTATATGCAATTTAATGTAATAATAATACTTTATTTTACAGTTTCTAATTCTGTTTATGTTTACATTATATATATATATATATATATATATATATATATATATATATATATATATATATATATATATAGTTAGCAAGTAATAACAATAACAATGATCATATGAAAAATAAGAGTTGATAAAATATTAATACTACAACTACTACTAATACTACTGGTTTAGATGCTTATGTATTTTATTGGCTTTGTATTGTAGTCAACTCAAGACAAATTTGAATTTACAATTTATTTTATAGTCAATAATTTATATTTATTTACTTTTTACAGTTTATTTTAGAATAAACTATTTATATTTATATACATTAAAATACAACAAATAATTGATTGTATATTGTATATTTGTATACTGTATATTGTACTTTTATATTATAACATTACTATTTTTACATTTTCTAATTGTTTGTTTACAGTAATATAAACAAAAAATGTTTAAGATAAAACATCTATTTTTACATTCATTATGATTTACAATAAGTAATTCATATTAACAACATGCATTACGTTTTTAATATTTCATTCTGTTTATATGTTTATCATAATAACAAATAAATGAATATGTATTAATTTTTAATATACACATTTAAACTCATTAATATAAAACTAAAATTGAGATGTTCATTTCAACACTATTTATAATATTTCATAGGTTTAATGATAATAAACAATCATCATTATCATCAACTACTAACAATTCACAAATATGAACAAACTGTAATAAATAATGGCTTTGTTTACAAAAACACTTTTGAAGAGCACACCGTTAACCACCAAACACTGACCTCTATCTCACACGCGGTGAAGTGTGCAGGTTAAAACAGAAGTCAGTAATGAGAAAGCGGGGGGGTTGACCCCAATCAGACACGTGTGTGAGACACAGAGAGAGTGAGAGAGACGGCCAGTGTGATGATGAATGGGAGGAGAGGCCGTGAGATGGGGGTGCTGTTGTAATCACCAGCTGGAGAGGGTGGCAGGGAGGGGGTGTTCGTTCGGAGGGGCCCACAAAGAGCCGCAGGACACACTTCACTCTGCTACACTGATCCTGTCTTACCCACAGGCTCATGGGCTGCTTTCAGCTGCTGTCACCAGCCACACACACACACACACACACACATAACAAAAAGAGCTGTCACTTAATAGCTATAAAATTCAAGATGAAGCAAAAAAACAAGCTTATTTAAATCTAAATTGAAATACTCAAAAAAAAAAAAAAATTATAAGTATAATTTAGAAATATAAAAAATATAAATATCAAACTTTTTATTTGTGTCATTTTAAGCATTGTATGAGTATAAACATTCACATGACAACCAAAAGTGTTTAAATCCTTGAAAATGATGCAAATAATGACTGAGGAATCACAAATTCTGTTTTCACAGACACTTACTCACATCCAGTGACACACTTGTGAGTGAATAAGTGAACACACACTCCACACCGCCCGCAGACTATCCCTGAGCTCAGCCTGACCTCACGCTGCTCTTTTGGTGAGCTGTCAAACCCATCATTCACTGCACCGAGACACGAGCATATACACACAACACTTCTGCTTTTAAAAGTCAAAATAATCAAGCACACAGCCCCTATGCATATATATACACTGACATAAAAACAACATGCATTGGTCAGTTGAGGCTTTTGGAGTGAACGAGGTTTCCTAGCAGCCCATAAAGTGTGCTGAAGTCAAATGAGGAGGCCCTCTAGTGGCCACAAACAAAGACACACGAGCAAAGCTCCGTACTTCACACCCGTCACACACACAAAACACACATGCACGGCCTCAGCCGGCACACTTCTCACACAGAATCACCAACACACCTCCAAAACAAGTCAAAAACCACAGCCACAAAACTAAAAATGACAACCGAAAACTAACCTTAAATAAACACCACACTAAATAAGCACTAAAATGCATGAAAACAATAAAAGTCCAGTTCCTGTCTAAATGTACACAACTGAAGGTTGTCAGTCAAATAGCTGCCTGCTGAGTCTTGTGTGAAGCCAGCGAGAGAGAGAGAGGAAGAGAGAGGGAGAGAGAGAGAGAGAGAGAGAGAGAGAGAGAGAGAGAGAGAGAGAGAGAGAGAGAGACAGAGCGCGGCGGATGACAACGGACGGGGGGAGAGAGACGCAACTTACCTGCTGTTGTTGCAGATGCAGCAGCTCGACTGCGCTTACTTCACTGCTCGTCTCCCCACTTGATCTTCCATCTCTACTGCCAGCATCTAATTGGCTGCTTAGGCTGCTCATTCCATTTTGACTCATTGAACTGTTGCTTATTGTCTCATTGGCCGACTCCTGCATCATGACTTAATACCTAGAAGTGATTAAGAGGCACCGGTTAAGGCTCTTGTTACAATCCCCTTTAGTTGCCTCCTAAAAAAAGGGGGGGTTAAAAAAAGAAAAAGAAAAAATGGGGGGCGAGAAAAAAAAAAAAAAAAAAAAAAAGCTTTGCATTAACAACCCCTGCTCCCTTTGCAAATTAAAGCATTTAACGGGGGGAGGGGGTGGAATTATGCATTCACTGTGTAAATGAAGCAATACAAAGAGATGCACGTTTCTTCCTGTCTTTTATTTTTTTTTTATATTATTTCACTTTTTTTAATTGCATTTTTATTTGCATCTTGACCATCACACACAGATAAAACATCACACGGTGTTTAAAAATAAATTCAAGTAACTTCAATGCTGTGTGAATAATTTCAAAAGGAACATGTTTGAAATATAACATGTAAGAGAAACAGCCTTTTTTTCCCCTGTTCGAATGTCTTAAAATATCCCCGTTGCGTCTCGACTGAACGGAGTTGCTTAATGACGCACAGCTAATCATGCAAAATTAAAATTTGGTACAGGAGGTGAGGGGAGAAGAGGGGGAATTACAAATCACATGCTTCTGTACTGTGATGAACGATATAATGGTCTTTTCTTTTAGCTGAAGCAAAATAAAATTTGCCTGCTAGTCAAACGAGGAGAGGAAAAAAAAAAAGCTTATGTCACATATAGGGTAGTTTTTTCCCTCCCTTTTATTTTAATCACATACTCAAATATTCATTATTTTCGTATATTTAGCAGCGTCCGCCGAGCACAATTAAAATTCAAACAGAACAAAAATCGCACACGTCAATTTTTACCCTGGCAAATAAATGAAAAGATATTAAATTAATTTTCTCTGGCATCTATTAGAAATGAAAACAGGGGAGAGTGGTGGATGCAAAAAAAAAAAAAAAAAAAAAAAAAAAAAAAAAAATCTTTCACGAATATCACTAATGATTGTGCTAAAAACAGCATAAATTATGCATATTACCTCTTCTCTGGTAATAAATGTTTTATCATTTTCCCTGCATAAATGTTGTGTACGTTCACAGGAACCCTGCCAAGATCTGTGGAGATCCCTTCAATAAATAAAAGAATCGTCCGACCCAACAAACGCAATTCAAGGTGTGTTCTGCATAGCTAATATACCCACAAGAGCCTTAATACACACACAGACACACGATCTCCTCCGTCATTCACATATTCATCGAACCCCCCTCCTCTCTTCCCCTTACAAATTTTGTTTCTCTCAGAAATGATGACGGGCCATCTCATATTTCAGCGCATTCAAACATAAACAATATTAATTACGCTAATGGCGAGCATGCACAATAAAATATCCCTAATCTCGTGTAATGTTTAGAGGGGACTCGTTTTTCCAGCAACACTTTCATTTATTTCCCTGACAGCTCCGCCATCCTTCTTTCCACAGATTAAACACATCAATTTTGTCACCTGCTACGTACGGACAATTAGCAGCGATCTTTGAACGAGAGCGTACAGTAACTCGACAGCCGAGCCACGGAAAAAAAAAAAAGAAGAACGCCGCTAATCAAACGCACGACACAACAAAGACATAGTCTTCTAATCCACGGCTGCTTTTCAGATCAGCAAATGACATTTTAACGGCTCGGCTTGTGTTTTATGAGAAACACAAGCAGCAAAAAAATGTTCTTTTTACATTTATTTAAAAAGTACACCACCTAACCAACATGTACTGGTCAAAAACAACTTGGTAACAAACAAAAGTGCTTAAACATTAACAGACCAAGAGAAAGAAGGAGAGAGAGAGAGAGAGAGAGAGAGACACACACAGTGTGAGGGCTGACGAATCTCTCCTGAAGAAACACAAAGCTGCCGTAGAGATTAGGCGACTAATAAGTATTCAAATTAGGCATAAATTTTACATGCCCCATGTTTAAAATATTCAGAGAAGGGCCTCTTGATTGCCTTTACGCGAATTTTATGAAGAACGTAATGGAGTGTTTTTTAATGCCACAATGAAGGAGACTAAAAAGTGAGGGACGAGTTTAGGACACTGTTCCTACTTCAACCTGAGGAAAAAAAAAAAAAGCTAATTAAAATTACATTTCGGATCACTGTAATCCCAGTTTGCGCTCTGGAAATTCAAATATGATTTCTATGAAAAGACAAACTGATTATTTCCAGAATTAAACACACACGTTTTTAAATAACTAAAGAACAGATGACATTTTGATGTAATATCTGAAAAATAAAGAAGAAGAAAAAAAGCAAGACTTTTTCCCTTCAATTTGGTTTTGGGTTTAATGACGTGGAATACTGATCCTGTCATTATAGAAACACACATTATTAACACTGTATCCTCTAAATCCACATCATCCACAACTGGCGTGTAGGTGTCTAACTGAACGTAATGCTCATGCAGATGTATGCAAAGTGTATTCAGAGAGATCAGGTGCTGCTTTAACCTTAATGACAGCGGTGAGATAAATTAATTAGCCATCTGAAGGCAGCATCCAAATCTGCCAATTACAATGTCAATTAGAAACACATCCTCGCTCGCGATCATTTCCACGCGATGGAGCGGACGCGAGGAGGGTGGGGGGGTTTACATGTCTGAATGACACTGAGTGAAGGAGAGTCTAGTACGGTACTGTACCGCCTGAGAGAGATGGACAGAGCGAGAGTAAAAGAGAGAGAGGGAAGAAAACCAGCACCCAAAGTCTGTCTTTGTTCAAGTCTATTGTAGGACGTCTTTGACCCTTGAGGCCGACCGCCTGTCACTATAACACATGGATTTTTCCTAAAAACCCACTGGGGTTGAAGGTTCGTGCTATTGGAACAACATTTACAGCCCTCGCTATAGTCCTAGTGTGGAAAGGCTCCGGTCCATTTGACACCGGAAAAATTGGACAAGTCCTAAAACACATTTCAGTGAGTCACTGTGATAAACACAGAGCTTATGGGCCATTATTACCCATATCATCTTGATAACAGTCATAATCTAAAAGAAAATCTGTGCCGGTGTGTATTCAGGAAGGTTGATAAAAACCAAATCACTCCATTTCTGGAATAAAAGATGTTATTTGGATCTGTTTCTTTTCTCGCTGTGTGTTTTTTGTGCTTTAAACACTGTAACTGTACCACGCGTGCGATTCCTTTCTGGCTGTGTAAATGTTTGCTCTCGAATCGTAGGCTGTGCAAATCTGTCCTTTCCATCAGGTGAAAAATCCCAGACAGGATCCTGACAACGCATTCAAGGGCTACGCCTGTGATTTTGGGTGGGTGGGTTTAGCAAAGAAAGGTGTGCCACAAATATAGCCCAGATGTTTCTCATATACACACATACACTCATCATGAAGGAGTAAAGTTACTCATGCTCATTTGAGCTGATCTGATTTTACAACCGCAAATGTTGCCTCATTATCAAAAGCAGCACCCTTCTTATCAGAGCTCGGATATCACAATTCTAAGTTCTTCATCTTTTAAAGTGCTCGGAAACCGCGGGATATGTTTTATACAAGTCGCTGAAAAGGGGCACCGGAGGCTGCAACTGTGACATTAACACATTCTCACACACACACAGAAATCATCCACTTTCGCCAAGACGCACTTCATTTTTCCCCTCCCGTGGAAACTGGCGGCCCACTCCCCTGATAGGACGTGCAGAACAGAAACTGAAAAAGAGCTTGATGATTATTTCAGGGAGGCATCGGAAAGGCAGACTCTGTGATCCAAGAAGCCTAGTCATTATCAGTGCATTGCTCAGGTGCCCGGAATCCTAACATTGCAAGGAAGGGTGAAAAAAGACGGGAAAAAAAAAAAAAAAAACTAAAAATTACATTTCACAGTCTGCTAGCTTCACCCGCTCTGATTCAGTTAAGATATGGATACCATTTAAAATAATCACAAATTCTGTGCTTCACTGAAATTAATTCATCATTGCCATAAGTTACAATGCATACAAAATAAAGCAGCACGGCGCTCCACTATTCTCCAATATTAAACAGTTGGGAATGCTTAATAAATCAAAATGCCAGATTTGAAAAATATGATGCAAAGTTTGAATTTCATCCCGTGCATCTGTACTACACGTGAAATGGAGAATATGATCATTAAAAATGCCACTGAACACCTACTGTAAAAAAAAAAAAAAAAAAAAAAAAAAATGCAGGCTTAAAGTTAAACAACGCATGCCAGCAGTCCTTTTTGGCTCTTAGGGGTCACCGTACCCCATTAATGACTCTCCTCTAAACCTGAATGTAATATTACAGTCCCCCCCCACCCCTTTCAGATAGAGGGATTTCACAGTGATTCACAATGGACGAGATTACAGAGTAAAAAGAGCATGAGGGAAATCATATTTATACCACAAGTTCAAAAATGAAAAGGGAGGATGAATACATCGCTTTTCAGGATTAATAGTATGCAAAGTAACTGAATCAAGTGTTGTTATCAGTGGTAAAATGAGAACACATTCAAGAAAAAAAAAAATCAATTCATCGTTCATCAATTCACTCACAATAAATAGACCATCTGTGATTCGATTCATTCAGTGTTCAATGTTCAGAACTTAATTCTAGACTATTTACATTAAAAGAAAGAGAAAAAGAGAGGGAGTTGAAAGAAAGACATAAAAAGCACAGAGACTGAGGGACAAAAGAACACTGTAATAAATCCTGGAGAAGCTCTGAAATAAAACCAAATCTTTGAGAAATTCAAACATACACAATTCATAAATGCTAAACATGTTGTGACCTACAAAGCTGGAGTTTCGGTGTAAAAAAACTGAGTGAGTGTTTCAAGTCTTTCCATTTGATTCAAATTTTACCCAGCAAGCACCTCCCTCTCGGACGAAAGCAGCTCCAAAAGTGGGTGACTAGACAGTGACGCTGGTATCTCATCAAGCAGTCCCTGTGCTTGCATTTTGGGTAATTTCTTTAATTAACTCAGCCCACCTAATCACCAGTAATTGACCTATAAAAGTAGGAGGCACCATTGTCTGCTCCAATCATCTTTAGCAGGAGGAGACAGTCTCTCCCTCGCTCTCTTTCTCACTATTTATCCATCTTCTTACACTATTTACCTGCCTCAAAACACATATTTCATTTCATTTCGTGCCGCAATTATCTTTTGTGACACCGGCTGCGTGTGGGACGAGATTAAAAGCCTTGGGGTGGAGGGGGCAAGCTCGCTCGCCCCTGCCCGGGACACGCGGCCGCGTTAACGACCGGGACGGCCCTGGTGCCGCCACACAGACACGAAGCCGCGGAGAGACATAGCTCATGGTGACGTTTCCACTTATTTGAGGCTGATTAGGGTCATTATGTCCCCCTGCTCTGATTTATGTTGTCATTCTTTCAGGCCGGTCCTGCATCGATAGATCTTAATGAATTGGTAAATAAGGGTGAAGATTACACTTGACAACACCGCAACATTTCTCATTCATACCCGACAAGATTTATGTAACCAATTAGGGCAGTAACAGGCGAGATTGGTCGAGAGAAAAATAATCTTTCCTGAGGAAAATTACCCCGAGTCTAAAACCTCGACAAAATAGATAATGGGCAGTCTTTAAGGGAGACTTAGTCACAGAGCGAGAGCCTGGGCTGAAGGGTTCTCAGAAGTGCATTTAAAGAGGGAAGCGGCTCTTGTAGGACTTTCAAATTGATTTTTTTTTTCTTAAAAATTCAACCACACGACTGCAGGAACTCGAGCACATGCACACCAACCGCACACACACACACTAACTAATCAGCCACCATCTGCATGTCCAAACCAGAGGCCATGAAATCAATGGATTAAAAATTAACCTCTCGCCAACAAAGAAGCACTTTGATGTGCAAATGTGAACTTAAGGAGGTAGATTGCAAACTAGTACAATGCACAAAAAAAAAAAAAAAATACAAATCAATCGTTTCTCCATGACTTCACTGTGTGATGATGCCTCGACTGAAGAAATCCATTTGCATTTTTTAATAGTCTGGTATTTCAATTATTTAATTTACATCTGTGCGGTGTGAGTAACCAGTCGACTCATTTCGCATTAAAATATCAGATAAAAAAGGCTGATCATCAATGAGCGCAGACAGGCCGAGGAGGACCCGGAGGGACGTGGGAGAACAGAGGTAGGAAAACGAGAGTGATGCTGGCGTCGTCTCATCCAGCTTCCCCCTTCAAGCACATGCAAATAAGGCTGTGATGCTTAACTGCATCATTTATGGGGATAATAGCGGCATCATCATTACGGGACTCAAATTAAATTACATCACAATTAGCATAACAAAGTGATTGGTTAAACTTTCAAAACAAATACCCGCCTCGGCTAATGAGCGGTGTTAATTGGCATGGGCTCTTTCTTAAAAAAAAAAAAAAAAAAAAAAGGAGGTAAACATATGTTTCGGTTAAATAATTTTTGAAATTCATTTTTTTTGTTTTTGTTTATTGTTTTGTTTTTATTTATTTTTTGAGAGGGTGTAAAAAGAGGCATGAAAAAAAAAGTTCACCAAGGGGATTTGCATTAAAAAGAAAACCCAAATAAGCAGCATTTAATTTTATCACACTAAACAAGCTATTACATTCAGACTCAGAAGAACAATGTAAATTATCCATCTAATTCTCCATATGTACTAATCATGCAGCTCATTATCCATCAGGGTATTAAATTATAAAGAAGACAACGTCCACATTCCAGCACAAAGCCATATAAAAACTTAATAATATGCTCACAATAGCCCAATAGTGAGCGTCGCTCACCCTTATGAATATTTAAGTAAACAAATTGTCTGCCCGCCTTTGCTAGGGATAATTAGTACTCGAGGGCTAATCATTTTACTGACCCCACCTCCAAAATGGGACAAGCTCGTTGAAGTTTTAGGTTGAAGACTCTTTCAAATTAAAAAATGAAAAAGAAAAAAAAAGTACAACTAATTTCTATATACAAAATGATTAGCCTGCTAAAAATTACAATAGCTGTTCACAAAATTATTTAATTACTAATACACAGAAAATAAAACAATAAAAAGCACTCAAATGATTTAATTTCCCATCAGCACACTTTAAACTCCACAAACACTTCACTTAAAATCACCTACTAGGCAAAGTCAAAGCACACTATTCTTCGGCACGAGAAACACACACACTCACACACACTTAACGGCACGCGCGCACACACCCACACAAAACCACATTCATTATCGTCATTGCCATTATCACCAGCAATTAACCCACAGATGAAAGCAGCCCACAAACCAAGCTGGAGAACGCCATAAGCCTTAAGGAAAGACAGCGAACTGAAAAAGACCCGATGGATGGATGAAAGTAGGAAAGCATGGATGGATGGATAGAGGAAAAGGTGGCTTTATTACCTGCAGGTGAGCGGTGTGGGACGGCAGGCTGGAGAGGGTGTTTCGCGGAGAGTCGGGCGTCACGGGGAAGAGCGTGCGATTATCAGTGTCATCACTCCAACTGTGTTTATACAGACTCGCATCATAAACAAGCGCCTCTTTGGCCCCGTCCCTCACGCGTCGCTCATGCATACTTAAATCGGCAGTGCACCCATTAAAAAAAACGACCCCTATCTCCTGACAATTATTCCTTCATCTCCACTTGTCACCAAGCAATTACGACAGCACGCAGACAGGGCCCAATAGGAGACGCGGGGCTTTGGGAAGCCGAGCGACCGGCCGGGAACGAAGGGAGGTGATGAAAAAAGTGCCTAAAATGGAAATGTGTCGCCCTGACCCGGAGCTTTCCTGCCTTTTGTGACGCACTGGAAATACTGGCATCATTAGCATTAAACCTGTCGAAATTCTCCAAAAATGCAACTAATCATTACAAATTTTCCTGCTTCTGTGCTTCCTCTAAAAATGCTCTTCAAAAATGTGTTCCTCTCCCTCTTTTTCTTTTCTTTCTTTCTTTTTTTTTTTTTTTAAAAAAGGAAGTCTTTCGTCTTGCTGACTGAGTTGCTGAGTGAAAGCAGCGAGTGTGTGAGAGTGTGTGTGTGTGTGTGTGACCATGCGCACCAGCGTCTGAGCGCTCCCTCACAGCCTGCGCGCGGAGCCGGAGACTCGGATCGCTCTCCGCCAGCCGCCTCTCACAGCTCTCATTTGAGCGTGCGGCTCGCGGCACACACACACACGCTTGCTTTCTCTCCTTCTCCTCTTTTTCTCCTGCATTCGGACTCCAACCAAGAGGGGATTTAACACACGCGGCCAGCTGTGGAGGACGTCCCGAACCCTTAAAAACGTGAGGTACGTGTGCCTGCCTTTTTTTAAAATTCATTCTAGCTTGAATGAGATTAGCCAGCATGTGACCTTCTCAAAGACACGGGGCGATGCAAATCTGCAAACACTTAGCTTAGTGTTTTCCTAAATAAAAACCACAACACTCTCAGCCAGGAAGAAAAAGTAACCTACCTTTTGAGGAACGACACACAATCTCACTCCCCGAAGGTAGAGGCATTTGAAGATATTCTTAGAAGCCTTGAAGCATTAACTTGCATCAAATATGAGGAATAGGATGCCACTGGTAGGCAACAGCATCAGAGCAAGAAAAAAAAAAATAGGAGGAAGAGAGAGGTGGGGTACGAAGAATGAAAGAAAGAAAAAACTAGCTGACGTTCACTGTCAAAGCCATCATCAGAGAACTATTTACAGCGGTATTTACACGAGCATTGTGGAGCGCCTCTTGCCCGATCACGTCCGAGAAACCCGTGGCATTTTTACGCCTGTAATTAAAACAAATCAAGCAGACCTCTGATTGTTTTGGCACCCGAGGACTAATCGTACACAAAAATCAGCGGTTTGATTGTCAGGGTGGGGAGGTGGAGGGGGGTGGCACTTTTTTTCCCTTTTTTCCCCTTTCAAGAAGGATGGAGGGCTACTTTAGCAAGTTGAGTGATAGTGTGGTGGAAATAATAAATAAATACGACTGCTGCTTTCCTTATTAGGTCAAACTAACCCAAAAAAAGTCCTTACGAGGGAAATATTTGAGTGAGGAGGGAGAAAAAAAGCTTGGAAACCACTTTAGATGGTTTGCAAATTTGCCTTTACAGATGCATATTTGCACTATTTACTGAGTGTAATTAAACCCACAATTTTTTTTTTTTGCTTTCGTATCTGTCGTATTGTAAACGACTGAACTAATGGTGTTTGTCAACCCTTTCTTGTTGTTCTCTCGCCCCACATGCCACAGATGTTTCTCCTAGCAGTTCCCGCAGACAGGAATCCGCTCACAGAGACGAGAGCCACGCTCTCCCCCAGGACAGGAGTACAAAGGCCAGTCTGCACGCGGCAGATGCAAAACTGAGTCCATCTGCTGCAGGCTTCCCATCGCCACATGGAGATTGAAAAGTGAGGGTCGTCGGGAAAGCGTTCGCGCTGACATCGCTGGAACGCGAACGAAGAACCAGCTGTTGGTAAACGGGGGGGGACGTGATCGAGCAGATTTTAAATACAAAAGACTGACGTTGATGCTTCTTGCACGTGGTTTATATGAAAACGGACGACTAAACAATTCCATATTCGAGCTGCTAGTAAAATCAATTACCTCATATACACGTGCAGAAGGTCTAAAAAAAATGAAATAACTATAATGAAAACTTTTTATGTTGTGCACAACCCACCCAAGCCAAGCATGATAAATTTATTTAGCTAAAAAAAAAAAAAAAAAAAAAAGCCTCAAATGCACCGTAAGACCGCTTGAGATCTCCGCTCTGAGCATGATATAACAAGCTCCAAGTAGCACATTATCTACCAGCTCTACTGGAACATATTTAAACTCAATGATATCATTTGAAACCGCTGAGCTCAAGCCCAAACTGTTTCTAGGCCTCCGCCACTCCAGACTAGGGCAAATGCTCAATGAGGAAGTGTAAAAGGTTGCTCTGGCAGGCCTCCAGGTCTTGTCATCACCACAGGAATTGCATCTAACGCATCTTATTTACATTTCGTCAAAGCTAAGGGCTACATCACACCCTAACCTTCACTTCACGAGACAAACAGGCCGATTTAGCTTTTAGCACTTGATAGCCATTCTCAGGTTTTATTCTGTCTGTCTCTCACTTAACTCTCTCTCTCTTTTTTTTCCTCCTCATTTCACAGGGCTTTGGACTGCAAGGTCAATGAGGACAAACAATTCCAGCAGCGGCTCTCGAGCGCATGCAGAAGAAAGTGCTGGTTGAGGGGGGTGGACTCGTGTGGCGGCAGCAGTGGCAGAGCTGTTGTCTCTGAGCGCTGGCATGATTTCCATGGCAACCCCTCTAACTATTAATTTTCAATTAAAGCAGACACAAAACGTCCTGCCCTGAGACTGTGGAAGGTGTCAAGAGCACACTGGGGGAAACCAGGCTTTTTTGGAGCCATGACGCTACTTGGCTTGTTCATAGTGACAAAAATCACACCACTGAGCATCTAAGCACTGTTTTTATTGCACAATCACACCAGTTACAACACCAAAACCACAAGTGAAACTCATGCATGTTAAATATTATCAACTGATAAGATAATAATTGAACATTTTGGCATTATCGTCTCTATTATGTCCCTTGGTTGTTTAAGAGAGGTGTTACCTCCCCCTTGTGTCAGTTTTAAAATCTGACAGGAATGTCATCTGCAATAAATGGTTAAATTAACCATTTTTGGTGAATTTTAAGTAAATAATGTTTAAAATAAAGTACACAAACTTAATTTGAAATACTTGACCATGTTTGTCCACATATTTTGAAATAATCAAAACTAATTCTGAAAATCTGACTGTCTGTACAGTCACATGATCATGGTCACAAATTTCCATATTTAATTAGTGACCTAGAAATAGTGCATTATCTTTAATATTTCATTTTGCATGAGTTTTTTTTTTCTTTTTCAAAATGCAAAATTTAGATTAGATTTTAATTCCATGCATTTTCAATGTGAACTTAGACTTTTAAACCCCACAGTATATGGGTAGTACATCAGCCACCCTGCTCTCTAGATATCAGGATCAACCCTTGAAAGACTCCTACCGGTTGACCACCACTAAAGACCGAGCTAACAGCAGATTAAGCTGAGCTAGTGTGCACTCACTGAGAGTATGATGTGTGTTTCAGGCCTCACAGAAATGCCGGCAGCATTAAAGCTGTTCTCTGGCTGGAGAGTTATCCACTTGAGCTCATCTCCGCCTCCGATCCATTCGGCTGATGACTGAGCCTGTGGAACGCACTCTACACTTGTAAACAGCCCTAATAAACTCTCAGCTGTGGGTCTGTATGGGATTTAAACAAAAAGAACACTGCAAATTCAAAAGTATCTTAATCCCTGATGACAGCCAATGTAAATCAAACACCTTCAGGCTTCATTAACAGTTACGAATCCCCGATTGATCGACAGATATTTACCCAATTTAAGTCAACTGTACAAGTCAATAATTGCCTGTTTGGTCAACTAACAGAAGATTTAGTTTTAGATGTAGTTTAGTTGTGTCAAAATCTATGAACAGCATTACCAATAATAATAATAATAATAATTATTATTATTATTACTATTATGCTGCAATTAAATAAATGCTTATATAAAAATATTAGTAAATGCACACACACATATATATATACCACCAGTCAAAAGTTTGGACACGGTAAGATTTTTAATGTTTTTAAAAGAAGTTTCGCTGCTCACCAAGGCTGCATTTATTTAATTAAAAATACAGTAAAAACAGTAATATTGTGAAATATTATTACAATTTAAAATAACTGTTTTCTGTTTGAATATATTTTATAAAGTAATTTATTCCTGTGATCAAAGCTGAATTTTCAGCATCATTACTCCAGTCTTCAGTGTCACATGATCCTTCAGAAATCATTCTAATATGCTGATCTGCTGCTCAAGAAACATTTATGATTATTATCAATGTTGAAAACAGTTGTGTACTTTTTTTTTCAGGATTCCTTGATGAATAGAAAGTTCAAAAGAACAGCATTTATTTGAAATACAAAGCTTTTGTAACATTATACACTACCGTTCAAAAGTTTGGGGTCAGTAAGAATTTTTTTTTTTTTTTGAAAAGAAATTAAAGAAATTAATACTTTTATTCAGCAAGGATGCATTAAATCGATCAAAAGTGACAGTAAAGACATTTATAATGTTACAAAAGATTATATTTCAAATAAATGCTGTTCTTTTGAACTTTCTATTCATCAAAGAATCCTAAAAAAATATTGTACACAAATATTTTGTACAATTGTACACAATAAATGTTTCTTGAGCAGCAGATCAGCATATTAGAATGATTTCTGAAGGATCATGTGACACTGAAGACTGGAGTAATGATGCTGAAAATTCAGCTTTGATCACAGGAATAAATTACTTTATAAAATATATTCAAACAGAAAACAGTTATTTTAAATTGTAATAATATTTCACAATATTACTGTTTTTACTGTATTTTTAAATAAATAAATGCAGCCTTGGTGAGCAGACGAAACTTCTTTTAAAAACATTAAAAATCTTACCGTGTCCAAACTTTTGATATATATATATTATACTTTAGTGCTGTCAAAAGATTAATCGTGATTAATCGCGATTAATTGCATCCAAAATGAAAGTTTGTGTTTACGTAATATATGTGTGTATACTGTAAATACACACATGCATGTATATATTTATTTACATACTTATATGTAATTTATATTATTATATTTAATTACATCTATTTTTTTAGCATTAAATTATGACATTATTTTACGCATATTATATACACCTATATTAGTAATATATTGCCCACTGACCATCCTGGCATCTAAAAACAGAAACTGGCCATCCACTGATATTTGTTCTTTTAGTTTTTATCTCAAGATTGTTGCATCTGTGGTGATCAGTATGTTCTAACCATTTCACAAGGCAAGAAAATCACAGTCCGATTGCAATGACTTGATCTATCCATACCCCTATTCTTTTTTTGAGTTAAAAAAACGTAAAGAAAATGAGAGATTAATGGCAAACTCATAAGACCAGCCTCTCTTCATCTTAATGATGTTCTTCATCGCCGATCGATATGACCTGAAATGGACCATTAGAGCACAATGATTATATAACAGGCAGCTAAACATTATAATATACTGTACTTAAGCGCCGCGGTATCCATGGCAACCTCTTTTTGCCTTGCATGGCGGAACCTTAATGAAGTCCTATTAAGTAGCCTATAATGATAGTGTCCAAATGTATTTGCATATATACTTCAGTAGGCAAGGGAGGGGGACGCTGCAAAGCTCAACAATCACAAGAGCGCAAGATAAGATGTGCGTTTAATCCACAGCATTACTCTGAAAATAACAACCCCGAGCCTCAAAGAGCTCAGAGTCGTAATGCACATCAAAATAAGCCGCTATCGGTGCCGGTAAATAAGCTACGTTTTGTGGCACCGCCATTAAAAAGCTAATTAAGCTCAGGGGCCAGGAGCGAGATGGGGGCCGGCTTCAGCTCAGAGGATCTCCGTGCAGGATCCCTCACATGTGACTTTCATTTGCGACACTGGCCGGACGCCCGACAGGACATCCCAGAGAGAGTGTTTGCTCGACTCAATATCAACAGGCGCAGCGAGCGGCCCCAGGAAAAGGGCCCTGCCATCAGTTCCTATTGAAAACAAACCAGTGCGCACTCATCAACGCACAGCACCAGCAGCCGAGGCGAACACTCAGCGATGTTCTCGCGCTCTCTCTTTCTCGTTTTCTCCGTTTAATGATACCTGCTCCACTATAGCATCTGTAGGGAGGATTGAAGTATACATTTCAGTGGAGAAATAAAAGAGATCGAAATGACAGAAGTCAGACAGTTCAAGCTGACCGGCCACTTCAAACAGAAAGCCCCGCAGAACGAGACAGACACTCCAGGTTAAATTGGCTCTTCTGTGTCTACCCTTAAAATGTGGGCTCCTTCAAAAGCGCATTTGAATTAGATGAGTTGATGAAATCAAAGACTTGACTATGTGGGTAAATTTATACAAGCAAGTGCAGCTCACAGCAGTTTACCTGTTATGCGCCAGATTGGCGGCAGATGAAAGCAAACTGAATGGCAGCCGACTTCCTCTCTCGCTCAAGAGATATTATCATACTGTAAAGGCTGTAATTTGTATTAGCGTGGCATTGTTGGAAATACGCAGGTAATGGGTATTTGATGCGCTCGGAGCTGCCAAACTTGTAATAAGATGAAAGGCAACATGACAAGTACTCAGTGATGACCACTCGACACGTTTGTCAACATGACAAGAAATAAAAAAAATTTAAAAACAATAATACATTTAGTCTTTTAGACTCTTAAACAACTCAAAAGATAAAAGACGGAAGAAAAAAAACATTGATTATTGAAATGCATAATAAGAAAAAAAAAAAAAAAACTGGGCCTCTTGTTGGTAATACATTTCATGTTTATCATCATGACAAAAAACCCTCTAAAAACAGTTGAATTTTAGACTTTTAAACAACTCAAAAAGATAAAAGACGGGGTTAAAAACATTGATTATTGTAGCAAAAAATAAAGAAAAGTGTTTTGGTAATAAATTAAACAACACATTTGCCAACAAGACAAATGTGTACCTTTGTTTTTTTAGACTCTTAAACAACTCAAAAGATAAAAGACAGGAGGAAAAAACAAAAAATTAAGAAAACAATAAATTTAATAAATGGTACCGCATTTAACGCAACACGCTTGTCAAAATGACAAAAACAAAAAAAAAAAAAGGTAAAAACAAAAACAAATAGTTTTAATTATTTATTCGTCAAATTAAAAGCATCAAGTTAGCTAACAATTTATATTAACACTTTAGTTTAGGGTCCAATTCTCATTAACTAGTTGGTATTTTCCTATGATATTGGCTGTTTATTAGTACATATAAAGCACATATACATGCCTTATTCTGCATGACCATATTCTACATCTCTTAATCCTACCCAATACATAAACTTAACAACTACCTTACTAACTATTAATAAGCAGTAATTAAGAGTTTATGGAGGCAAAAGTCGTAATTAATAGTGAGAATTGGATCCTAAACGAAAGTGTGACTGAATTTAATTGTGTCATGCCTAGCTTTCTTTATTTTCCATTTCTGTTGCTGCCAGGGTGTTGCTAAGGTGTTCTGAACAGTTGCTTACCAGCACAAATCAAGAGGCCAAAAACAATCCCAAGTGCATTTACTTAGAAACGTTAGAACACTTTGTGTTTGCTCAAATCACTAACCCCAAGTAGGAGCGATATTAATATATTAATTGAGATGCTTGAGCAGCACATAAATGGTCTTAGTCTGTTAAATTTGCTACTTAAAGTGTAAAAATTTACACAATCAGATCACAAATACTCTAAACATTTTCTTTAACATTCCTTTTATTAAAATCACAAAGATGAGGAAAAAAGAAAATAGAGAAAAACATAGTGATAAAAAACAGCAGGAAAGTTGGACATATCTTGGCGATTCTCACAGTACACGAACCCAAAAAGTATCATGAGCTACATTCAATCCAGAGGTTTGATTCTATTCAATCAGACAGCAAATTACTCAAAAAAAAAAAAAGAGACAGAATTAATTCAGGAAAATGGAATCCCACCAAAGAATAATAAACTCATTATAAGGAAATTTCAAACTTAACCATTCTCCATGCCGCAGCTAATTTAAACCTAATTTTTACTAGCCACTAATTCAGTTGGGGGGCGGGGATAGGAATTACATCTGGAGGTAATTCGCTTTATGGAGGCTAGCCAAAAAAAAAAAAAAAAATGAGAGAAAGAGGGGCAGGTTTGGCTGAGGGGGGTTTCTGGTCTCTGAAAACTGCTGAATGTTTTCATAGTGCTGTCATCAGACAGGTCAGAGAGGTGTTACTTGCGGGAGAATCAGAGAGAGACACTGAAGTCCTGATACAGATGATCAGACTCTAGAGAGGTGGCAGCCCTGTTTGGACTAGACGGTTTCACCCCACCACCGATATTTAAAACATCTCATGCTGGATCACACGCCTGAACATCTGTGTCAACACATGACAAAATCTGAAGCAGGGAAAAGTTGTTTGGGTGCATCAGACAGCCTGAGAACGCAAGTACAACAGCAACTCCCAACCACAATTGTGAGACAAATGTGTCTTTCTTCAACTAGAAGCAGTTTTATGGCCAAAAGTTTGATCTTTATTAAAACAGATTTCTTTTTGTTTTATGAAGTTCACATTAAAACTGCCTTGGAAACTTTTCAAATGTCATACAGTGTATGTATATGCCAGATTTTATTGTTTTATCCATGTCCTAGACCCAAACTTTATTTTTTATTTTCTTAAACCCCATCAAATTATAACATAAAAAGTAAAATAAACCAATCAATTCAAACATTCGATTCAATTAATTGTGTGCAAAATATTCATATTATTTTTCAATCAAATTACGACTGTCACTGTAGTGTCTTTCCATCACAATCAATGGATATATTGCTAGTTAGCAGTTAAATGTAAAAGATTTGAGTCAATTTGATGTTTATGAAATCAGACTGTATGCATTAGCTTAGTCATTTCAATTAGCAATTAACATGTTTGTGTAGTACAAAATTTTAAGTTCTACTAAGTTAATTATGGAGTTAAAGTTAAATTTGAGGCAATGGATTAACTCTTTTTTTTTTTTTAAGTTCTGCCAACTTATTAGGGTTTACAGTGTAATTGTGTGCATTTAGGATACATAAAAAGTAAGCAGAATTAACCTTAGCAAGACAGATTTTAAATACAAAAAATAATGTCATTTTCACCACAAAAAGCTAAGTAAAGGTGGAAATGACATTTGTTGCTTCAGAAAAATTGCTACCTATTGAGAGTGTGCAAAGTTGAACAAAATATTGAACATTAACAACCTGTGAACAAGCAGACAGGCTCTTGAATAGTTCAAAAACCCAAAGACTCGAAGTGAAAGACTAAGACTCAATGGTCTCGTTTGTACGCACAGCGGATACACGACGTCCAATCTGCTCCAGGTGGGAGTAAAATGAAAAGTTTGGACTCCAATAATCTATAGTGAAAAGTGACTAAAAGAAGACATTTGCATTCGACACAGACCCTGACAGCCCCCACCTCAATCCCAACTACCCCCGTGTCCTCTTGAACAGAAAATGTGTTTTCCAAATGAAAATAAACTGAGGCCGGCCAGTTTGAGGCAGTTAAATTCAGGAATATGAGATCAAATAAAGACTCCTGTGGCGGCTGAAAAGAGAAATGAAATCGCTTCTGAGGAGAGATGTACCGGGTAATAAAATCACTCCTTTATATCTTCCTAAACGGCACATGTTCCTGTGGAGTGGTTAAGCTTTGGCGCGGTCGGTCAAAGACAGTATGCAAGTGGCAATTTTTACTTCCTGAAGATCTCCCTACCGATATCCTTCTTAAGTCTTGCGCTCTGCAATTTGGTAGAAATGGCAAACTCTTTTAACGTCGAGTTTGAGGAAAACTTTTGGCCAGAATTGCTTTAACAACATACGGTGAGCAAGAACTCCATATTCCATTAGCTGAACATAACTGGAGGTCGTAATCAGGTGCCTCCGACGACGTGTTTCCATTATGGCGGGAATGGAGGATGAATACTTGCTCTTGATTGGACGCAGTCAATAGTGCAGAGCGCAAACAAAAATACATCACAGGAACAAGCGCTTCTCTCTGAATCGCTTCAATTCATCTGCCAGTCCATTGACGGCGGAATTACGGTGCATTACCAAAAACATGTAATTGATTTGCCTTTGAAAAGGTAGCCACAGTAACTTCAGACCACGTTTTAGGCGGCTATATTGAAGGGCATTAGTCATGGAGGAATACATTATAATTTATAATACAGTGGTTATTAAAGTCCCAATAAAAAGGGTTTAGAGAGTGGAATGATTCACTTATCAGTTTGCTTGTGAGGTACTTAAAAGCAGCCCTCTTCTGTCATTTTAGCCACAAAAAAGTAGCCTATGATGACATTGAAAACAGCACTGCATGTACAAATTTCCCCCTGATGCAAATGGTTTCCATTAATTCCTGGAATGGAAGAAAAAATTATAATTGTTTATGCAAAAGGAAAGAAAAAAATAAATGAAATAAAATAAGAGTACAAAATGGAAGCATTTGCTATGAAACACGCACCAGTCCCCATTTGATTTTGAAATACAGGCCAATCAAAAAAAAGTGCAACAAACTTATTAAACGGCAGCTTCTATTCAAAATACAAATTGCTCTGTACCGTAAAAAGCTTAGACAATTTGTACCAGAAGCCAAAGCTCAGGAAAAGGGGCTTTTCAAGCCATAAAAAGTGTTTTCAAATAAACCAAATAAAAGCTTCCTGAAGAATGAGAAGCCACCAATTTAAAAAAAAAATAAAAAATAAAAAAAAATGTACAGTTGTACAGACAGAATGTCTTTTATTGGAAAATTAAGCAACATTTTATCAAACTTTGATAAAATAATAATAATAATAATAATAAAAAAAGATAGTGATCAAACTACATTTTATAAAAATCACCTGTCAAGTTCCCAAATCTTACATCAGCATATGAGGCTCATCTCAAGATCACCCATTTAACAGTTCATCTATTGCCAAAATGATGAAAAAAGACCTGTCAAGAATAGAAAATTATTGAAAATATTCAAATCAGGAATGTCAGAATCAGAATGCATAGTTATATAAAAACATGTCCGTCAAAATATAACGTTCAACTTCCTGTTTCCATCAGAAACCAACACGTGTTGAATGACGTTCACTAACCTGGCGAAGTTGTTTAATTAGAACATACAATGTGAAGTATTCCACTTAGTTCCCTGATCATTCAGATTTAATTTCAAAGAGTAAAGAACAACTTTATAATTGCGTACGTTATGCATTACGTATGTTATTGTCTCTTACAGACAGCATGTTGAAGCCGCCATTTTCTCCCTCTTCTTGGAAAGTGATGACATAGTCTGTCTGCTGTCTAAGTCTCTGTGGATTTCTTTCTAAAATGAGTTTAAAAAACGAACTGAAACTCAGAGAATAGTTGTCACATATACATGAGAAACATGTCTAAGCTTAGAATGTCTACTTTTAAATTATATAAGTCAAGTCGAAAACAAATGCTCTCTCTTTATGTAGTCTGTATGAAACCAGAGTGAAACAACACAACCCATGAAAATGCAGATCCTGTTGTAAATAATAGTGAAAAATCACTTTTTAAAACTGTTCCATTGTTAACCCTTTGATAAAATTATATATTATACTCTCTCTCTACTTTTCATTGTAGAATATCATTGTATAAATTTTGATAAAGGTCATTACCTGAATCAAATTTAAATCAAATCCCATTTTCACATGCAATTACAATGTTTACACATGTTGATGCTGTTCTGCTGTGCTTTAATTTATTTCTCTGCAGATAGTGAGCATTAATTTATTAATTAATTCATTATTTGCCATGCTACTCTTAATGAATGTTTTCAACCATGCATTACAGACACAAACACACACGGTCAACACATTCTGACAACATACTGTATCTGAATAATCAAACATAAAGCAGCCTTGGAGGAAACTGAACGTTACAACCATGACCTATTTGAATTGACACATCGAACCAAAGTCTACAGCATACTTCCAACTTTTTTACCTCATTAGGAGTTAGACACATACAGTACAAGTCCCTCTACCTTTTACTGGATGAAAAACAGAAAGAGAGTAAAAAATTGGAAGGATTTTCTGACAGTTTAAAAGTGCCCAACAGCTGCCGTCAGGTCATCTAAACGCACATCCACCTCCCCAAACAAACTCAGACACAACTTCAAATACTGTACATAGCTGGACTGTTAGCTAATCCTACCATTGTTCAGGCTCACAAGTTTCGGCTCCTACTGCTCAGACTACACCCATAGACTAACAACCTATCCCTCCATGCCAGCGATCAAACTGCGACAGCAATAAATATCTACAAAAACATGCATGAGGACATGAATACTGTGCAGAAGTAGCAAACCGGTGGCTACAGTAGTCTAATGCACAAATACGAGAAGAGGTTTGGGTTTGTGTTACGAAGTGGTCTGTTTTGAAAGCCGCATAGTCAATTAAAGATGGATTTGAATGATTTCCTCCTGTCAAATAAATGCATTGGGGTGGACGGTTGCCACCGATGTATGTGCTCCTTAAATGTACTTTAATTACTTAATGCAGCGTTGATGCATTACGCTGGCAAACCGGAAGGAGATGACGTCCAAAGTCGCCTGACTAGTTGCCACTAAATCAAAGACAAATGTTTCATTAGCAGGTAACTTTTTTTTACAAGTCTCCGGCAGTTCCGATTTAACTCATGCATACACACACACACATCCATGCACGAAGAGAAATTTACACATGCAAATTATAAATGCAAGGCTCTTGCAATGGGGACTTGAACTTTTCACACCTTTCAAAGCCACAGAATTGGCTGCGTTCAGCCTCTCTGCAGCTGCTGCTCTGCACTAATGCAAGACGGTGTCATATGAAAACTATTCCTCTACCCAAACCACAGAGCTGGTCATTAATGAAACACAGCCTGCACAGTGAGGTCATGAAAAGTCTACATTTCAGCAGCCACATATACAGGAAAAAAAAAAAAGAAGAAAAAAAAGAATAATTCCCAAAGAATAGAGGAACAAAAAAAAAACTCTGATTCCAGTCCCAAGGACAGGGAAAAATAAATAAATGGCAGGGAACGGTGGCCTCTCACATTTTCCCCCCGTGCTTTGCAAACAACCGTCAACTGCTGCTCAGAAACAGCGCTGCTTCACAATGAGAGCAGACTAAACAATCCGATCCCGGCCAAGGCAAACGCTCTGCAACTCTGCACACAGTCGCATTTCAGGATGTCTCAGCTTAATTGCCAACTATCAAATCTCGCAATGGAATCTGTCCATTTGGCAGGGACCCCAGAGGCGGACCTGATAAAATGTTGTTTAAAAAGTGTCAGCTTCGTCCCGTGATGAGAAGAAAATCATTTTGACGGGATTCGAGTTTTGATTGACTCTTTTTTTTTTTGGTCGAGAAGGGGTGGACCAACTTTGCATAGTTACATTCACAACATCAATGCACTGAGCAAGTTAAAGACACCTTGAAAACAAATACTATATATATTAGGGCTGTCAATTTTATATATATATATTATATATTATTATATATATTAGGGCTGTCGTTAATCAGATTAATTAATTAATTACAGTAAAAATAACACAATAAAATTAGCACGTTTAATGCACTTGCCCTGCCCCAGACCTAAATAGGTCATCTGACATTACATTCAGTTTATTGATGACAAATATGATGCAGGACAACAACTCACTATGTGATGGAGCCTATAGAATGTAGTCCCTAAAACTCAAGATATTGGGCCAAAAATGCCCCGTTTGAGTTTTTGTCTCATATTTAGGTCACATGAGTTAAGCAATATCACACGAGTAACGAGTGCAGTATTACAGTGCCGTTTTTGTCCCAAAGCCTATATAATGAGTGCAAATACAATACTGATTTTATACAACAGCTCAGTAAATAAGAAGTTAATATTGTGTTATTTTAGACACAATATTGTCTATTTTGTTCAATTTTGCCAATGAAAATGTAAAGACAAAGCAGAGCTTTGCACAGCAGTGTTTCATTTCTAAATCCGCGTTTTGAACAAAAATGATTCAGCGGACCATTCATAAAAGACTTGTTGGACTTGAAGCGGCACTACACAGTCCGATCGGAGAGCCGTCTGCTCTCTAATCGCTCTCGTGATATTTTGATATCATACACCGATCATTTTGTGTAGCGCCTCTTCAAGTTCAACAAACCTGAAGAGAACCATTTACATAATTCACTCCTGAATTAATCAACCGTTTGAATGAATCAAATGAATGAATTAACTTATTTATCGCCACCTACTGGCAGTTTTAGTTTCTTATTTAGAGTCTAATTTTATTTAAAAAATAATTTCATATTTCCATATTAATAAAAAAAATTATTAAAGGTATAGTTCACCCAATAATGAAAATTCAGTCATTATTTACTCAACCTCACTGTCCAAAAGTTCATGTGTAATAAATTCTATGTTGAATCAAATAAAACATTGCTTTTCTGAAGCTACCTTTTGTAATTGTCTATTTGATGCTTTACACAATAATGATTTCAAATTATCTTTTGGTAATTTCTCAGCCAAAATTGATGTGGGATTAAATTGCATATAAACGTAGTCTTTCTTTTCCAGGAAAAAAGAGGAAAAAATATTGATGACTCTTCCTGCATAGTTTTTTTTGCCCAATCAAATTCTCTATAGAATAATAATGTTCCTCTCACCATGAATTAAATAAACTCCACAGCCTTTTTTAAGTAAATAATTAATTTAATAAGAAATAAATATTATATAATATTTATGTATTTTTATATACATTCTAGAGAGCTTTTGATTGGACAAGAAAACTGCAGTGCTGCATGAATCACACATAGTTTTGCTCATTTTCCCTAAAAGAGGCTGCAAATATGAATACATAATAAATATATGATCATTCATAGGGGACTTTAAAAAAACACCACACCTCAATCGGTGTCTGCAAAGCAAAAAATGCTTTGCTACTTGTACATGAATTGCCTGGGATACTGAGTCTAACACAAACCGGGGCGGACGAGCCACTGACAGTTTAAACATGCAGAGGGGACGAGCGCTATCAGGACCACGAGGGCAGGAGAATCGGTTTGTCACTCAGTGCGTCTTGTGGCATTCTGTTTTTCTAAGTCTGACTTTCAAACTCCCAGATCCAAAAAACTTCAAACAACCAAAATACCAGCACATTCATAAAACAGAACAGAACCACTGGGAATATAAGACGGAGGGAGAGAGCGCGCACACACACACACACACTCACACAAAGGTAGCAGGCCTCGACAGCAGATGGTAAAATTAACATTTCAACAGTTCTCTTCTTTCATGTAGGTCTCGGCAGAACCGCCTTTTTTCTGGAAAAATGTAAAGGCTAGGGTTTGGAAAGATGCAAGGCTAGAGAAAGCATCTGGAAAAAGGGAAGGAGAATATTGGCTTATTGCTCCTGATGGTCCTCCTCAATGAAAAATTAAATAGGTCTGTTTTGCAGGTTTGGCTCTCTGGAGTGCCCTCCGCTCTGTTATGGAAACATCATCTCAGTAATTTATATGTGCTAGAACACCTGGTGATGAAGGAAAATAAACTTTTTTGGGCTTCTTTAAAATCTAGTCCTTTGACTTTTTCACCCTTGTCTAATCTTATCCGTCTTCTCTCATTAACATCCAGGCAATGTTCGCAAATGCATTCAGGAGAAATAACCTGGAAATAATGGTGCGTTTCGTAAATTAACGCGTGCTCCGAACAGACACGTGCAGGGTCGCTGAGATATATTCAGAAGCTGTCTAATGCGTTTCAAATAAATAAGTGGGTGGAAAAAAAAAAAGATCAAAACACAAAAGTGACAGACTCATTTGAGTCCATTGAATGGAACGCCTGAGTAGAGGCCATTAATTTGGACACAGTTATGGCTAAATTACATGTGTTTCACCTCTGTGACATTTTAAATGCAATTAAAAGCTGGTTATGAAAGAGTGCGGACTTCCTTGTGATGAGGGAAATCGCTGCGGTGATTAACATGCAAACGAGCTCACGCTGGCGGAGTAGATTGAGGTTTGAAAACCCCATTTACTTTTGTGTGATTATCTATTTACCAGTACACAGCCTTCAATCTCTCGTCGTTCCCTCGGCGCACATCACTCAATTACACTCCCACCTTTATTTACGAAGGTGCGACTGTATGTCAGAGTCAAAGCGTCCATTCCGCCGAGCCATCTTTTGTCTAGAAATCGTGAGTCTGATCTGCAGCGGCCCTCCTTGGAGGGAATTCACAGCTGGAGCATGTCAAATATCAGCCCTACCATTTGGCTACGACGATTCTGTAAACGGTTCATTAACAAAACGTCTCCGACCGCAGTTTTACAAGTTGGCCCCTGATAAATTGTTAAGTTGGAGGAGATGTTCCAGATGAAGATGAGGGGGTCTTGTGAACGCACAGGCCCTTCTGACGGTCTTGCCAGAGGAGCTCTGGATTTAGATTGAAATGAACTGTGCTGGAAACACTCAGAGTGCTATTATGTTTCGGCGTGTTGATGCAATTATCATCTGAACGCCTGGCAGCATCAGAGGAATCTAATTTAATTAATTTAAACGGATGAATAACCACGAAATTCCTGTTGTAAAAATGTGCGAAGGGATGAATGCTGGAAATACAAAAATAAGTCATATCTTGCTTTAAAACAAAAACACAAATCATCATTTTTATGGAAATAGAGGATGCATCCCCCAACAAAATTGAGATTTTAATTTAAAACTCATATGAATATATAATGGAAAGTGTACCTTAACTAGTCACCAGTTTTTCACTATTTTAATCAACTTTTTGCTTTCACTATCTCACTGATAAATAGGGGTGTAACAATATATCGTGATACAAAAATACAACATGTATCGTAGACAGTGACAATATGTATTGTGCATAGTTCACCCAAAATTAAAATTACTGTATGAGAAAAAAAATTCAAGTTTACAGAGTTTTAGTGTCAGTACTACATTGAACTACTATATAATGTTGAATATAATGTATAATAATGCAATGGGACAATATTTGTGGGTCCTGATAATGCTAAATGTCATGTGTTACCAGTAAAAAGTGGCCTACTGTACGTTATTTTAAACATATCTAGTCAGTGACAGAGTGCAAGCATACTCGTCTAAAATAATACTGTATTTTTAGCTTCAGAATCATTTATTCTGGTGTCACCATTGACCTGTGCATTGGGTTACCAGAGCCACGTCGAAGCCTATTCATTTCCACCCCTAATACAATACCAAATTTAGCATTTTAATCAACAGTACATTTTTGTTAACCTTTTATCAAATGTCTTGGAGTATCGCAATAATATCGTATTGTGAGTTCAGTATCGTGATATGTATCGAATCGTGATATGAGGGTATCGTTACACCCCTATTGATAAATGATTTTTAAATGCACAAATATTTAAAGTTCTCTGCTCTGCATGCATAATGATAAAAAAATAATTAGTAAAAGCTGTTTAAAATAGTTTAGATGGTGCACGTCACACCACAGGACATATTCCCTTCTCTTCTCAAACTACTTAAAATTTTTCTCAAAGCATCCATTAAACATGCTAAACTAGATAATATGATCCTACTCAAATATTGGTATTCTCTTAAATATGTATATATAAATAAAATAATCAGACCAACTAGACAACATTATCCTGTTTCAACAAGCAAAATGAAGGGGAAGCAGCACTATATTTTCTCAGGTCCTCAGGTTTTGCCACCCACACCAGGCAGAGAAGTCTGGTCTGTATGATCTCCTTCCCCACTATCCATGCTTGCCACAATGGGACAGAGTTTTGAGAAGCCCTTGGCTCTCTTAAAACTCCTGCTTTTCCAAGTGCTCTCAGCCTGCATAAAACAAACCCTGTTGATCCAGCTGAGGGGGTTCAGGAGAGCAAAAAATGGAAACAGTGCCATCCAGTGATGTGTCTAGGCATTCCTCAAGTGCTAGGAGTGCACTATCCTGACCCAAGGAAGCCCACAGTCTGATATGTACTCTGGCAAAAGCCTGTAATCTGTCATTTCTTCTTTGTGGTGACTAAAGACAGAGAAACGTCTCGGCGGAGCAGTGGGCAAAATACATCAGAATGACTAACGGTAATGTGTGCGCGCTGATTTTCAAGCAGCGGTTCAGCAAGTCTGTGAAGAGTTACATCAGAAAAACCTGAACAAAACTCACCTGTCGTAATCTAATCTGGTTCTGCAGAGTAAAATAAGCAGATAGTTTCAGTCTTGAACACTTTGACAAGGATCTGCAGGCAAAACGCCGGCTGCTATTAACTACTACTGATCTTAATGCAATCTAAACATTTCCAAAAAGCACAGCATGGATTAATTTGTATTGAAAAGCATGTGGGTTTCATTTATTGTATGAAAGTTTTGTAATGAAAATAAACAGGGATTCTCCTTCAATTAAACTTCGTAACAAGTAACAATCATCAGACACTACAGAGCTGCATGAAACTACCAAAGATAGGGTATGCAATAAAATTGACCCTTTTTACTTTCTTAATAGAGATTCTTGGTCTTATTCTGCATAAATTGTTATTGTTATTATTTGTAAAGTCAAAATGTAAAATCTGTTTCACCTCTGAAACAACTTTTCTTTGTGGATGACATGAAGCAATCTTATTTTTCAGTTTCTACCCTCCAATTAAACTACATAAAAATAATTTTCACAATCCAATCGATTCCTTTTTTTTAATGTATTATTCCATTCCACTCAGAAATACACCAGATAACCAGAGTAAAATAAGCTTTGAACACATTTAATGGTGATTTTAAGATTTAACTGCATTAAGTAGTTGACTGTGTGGTTCAAATCCAAAAATTTGCTTTGAAATGCTGTTTTAAATATTTATTTATTGCATACTCTGTACTTAAACACTATAATAAATATTGCATGCTATATAAAGTGTATAGCATAGTCATCAGTATGCTGTATGATTAAATGTGCATTTAATTAAACATATATGAAAACTAATTATATAAATAAATGAGAGATTGGTCTGCTAAAGAAACATCAGAGGGATATTTTGTCCAATCCACCCCCTTATTCCAGCTCTAAATCTATTGATCTATGAAACACAGGACTCAAGGGAGGAGATTCACTTAATATTATACAACTAATCATGAGATGAATAATGATTATACCATTTGGTAATTAAACGTCTTACAAACCATTTAACTCACTGTACGTCAGAAAGGGCCACCAGAGGTTGAAGCGATTGTTTTTTCATTTTTAGTTGCAGTGTGAATCAAGGGAGTGAAAGGGAGGGGGAGTAAAAAAAAAAAAAAATGCTATGTGACACAACGGTGAAAACACGTTGATGGTTGTTAGCAGTTATGCTGCTAATCCTCTATTCTGTCAAGGCAATGAAAGGAAACAATTTGAGGAGGGAAAAAAGCCACACAAACACCTCGTTCTCATGGTGAAGTGGGTAAATTATATATTTAGAAAGCTCATTAGTCGACATATGCGTGGTTTCATAAAGAGAGAGAAACAGCAAATAAATGCGCAAACTCGTAAGTGTGTGTATAGGTTGTGAGAGTGTTCTTGGCACAAAGACCTCTGTGTATCACGGTCTCTGATCAACACGCAGGTGCACAAGACGCATGCTAAAAGCCAATTTGCTGTCAACAAATCCTTTCTTATCCCTACTTAAAGGTAATAATTACCCTGCATTAGCGCTGTCAGTTTGTTGTCGAGCATGAAGGCCAGTGCTGCGCATATACAGTGTGTTTGTACATGCCGGGTCCAAAATTTACACTCCCCAAGTGCCAAACACAACTAAAGTTGGATTTGTGCGCCAGTTGGCCAACAACTTCAAAAAAAAATGCAACATTATATGGTTTTATTCAAACTCTAAGAATGACACTCTTTGACTTAATGGTGTGTTCAAGTCATGTCAGAAAGATCGTAAATGGAAAAAGATTTTTTTATGATTTATGATTTTTTATGAAGTAATGGCAAAATATGTTCTCCGATTAACTCATCAAAATAATTTAAACAAATTTCAACTTCAAGTTATACAAAATTCAACTAGGCAATTAGTTATTAGTTATTAGAAATAACTTGTACAGCCAATTTGATTACACTTAAAGGGGTCATGGCGTGATAAATCAAATTTGCCTTGAGCTTTTGACATATAAAAGGTCTTTGTACCATTAAAACATCCTGCAAGTTTCATACCTTAAAATGCCTCCCTCATTATAAACAGAGCATTTCATTTAATCAAGCTCCAAAAATGGCTCGTTTGGATATTGTGGGATTTGTGACGTCACATGGGCAAATATATTTGCATATGACTGCTTTCAGAGCAAGACACTGACAAATAGTTATACATCATCATAGCATAGGCCCCGCCCACTGGCTATGATGATGTATACATTTACATCAGAACGCCGGCTCAGTATTGGTCGACGGTGAACACGTGAGCAGCACGACGCATGCGTGTGATGCTGACGCAGGAGCTGGCCAATAATGAGTCGGCGTTCGGACGTAAACACGGAAGACTGCACTGCGTTCACTACGTCAACTGCATATGACAACAGTTCAAATTATTAAATAAAGTCATTATGGTTACACTTTATTTTGCAGTGCCATAGTTACATTGTAATTAATCAAATAAGTACTGAGTACTATTAATTAACTACATGTACTTACTATAGAGTTACAGATAGGGTTAGGGTTTGGTTTAGGGTTAGTTACTTGTAATTATGCATAATTAACTGTTATTACTATAGTAAGTACATGTAGTAACGTGTAACTACGGCACTGTAAAATAAAATGTTACCGTCGCTTCATAACATTAAGGTTGAACCACTGTAGTCATGTTGACTATTTTAACGATGTCTTTACTACCTTTCTGAACCTCAAAAGGTGCAATGACATCGCTGCCTATATGTGGTTCAGAAACCCTCGGATTTCATCAAAAATGTCTTAATTTGTGTTCTGAAGTTCTTACGGGTTTGGGACAACATGAGGGTGTGTACTTAATGATTTCGTTTTTGGGTGAACTAACGAAAGATTCTGATTCAAACACCACATAATCTCATTCCTAAATGACAACAAGTCTATTAAACCTTTGACAAAATCACACCAGAACATTCGAATCTGCGACAGGCAGCATATGATGATGGGTGTAAAATAATGGGTGGTAAAATGTCTGAATTCACCCACTACCCAGTAAAAACTGAATTTTGGACACTGTGTATGAGTGCATTATACAACACAAGCACACACACTCATAACCGCTCTCATGTTCTTGTATCATTCATAATACTTCACGCTTTTTCCTGCGACCAGTCAAAGGAAACATTGAGATACTTGAGATTTTATTGAACGGTGGCTTGTAAACGTTGTTGCGAGGAAAAGGCGTGTGTATTAAAATCCTCTAAAAGGCATTGAGCCGGGCAGGAAAGGGGCTAGAAATCCCAACAATGGTTTCCAGGAGGGCAGTATCACGGAATGCAAACGTCTGCCGTGATGAGTGTGCGAGAGATTAGAGACGAACTCCCCCCTCCACCATTTACATAATGTAAAAACTCTTTTCTTTCATTCTCTCTTTCTTTCTTCCTCTCCAACTATTCACTAAATAAATGAGGAAACTATCAAAGCGTCGGGATGTTTGATAAAAGACAGACAGAGTGGATTCAGAACGGCCCGGCGCTCTCCACAATACATGCGGCGAGTGGCAGCATTCAGAGGCAGCCGACTGAGGAAGGGCTGGCAGAATATTTATAACGTAGGACAATGCTAATGTATTAGGGTGACACCTATACCTCCTCTAAGCCAAAGGGAATCAAATTCTGATGCTGGCTTTATCTTCTGAGAAAGAATGCTGTGCTGGGAGGGGGTTTTATAGAAATTTGGACAAATGTAAATGTATAGAGAACGTGGATGATTCTTCACTAGATTCAATAGGAACAAGGATCTTATTGAATGTGTTGTTCAGCTTCTGTGTTTAAACCTGCCGTTCATTCAGATCAAGATGCAGACAATAGACTGACAAACCTCTTTGGATTGGGTCCAAGACAAAACCTGTGGTTTCTGTTAAATACAAACCACTGTTAGGATGTCTTCTCGTTTTCTTATCCAATTCAGAATTAAACTGTGGTACAGTTACACATTTAAAAGACAATCGAAACGGCATTTTCAACAGACATATCTTTTGACATATATTGTCGAGTAACTATTCAGAACAGGACTTTGCGGATTTGATTGGACTGATTTTTTTTAAAAGAAAGATATTGAGATTATCAGATTTGAGATTATAAAAATGTTGGTAACACTTTGGTACGGAGAACATATTGACTATTAACTACGACTTTTGTCTCAAACTCTTAATTTACTGCTTATTAATAGTAGTTGTTGTAGCGTTTAAGTTTATGTATTGGGTAGGATTTAGGGATGTTGCATATGGTCATGCAGAATAAGGCATTAATATGTGCTTTATAAGTAATAAACAGCCAATATGCAAGCTAATAATCAACTAGTTAAAAAATGAGAATTGTTCCCCAATCCCCATACTAAAGTGTTACCAAATTTTTTTTTTTTTTTATTAGAATAAAATGTATTGACAAATTGGGGGAAACAAGACTTTATTTTAATAACTTGACATTAAAATATTAAATAGAGTAAATTTTTAAAGTCATGTCTTTAAAGTCAACATGTAACGGCATTCGCAATGCATTTTACTTGTGCAATGTGATGTATTTCTTGACTTTATGTTAAACAGTATATCTGGAATTGATTGGATTATGAAAAGTGGGAGAATCATACCAGATTTAAATTTACCTTAAAAAAGCTAAAAAGGGTCATATACGCTATAGTACAGTAAAAAAATTATACTATATGGTGAAAATCCCTTTTTGGACAGCCAAAAACATCAAAAATGTCTCTGTGCCTTTCATGAAATGACTTGTACTGTAGTACTAAAACAACTTAAAACTAAGTAAACAAAATCTGGATTGCATCACCTGACAGCAATGGCTGAGCTCTGTGGTATACTTCAACTGAACTTATAAAACCATTACTTAAAAACAGATTTAAATTGAGCCGTTCTGAGCTCTCAGGCCTCTCAAAAAACATTGAACTTGTGAAATTCCTAGCTCCCTATACCTCTAGAAAACAGCTCATCCCAGCCATTCGCCTGGAATCTATGAACCAATCAGAAAAGCGTCTGCTCACTGTGTGTTCAAGTGTGTTTTCTAGATCATTCTGGTCTATTTCAGTGAATTCTCATAAGGCAACCTATTTTATTTACTTTATCTTCAATAAAATGGTTCAGTGAGCATTAGCAACTTTGAGACACGAGTTTCAATCAGCCCTGTGGCAGCACTGTCAGTCTGCATCCAGATCTGTGTGTGTGTGTGGTGCAACATGCCGCAGACAGGCGAGACAGAGGGAGAAAGTAGTCTAATAACAGACAGAGTGAAGCTATGAATGAAAGAAAGAGAATTAAGTGATGAAAATAGGTCTGGAGAAAGCAGGAGAGAAATATGGGGATAAAACAAATGGAAAAGCAGCGGAACGGGACGAGAAAGAAGTGAAGGTGAAGTCTAAACAAAACTAATTTCACTTATATTAAACTTAAAAGCCTGATCAACAATAGCCCCTTTCACGCATAGATCTTGAGATCATGTGTGAACAGGACCTTTTAAAAAATACTGGTAAATCAATTCTGGCAATTTCCCAGTAAGAGAATTTTTAACATTAACAGTAAGTTACCGGTATGATGCTGATGCTGTGTGAACAAACAATGAAAATTACATACAAGTTCAGAAAGTGTTGACTTAAAAAGTTTGCTTTGGGACAATCATAAAGCTCTGTCCAAGCTATTTACGGGAAGTTCTGCTGTTTTTGATTATTTATTTTTTTATGTAAACATCTGCTAGACGAACATCTGATCGATGCGCCGCATCTTACGCTCAAGACCCTGCCTTCATTTTCCATTCATCAGCACTGTGCCTCTGCGGTTACAATTATGCGTCTTGTGTTTTAAGAACAAAACCGCATTCTGTGTGATCATCCCCTTACGCATGTCACTCAGAAGTTAAAAAAAAAAAAAAAGTAACTAAAATGAAACTAAAGCACTTCTCCACATCCAGGTGGATGAAGTGAATGGCTCAGCATTTAAAGGTCATTTCCGATGATTGACATCACAGAGTTTACCAGTATTTGGTACTGATGTGTGAATGGTATCTTACCGGTAAAAAGACAGAACGCCATTGCTTGTGTGAACAGCACATTTGTGTATTTACCGGAAAAGTTGTTCTGGTAATTTTACAGTAATTTACCAGAATTACCGTGTGAAAAGGGGCTAATGTCTGCGGTACAAATGTCAATTACACATAGAAACTCAACTCAAATTTTTTTTTCAGTAAAAAAAGAAAAGTAATTCGAATTGCAATTCTGGATCTTGTTTGCTATCTCAATTAAAATTCAAATTTATTGCAACAAATTCTGGAACTGAGCTAGTGGACATATTTTCAAAAATACTTTTAATGTATTGCATTTCACCATACTCTAAAACAGGCGCAAGTCTAAATTATTTTCAGTATGATGCAAAACGTACCTGCTCTTCGAAATTTTCATTTAACGGGACTTGAAGGAAACAGCTGGAGAAGTACAAGAGAAAAAGAAAAGGGAGACAGACAGGAAAGGAGTGCAAAAGAGATTTGAAAAGGCTTCACAGGTGAGGTGGGCTGAGGGACACCCTGTCTGTTTGGTCTCTTGTAGAAGAAGGGCATGTTTATGCAGACGGAATCTCTCTCACATGACTCCCGCTGGCTTCAGCACTCAACATCACTCCACGAGCCTCAGAATCAGGTAGTGTGACCACAGAATTGGCCCAAAGGCATGGCTTTCAAGAGTGAGAGTTACAAAAGTGAAGTGCAAGCCATGGAGAGAAATCAGAGACTCTTGGATTTGGCAGCATGGTCGCTCCGACAAACACATTCCAGTCTGAGACGTACATGTGACTGGAATAAGGTTGCGCTCGTCCCAACAACAAACACTTTCACCATCTATCAAGGCAGGTAACCGTGACACAGTTTGATTGTACAGGCTTGCGGTTTGTGGAGGAGAAGCCAAATTCCAGGCTCTAGTACCTCTCCTTCCGCAAGATCACTTTTCAAGCCATGATCAAATTATCATGAAGAATAAAGCGGTGGGCTTGTATCTTTTGTAGTAAAGCTTTTCCTGTGAATGAGGCCAGACAAAGCGTTCAAATAGAGAAAGCATTTCAAAACAGCGCTATCAAAGCGTTGCGGGGGAGAACTCTGTTAACGTATAAGATTTCTTTCTTCCGACAAAAATAACATTAGCTGTTTATATAAAATATCAAATGCGAGAAACTCATTGAAATCCTGGAATTCTTTTGAGAAGAATCACATTTTATAAAACACACTAACACACAAATATAAGACTAAGCTAATTTAATCTAATTTACATTTAAATGAATCCTTTTTGTGCCCAATTATTCACATAATCTAGGAGTCTTACAACTCCACAGGAGGCCGAAATCCTTCATACTCTGTTGGTTCAAAGCCTCTAAATAAATTGGCTGCAAGAAACCAATGGCAGCTTCCATCGCATGTTTCGTCTTGTAATCCTAGTTTAGTCAACTCAATTGGAGTTGATGTGACAATTGTCCGAACATATGTTTCTAATCTAACTCGGGGATGTTTAATACATATTCTTAATGAAGAAATTGGCAGAAATTGGTCATTGGACTCACATTCTCAAATATTCAATCTGCGCCCATTCATTCCTAATCCACCCATGTCTATTCTACACCGCGATCCATTTCATGACTGCACAGGGGGTTCAAAATATATTCCAGGCGACACACAGGGGTGGGTGGGGTTTAAGGGGGTAGAAGATGGCGTGAGACCTATGCATTGGACATGATCACCAGCAAGCAAAGTGTCTGGCTAATTCCCGGCAACCGGTCCGATTGTCCTGGCACTTGGAAACATTACAGCACTCGTGACTTCTCCACAATAAACCATGTAGATTTCTGTGTATCAAGCTAGCTGTGTATAATTGAGAGACAAAAAAGACTAGCAAACCAAGGAGAAGTCGCAGTGAAGGACACTGACTCTCGGCCCATTCAGACGGCTGATTAGCATAGCACTCCTGCCGGATCAATAACCTCATTGACTCTGTCTGTCTCCTCTATCAGGAATGATGGTAGACTCTCTTTTGTAACTCTTTTCTCAGGGCAACTGTCCATTCTCCATGAACTCTTGGTCTATTTTTCAAACAGGCCTCGATTTGTTTTCTTCTGTCTCGCTGTCTTCGAGAATGTGAGTAAATAAAGCTGTCTAGATGCCACTGAGAAAGATTAGCATGAAGCTTTTCGCTTTATCTGGTTCTGAATGCCTGGAAGAGAGAGAACAAAGGTGCCACCATCATTGCCAGAGTTTACTTTGCAAACCTCTTATTATCACGTTTAAGAAAAATATGTCCAAGACAAGGAGCCACTCAAGCTCCAATTTGCTCACAGCATGGCTTTACAAGTCCTTTCCCAAACCTAGCTTAAAAGGAAAATGGAAAGTTGGAAAAACCTTTCTAATTTGGAGACAAAACAATGAAGCGAAGAGAGTTTAAGAAGAGAAAAACCAGAACTATGAAGTGGTGGCCTGAACTTTTTTCCCCATCCATCATAAAAAGTCTTAAGTTTAAAATATTCGATCAAAATGGGGGGATTGACCAGTGGCTTGATCCCAGGAGCTGTTCGGGTTCTGGGGGTTAATGGGGGATAAAGATTAGGAGGAACCGGGCTTCGCTTCATCTCCGTCCCCAACCACCTTCCCTTTCCAATCCCAAATCAGCCACACAATGAGACCTGCCAATGGAGACAGATCCCAGTTTCCTTTGATATCCTTCCGAGCTTTCGGCTCTGAGTGTCCAGAGCAAAGCTCCATGGAGGTTACTGTTGACTCCGGGGAGTGGAAGAGCTCTCTCTGAGCCATTTTAGATGGAAATGACAGGCACTCTACTAGAACAAGAAATCAATTTTCAAAGCGAAGAACGCACTAGGCCGTCCATCCAAAGAGTGAGCAACACCATCCCTCGTCTTTAAACTCGGGTGAGATATGCTTAATTGCTGTAGATTTTATAATGTGTGCATTGGCGGTGTGAAGTTGGGCAGCAATTATACTTTTTTTTTTTTGCATACTGATCAGAAGACTTCTGTTCCAGAACAGATATGCTTTAAGAGTTCATCTTTGAAGATTTAAGTGGATACTCGTCAAATTAAAAAGTAATATTCAAATCTCTTTAAAGGTGGGGAGAGAGGAGCTGGGTTTTGCTTAGCCTTGTGAGGCAACGACTTCTGGGGATTTCAGCCTCTGCCTTAAGGCAAGCCACCCAACCTCTTCAGCAAATGCAAACTTCAGTCCCGCACCTTAAAGGCAAAGTAATGGTATAGAATAGCCTCACTGATGGATGCTTCTCTGCAGAGCTAAGTTGAGTTGAACGCTGGACTCCGCTGAGTTTAGCAATTCGGCAGCAAAGAGTGGGCTGTCATTGCTAGCTCAGTGAGAAACATTCTCAACTCAGGTTTAAAAAAAATGGATATATTAATGCAAGAGTATTGACTGAAACATCCCATATTGCCAGTACATGAGGTGCTTACCCAAGTTTTTTTCTTCATATTAAAGCATAGTAACAAATCTTTCTCAATCATGATCTGTAGACTAATTACTAAAGGGATAGTTCACCCAAAAATGAAAGCTGTCATCATTTACTCACCCCCAAGTCGTTCCAAACCTGTATGGCTTTCTTCCGTGGAACTGAAGTGGAGGAATGTTCCAAAATGTACTTTTTCATATAATGAAAGTGAACAGGGATACAGGTTGCACCATTAAAGTTTCATGGGAGCAGTGAAAAAAATTAAATTGTTTATTCGCTTAAAATCATCTCATATTCCTTCAGCTCTCATTCGCACTTCTACATTACATATTTAAACAGTTCTTTTGTGATTAAACCTCACATGTGGCATCTAAAAGCACCATATTTGAACAGATAATCTCAGATCTCTTTGTTGCAAAAATCTATCATATGGTTTTTAATCTGCTAGGAACATGGCACATGAGTCATCGGACTACTTTTATATACTTTTATAGTGCTTTTTTGGACCTCAAAGGCCCGAATCACTATTCCCTTTCATTATATGTAAAAGAGTGGCAAGTAAAATCTTCAACATTTCTTCTTTTGTGTTACATAGAAGAAAGGAAGTCATACGGGTTTGGAACAACCTGAGGGTGAGTAAATGATTAATTAAAATAAAACAAAATCAAACTTTTGATCATTTTTGCAAACTATCCCTTTTGAAGAAAATTGATAAGAACAACTACTAATATCAGGACCCTTAAAAAAGTCAATAAATCTCTTGCTCAAATCAACATGACCTAAACTCTGCATGAACTGGCTTGAATAGGTGCAGGTTTCTCTAATTTACCCTTCGCAACTGTAGCCGCTCGTCTGGCAATGTCTACATCGCTAATGATGACGACCACAACCTCCGTCACATAATCAGCAGTCACATTCTCACTGATGGTGAGATTCTTTATGCGTATTTTTCACTTACTTGGTGACAAAACCATCATCAGGGCTTCAACAGAAGGCCGAAGGGAGCCGGACAACACGCTTCAAACCTTTACCTGCTGGTTATACACCACAATAGATTTATCTTGACTTCAACTGCCTTTTACATGAAACCCCACAACCGTTGAGACCGTCAGAAACTAAGTGGACTCTCTCAACTATCATGATGCATCAAGAATCTTTAAGAGGTCCCCGGACTCCTCGTTATTAACGCTCCTCTCAGGATGTGGTTGATGGAATATATAATGGAAGTGATTTTTGAGAGGACATATCAATTATGGCTGAGACAGACAGACTGAACATGCAAATTAGCTCTTTAAAGATTGCTTTTACTCACCACTTTCGCCTTGGTTTCAGAGTACTCCTGCTGCGCTATGAGCAACGGCCATACCAGGTCTCATCCTGACCAACACAGAAAGGGGAAACATGTAAACATGCATATATTTTTCTTCGAGGATTTTTTAACACTATAAAGGTGGCAAAACCACAAAAAATGACAGTGTAAGCATGTTGTCAAAGATATTTAGGGAGATTGCAATGACAGACAAGGTTTACTGTTTGTGTCATGCAAGAGTTTTTTCATCTCCACAGCAAAATAATTACAACAAAGTCTGTCACACTCCATCAATACGACAGGTCAATCAAATAACTGGATGTGGGCTCGTTTCACGTCAATGTGCCGCAGTTGCGTACGATCACGCACTCGTTTTTTATCTCGTTTTCAAAGTGTGCATCTGCCAAAAAGATGAAAGTGTTGACAGAAGTACAAGAGAAGCTGTGTTTTTCGATCTTACCCTGAGGGGAAACTTTCAGTTGATGTCCGTGTTTGTTTGGAAGAGAAGAGTCCAAGTATGAGAGAATCTGTCAAAAACCAAAAAAAAAAAAAAAAAGAAAGGTATTACGCCTTATTCAGAGGGAATTTTTCAATTGTAAATTTTTGAGAGCACTTCGATACCTTCATCTGCATTTCAGACTGACATATATCACACTCAGAATAATAATATGCGTCAGAAATGAGGGAAAATGTTTTGCCCTCGAAACAGCTTGCCATGCCTGGCAGGTTAAAACTAACCGAGCATAAATCAAACTTTCCATCGAGGCTTCTGCCGTTTTTTGCTGACACTCACAGATATGTTCAACTAAATGAGCGTGTGCAGCTCAGTTCACCTCATTTTTGAAAAAAATTGCAAGTTGTAACATATTTCTTCTTTTTTTTTTTTTGAGTACAGAGTACAGTTCACTTGTAAAGTTACAGTATGGGACACACACACACACACACACACAAACCAGCCGAATGGCTTCGGATTCTCTCTGTCCCAGAATTCCAAAGACCCCTGTAGGCAACTAACAACTTCAGGATCCCATGGAATGTGCTCCCTGAACTGTATGAAAAGAGGAGGGGGTTTGCTTAGGAGAGCATTTCTGCAAACACAAACCCGCCACTGCTTTAACCGCTTGTGTTTGAGGAGGTGTTACAAACTGAGGCGGAGTATTTGGAGGAAATAGCACAAACTGTCTATTAGCCCGGGTATTAAGATACACATCTTCGCACTCAATTACACGTGCACGTATGTGGTGTTCGTAATTCTGGAAGTACACTCGGTTTACGAGCACAAATAGTGTATATTTAAGCTTACTAGCTCAGTCAACATTTGAATGAGAGATTTATTAACAAAATTAGATTTAAGACTGTTCTGTCTGTGCTTTTTGCACGTGCAAGTGTACACAAATTCTGGAAATGAAAAGCGATATAAAAAGTTCTGAATAATCATTCTGGAAAAGCATTAATGTCCCGTACATGTCAAACCACCTCCGAGTTTGTGTTAATACCACAATTTCTTTGGACTAGGGCTGCAAGA
Organism: Hypophthalmichthys nobilis; assembly: GCA_037950665.1. Lineage (NCBI taxonomy): Eukaryota > Metazoa > Chordata > Actinopteri > Cypriniformes > Xenocyprididae > Hypophthalmichthys > Hypophthalmichthys nobilis. The sequence goes on along the minus strand of CM075489.1, from coordinate 5,711,058 downwards.
TATATCATTTCAGCACTGATATCACAATGTGTGTATCCGCAATAGTCACATCTCAGGATGTGGACGTCAAGTATAGGGATCGTAGCTGATTCATACAGACCCGGCACCACGGTTCGAAATGCACGTGACTCTCGGATTAATTGCAAAGTTTAACCATCATTGAATGACAGTTTATCATTTGCATGTCTTTTAGATACTGTCAGTTTAAAGTTTCAAGCGATTTTACCATTCGAGCACAAGAATACATGGAAAAGAACACACACAGAGCAGCACAGACAGAACAGAAACACAGTCGCTTATGGCTTACATGAACGTAAACAATTGAGAAAAAAAAAAACGGATGCGTATCAGTATATTGGATCTGTGCATTCTCTCTTAAAGCGACAGCAGCCTAATATTCCTGCTGCTGTATGTGTCATTAATCTTAATGAAAAACCAAAATACAAAGAGATAATCACTTTTGTAGCTTTAACAAAGATTAATCATATTTAATTTATACAGTGAAGACTATGCAGTGTTATTTTATTTGATTCTTCAATTTCTGTACCTGAAAAACAAAGCACTGTTTATTTCATTTGTATCTTTGTTCTGTAGTATTCATCTGTGCTTGCAATTTGTTTATTATTTTCTATGCAGATTCACTTCCCTACAAAATCACCCCAATCAAATAGAGCTATTCAAGTCATCTGGTGAAATTGTTTTCATATCGCAAATATATATAATATATATATATATATATATATATATATATATATATATATATATATATATATATATATATATATATATCGCAGAAAAACAAAATATCGCAATGTCATTTTTTTCCAATATCGTGCAGCACTTCTTTGGACTGAGAAAACTCACCTTTTAAATCGACTTACCAATGAGTTTACACAATACCGGACCCATTTTAATTCGAGATCTCTAAATACTTTACACACATACACTGCATTAGTGCAGGTCATCCTAATGTCACTGTCTGATATTTACATGAAGCCCGGCGTAAAAGTCGAGATAAACTATTTCAAATCAAGGGCAAGAATACCTCTCCGGCCCCTCTGCTGGGTGTGCAGATGAAAGGAGACATTATGCGAACAAGTCAGATTACAGTACACAATAATTTTTTACCTTTTCAAGTAAATACCATTCCCGTGTTAGGAGGTGGAAGCCACCGCAATATATTTTGACTGAGGGCCGAACGGCCCTTATCAGCGCTAGTCAAGCAATTCAGACCCCCCGAACAAAGATGAGTCTTCAAACTCCCTCCATTCATCAGCGGACGTGTAATTACCCCCGGTTCACAGTCTAGACGTTACCGCTTTCAGGGTATTTAAGATCCCCTTTGCAACATGCAGCATGCTCGCACCCGGCCCAACGTTAAATCTGCAGCAGATAAATTAGCGAAGAATGCAAGTTAAAAAAAAAAAAGAAGCGCGGCCACAATGAAAAGAACTTTATCCTCCCTGCTGCTAAATGAGATTTCTTTGAAATGCAGATCAGTGGCGCTAGATTAGTGAATTTTAGCTGCTGTCAACATCATAACAAAATACAAATGCGATTGTTCGTCTGGGCCTTATCTCCTTGCTTCCATCTGCTTCTTCCCGTATTTACTCGGGTCGATTTACTATGCAGATCTAAATAAGACGCGCTCGCGGCACAATGGCTTCTTAAGCTTCTACATCAAGGTATTTGAGAGCGCCGTCACATGAAAAGCTGCCCCATCAAAGGCACATCCCTAATGAACTTCCCTATCACAGAGGGATGGCGCAGCGCTCCGGAGAGGCTCGCGGAGAGGCGCTAAATCACAGGAAGGATACCTCAGCGGCCCGTGGAGATTAACACACAACGGGGACCCTCAAACAGGAGGCCGTCCGAGCCAAACCCAGGGTAGCTTGAGGTTCAGCGGCAGATTAACAGCCAAATTAAAACACCCAGGTAGGGGAATAACAGCATGTACCTCAAGGTAAGATGGACGTTTGTAACGAATACAACAAATGGTGACGCATACAAAGCTGCGTTCACCAAAACGATGACAGTAATCTTCAAAGCCGAGGAATAACCTCTAATTTCACGCCATATTTGTTGCATCTGTACACAGATGGGATTACAACTCAAATCCCACAACTTACTCACAAAAAAGCACGGTGGGCGAGAGAGAGGGAACATATATAAGGGTGCAAAGATGCATTTTGGGTTAAAATCGTCATGCACCAGTGGTATATGGAGGGGGGCTGGAGCAATTAGCCCCAGAGGCAGTGCACACACAAGACCGGCACATGTGGCTCGGAGCAGAGCTCTGACATCACGGCATGATGAGAGGGCAATGGGAATACGGTGGTGGGGGTTGAACGTGAGCGTGCCAGCCACGCGTGTGCCAGGTTCCAACTTCCGCTTCACACCAAAGGGGAAAAAAAGAAAAAAAAAGAGCAAGGTGGGGGGACTGCATTCTCTACGGAGGCCCTTTCGGAAACAACCTCACACGGAAGCAGCATCCAACGGCCCTGTGGTCGTGCGACACAAACCGCAGTTGTCTTTTGCGTGTCTTTCCCTCCTCCCCTCACTGTCGTCACCCTGCCAAGTGGGCTCGATGCCAGTCGCATTTGCAACCACGAGGGACCGTTGCCTTTTTTTCCTTGTTTAATGAAATGACAAAACAACAGATTTACATATGCAGAAACAGGTGTTGTAACAGGTTTGACTCCTCTTGACCTAAAACGTGTTGCGTGGGGGAAAATGGGGGGGAAAGAAACAGGGGGGGGGGGAAGTTTATTAGCAACAGCTGCCTGGAGGGTGTTTAGGCTCTGATGGGCATTCAAATCTACACCATCTGCCCTGCTGGTTGCCAGAAGTGACAATCTAAATTAAAAACCACTCATCAAAAAGCATAAAAATAAACTATTGTATTGCTGTGGCCATATGCTGTAAGTGGCCCTATCAAAGACAAAAAAGGAATCAGAGGGAGTATAATTAACCCTCCACAGTCTAAAAGACATCCCTGAGCACCAAACACAACAATGGCTTGCTTGCCATCCATGAACACACACACATTCCTACACACATATTAAGAGTCATATTTACACTTCAGAAAGGATGCTTGTGTTTCAATATTCAAAATACGACTGTGCTACTGATTAATATTGATGAATTATATTACACTGCGCAACATATGATTGTTAGAAACAATTATAGTCTAGAATATTATTATAAAATCTGATTATTCAAACACACAAACCTCACAAAAACTACTGTGACAACATCATGGCATAGTGATGGAATCAGAAGGAAATACCATCGTATTTTGATGTATACCATGGTACTGACAATTAACAAACAAACAGGCAAAAAATGTAAAATAATATGAATATTAATAATAAAATCTATTCCTTCTGCACTAACCCTAATAAAAAAGTACCGTGTGCAATGATGTATAATACTTTAATATGTACCATGGTACTGAATGATTACCAGGGTTTGATGCATATATAGGCTAAAAAAACTAACATTGATAATAAAATAACATCAATATTAATAATAAAATCTGAATATATTGCAATAACCCTTACAATAAATGCAGTGACATGGTGATATAAGATGGTGATACCATGGTATTTTGATATATAACATGGTACTGAATAATGATCATAATCATGTCCCCGACATAATGTAAATTTGTAAGATCAACAATGAAATATCATTAATATTATTAATAAAATGTGAATGTCTTTCACTACTCTTTACAGAAACCATAGTTTTACATGACACTCAAAGGTACTTTGAAGAATACCATGGTATATGTCTACAAAACAATATTACATGTCTAAAAAAAATCATACTTTTGCAAGCATAAAAGATAGTTTGCCATACAAATTAAATGTCAAACACAGCAATCAGGCATTCCTTTAAAACAATAGAGAAACATGAAGGTCAAACACATTAACTCAGACAGCTCAGTAACTCAACAACAACAACATGAAGAAAAACCTAGAAAACAACAATTCGGGCCAAAGAGTCAGTCTAAAAATATTCGCTCTGCCCTTGTCAAAGACAAAGGGAGCATTAATTTGCCCTGTTATTATTTAGAGAGGGCAGGAGGAACAAACCTGAGCCCGTCGTGACCCTGCCACAGTGTTGCAACTTGTTCTAGAGCGATGCCAGCAGAAGGCAGCACCATATGCCCGCAGCCTCGGGCCCAATGCTCTTTCTGCAGCCTAATACGCCTGTCAGGAGATGTTACTGTCACAAATCCTCTGTTTTTCCATAACGTGTTTCAAATAAACAGATTTTTTTTCTCTTACTAACAGAATTGTCCTCAGAGATTCCAGTTAGAAGGTCAGTGTCTGATTCTACTGTAATGACAGAATCTACACTCTAAAAAATGCTGGGCTGTTTTAACCCATGTTTGGGTCAAATATGGACAAACCCAACTGTTGGTTTAATTTATTATTTTTTTTTTTATTAAAATTTTAAACCCAAGGGTTGGGTTGGTCCATATTTGTTCCAAACATGGGTTGAAACGACCCACCATTTTTAGAATGTTTTAAGAATATTTTGATTAAATTTACAAGCATGACCATTATTAAATAACTTATTATAACCGTATTATAAATAACTTATTATAAAAATATATCTATATACACACTACCAGTCAAAAGTTTGGAAACGGTAAGATTTTTAATGTTTTTAAAAGAAGTTTCGTCTGCTCACCAAGGCTGCATTTATTTAATTAAAAATACAGTAAAAACAGTAATATTGTGAAATATTATTACAATTTAAAATAACTGTTTTCTGTTTGAATATATTTTATAAAGTAATTTATTCCTGTGATCAAAGCTGAATTTTCAGCATCATTACTCCAGTCTTCAGTGTCACATGATCCTTCAGAAATCATTCTAATATGCTGATCTGCTGCTCAAGAAACATTTATTGTGTAAAATTGCACAAAATATTTGTGTACAATATTTTTTTTTCAGGATTCTTTGATGAATAGAAAGTTCAAAAGAACAGCATTTATTTGAAATATAATCTTTTGTAACATTAAAATGTCTTTACTGTCACTTTTGATCGATTTAATGCATCCTTGCTGAATAAAAGTATTAATTTCTTTAATTTCCTTTCAAAAAAATAAAAATGAAAATTCTTACTGATCCCAAACTTTTGAACGGTAGTGTATAATGTTACAAAAGCTTTGTATTTCAAATAAATGCTGTTCTTTTGAACTTTCTATTCATCAAGGAATCCTGAAAAAAAAGTACACAACTGTTTTCAACATTGATAATAATCATAAATGTTTCTTGAGCAGCAAATCATCATATTAGAATGATTTCTGAAGGATCATGTGACACTGAAGACTGGAGTAATGATGCTGAAAATTCAGCTTTGCCATCACAGGAATAAATTACTTAATAAAATATATTCAAACAGAAAACAGTTATTTTAAATTGTAATAATATTTCACAATATTACTGTTTTTACTGTATTTTTAATTAAATAAAGTGCTGTCAAACGATTAATCGTGATTAATCGCATCCAAAATAAGTTTATGTTTAATATATGTGTGTACTGTGTATATTTATTATACACTATATATATATATATATATACACACATTATATTACATTTACATATAAAATATTAACATTTATATATAATATAAATTTTATATAAATATACATGTGTATATTGAAATATTTCTTAAATACATGTATGTGTGTTTATTTATATATACATTAAAAAATATACACAGTACACACACACATTATTGAACACAAACATTTATTTTGGATGTGATTAATCGCGATCAATCGTTCGACAGCATGCAAGTAATCGTGATTAATCTTTTGACAGCATTTTTGTTTTTTTTAAGTGGCCAAATAATTTGTTGAAAAGCACTTATTTAATAAAAAATAAATAAATAAATAAAAAATAGGCTGCATTTCAACATTGGTGCTGAAACTAGGCCTGGCATAAACAGCATCACATAGACTAGCATCGAGTCTACTTCCACACTTCCTTTCATCACAGGCCACAGGCAAGTTTGGTCCGAGCGGGGCTGACCTTGCCATTTACTACAAATGACACCCCCCCCCCCATTTACAATGACTGGGGTTTTAAGTCAACCAGAGACTGAAACGCTCAGTAAATCAATGCCTTCAGCTAACAAGACTCTGTCATGCCTTCAAAATGCAAAAAAAAGAGATGACACAACATATCAGCACTGATATTATCAGCTATGCGTACAATTAATAATTTCAAGGGCATTTGTACTCTAAGATAAGATGCTTATGGGTGATTTTAATACCTCTCCATAAAGGTCATGTGATATCGTTCGTGTGAAAGAGCGCCGTCACAGTCAAAAGACTAGAGTTGGGGATTATATACGCCATGTTTAAGGGAAAGAAAAAAAATGCAGTTCTCAGCTATCAAACAGACTGTGGAAAGGTCTAGAGCATTGCAACCTCAGATACAGATGAAACAGTTCCCTTTAGTCAATACATTAAACATTTTAATCCATAAAATAAGCATCATAATATCCACTGTAAAACAACAAAAAAAAGCATTTCTCATTTCTAAGAGGTGACCTCAGAGGAAGCCCTTGCACTCGGCGTCTTAGTTACTGAAGCACACTAAACGTCATTAGGATGATGTGGATAATTATGGCGCATAAGACCTCTTAAGCATGTAATACAGTCTTTTATCTGGAGAAGTCAATCTCTGCGAGGCTGACAGCTAGCAGCATATGATCCCGGTAAACAAATACTTTCACGCGGCACCAAAGTGCCATTAAAGGCCAGAACTGTCAACACAAATTCCACTCTTGCGAGAGGAAAGGAAAGGGAGGGGGAAAAAAGAAAAAAGACTTGATCACCTCTGGTTGCCTTAACATGCATGGAGGTTGTCATGGAAACATTTCTGTGAAGTTAACATGGATACAAACAGAAGGCTTTCCGCCTTAATTGCAATTAGAGTTTTATGACCCTGTTTAGAGATGTATATTAAAACACACACGGGGTAATTACGCCACTTATAGCGGAAACACATAAGAAAACTACACTCTTAAAAATGCTGGGTTAAAAACAACCCAAGTTGGGTTGAAAATGGACAAACCCAGTGATTGGGTTGTTTTAACCCAGCAGTTGGGTTAAATGTTTGCCCAAACTGCTGGGTAGGTTTATTTATCTCAACTATTGTTTAATGGCTATATTGCTTGCTTAAAAAATGAACCCAAAGTATTGTGGAAATTAACATTTATTAATACATTTAATGAATAATAATTAAACAATACACATTTATTAAATTGCTTATTAATAAATGTTCACCTTTAGATTATTATTGTTGCCTCTAGTCATTATGTGTCTGATTTTTAACCTATTTTGGGTTTATTTTAAGCCAGCCATATAGTAATTTTTAAACAATAGTTGAGTTAAATAAAACTGCCCAGCATGTTGGGCAAACATTTAACCCAACCGCTGGGTTTGTCCATTTTCAACCAAACTTGGGTTGTTTTTAACCCAGCATTTTTTTTTTTTTTTTTTTTTTTTTTTTTAAAGAGTGTAGCCTTTGACTTTCCAAGGTTGTTTTCCTTAAAATCCCCTAAAAAAAAAAAAAAAACACTACAATAAAGAAAAAAAGAGAATTTTGATGGGTATTTTCTGTAAGTGGTGACTGCAGGATGCAATATGAAATATATGAAAGAAAAAACTTGTGATTTTAAACAACAAAATGGTTCCACCCACATTACTCTCTCAATATGAATAAAGGCAAAACCTACAAGAAGTCAACTCGCCGTGGCTTCTTAACCCAGACAAATGATTTTATTTCACTCAATGCACATGCATTAATTTTAAAAGGATGTCTCATGTACACACCCCAGCAAATGATGAACACCGTAATCAGGCTGCGCCTACAAAAACATCAGGATAATTTGAATACAGGCCCCTCTTTCCTGTCGCAGGTCAGCCGTCCCCCCCTCCCTCCACATGTCGTACGTGAAACATCACGCTCCAAACACTGCTCATTGAAACAGTGCTAATTAAAATCACCTGGGAAGAACTGCGTGGGGCTAACAAAGGGCCGGGCTTCACGTTACAGAGCACGTCTGGAGCTGCCGAGGTGTGTGTGTGTGTGTGTGTGTGTGCTTGAAATTTTACTACTGCTATTACGGCCTCTTTGAAGCGACACAGCGTTGAGTGACGAAGCACCATGATGCACACCTGCACTTCACCTGCACAGCTGCCGCAGTGAAACAGAGGTGCTTCTGCAACCAACACAAGGGTGAAAACTCTCAAAGTTAATCACAGCCATGACAGGGGCTGTAATACTATACACCTTGTTTAAAAAAAAAAAAAAAAATCACCTACCCTATTGATTTAGTCCCACCAGATCCCTCGAACCCACTGAAACTGCACTGGCAGTAGATGTGGCTGTCTTAAGAGGAGTGCTGTCCATTAACACTCCAATACATCAGCCTTACTGTCCTGACACTCACTGCTCCGAGAGCAGCTCCAAAGCGATGAAGAATTCACTCCGGATTATGGAAATGGAGCAAGCAACCACGGTAAGATTAATGTAAACCTTGATAATAATAATAATAATAATTTTATTTACATAACGTGTATAATATATAATACATATATAGTAAATGTCACTTTTTTTACACTCCACGACAATCTAAAAATATTAAAGCTCATGCAAAATTACAAAGCTTAAAAACAGACCAAAACTAAATAATCGAACAGACAACCTAATTATTTTATTAAAATAAATGACCTGATTTCAATTTTAAAAACTTGTATAAACCTATTCAACCCGCTTAATCATTTGAAAATAACTGTATAAATAGTAAATGTACTGATACGAAAGCAATAATAGATTCCTGCATATTTACATTTCATGCCTTAACGCACTAACTAAAATCCCTTATTTTAAAACGGACAGAAATTATTCCGTTGTTATTATTTTCAAAAACAAACTAATGTACGTTTACGTTTCCCTCAGGTTGTTTTAAAACTAAGACGCACAAATACAAACAGCAATAAACACAACGAAAGTTGATGAGACGTGCAATAACCTAATATGTCACAAACTGTCACTGGATGTTTATTGATTATGAGGATAGAATCACAGAGCTGACTTCTCACAAACTCTCGAACAACACAAACACTTTATAAACCATCCAACAAGCACTAAACAACCCATCCTCAACTTCTAAGTGAAGTCAAACTCAGAAGGTCAGTGTATGAAAGGCATAAACGTGAAAACTCACCAAAAGAAGTGAATGTATCTCCTTCGAGGATGCAAAGTTTCGCGTGTTTACTAGTCAGTGGTTTAAAAAAGCGCTAAAAACAAACGCACAACACGCGCTGTTGATATTCCTCCGCTCGGAGTCGCGAGACGCTGCTGTCTTCAGTCAGTGTGCTGCTGTTATTACCGACGCAACAGTGTAAAAAACGCCCGAGTAACACCGACTCCTGTTTGAATGCGCTCGCATGACGCGCAACGCGAAGCGGCAGCTTGTTTTTTTGTATCTCGATTCAATACATCGCAATGTTTCGGCCGAGTTTTGGGGGGTGGGGGTGGGGGGGACTAGCTTATTAGAATGCAGGGAGGCACTTATGCGGACGTGCATGTTGTTATTTTTTGGCGTACTGCGACCCCACGTGACGTCATGTCCACCTGCCGGGTAAACAATACAGTCATTAAAAGTTTGTTTTGTTTATCGAGTCTTTTAAATAGGCTACACTAATAGGAAGAAACCAAGGTCAATTGTTTCATTTGCTAAAGAGATGAATATATATATATCCCGAGGAGTAGGAATGTGAAGTGCTGTCATTTATTTTATTTTTATTTTATTTTATTTTATCAATTTTATTATTCTATTATTATTATCCAAAATTGTAATCCCTATTCATTTATGTTTGTGGTTAAAGTTAATACATGTTTATTATATTATTATTATTTATTACAAATAAATAAAAATAAACAAATAAAGTATTCAAAGGTGTCATTTATGAAGGTTAGGTAGTCTATAAAAATCTGAAGAGTGGAAGAGTGTTCAAAACAAAAGAACAACAGATAATTCTTGTGTTTTGTTGTCAAATGTTTTGTGTGCTTTCATTTTTTAATAACATATTTATTTCATTGCACATGAAATTTATCAACACTTGCTAAACAGTTCACACACCTCTGGTTCATTTAAATAAACCTTGAGATTATCAACTGTACATCATCAGCAATTTCTTTACATTTTGATGAGATATTGGTAATATGAGTGATGAACTGCTGTTGTCAAGTAATTTTTGCTTTGGACCATTTATGTGCTCGAATTACTAAAGCTATTTTGAGAATGATACACATACTGTAATGGTGAGTTCTGCATCATATGTGTACTGTAACTGTGTGCCACTGCCTTGAAATATTAATGTAAATTTAACAGGATAAAAAATGATTTTCAGATCAAAGATTGATAATATCAGAAGTCTCTCTTTGTGAATTAATTATCTCTGTCTCTGGCTGAATTAAATATCTTCTTTCTATATTTTGGTTGCAAACACTGACAGCATTAAAAAAAAAGGGGGGATATTAGTATATATTAGATGGCTGGTGATATTTGCATGACATGAAAATCATTTCAATCAAATGCATATTTAAATAAGGAGGCAATACAGCAGATTTTGACCTGATTTGATGAGAACATTTTAACGCTTCCAAAATCCAATAACAAATATCTGTCAGATGTCTGCAGAGGTGTAAAGGATTATTTTTTTGTTCATTAATCAGAAAGAGAATTTTAATGCCTTCTTTTCACCACACGCATGCCATTTAAAGAAAAACGTTTAATCAAGAAAATGCACCATTTCATGGCTTTTATCACAAAGAAATCAAAAACACATATGTATTTTCAATATCAAATTTAGGGGGGAAATATTTTGAGAAAACTCTAGGATCCTAGCACAAAACATAAGAGTTTGCTGCCACCTATTGGAATGTTTTGGAATCCACATTTGATTGTCAGTGAAACGGCAAGTGTACAAACAACTTTGATTAAACACTGCCACCTAGTGGTCAGTTAAGATCATGCACTAAAACACTGAATACAAATTTAAAAATGAGTTCACAACACACAAGGGTCTCCCATTGATTAAATAATTATACAATAAAAGATAAGATTCCATATATATATATATATATATATATATATATAGAGAGAGAGAGAGAGAGAGAGAGAGAGAGAGAGATAGATAGATAGATAGATAGATAGATAGATAGATAGATGAATTGAATAAATTGTTATAAAAAAACATACAAAACAAAAAACATGAAAGCTTGCCCCAACCTGATATATTATCATCATAATATCTGAATGTAATGACAGTGTGGTTTTATTTTCACTTTTTTATCTGACAGAAATAACAAAATATCACCATTGTACAATTTTTTTGGATGACAGAATTCACAAAAACTTGTCTCAATTATGTAAGACAGTTTTAACTAACTGTTTGAAACCAAGATACAAAACCACAAGCATTTGAAAAACATTACTGTAATATCTCTCTTTGAGCCAACTCCCCATGTGACAACTAGCCCAGGTATCCTCTAGATCTCCAAACGGAAGCATCAAGTTGTTTCAATACAGTTACATGTATATATTCATGAGCATTTATCGAAGTAATCTCCAGGTTCAGGAGAGTTCAACAGATGACATGGACACATCAAAGTGTCCCACGTCTACCAGACTCTACTGACCAGGAAGACAAGCATAGTTTGCAGCTATTTTTAAGCCTGGCAACCACACAATGTTCAGCTGCAACCTGATGCTCTGTGCCAAGTCACGTTGTGAGTGAGGGTTTCAGGTGGTTAGTGCGGGTTTCAGGTGGTTAGTGCTGTTCTGCCTGACTTTACCCATTCAGCATTACCCAGGCATGTCTGCGGAAGAGCTTGTATCCTCCATGGTCTCCTGCAACATGGAGCCTCCCATCTGCAGGGACTGGATAATGAAAAACAAAGAGGAAAATATAAAATTAGAGAAGATGGTAGACCGGATATCAGAGGGAAGCTCCGCGGATGAATCCGAGGAGGTGGAACCCGAGCCCCCACCTGTAGCCATGCGAAGAAAGGTGTCGTTTGCGGATGCCTTCGGTCTAGACCTGGTTTCCGTGAAGGAGTACGATAGCCGGGATTCATCCAGGTTGGAGGTGGACGGTAGAGAGGGTGAGGAATATTACATCTCGTGCCTCTTCACTGTCCCAGCTTTAAACCAGGACATGGAGGTGAGACTTCAGCAGCAGAAGCTGGAGCTGGAGCGCATCGAGCTGCTCCCTGGATCCGCCACGATCCGGGGCATCGTCCGTGTTGTTAACCTCTGCTTCCACAAGGCTGTCTACATCCGCGCCTCGTTGGATGGCTGGCAGAGCCATTTTGACCTGCTGGCGGAGTACGTGCCTGGGTCCAGCGATGGCGAGACGGACTGCTTCTCTTTCCATCTTGTGTTGACGCCTCCATTCCAGGTCGAAGGGGTACGGGTGGAGTTCTGTCTGCGTTACGAAAGCGCTGTTGGAACCTTCTGGGCCAACAATGGAGGGACGAACTACATAGTCTTCTGCCACCAAAGACGAAGGAACAATCAGAAAGAGAAAGAGAAAGACAATGAGAAAGAGAATGAGAGTGAAAACGACAAGTTACTAGAAGAGAGTAGCCACAAAAGCATCAGGAGCTGCCTTAAAACAATCAGGTAGTGAACACTGCAAAAACAGACACTAGAATCATCACTTTTACTCATACTTAAAGTTTGGAATTTGAACATAACACTTGTTGGAAGTATTAAACTTTGTTGTGTGACATGAATGATACCTAAACAGCAGATTATTAAGGAGTTCATGTAGATGATGAAACTGTCATAATTCTCAGGTTGTCCAATCAAGCATACTTTGTTTTGACTGGATGTTTGAACATATGGCTGCTGTGTGTGATTGAAAACCTGCCGTATATTTACAGTAAAACGATCTACACAGAGGCGACACCAGCAGAGGCGAGCAGGGAGATCTCAGGTGGGTTTTTATGTGGAAATCTGGAAATGGTTTGATTCTGCATATGAGAGACTGAATTTGAGTTTGTTTTCTTTTCTAGAGCAAGTCACACCCAAAACAGAGAAAGGAGCAAATAATACCTGCAAATCCCTTAAGGACTGCTGCAAAACTCTGGTATAGTTGATGAGTGTTCTGTCAAAGTTTAGAGACAAAGATGTGCATTTGAAGGCCAAGTATGGTAACCCATACATGGAATTTGTCCTCTGCATTTAACCCATCCAAGTTAGTGCACACACATTAGTAAACACACTCTGCAAGCCATGGACACACACAACCGGAGCAGTGAGCAACCCTTCGCTGAGGCCCCGACTCGGGAGCGATTGGGGTTAGGTGCCTTGTTCAGGGGCACCTCAGTCGTGGGTATTGAGCCCCACTTACATTTTCCGGCCGGGATTGAGAATTGAACCCGAGACCTTCGGGTTACAAGTCTGACTCTCTAACCGATAGGCCATGACCACCCAAAAAGGGGCAGTTAAAAATTTTACCTTCATGGAACACAAACAAATATTTTGAATGAAATCATTACTTTCATTGTATGAAAAAGAGTATCCTGGTTTTGTTCTGATAAAAAAAAAAATATGGTAAGATATAAAGGGTTGGAACAATGTTTTTGGGTGAACTATCCTTTTAAAAGCACACATAATTTCATGTAAACAAAGTTATTAGTCAGGATAAATTTAAAGGCCCACTGAAGTGCCTTGAAAAGCGTAGCATTATTCAATGTGTTGACGTAATTTCGAATAAAACAGGAAGACAGGGCGGGACATATTGAACAGCTCCTCCCCCTTTAGCCAATTGCGTTTAGTTTATATCACAGCTCTGCCAGAGTCGTTGAGCTCGGTAAAGCTGCAGTTTCCTCCTAATCTCCTCTGTATCGCTTTAAAATATAGTATCCTGTGCAGAATTCAAATAGGTCCGATATGTTTTCTGGTATGCGCCGACTTGCGCATATAATTCGTTCTGTGCCCTCGTGTCTCTGAACCGGAGCAGACTGTGCACACTGAGGCTGTTCGCGTGACACTAACGTGAAACCAGACTTTATTTACCCCAATGGAATGCATATTTACACTATCTGAATCGTTCCCTATCCCCTATATACTGCACTGTGCCATTCACCACATAGAAAATAGTAAATGTGTGAACAAGTGACCAATTTTAGCCACAGCTTCAGAGTCTGTTTATAATGTAGGGGGCGGGACGCTTTAGATTCTAGAGAGCATTTGATTGGACAGAAAATCTGATGAGAAGCTGAAGTGCAGGGTGATGTCATCAAAATCATTGATCCATATTAGTGGAAGTGAGAGACTAAGTTTTGAATGCTTATATCTTCTAAATGCGAATTTGGTCAATTTTGATTTCATGGGGACTTTAAATAAATTTATGTCATTTTGCAAAAATTACATACCTCTCATTACAAACAAGACATGATAAAATCTGCTAAAAACTAAAAAAAATTCTCCATATTGTCAGGTGGATCGTCGAAGGAAACGTCAAGCTGCTCGTTTGGCGCATGTGCAAGACTACTTCACTCAGAAAGCAATGGAAACCCAGATTAGATGTAATACCAACACAGGTGAAAGTACCACATCCATCCCAAGGCTGAGTATACCAATTAGAACTGATTTGCCGGTTGTCCACAGGCGACAAGGATGCGGTATGGACACGCCACCTATACTAATGTACCACCAGATCCCTTTACTTTCTCTGGACTGGGGCAGTAAAACAACAACCCCTCCCCATGCAAACCCTCCTGATGCCTACAATGAAACAAGCTGGCAAGTTGAAGATCACCTAGCCAAATCGACTCATGACGTCTGGGAAGCTTTTCTTAACGGCACTGACACAACAAGCGCTCACAATGATATGCAAGAACAAATGTGTGGTCCTTCAGAGTCACTTGGCCAATCCGAAGTTTTAGCTTCAAGGGATAAAGTTGTAGCTCCATTGGAGGGCAAGAGAGCTGAGAAAGACAACAATCATGGATCTGGTGACAGCTCAGTAATGGAAATTGTAAAATGTGATCCTAAAGAGCAATCAAAGAGTCCTTCTAGAGATCAGGTTGTGGATTACCAGCTAGTGAAAGAGCCAAGAGTCACTACCGTACCATGTCCTGCTCTGGGATCAGTGCCAGAGAGAGTGAAAAGAGATTTAGAGGCATCTCGTGACCGCCGAGCCCCACATCATGAGCACACAAGTGGATCTTTGAGTCAAGACACGACCAAGCCAAGCCCAGGGGATGAAACTCGAACCGCACATGACACCGAGACTCAGAATTCAGAAGCCAGAGATGGAATCTCACCTGAAGAATGCACAGGCAGCTTCGACACCTCAAAGGTTAAAGAAAACACACACAGAGCGGTCAAAGACACCCTGACATTTACGGGTATCTGGGACGTGTCGCTCACAAATAGACAGGCCGAGGGATCTTCTTCAGAAAGGAAGGATATAAATAAAGACGATAGCGAGGAGCAGGTGGAAATGAGGGAGTTTTATAGAGAAGTACATGAAGAGGACACGGAAAGCAGTAGAAAAGGACAAGATGAAACAACTACGGATCACAGCGCAGAAATACAGAGCGTTTCATCGTGCAAGAGTGCGGCGTTTAATGAGAGCGAATTATGCACGTTGAACAAGAATCTTAACAAAGACAATTCAGAGCTACTGAAAAACGAAGAGAGGCCGATTGAGGCAAACGAAGGACTTAAAATGAAGGAGCAACTGAATGAGACAACTATAGAAGCTGCTAGCACTGAAGAGGATGAAATGTGTTCAGAAACCAAACGAGAGCTTGTAGAGGACTCCCGAGCGGTGGGTGACAATTCAACAGATGGAGAAGAGAAAGAGTTTGAGTTACTCAAGGCAAGTCACCATCCAATATTTAGCACTGACCTATCCAATCACCTTCTTCAGACAACATCTGCAAAGGAAAGTGAGGTCACTTCTCCAGAAGAAGACTTTGAGCTTAGGAAGACTCTCAGAAACTTTCAAGAACCCCAGCGACTGAACAGAGAGGATGAACCCCCCACGTCATTACCCAGCATTCACCTGTCCTGGGTGGGCGGCAACAGCAGCAGACTGTTTTCATGGTGGAAGGAGTTCTGCTCGATGGTTCACATGGCCAAGGCTCTTGTGTGTGCTGTTCTGTTTGTGATCTTCATAATGGCGTATCTGTACGACCTGCCGACCTGCTTGGCCCTCTATCTGTTTTCTCTGTGCTGGTGGTGCAGCCAGGGCATGAAACAGCGTCTGGATGGGGCTGTTGATGTGGACTGAGACCAGGCAGGAAGTTCTTGAACGTTTCAGAGGACGTTCTTGTCAAGTGATGTGTGTTTCTTTTTAATAAAAAGTGACATGAAGTGATTCTACGGGCCCAACATCTAGATTTAGGAGGCATTTTTGTTTTTGTTTACATTAAAAGTTCAATTTAAAGCAGAAGTATTTCAATATAATACTAAACTCAAACTGCTAAAATAGTGAATGAACTGCTTATCCAATTATGTGATGTAATAAAATGACAGAAAACACTATTATAAAGTTAAAGGCAACACTTGCCTATACAGACCTTAATGATATAGCCTACAATGCCAGTCAAAAGTGTATAATTCTAAAGATACTAATTCTTTATTAATACTATTTGACACATTTCTGAGTGTATAGTAAAGACATATACTACAATATAACACAAATGGAAGAATGAGGGTCATATGAACCAAATATCTAATTGAGGCTTCATGAGGTGTATTTTGAACAGTATTGAAGCAGTCCACATACAGTCAAACCAAAATTTATTCAGAACATTTCATTCATTAATATTCATTAATATCAGTTTATTCACTACAGTTTAAAAGAATATGAAAAAATGGTAATAAAATATGACAAGATCTCAGAGTTAAACTGTGTCAGAAAAAAATTATCTTAATTATGTCAAATACCACTTAAGCAAAACATGGTCAGGTCAAAGTGTCTGAATAATTTTTGGTTCCAAATTTTTATCAATTTTACTGGTAGTCCACTGTATGAAGAATTTTTGGGTATAATATGTCACAGTTTACTTTATTTTGCTGTCCTCACTTACATAAATTAACTATAGTGTCCTGCACCCACTAGTAAAAAATATCAAAAATGACTGTGTTTGACTGTATATTCACGGCAAAGGAATTTTTTTTTTGTTGTTGCATTTTTACTTTTTAATTTTAAAGCAAAAAAAGGCATTAAAAGAAGATATATTTTAGCTGCTTGACAAGAAATAGTGCATAAGATGTTAAGATATAAAAATATTTTGATTTTCATGTATTGTATCTTGTATAAGTGTAAAAAAAAAATCTTCAAAAGACAAAAAGATAATGTCTCTTAGAACCTCATGAATTGTTGCTTCTCAAATTTATCTTGCTTCAAGGACTTTTAGATATTTTAAAATTAAAATTACAAAAAAATTACACATTAATTAAAATTACACTAAATATTTTTGTAAAGAAATTCATACCCAAGCAGAGTTTATAACTGTATATAAAACTTCAACAATTTCAAGCGTTTTGAAGATCATGAGGAACATATATATGTAGTCTGATGTGTCCAAAATTTTGACTGGTACTGTACCTTTGTGAAATACTTCACTGGGGTTATACAAAGGTGTATCAAATGCACTATGTAGCCTGCGAGGACATAGCGGGCATTTCATGTCTCTTTAGGGATGTGTGTGACAGACGTGACATTTCCTACAAATCCCTCTATCACTCTGTTCCCATAAGACAGGAGGGAGTATGAGACAGAGGCTGGAAAAAGGACAGGGCTTCTAGACCTCTGATCTGTGAACATAGCTCTATGTAATTCAAACATACCCGATAGCCTTAAAGGCATAGTTATGCACAAATGAAAATTCCCCTCATTTACACACCCTCATGTCTGCAGAACACAAAATGAGTTTTCCATGCTATTCTCCATGCAATTACAGTGAATGGAGACTCAAGCTTTAAAACACCATTAAAACATCATAACAGTATCATAAAAGTAGTTAATATGTGAATATACATGATGAGACTAATTAACATACAAACATGTGTTTGGGCTCAAAAGAATGCCATGATTTTTACACCTCGTTGAACTGGATTATGGACATTTAGTGAGTAAGACGCATGATTGTGAGCTGAAATACGACACAAAATGGTGCAACTCTTTATTGAATTTAAGTGTGCTGGTCTTTGTATGCGCTTTGTCTCTGTTTATATGTGTGTGTGTGTGTGTGTGTGTAATAGAGATGTTTTGTGTATGTGTGTGTGTCACTGCAGTCATATGATCCAGTCTACTATGACTCTGACCTTTCAGTGTTTGGCTGCTCACCTCACATTCACTGGAGCTGTTCATCTCTACAGAAAGAGAAAATACACATTTATAGTTTTACCGTTCTTAATACCTGTATTCACAACAACATTTACTCTATGTAACCATTCTTAAAAGCATTAAAAACCCCAAGCTAAGAATAATCTTTATGTACTCATACATAAAGTGAATAAGGCTGAAAATATTACACTGAAATATTCATTTATGAAAATTTACACTGCTGAAAATATCAGCATAAATATCGACATTGGTTTATGCTGGTTAGAGCTGGTCTTGTAACTGGAAGACCAAAAAAATTATATTGTATTACATCTAAGGACGTTTAAAGAGCATCGAATCCTCTCAGATGTGTCTTTAAACTTGTTTGTTTCTAATAAAAGGCACTTTTACATGCTGTTCTTCTATGCAATTTCATGTAGGCTTATTTGAATTGCATACAGTGTTTTTTTAATAGTGTTTACAGATGATCCAGACACTCACACAATACTTTGTGTTGGTCTGCAGGAGAAACGCTGAAATTAAAATTAAAGCAAATTTAAAAAACCAAGGTAAAATTCAAATAAACTGACCACCAAACAATGGCATAAAAACAACTCAAATGAATAAATAATACGGTCACCGAAAGCAAATATTCCAGGGCACTTACAGTTATTCATTACAAAACCAAGTACCAATTTGCACCATCTTGCATTTGTTGTTTTACTATGCAGTATGTGCTGACAAACTTCATGACAAACAGACATTGAATGTACTGCACGCCTTTCCTGCGTGTTTCCATTGCGCTTTTGAAGTGACTCAGGAGGAACATGATATTTCCAAACCCGCTCACAGAAGAAAGACACGTGGGTCATAAGCTAAAATGTCACTAAGATCACATGACAGATTTTTTTGGAGGCATGGATGCTTCAGATGGTTGAATGTTGGCACCCTTCCCTTTTTTTCCCCCCTGAAAGTAGAGGCATCTTAAAGCTGATCAGTCTAAAAGTTTAACCAATCTGCATATACTGCCGAATTTTGCATCTGCCCATGTTTTTATTATTTTATTTTATCTTATCAATGGAGCCACTAGATGGAGCCACAACAGCAATTTTACTCCTGACAGCTCAAACTGGAATAATCCACTCTGGAGGAAACGCACTGTGACAGATTGTGCTGGGTCAAACACTCACACAACAATGGAAGCCAATGAAATGTGTAGCTGCCATATAGAAAATTGTGGTATACACAAATATTGATTGAATATGTTTGTTTTGGGGGCTGAGGGGCTAGCATTAGCTTACTGCTAAAACAGAGCAGGCTACCAAACACACGATGGCAGCATGTACCATTGAGATCTGCCTCGCTTTCTCATACACACACACACACACATAAAACACATAAAACACACAACGCAGTCTTCCATCTTCTCGCACGTCCGAGCACTGAATCTGGGTTATATCCTGGGTATCCCAGGAGGCCAAGTATTCATACATCATTATTGAAACATCCAAGCTCCCGAGGACTGATCACACATACATCCTAACGCTCTCTAATCTTTCTCTCTCCCCCTCTGGGTAATGTGTGGGCTTGCCAAGTTACCTCATCCCTCCCTGTGCACATTGATATAGTGTTGTCGTGTATGTTACCAACAGAATGTAGAGCGGTGTTCTGCAAACTCTGCAGAAACTGCTTAGACTGCAGAAGCAATCAAGTTAAATGATTGTTGTCCTTTCATGCAATTCACAATAAAACTAGTTTTGATAAATATCCACAGTAGCTAAGTTTACATGCAGCCTAATAATCCATGAATAATTTTACAAATAATGCAATCAGACTGAAAAGCCTTCATGTGGCTTCAAACCCTCTAAAACCACCAAACCAGAACAGCTAAGACTGGGAGACCAGATGAATAACCAGCTAAGTCCATCATAAACCAGATAAGACCAGCAGGCCATCTTAGGCTGGTTTAAGATTACTTTTTCAGCAGGACCTGAACTATATATCTTAAAGGGTTAGTTCACCCAAAAATGAAAATTCTGTCATTTATTACTCACCCTCATGCCATTCCACACCCGTAAGACCTTTGTCAATCTTCGGAACGCAAATTGAGATATTTTTGTTGAAATCCGATGGCTCCGTGAGGCCTGCATAGGGAGCAATGACACTTCCTCTCTCAAGATCCATAAAGGTACTAAAAACATATTTAAATCAGTTCATGTGAGTACAGTGGTTCAATATTAATATTATAAAGCGACGAGAATATTTTTGGTGCGCCAAAAAAAACAAAATAACGACTTATATAGTGATGGCCGATTTCAGGAAGCTTCAGAGCATAATGAATCAGCGTATCGAATCAGCGGTTCGGAGCACCAAAGTCACGTGATTTCAACAGTTTGATGGTTTGATATGCGATCCGAATCATGATTCGATACGCTGATTCATTATGCTTCGAAGCTTCCTGAAGCAGTGTTTTGAAATCGGCCATCACTAAATAAGTCGTTATTTTGGTTTTTTGTTGCACCAAAAATATTCTCGTCGCTTTATAATATTAATATTGAACCACTGTACTCACATGAACTGATTTAAATATGTTTTTAGTACATTAATGGATCTTGAGAGAGGAAATGTCATTGCTGTCTATGGAGGCCTCACTGAGTCATCGGATTTCAACAAAAATATCTTAATTTGTGTTCTGAAGATTAACGAAGGTCTTACGGGTGTGGAACGGCATGAGGGTGAGTAATAAATGACATTATTTAAATTTTTGGGTGAGCTAACCCTTTAAAATCTCTAGATTATGATTTGCAGTTGGATTAAATTGACAGAGATATTGCAGATCTTAACATAGCCTGGAGAAAAAAAAAAAAAAAAAAACCCATCTTAAACCAGCCTAAACTGATTGTTGGTCTTGGCCAGGGGTGTGCAAACTCAGTCCTGGAGGGCCACTGTCCTGCAGTGTTTAACTCCAACTTGCCTCAACACACCTGCCTGAAAGTTTCTAGTATGCATAATTAGACCTTGATTAGCTGGTTTGGGTATGTTTAATTGGGGTTGGAGCTAAACTCTGCAGGACAGTGGCCCTCCAGGACAGAGTTTGGACACCCATCTGTAGGCAGGTTTTAGAGAAGTTTGGAGCACTTTTTAGCTTTCAGCTTTTCTGGGAAACCAGATTGACAACCAGCTAAGACCATTATAAAACAGCAAAGACCAGAAGAGAATCTTAGGCTGGTTTAACTTGGCATTTTCAGCAAGGTAAAGCCGGGTGCACACTGTGCGATTTTGCCCACGAATTGGTCGTCTGAGACAAATTTTTGAGAATCCTAAAAGATTCCTATAATCGGCTAAAATCTGTAGTCTTTGATCGCTAGTTTGACATGTTCACCGACAGCCGATTAATGACCGTTGCGATCAAATTTGACCTCAGATGGAATTCTGGCAGTGTCAGAAGATTTGGCACACAGTCCTGCAGTGTGACTTCTCCTACCACGAATGTCAAATTGTCTTCGTTTTTTCAAGACAAGCCGTGATCAAAATTAACGATAGAGATGTCTTTGTTAGCCACCATTTCAGTCCCGTGTGTAATACAGCTCACAGTCACCGAACGCATGTGGGTTGATGATGTAAAACTCCGGATGAGTTTTCATGTGCGCGTCCGTTTTTAACGCGTCTTGACTGTCGTACAGTCTGACATAAATGACGGCTAAGATCCCACAGTGTGACATGAGGATCATGTTCGTACAGTCTGACAAGCAACAATTGTAAAGGACTATTATAAATTGCACAGTGTGCACCCGGCTTAAACCTTAAAATCTATGGTAAAATGGTAAATCTATTTGTTCGGAATACATAAGACTCAAATCAAAACATTTATTTTCATTATATTATAACGTTTAGGGTAAATAATTAATTCGGAATCTGTAATTAGACTTAAATTGAATTTGGACTGATGATATATACGTATATAGGGGCCGTAACCACCATAGACATTGAGGGGGACAAGTCAAGGGGGCCAAATTGTCCCCCCCGATATTTGATATTTCTTAATGCAGCTCTCAATTATGCACCAGTCTGTTTGTTGTTAAAATGACAGACAGTTTAAAGTTATATTTTTAGGCTGGTCTGCCTCAACTGTCTAACAGCGCTCGTCAATGTCAAAATGATGGCCAATCAGATCAAGCAAGGCGGGGCTTACTAATCACTGAAGACGAGTGTGAATTCCAACGGGACGCTTTGTTTTTACAGTGAAAGAGTGCTTGTGTGGTAAGATATAAGTAGCTAAATATTTAATATTTGACAACTGTTTTATGATGGATGTGTTTAACGACCCACAGTAACATACAGTAACGCAAACTACTCAAGTTTTTTATGGAATTTCTCCATTTTGAAATGTAAATTCATTAAAAAGATGATGTCATTCATAACTGAATGTGATGAGACGAGACATTTTTGACATATACAAACAAGTGAATGTGTGCATATTTTTAAATAAAATATTATTTGCAGAGTTTAAATGGACTACTTCACAACTATAGGCTATTAGACCTAGAACTTCTTTTACCGTTCTTATTTCTTCTTTATTCTCTTAAATTCCTTTTAATCATCAAGACATGGTTTCAGCTTTGATATATACAGACACACATATTTAAATTCCTGTCATATTGTTTCTTACCCATGAAGTCACTATTCAGTCTGTGCTATCAGTCAGTTAACTGAAGGTTGTCTATCACCTCATGTGGATCCAAAATCCATGTCTTCGAGGTCAGAGCTGTGAATGAATAGGGCAAAAAAGAGATTGTGAAGGAGGAGAAGTGTTGTAGGTGTTTGGAAGTGTGTCCGTGGACCCCTAGGGGCCTCTGCGGTGCCTTAGTGGTGGTGTCTCCACTGGATGAATCACAATGAGGTGTCAGCTTGTGCTACGGCTCGGGCCCTCAATGCAAGAGACAAGTTGCTCTTGAGACAACGTCCTGCGGGAAATAGGGGTTGACTCGGGTTGCTCTCTCTCTCTCACACTCACGCTTTTTCTTTCCGCAGTTTGTCACAGGGCAAGTTCAGACAGCCAATCACTTCAGTTTGTTTTTTTCAATAAATAGTCATCTGTGAGTTTAAAACAGGCTATGATTAGTGAAGTGCCAAGACAAAGGAAATGGTGGCATAGTGTTGGAGATGTGGAATAGCAGTTGATGGTTCTTTTGGACATGATACCGTAGCAATAATGCTGCCTTTCCTAGTTAAAAATTGGACATGAACAGCCTCTCAAGTCATATTTACTACTGGGAAGTTCATGGATAATTTTGAGCCATAAACTTTAAGCAGCATGGAGGGGAGAACGATTGCTGCTGTGACTAGTCTTTATTCGTTTTTTTTTTTCCCATAACAGCCACATCGCCTTGTTCTTGTTGTTAAAGTAGTGCATATTTACATATATGGATAATCATTTGAAGCATACTGTATATGTTTTATACAATTTTCTCAATAAATAGGCAAGACTATACCTGCTATCCTTCCCTCTGGACGGAGGTTTTTAGTCCCAAGATGCAGAACAAAGCGGTATAAAAGCAGCTTTATTCCTGCTGTTTTAAAAGTGTTGAATAATAAATAGGTTTTTTTTTTTTTTTAATCTGTGTATGTATGTATGTTTATATAGGTATAGGTATATGTATATATGTAGGGATGTGTATTTGTATATGAATGTACAGGTTTATGTATATATCATAAGTCTTGAGTGGTGGAGCTTTGAGCACATGTATCATGTAATTGTTATTTTGTTCTTGTTTTTTGTTTGTTTTGTTTTTGTTTTTGTTTTTTGTGATATGGATGCCCTTTTACTCATCATGTCATTATACTGCAAAACCAATTTACCTGCGGGTATTAATAAAGTAACCTAACCTAACCATCCTCCATGATCTCTGTTCTTTCCGAAAACAAAGCACTTGAATGTGACAAGCTTGCAATCACGATGTCAGAAGTGGGAAGTTTCCAATAATAAATGTTGAAATTAACATTAACAAAGATTAATAAATGCTGTATAAGCGTAGTTCATTATTAGTTCACGTTAACTAATGTTAACTAATGAACCTTACTGTAAAGTGTTACCTTAATATTATTAGAAATTGTATAACTTATTGACCATATAATAGGGTATTTCTTATAAATAAGGCTTACTTATTTCAGAGAAACAAAAATGATGAATAGTTGATTTATCTATTAACATCAAACCAGCTATGTTCTGTAAATAGAAAAATTCTTGTAGCTGGAAACTTGATGCATCATGCCTGGTTAGAACATGCATGAATATTACCATGTACTGTGTTTTTTTTTTTTTTTTAACCATAAGAACGGTTTACTTCTGAGAGGTGAAAACTGGATGATTCATCCCAACTGTTCCGAGAGAGTTTCACTCCCCCGCTACTCTGAATGTTCTGTCTCATTCTCTTTCTCTCTTTCACACACACATACACTGTGAGATTGTGAATGTCAGATGAGTATGTCTCAGTGTGTCATGCTCTTTTATTCCCAAGCTCTTTCTGTTACACACTCACTCTCTCGCTTTCTTCCTGTACCTTCTTCCTGTAATGATGTTTTATTCTATATACAGTATAATCAATGCAACATGATTACACATAATTGTAAAGCATAATCAGCGCCGAACCCTTACAAAGAGAAGTGGTACCATGGTACACTGATGGTATGGTACTTTGTTATTCAAATACCAAGGTACCGTGGTACACCATACTCACACACACAAAAACCTAGAACCATGGTAATACTATGGTACTCTGATGTTTACCATGGTACTAAATGATCACCATATTCATATACCATGGTATTTACATGGTACTCCAAAATAACACTAGGGTATTGCCATGGTATATGTCCAAAAACACAGCATTTCCATGGTACATGGATTCTATCTATCTATCTATCTATTTATAAATAATAATAATTATTATTATAATGTTATTATTATATTAAAGAATTATTTATTTATTAGTTAGTTAGGTATTTCTTTTATTTTGTAATAACACCAGAACAACAACAACAACAACAACAACATAATAATAATGTCAATGCTAATAATAATAATAATAATAATAACAACAACATGTTGTTGTTCCGGTGTTATTATAAAATAAATAAACTAATAAATAATTATTTATAATAATAATAATAATAATTATTATTATTATTATTATTATTGGTGTTATTACAAAATAAATAACTAAATAATAAATAATTATTTAATATAATAATAATAATAATTATTATTATTATTATTAGAGTATAATGTAAACAATGTACCATGCATCACCTTACCGTTTTGTCCTATAATAATAATAATAATAATACATAATACATCATTATGGGTATAGCAAAAATGTATTGGTTGTTATTTGTACGCTTACAAAAAAAAAAAAAAAAAAATACTACGGTGATAACATTGTTTACATGGTACTTCCAAGAATATTACCATGGTACTATATCCAAAAAACATTGTATTTTCATAGCAACAATTATAAAAAAATAACATGGTAATACCACAGTACCTTTTGGAAATTTAATTGTTAGAGAAAGCAGAAGTGTTCTGCAGTGATATACGGCTTCGTTAGGGTCACAGTTCTCTACACACACACACACCGACACACACACCGACACACACACATCCAAACACAGCAGAAGGAGCTAAAGAAGAAGGCAAATGGATTGAGGAAGTGTCTCCTCTGTCCACTGGATTGTGTGCACCAGCCTCAGAGCTTTCAATCACCTGCTCCTGGCTCAACTCAAAGCTCGGCTCCACAGCCATCGAATTACGCTTTATTATCGCTCCCTGTCCAACACATGGGCCCCAACATGACATCCATCTCCTCCACTGCAGTGTTCACTGCCTAACAAGTGCTCAGACTAGGCGTAAACACAACCTCTGCCATCATTTTCATTACTGAAGGCAAAAACGATGGCACAGATGCTTGGCTCCGAGTCCAGCCTGAAATGAAGGGACTGGCGAGATGCTTGTGTGTGGAGATGAAGAGGAGGTGTGTTGGATAATGATGGCTAGTTCGTGATGGGTATATTTGGTGTGGAGTGTAGGTGGAAACACAGAACCTGGTGTGCAAATAAACTGAGGCTTATTTTGACGAGACGTCTGGGGAGATTCTATTAAAACCGGCTTTATTCTAATACCTATACAGGAATAAATAATAATTAAGTAGCATTCAGCATGGGAGTGAAGTTGACTGCAAAAAGTCACCATGTTTATTCGGGCTAACAAAAACATATACACAGTATAATGATGAAGTGCAGAGATACTATGTGTGAGATATTATTCTTGTGCATTTTGTCCCCACAGCTGTCAACGACTGTCTGTTCGCACAAAATCAGAAAAAAAGGCTCCGGGCGATCTCAAAACGTCTGGTTTCCTCTTTTGATGCACGCACACATTCGCTAACAGCATCCGTTCCATATAGCGTAGAGAACGTCACCAGTGATTCACATGGTCACATCACAGGGTTCTGCAGCTGCATATGTTACCGCCACACGCAATAGAGAGATCAGACCGTGAGGGTATTTCAGTTCAACATCTAATGGAGGAATACAAAAACTTCAGGACAACATTTCTGTACGTTGTCCACTGATTACCAGTGTGACACTGAGGTTTCTCCTGCTCTGAGCCGTCTTGTAAACAAGGTGATGTTTCTGACGATTACATCAGCAATGGTAATTGATGTCGATGACAACATTTATACACTTCCTCCTTTCTGACTAGGCTGCCAAAACATGTCGGTTTAAATAAAGTTCAAGTCCTCCAACCAATAACGGTTTCTGGTTTATCTTCTCTTCAGTGATTTCCTATGCCTCTACAGTAGCTTGTTTGATAGTGAATTTACACCAGAAAATTACTATGTATCACTATGTAACCTTGATGTATACTATGGTACTGAAAATTATTTCAGCAAAAAAGTACTACCATGGTATTTTAGACATGTACACCTTAGAAGTATGTAAATACCATGAAATACCGTACCATGGTATGGTTCAAAGTACCATAGTATTATTATTGTACCACGGTACTGATACCAGCAATTGTTTTTTTTTAAAAGAGAAGGTACTTTATAATATAATATAATATAATATAATAATATAGCACATTAATTTTTAATTCTTCTAATTAAATTTTAAGTATAAAATTAAAATGTATAAATTATAATATATTATAATGTAAATATACACTTTTGTACATTATTTTCAACATTTCTTTTTCCATTTGACTATATAAATATATACATTTTTATATTTAATACCATGCATATAATATAGCATAAAATAGCATATTTTTATATTTAATACCATGTCTTCATGTACACCATGTTACAGAATGCTTACCCTATTCATATATATATATATATATATATATATATATATATACACACACACACACACACACACACACACACACACACACACACACACACACACTACCAGTCAAAAGTTTGGAAATGGTAAGATTTTAATGTTTTTAAAAGAAGTTTCGTCTGCTCACCAAGGCTGCATTTATTTAATTAAAAATACAGTAGAAACAGTAATATTGTGAAATATTATTACAATTTAAAATAACTGTTTTCTGTTTGAATATATTTTATAAAGTAATTTATTCCTGTGATCAAAGCTGAATTTTCAGCATCATTACTCCAGTCTTCAGTGTCACATGATCCTTCAGAAATCATTCTAATATGCTGATCTGCTGCTCAAGAAACATTTATTGTGTACAATTGTACAAAATATTTGTGTACAATATTTTTTTTTCAGGATTCTTTGATGAATAGAAAGTTCAAAAGAACAGCATTTATTTGAAATATAATCTTTTGTAACATTATAAATGTCTTTACTGTCACTTTTGATCGATTTAATGCATCCTTGCTGAATAAAAGTATTCATTTCTTTCATTTCTTTTCAAAAAAATAAAAATAAAAATTCTTACTGACCCCAAACTTTTGAACGGTAGTGTATAATGTTACAAAAGCTTTGTATTTCAAATAAATGCTGTTCTTTTGAACTTTCTATTCATCAAGGAATCCTGAAAAAAAAAAAAGTACACAACTGTTTTCAACATTGATAATAATCATAAATGTTTCTTGAGCAGCAAATCAGCATATTAGAATGATTTCTGAAGGATCATGTGACACTGAAGACTGGAGTAATGATGCTGAAAATTCAGCTTTGATCACAGGAATAAATTACTTTATAAAATATATTCATATATATATATATATATATATATATATATATATATACATATACACACACACACACACACACATACACATACATACACACATATATATATATATATATATATATGTATGTGTGTGTGTGTGTGTGTGTGTGTGTGTGTGTATATATTTGAATAGGTAAGCATTCTGTAACATGGTATAAATTAGGACATGGTATTACAATCTGATACCATGATACCACCTCAGTACTTTTTCTGAGGGTGATGACACATTTTAAACCTCACAGAGCAGAAGCACAAATAAAATTGTGTGAATGAGTGATCTCATGTTTAACAAATTTAAAAAAAAAAAAAAATTAAAAAATAACACCACTCTTTTCACCTCAGCAAGTCATTTAATGGTAGCAGGGAGGTGTGGAAACAAGGCACGCAGCCTCCAGAGGATGTGAAACAAAGTCGACAGCCCTGACTTTCACCTCTGCAAACGCTGGCAGCTAACACTCCTCCTCCTCTGAGGTGCTCACACACGCCAGAAAGCGGCTTCCACTGTAGTCACAAATTACACCTGACTCACACCAAAAAAAAAAAAAAAAAAAGATTAAAAAAAAAAAGCCTGGCCTTGATTACTAAAGCCAGTGAGCTTGTTTTTATTGCTCTGGTGGAGGTTTTATGCTTGCTATGCATGAGGAGGAAAAACGTACATTTCCTTGCACAGCTTTTCACAGAGATTGATTTTACCTTGAGTGGCATGCTAGACAAACAGCACCTCGGCCTGCAGCTGTCAGCTCATGAGAATTACTGCCTTCAGCTCACGAGAATTACTGCCTACAGCTCATGTGGACGTGGTGTACCAGCTTATGTATGTGTGTATGCCTGCTTAAAAAATGTTTATACCAGGCTAAGGTGGTTTGCTGGTGTTTAGCTGGTTGGCTAAAGCTGCTTAAAACCAGCCAACATATCAGCCTGATCAGGTTTGGAAGCCGACAACAAAGCTTAGTCTGCTTTAAACTATTGTTATTAGCAGGATAAGTGAGAGAGAAACTTTCTTCCAAACCTTAAGCTGTCTAACTGTCTATATAGTTGTCTACATAGACAACTACACATAATGTAGCATGTTAAATGTAATGTAATCCCACTGGTTTAAGATGTTCCTCATGGGCTGCAACTCTGATTTTGGACATACATGAATGGCACAAGAACTCATAATTGACGTTAGCATGTTGCTAAGCTAACGACCTGATGTTAGCATGTTGCTAAGCTAACGACCTGATGGTAACATGTTGCTAAGCTAACAACTTGATGTTAGCATGTTGCTAAGCTAACGACCTGATATTCCAATACTGTTTGTTTTGTTTTTTTTACAGTGAACATTTCCCTCAACTCCATCTGGTACTGTTCATAACAACGCATCCTGGGAATGTCCATCATTTTAGCCATTATTTTATCCCCCCCAAAATTACTTTCAACGTAAAAACAGAGAGGGTGATCAGAACATTTACTTATTAAATAAATAAAAAAACGGACAAAAAAAAAGTCGCTATTTTTAAAGGGTTAATTCACACAAAAATGAAAATTCTGTCATTAATAACTCACCCTCATGTCGTTCCACACCCGTAAGACCTTCGTTCATCTTCGGAACACAAATTAAGATATTTTTGATAAAATCCGATGGCTCAGTGAGGCCTGCATTGCCAGCAAGACAATTAACACTTTCCAGAAAGCTACTAAAGACATATTTAAAACAGTTCATGTGACTACAGTGGTTCAACCTTAATGTTATGAAGTGACAAGAATACTTTTTGTGCGCCAAAAAAAAAAAATGACTTTATTCAACAATATCTAGTGATTTAAAAAAAACTCCTTCATGAAGCTTCAAAGCTTTACGAATCTTTTGTTTCGAATCAGTGGTTCGGAGTGCGTTACGTGATAAGCGTTTTGAAATTTCAATGGTTCACCACTGGGGGGGGCGTGACTTTGGCAGTTTGATATGCGCTCCGAAAGCACTGATTTGAAACAAAAGGTTTGTAAAGCTTCAAAGCTTCATGAAGCAGTGTTTTGAAATCGCCTATCATTAGATATTGTTGAATATGACCACACCTTAAGGCAAGATAACTTTACTGCCTACTGTTTGAAATGCATTTCCATCAGGTACACACCTGTGATCCCTAGATGTACAATAAGCTTTGGAACAGAGCTACAGTGTGTAGTTGCACTGGTCTCTTTCTGCATAGAAACACTTATTTACACTCAGTCACACACGCCAACACAAGTGCACCCATTTGTGCTTTTCTTAAGTGAAATCGGTCACTAGACTCCATTCGGGCAGGTAATGATGGAAGCTGTCCAATCAGATGGTTTTCATAGCTGTCAGAGAGCTATAGGAGCCATCACACATCACAGCTCCATGGCCTATGCCTGGCATAAAAGTATGAGGGGGCGGAAAAGCTCCCTTCCAGACCTGATAGGTTGCCATAGCGACTGTCTTTGCATTGAATCAATATAGCCACCTTAAAAAAGCCATGCAATTCAAGTGTAGCCCAGAAAAAAAAAAAGATGAAACATGCCAGCCTACCCAAGACAAATTCAGCTTGATTTGTAAATATGGATACTGTTTGCATTTGAATAATTCCCATTTGGTTTGGTCTGCTTGTGTTTGGGAGGACAAAACAAGCATTTTTGGCTCTGTGCCGTCTACAGAGGTTGGACGAGTCCTCACACAACAAAATAAATAGTAGTTCACCCAAAAATAAAAATTCTGTCATCATTTACAAGTTGTTCCAAACCTGTATGAATTTTTTTCTTCTGCTGAACACAAAACAAGATATTTTGGAGAATGTTGGTAACCAAACAGTTGATGGGCCCCATAGTATTTTCTCTCCATACTATGGAAGTCAGTGGGTCTATTAACTGTTTGGTTACCCATACTCTTCAAAATGTTTTCTTTTGTGTCTTCAGCTCTCTGAAACGCTATTGAGAATTAAGGTATTTTACATTGACGCACACAAAACGCACATGCTACACATACAAGTGATTTTTCTAATGCCTGTTCAAGCTGTTTTAGTAAACTAGGGCAATCACCTAGGTGTCAATGGTGTCTCGCCGTTCCTGACCAAGCTGATAAGGGGAAAACACAGGCTTTCAGTCATTACCAAAATAAACACACGACCCGATTCACCAGAAAGGTGGATTGGTTTGTGTGTAATGTGCGTGAAATTTAATTCGCTCCAGATTCGTTTGAGATGTCAGAAATGGACCTGGCCTCATTTCACAGTGAAGGGGAAAGGATTCCTGCTTAAACAGGCACAAAGTGTCTTCTGGGAGCAAGAGAAAGAGAAAGAGAGAGAGAGACAGAGAGAAGGGATGTCCTTCTTCACGCACAGAGACAAGGAATACTCATCAGCCGCTCAGAGACACCCGAACACATCAGGATGGGCTCCACCAATGGAAGCTCACACGTGTAGTGATACGAAGGGTTTCCAAGGCTACCCCTTCTCCCTCGTCTCCATCGCCTCTGCCTGAATGTCAAACAGCTAATAAACGTGACTGGTACAGCTCCATCAGCTCATAATCCTCTGTGTGCCTTCATCTAAGATCTACAGCATATGAAGTTTAAAATGCATTCAGATCTGACCGAAACTACATTTTCATGTCCTCTGAAGAATATGTGAAAGGTGCTTTCCTCATTGCTAGGTGGGTTCTATGTTCTATTGTAGTCCATAGAAATGGCTCAGGTGCTCTTTCAAAGTGAATCTTTTCACCAGAAATGTTATGGTGCAACAGACAAAAATACAAAGTAACTACAAGCCATATCATTTTCTTAGCTATCACATTCAGGTTACATGACAAACGTTGATGTTTAGGCTGCTTCCAAAATTGCATACTCTCTATGTAGGTACTTCTTTTGAATTAAAAAAGTATGATCTATACACTCAGATATAATAAAGTTCTCACGCTATTCTTCAGGCACGATCATTTTATTAGTATAGTATTACATCACTGTTGCATCCAGGTCGTGCTCAAAATCGGGTTTAAAACCATATTTTGCCATGCAGGACAGCAAATGTGAGTAAATTCAATGTCATCTTTGCAGGAATGTAATACGAAGATTTTACAAAGGAGCAATTATCTTCAGCAATACTGTTAATGTAAATAGCAGGCACAACATTGACGGTATCGCTATAGATATCTATGGGTACAATATGCGTCACATGACTAAACATGCATCATCGTTTTCAAATACCTTTCCAAAGTGGATAAATTTGCAAACGCCGTTTTCGTGTTGTAGAGTGGATGGTGAAAATGGCGTTTGCAAATGTATCCACTTTGGAGAGCGTTTTCAAAAAGCTCCATTTTCCTTGACAAAAACGTAGAGAAAAAGATGCGTTTTCAAATGAAAATGTATTAGTGTGGACAAGGCCTAAGCTTTTAACTGTCCTAACCACAAATTATTGGTCAGGAAATTAGAAACATTTAAGCAAATGCACTACTTAAAAAGCCATTGATGTGTTTGAGAAAAACATCAAAGAAAGAATTACGTTTTTGCCAGAATATGGGAAGTTGTGTGTGGAGTAAATCACAATGAAAGTTGCCATTAGCATACCTAGCATAACCACAAATTACCTTTAACACTGAATGGAACAACACTGACTCTTCTTACTGTAAAAATGTTTGGCTTGGCCAATTTTGTTTTTGCCCAGTAGTGTATAGTATGAACGTGTGTAGAATAAATGTAATCCGGACTCACTACATTCGCTATATGGCGTCATGCGTCAGTTTCATCGCTAAACTGCCAATCACAAATCCTTTCCCATGGTGTTATGGGATAGTAAAGTGTCCATCAGATGTGCACTTCAGAATCTCAACTGAAGTAGTAGGCCATCTGGGTATTTTGTGCTTGTTATACTGTGAATTCTGACATACTTTTCTTTTTCACCCACTATATAGTAGGGAAGTATGCATACTCAGACGCAGAGTTGGGCTTTGTTCAGATCTCTAACCCTAAATATGAGCAATAGCAATAGTGATGTTTGCCTTAGCAAGCACCACTAATAATAAGATTCATCAGCTACAAATACCCAAAAGGGCGCCTTTTGGTCAAAGCTATTGAGTAAATGTAGTTCTTGAGAGGGATAATCTCTGTTCCCTTTGGAAATGTGGAGATAATCCATGCGTACGGAAGATCTCAGCCACGTGCCTTCGGCTTGTCAAAATGAGAGGCAAATTTAGAAAATGGTTTAGTCTTGGTAAGCATGGGTTTCATGAGCCAAATTTGAACTAGAAATAGAAATAGTAATAATATAAGTGCTTATAAATTACCAAGGTACATTATCTCCATTGAAAATACATGAATAGCACTTTGTAAATCCTAAGGAGCACAGTTTCCTTCACGAACATGATGCCTCAAATTGTGAGGCTTATTGAGGTGGGCCATTACTTTTCTAAACAATTTGACTTGCAATTTCGATATAATGAAAGAGGGATCCGAGCCATATTTAGAGACTTGGGCTAGTAAGTGACCACCTAGCAACCACTCAGAACAGCAGCCTCATAGAAGAAAATTGGCAACACCCAATAGGGCATTGTGGCGGTGGATTATGCGCAGGAAAATGCCACCCATTTTCTACAGAAAATGCTTTGAATTGAAAGAGCATCACACAAACAGACAAAATCATTCTTACAGAGTCAATATTAATAGTCATTTTGTTTAGAAACTCTAGTGTGTGTGTGCATTGCTTCGCCGTTTGGTGGGTGTTCGCTTCATTAATCCGACTCTTTGGCCCAGTGGGGTACTGGTTTGTTATGGAGCAGTGATAATGCATGCAAACGATCTGCATCTTCTAATCATCAGAAAGAATAAACAGCATTAGATATCGACCCTATGGAATTATAGGACAGTCAGTTGATTTCTCACAAACGTTGGTTGAATGGAAACTAGCTTCTTTGAACTTTTAGAAGAGACAATTCACAATGGATATTTCTTTAATATCGCAAATGTTTCTTGTAGATAGCAATAACACAGGTTTGCATTTGAAAGTCTCAAGATCTCAATATGAAATCAAATATTTCACATCAAATTCTTCTAAAACTATTCCGAGCTACAGTATGCCATCAACATTCATTTTATAGTTGAGAAGGAAAAAGCTGGTTTGGTAGTCTCTGAGCTTGGTCAAGCTGGACTGTTGGGTGGTTTTATAAGAGTTTTTGGTCAGCCCAACTTAAACCAGCTAAGACCATCAAACCATCTTAGGTTGGTTTATGTTTATGTAGTTTTTTTTCAGATGGGTTGTATGTCAACAATTGGCTCATTTGAAAGACATGCATGAAGCATATCTCAACTTGAACTTGACAAAAACACACTCCTTTACGATCAGAAAACATTGGTTTTATTTGCTCTATTTCTACGTAAACAGGCCTTTGAATCCTGCTGCACATCAAGAGGTTATGTAAAAACCAGTAGAGCATCTTAGGAAACTGTGACGTTTGTTCTCAGGAACATCTTTCTAGAATCATTTTTCACCTCTATTGATTGTGAATGAATGTGTCATTTCACGTCCTTGGCGAAAGAGGACGATGGGGATTGTTCTCAGTACCCCAACACCTTACGTAATCCTGAGATTGCTTCCTTCCACTTAACACAAATGTTCTTTCTCTGTACTCCACTGTTACGTACTGTAGTCCTCTCCTTTTACTAAGACAAAAAGAGATAGCACATGAGTTCGGACACATGACTCAAGGTTGTGTCATCTTAGCTGCAGTGCATCTGGTCTTTGTCTCTCTGACTACATCCATTTAAAAGCTTACAATTTATGCTTCTGCCTACTCTCTGCAAAGTGTCCACTGGATCAAACTCACTAGTATCACATTCAAAATTAACATTTGCTATTTTATGTGTGTGTACACAAAAAGACCTACACGAGAAGGCTTTGGAGTTGAAGTGTAATCAATGACAACATTGGGGGAAATCTATGTAAGCCTTGTGTACATAATCATGTTTTTATAGATTAAGCCAGGGAAGGACAAACAGGCTGCTGCTGTAATTCGTCCGCACCAGTCTGATAATTCTCTGCATTGCAAACACATCGATGGGCACCGGCTCTGTAGATGTACAAATCGGGGCACGTCATAAAAATCAATTAGAGGAGAAGTTTTTCTCTACGCTGTGGTAAATCAGACACTGAAGACATCTCCTCACGAGGTGGCCAAGATTAAATTATTAAATCTGAAGGGATTACTCCCCATGTGACATAGCAAAATCAAAGACAACCAGTAGTGTCCATACACACGAAGAGTCATTAGGCAATGGCAGGGTCTCACATATGCATGTTGATAATCACAAAGCTGTGAAACTCATCATGTGATTAGTTAGCAATCAGAATTGCCACTTTCACCTGGCAGATGATAAGACTGTGTGTGTGTTGGGGAGATCCCATAATATCACACAAACTTAAGCATGGACTTTTGAGCCAATAAGAAACCACCCAAGCAACTACTTATAGCAACACCCTAGCACTCACCTAGAAGACCCTAGTAATCATCTAGCAACCTCCCAGAACATCAGAGCAATCACCTAGCAACCACCCAGAATGCCCTAACAACACCCTAACAACAATTTGGTAATGCCCCAGCATGTATATATATATATATATATATATATATATATATATATATATATAAATAACTTTTAAGGATAATTAAAAATACATATTTTAAAAACAATTGATCTCATTAGAAATTATTTCATCATGGAGCTTTTGTTGCAAAATGGGATTTAAAAGAAAAATATTCTGCCAAAAGAATATTTATAGCAGATAGCAATGGTTATAGCAGAACCATTAAACCACCATAATTCACAAAGGAAAAGTTATTTATAGGGGCAGATGTTAAACTTTGAGATTATCATGAAAAATCTCCACTGAAGTTTCTATAAAGCACTTTTAGCATGTAAATGAGCTCTAGATGGTACCATCATTTCATTCAAATTGTATTTAGACCTCTTAGACAAAATTGCTAGTGGAAGAATCACAGTTTAAATGGGCCGAGATGTTTTATGCATTTAAGAAGTACCTTACTTATAGTGCATGACTGGAGAAGGATTCTAAGAGGAATTTCACTTAAGATCCCAAACAAAATGGCACATGGTTCTCAATAGCTGTCTTCTTTGGACATATGCATGTGATAACTCTGAAAGATAAGTTTTAATTGTGATTACTAAAGATCGCTCTTTAAGATCACAAAACTCTTCTGGTTGTACCTAGGATATCTAAGTCCACTAAAGGAGGGAGAGCATTTTCACATTTGGCTCCTAAACTCTGGAATAGCCTTCCTGATAATGTTCGGGGCTCAGACTTGCTCACCCAGTTTAAATCTAGATTAAAGACTTAAATTTTTAGCCAAGCATTCACATAATGCATCTCATATCAGATCAATTGCACATGACTATCTTTGCTTAATGTTATGATCAGCAGCTACGCTAATTATTCTCCATTTGCTTTTCTGTTTTATCTCGGGACGCCTGTCCCAAGGTGACTAGAGAGTACATCAGCTTCAGTTTAGATCCAGCCTCTTAAGAAGACCTCAGATGACCAACACCTTTGAAGAGACGGCACCAACTCCTGCGAGGACTTCAGATGACGCAAACTCTGGATCAACATGCACATTCCCAAATTTCTATATATCCTAATTATTGTTAACATGTAATTCATTATTTCCAGGAGCTCATTGCTTCTACCTTCAATTAAACTGCTAACAGTGATTGTAAATTAAATTGCCTAAATTATTACATTGTTGGCTAACTGCATGATTATATGTACATTTCTGAAACCATATACATTGGACAGTCACCTCCAATACCAGATTCTCTAAATTGTAATGTTGACATGCATTCTCTGTAAAGCTGCTTTGGAACGATATGTATTGTGAAAAGCACTATACAAATAAATGTGAATTGAACTGAATTGAATTCAGTAATGTGTTGTGCAAAGGGCAGAGACATTCAAAAAAGCGAAAACCTTGGGAAGAAAGCCAATGCAAACAGCCTCCTTTCTACACTCACTTAAGCACAGGAAGCCAAGTCAGGGAATTTTGCATTCATAGGGCACCCAAACATCAAATTACGGCTAAAAAAAGATGTGCTAATTGCATTAGGGTGACTTGTAGCCACAATTTCTTGCTGTGCGGATGACACCAAGAGTTACAACACGATGAAAGGTGTTATGGTAAGAAAAGCAAAGAGATTAATTATCGTCTAAAATGTTCGCTCCCATAAAACTGAATGTCTCTCAAGAGGGAAAACAAAGGCTTACAGCATCTCTGACAGTGTGTGCGTGTGGGTGGCGTCTTTTACCTTTATTAAAGTCAACATGAAATGACATTCACAATGCATTCCATATGAATCATGAAAAATTACAAAAGTTAATGGGGTGAATTTTGATTTCATGTGGACTTTCTAGTTACTGCAACACATGCCGTGGTTGTTTAACCATTGACTAAAACTTTAGTGCATTCACATGTTCTGATGAATACAAAGAAAAATGTATTTCAAGCACTATAAAAAGTGACTAACTGGTGAGAATGAATCTTTGTGCTGTCATATAAATGAAGTGGCACACAATGGACCATATTTCCCTGGACTGAGAGCTCTGGAGATCGGCCTGAGTCATCAATTAATCAGCGACCCATGTGGTGCTATAACTGACTCACCACTTCATACATATCTGCCAAGAAAAATAAAAAATTAAACATTTACAGAGAAAATCAACAGTGGTCTAGTGGTAAACAAGTTTGAACAGATCAAAACGAGACAGGGATAGCTGCAGGTCAGAGAAATCGACATGCCAAATGGTAGGGGGTTAGTATTTGCTACTAACCCCTAACCCTACCCTACCCTACACTTTAACAGGCAGCTTTCACGACCTGACTTTAGGACCGCCCATTACTTCAACCAGTAGAGATCCATACTTGTCAAAAAGGGCCCTGTGGGGACATCCAGGCCCAAGAGATGAGTAACTTCTTCAATGTTAAAATACTTTCTCCTATTCAAGCAGGAAACCTGTTTGCAAACAGTAATTTTTGCAATTCTATTTCGTGACATTACAGGCACAGAAAAGTTTCTTCCTTCAAATTTAGCATTCTTTGCTCTCCCAAACCACCAAATCTTGTTTTTATCAAATTGATTTTACGGTTTCTTTTTCACCTTTCATCCTCCCACCAGCAGAACGTGGTTATTAAAGTAGACGACTTCCTAAAAGAATACAAATGACCATCCAAAGACATTCACCTGGCATTTCAAAATGAGTCTCTCTGGTGTGTCATTTCTTGATCTCATCTCCCTATCTTTTTGTTTTGTTTTTGTCCATCAGTACATTCTTTAGCTTTCTGGAAGAGAAAGACTTCAAATTTTGTCAACTTTAGCAGTATATTACTGTATCACATTAATGGCTTTAAAATTAACATAATGAATAAAACCCAATAAACTGAATAATTTTGATTTCACAAGGTCTCTAAAAGCATTGCAAACCGATACAGAAACAGAAGAAAGATTGGAGTAGTTTGCTTTGAAACTATCCTGCCTGACAAAAACAAATGTGTATTTTTGACCATTGACTTTTGTCCCCCATTGAAGGTTTTTGCTTTTGCAAAGGATGATGATTGCCTAAGTACACTGAGACATCTTTACCTGTAAGTCTTTCCTGAAATACAGGAGAAATGCATGCTTAAAAATAACCCACTTCTCTGACACAGCAGCGCTTTCGCTGCACTCTGTAATTACCAACAGTGCAATCAGCAGTGTCGTTCATTTCACCTGATTGACAGGCGCTGACGGCTCAATTGCAGGAAATGTACAACTACGAACTTCATAACTAAATGGAACCGACATGCGTGCGGTTGCGCGGCTCTCTGTCCTTCCATCGTGTGACACCTGACCTGTAAGCATCAGTATCCGTCAAACTTCATCTAAAATAATGCCTGCTACGGACTCCATGCCATACCTCGAATGTAGACGTCAAACCCTGACGGAGTTTACCGATCAAAACCACATGTAGCCAAGTGAAATGGATTTTGCTATTTGAACCAAAGCCAATGAATCTGCTATACATTCACAGTACAGTCTTGGAACACTCCACGTAATCTTAATATTACAGTAGAGTGCCTGTGCATTTCTCGAAGAGGGAAGGGGGGGCGGCCATCGATTTGAAAGCGAAGCATTCTGAAGTGCTCTGCCGCAGACGTTCAGCCAAAGTAATTGCCATGAGTGAGCTAGCAGAACTGGCCACGGACAAATAGGTCACTTAATAGGTTGTTTACCACGCACTTGGACATGATTCATGGAAGGAAAGCAGCAGAGGTCCTCTGGACCGGGCAGCGGAGGGAATTCTGGGATGGCGCTGCGATTATGATGGACAACGCATTTGTAACTGTGGGCTTGCTGCCACTTTCGACAGAGCCAACACAACCCCTACAGAAAAGACCAGTGAAAAATCACCAGCATATGTTGCATCCCCAGCATGCATTGCTCCCTGCCTGCCTGCTAAATCAACAGAATATCTTGTTCAAACCAGAACAGCAAATTTCCGCAGTTTTACCTGTTTTCTGAGCTACAAAATGCCAAAAATCTGTCTAAAACCAGTCAACAGACCAGCTTAGACTGGATTAATATAGCAGAAATAGAGGTCACATTGCATTCAAGGCATGCATTTTATAGTTCATGGATTCCTTGGTGTAACCAGCCCTACTCTACCTGGTCTAAGCGGGATTCAAACCGGCGTCTCTGGCATGGGAGATGGGCCCGCTAACAAGGATGCTAAAGACCACAGACCATGCCTCTTGAGGCCAGGGGAGTGAGGTTTACACACACAGCTCTTACTAGTTTGCTAACATTACACTCACCCCCCTAAACCTCACTCCCATCCGGGTCACGGTACCAAATGTAACCGGTCCTACCCAACCTGCTCCGAGTAGGATTCGAACCGGCGTCTCCGGCATGGAAGGCGGGCGCACTAACAAGCATTCTCTAGCATCAGTCGCTAGCATGCCTCTTGAGGGCAGGGGAGTGAGGTTTACATGCACAGCTCTTACTAGCTTGCTTCCATCACACTGGGAATCAAACCAAACGGTGTTGCTAGTGCTATTCTCTACTATTTGAGCTACAGGAACACATCTAAGCACCATAAATACAGTGCG
This sequence comes from Hypophthalmichthys nobilis, assembly GCA_037950665.1. NCBI lineage: Eukaryota > Metazoa > Chordata > Actinopteri > Cypriniformes > Xenocyprididae > Hypophthalmichthys > Hypophthalmichthys nobilis. Next base: position 5,670,255 of record CM075489.1, on the reverse strand, counting down.
TTTACACTTTTAATCGACATGCAGAGGTAGCATAAACAAACAGAAAATGACATCTCACATCGAACAATGATTGTTTATTCACATTTACAGCGGACAGAAAGCAAGCATACTAATTGGCATGACAGAACTACTGTAGCTCACATTCTACATGCCAGAAATCTAGAAAGATTGAAACCCATTTCAACTGTACACAGTCTAGAAAAGGTTTAATAAAGCTAAAATTATTATATAGATTGGCCAAACGATAATCAGTGATACTACCATCAGAAGGGACCACAAGAAGTGTTGGCATCTAACAAAAAATGATGACAGTTTACAACTGTCACTGTAGCAAAAACCTCTGACAAAGAATTGTTGATGAAATCTGCTTTGAGGAAACAGTCAGCGTGCGTTCACTAAGGGCATGATGGCCCAATTATTAGTCTGTTGACATCCCTCTTCCAAACAGCCAAGAATCCTCTCCTGATGCTTTCATGTGGACTGTGAACCCCGAGCGAGGGCAGAGAGCTTCATGACAACAGCGAAAGCGAGGCTGAAGTCTGCATCACCATGGAAACAGTGAAACCATTGAAATGTTGCCGTCTCTCTACCATGAAAAAAGTCCTCTGAGCAGAAATACACCCCATGCAATCACTCCATGAGGAAAGCGTTTATGCTAACAATTTGATGATTGCTTTACTTCTTCATTTTATCAAGCAATTTGTGCATAGCACTATATTTTGTTTGTGGGCATTAGTTGGAGAGCCAAAAAGCTGTTTTGAAGCATTTACAGTGGGGTGCAAAAGACTGAGTCCACAAGATTCTGTACCGCTCCCGTTCGGTCCTGCAAAAAATATGTTAGGTTTTATCCCGCTCCCGCCTGCAAAAGCCTGTAGGAAGTGCAGAACCTGATTTTACCAAGTGCAACATGTTCCTGGATCAACATCTTTGTTGATCCTGAAACAACATTCCAATCAACCAATCAGATTTGAGGGACAAGTTTACAGTTTGTGTCAAGTTTAGGCTTACAACCAGGGTTAGGTGCTTCTACATCCGTGTTATTCACCTATCATTTCCCTCTGATTTTGGGATAACTTATTGGTAGAGTTAGGTATAGGGGTAGGGATATGGTTGGGATTAAATTTTCGGACAGGAATGTTGTTTCAGGACCAACAAAATATGTTGATCTAGGAATGTGTCTAACTCTGCAAAATCAGGACCTGCATAGGAAGAGGTCTACGCAGATTCTGTCTTGTTCCAGTGTCTATAGGCAATTTTTTCAAATTTCCACACACATAACACTTCAGATTTCCAGTGACAGACTTCTGCATGCTGTTATTATTAGATAATTATATTTTGCGGGAACCCACAAGTCATTCTTTTCTCACGCTTCCCGCGCACATATCAGTATCTTCCCTCCCGCATCCACACTCAGCAATTCAAAACTCGTCCCGCGCCACACTCTGTTGCGTCGGGTCCCGTGGGATTGCAGACATCTATTTTGGACCCCACTGGTAGTTTCTAATAATAATACTAACAACCAGCCAGGGGACAAATGTACAAAGCAATCTGTAAAAAGACAATAAGTAGAGCCTAGAAATGATAAACATGATCTCCAGTTAAGTCATAAGTGTCTTTGTTTTTGTTTTGAGGTGGGACTCTGGCTTTATAACTCCATACCTTCTTGCAGAGGTTTTCAAACTGGGGTCAGCGACCTTCAAGGGGCTTCAGGGGATACTAGGATCTTTGTGGAAAAGTTCATACAAAAATAGTGTTAAAATACAACCAAAAAATACTGTATAATAAAATAAATCTTTAATAATTTATAATTGTAAATAATGTGAAAATAGTGTATAATAAAAAAAATAAAAATTACTAAATGACTGGTCTAAAATCATGAGATTAATCACAATTATATTTTTGTATTATATTATATATTGAATTTAATGCTACAGGTCTAACAGTACTCTTAATGGATTTAGTGTCAACTTAATTAATATTTTATACATATGTTTAATACTTTTCCACAGTATAAATGGGTTTTTATAAATAAAAAATATATATATATATATATATATATATATAGCTGCCATAACCATAGATGGGGGTCCCTCGTAAGGGATTACCGTATTTGGGATCCGTGGCATCAAAAAATGTGAAAATCCTGGCCCTAATCGTTCCCTATACACTCCATATGTCTGAGAAGAAATGTTCTTGGAATTTTATGACATAAATAAGTATTTTGTTTTCATCCTACTCGACAACCAATAAAAAATGCTTATCAAGAAGAAAACAAACAGTTTTCGCAGCGAATGGCAAAGAACTTTCCAGTGAACAGTTCTTAAAATAACCTTTTTTTTTTCCTCTGTGAAGATTATGAACATTTTCTACTATAAAGAACCTTCTGTGCAAGGAAAGGTTTTATGGATGTTAAAGGTTCTTCATGGAACCATCAATGCAAATAAAGAATGCTTAACTTTATTTTTATATACTTATACTTACTGTAGGATACTTAGAAATGACATTAAATCTGCATAGATATACAGTACAGTACAATACAATACAATGCATATATATATATATATATATATATATATATATATATATATATAAATAAAATGAAGATGTAAGGTTAGCCTTTGAGAGGCAAAAAGGTCCCGCTGTAACCACCCAGGCACTGGCCCATGAAATGGTTTTGAATTTTGGTTTTGGGGTGAATTCAGAAGCGGTGCAAGAAAAGGAGCACAATCGCTTGTGTAATTTATCTTTGTAAAAGAAAGAGAGAAAGAAAAAACACCAGACAGAACACAAACAAAACAAGAAAATAAAGCGGTTTGGTCTCAAAACCATTGATCATAAAATCCATTAAGATTTGACAGCGCACCAGATTGGAACTAGGGCAGTGAGCTTCCTTCACTTTGAGATGCAGCAATATGGAAAAAAATAAATGAAACCCAGAGGTATAATTGGATGAAAAGGCAATCAAACGACTCTGATGTTAATTGATTTCTTGATTATTGGCCCACAATTCTCAGATTTTGAGTGCAAACACTATCTGCTTAGCATATTCACCATAAAATATAATTATGCAGATAATTATGGAGAACACATCAAGATGCTTAGTGGGAGAAACTTACCTTGAAGTCATTTCACAGTGTCCCTCTTTCAGTTGTCCGGCCATGAGTCATGAGACCAGTCGCCCTTCATCTCTGCCAGCATCTGAGCTCTGTTAAGTATTTAACATCCAGAACATTAGCACAAAAGCCACAGGACAATCCATTCGTCATGTCTCCTCAAAGGAATTCATTATGGATGTTCCAAAGACTCTGTACAAAAACTCCCATCGTTTCCAAGTCTGTCTTTTTCTTATCTCTACTAAGAAACCTATTTCAGTGCACAATTAATCAAGAGAGTGTTTTGTTCTATTCCAGTACAGGTGCTTTGGTCTGTTGTGTCAGTGGAAAACCGTATAGGTTTACTTAGGTTTACACAGCGCCATTTTCAACTAAAAACTGAAAACTTGTTATGCATTTTTGCCATTCATTTACATGACAACAGCGGTTTGGGGGCCTGAAAACGCATAATAATTAAAAATAATAATTCAAAGAAATACTGGATTATTCAAAAAAGGGCAATAAAATGCATATATAAATATACATATTATATTATATATATATATATATATATATATATATATATAAAATATTTAAAGATTTGTAAGCATATTGCGTAGTTGTGTTTGGAGTCAATTGTTTTATTTATGATAACGCAATGAAACATGCAAAATTGTACGGACACAATTTTTGGTCAATGTATGCTTTTTCCTGTGAGCTTTCTGTTTTTCTATGCATTTTCTATGCCTTTTTTTCACTTTTTGTATAAAATAAAACCTTTAGCTGTAGTTTATCTTTTTTGCCAAATAATTTTGTCAGACAACCAAGTTTAGTGTTTTGTTTTTCCCTTTATATTTAAAAAATATTTAATATTTTCCTCATATTTTAATGGTTTAATCAAATTTGTAGGTTCATTAAAAACAAATCACTTTTGGCCTCTATTGTAAACATCAATAAATAATATATCTATGTTATCTTTTTAATATAGATTTTTATATTTTTTATAACAAATGTTTATATATAGCATAAATGAGTACACCCCCTTTGAAAAGTAACATTTTAAACAATATCTCAATGAACACAAAAACAATTTCCAAAATGCTGACAAGACTATATTTAATATAACATATGTTTAACTTATAACATGAAAGTAAGGTTAATAATAACTTAGATTACACATTTTTCAGTTTTACTCAAATTAGGGTGATGCAAAAATGAGCACACCCCACAACAAACACTACTACATCTAGTACTTTGTATGGCCTCCATGATTTTTAATGACAGCACCAAGTCTTCTAGGCATGGAATGACCAAGTTGGCGACATTTTGCAACATCTATCTTTTTCCATTCTTCAAGAATGAAATCTTTTAGAGAATGGATGCTGGTTGGAGAGTGATGCTCAACTTGTCTCTTCAGAATTCCCCATAGGTGTTCGATTGGGTTCAGATCAGGAGTCACTGAATCACTTTCACCCTGTTCTTCTTCAGAAATCCAACAGTGGCCTTAGATGTGTGTTTAGGATCACTGTCATGTTGGAAAAGTGCATGACGACCAAGGGCACGGAGTGATGGTAGCATCTCTTTCAGTATAGAGCAGTACATCTGTGAATTCATGATGTCATCAATGAAATGCAGCTCCCAGACACCAGCAGCACTCATGCAGCCCCACATAAGGACACTGCCACCACCATGTTTCACTGTAGGCACCATGCATTTTTCTTTGTATTCCTCACCTTTGCGACACCATACAGTTTTGAAGCCATCAGTTCCAAAAACATTTATCTTGGTCTCATCACTCCAGAGTATAGAGTCCCAGTAGTCTTCATCTTTGTCAGCATGGGCCCTGGCAAACTCTAGGTGTGCTTTTTTTAGGAGAGGCTTCTTTCATGGACGGCACCCATGCATGCCATTCCTCTACAGTGTACGCCGTATTGTGTCATGGGAAATGGTCACCCCAGTTTGGCTTTCTACTTCTTTAGATAACTGCAGTGAACTTGCATGCCGATTTTCTTCAACCCTTCTCATCAGAAGACGCTCCTGTCGAGGTGTTAACTTCCGTGGACGACCTGGACGTCTCTGTGAGATGGTTGCAGTTCCATCTTTTTAAAATTTTTATACCACTTTTGCTACAGTATTCTGACTGATAAGTAAAGCTTTGCTGATCTTCTTGTAGCCTTCACCTTTCTGGTGTAAAGAAATTATTTTCTTTCTCAGGTCTTGTGACATTTCTCTTCCATGTGGTGCCATTGCTGACAGCATGAAATGGGAAGGGGTTTTAACACCCTTTTATAGTCAACTGTCTGCTGGACACCTGTGTAATGAAGAATTAGACTCACCTGTGGTTGAATTATTGTTAAATTAGACATTTGTAGTCTAAAATTTAGCTTTGCTCCAGAGACTTTCAGTGGGGTGTACTCATTTTTGCATCACCCTAATTAGAGTAAAACTGAAAATTTTGTTCTCCGAGTTATATTATTAACCTTAATTTCATGTTATATTTCAAGTTAAACAGATGTTATATGAATCTTAGTCTTGTCAACATTTTGGAAATTGTGTTAATTGAAATATTGTTTAAAATGTTACTTTTCAAAGGGGGTGTACTCATTTATGCTGAGCACTGTATATATTTGTTATTAAAATATAAAAATCTATATTAAAAAATCCAATTCTCATACATATATATTGCAGTATATAATGGCAAAAAAAAAATTATCTTGTACAGTATTATAAGATCATAATACCATTGGTCATATTGTCAACACCTACTAAGTCAGCTAAAAAAAGACCAGTACTGCTAGTTGTGTTTTGGATGCTGTTCTCCAGTTTCTTATATACCACCCACGTGTCTTTATCATCGAGTTCTCCATAACCCTACCATCCCACCCGGCTTTGAGCAGCATGTAGGGGCCCTGGTCATCGATCAGCACTCGAATCGCCAAATATTGAAAACATTAGAAAAAATGTTTTTCTAGCGGGTCAGGACAGTGCCATTCATCTCCTGTCGTATGTGTCCTGCATTCAAATAAACGCTTTAGCAGAGAGCTCGCATTTCAAACCAGGTGATAATCTCTGAACCAGCATGTGGGAGGGAAGGGAAACAGGTTGGTGGGAGGAAGACAAGGTCGTACAAGCATCATGGCAGGCTTACAAGGTCAATACTTTTTAGTTTGGCAGGTGTGCTCTAATTAAATGGCATAGATCTGCACGGCACGCAGATAGCGAGATGCAAAAGTGCTAAGACCCCACCACGACATACGCCAATTAATCTGTGGCATGGGGTAAAAAGAAACATCGGTAGTGGAAACACAGAAGAATGAAGCAGATTTGTTTTTTTCCATCCAACTGGACAGAGCTGCAGTCAGAGCTGGCAAGATCCCTGAGAGATGTCATTTTCAGACATATTTGGAAGGAAAAACATTAGCTATCATTCATGGCATTAAGTATACAAAGGTAGACAGTAATTTGACATTATATATAGGAGTGACGCTCTTTGTATACGACTATAAACTGTCAAGGGAGACCTACCAATCAAAATGAATTATTAATGAGGCCATTTGATGGCTTGATAATTTATCTTAATTTTTTATCTCAGCTACTCTTCAGTCTCTCACCTGCTGTCAGTGTGATAAAAAATAATGTTCTCAAGTGGTTTCTAAAAACCACAAGCACACACACATACACCCACAACAAGGGTTGTCAGAAATAACAAAAACACCAAATTAACTCAATATGAACACGAAAGACAAACTTCCTGTAATGAGATATTATTGTTCTGGTTACATCCACTGACATGTTTTTAACTACACTACCGGTCAAAAGTTTGGAATCGGTAAGATTTTTTATGTTTTTAAAATAAGTTTCGTCTGCTCACCAAGGCTGCATTTATTTAATTAAAAATACAGTAAAAACAGTAATATTGAGAAATATTATTACAATTTAAAATAACTGTTTTCTGTTTGAATATATTTTATAAAGTAATTTATTCCTGTGATCAAAGCTGAATTTTCAGCATCATTACTCCAGTCTTCAGTGTCACATGATCCTTCAGAAATCATTCTAATATGCGGATCTGCTGCTCAAGAAACATTTATGATTATTATCAATGTTGAAAATAGTTGTGTACTTTTTTTTTTCAGGATTCCTTGATGAATAGAAAGTTCAAAAGAACAGCATTTATCTGAAATACAAAGCTTTTGTAACATTATACACTACCGTTCAAAAGTTTGGGGTCAGTAAGAATTTTTATTTTTATGAAAATAAATTAAAGAAATCAATACTTTTATTCAGCAAGGATGCATTAAATCGATCAAAAGTGACAGTAAAGACATTTATAATGTTACAAAAGATTATATTTCAAATAAATGCTGTTCTTTTGAACTTTCTATTTATCAAAGAAAAAAAAAATATTGTACACAAATATTTTGTACAATTGTACACAATAAATGTTTCTTGAGCAGCAGATCAGCATATTAGAATGATTTCCGAAGGATCATGTGACACTGAAGACTGGAGTAATGATGCTGAAAATTCAGCTTTGATCACAGGAATAAATTACTTTATAAAATATATTCAAACAGAAAACAGTTATTTTAAATTGTAATAATATTTCACAATATTACTGTATTTACTGTATTTTAAATTAAATAAATGCAGCCTTGGTGAGCAGACGAAACTTCTTTTAAAGACATTAAAAATCTTACCGATTCCAAACTTTTGACCAGTAGTGTACTTAATAGCAGGGGGACTCAAAATCAACCGAAAACTAGTACTCCAAGCAGTCTCTCCAAGCTGAAACCTTTTCGAAATTCACAGAACCTAAACCCAAGTCTCTGAGCAAACAAAAAAAAACTCAGTTTCATTTTATTTTAATCAGCACAGTGTGAAACCTTTGATGAAAATGTTTTCATGCTCTAGCAGGAAATTTTATTAAATTCTAGCTCCGCTGTTATGAAACGATGTCTGGTGATATTTACATCGGATTTCTTTTGGTTAGTTTAACAAAGTTCAGAAATGTAACTTCTTAATTTATGCTTTAATCACTTTTGTTAAACCACCATTGTGTTCAAGATTGTCTTGCTGGCAATGTTCTTCTCAGGCCCCTTTGTCTTTCAATTAAAATATTATTTGGTTTTATAAACTATGTGAATATGCACATATAGGTGAGTTGTTCTGGTTTAATTGGGTTGTATCACACATGTCTTTTGATGTCTACCATGAAAAGGTACAGTTCTCAATCTAACCAGCCTAAAAAACACCCATGGGTAATTTATCTTAGGTTCTGGGTCTGCATCAATGGTGTCACATTAAGCATTTATGTATAATCTGTGATACTTTTATCTGAATTTCACATGTCAATTATTATTTTCAAGGCCCTCCTCATTGGAGCCATTTAGATCCAATGTCCATTTCCAAAGAAGCTCATTATTTAATTCAAAATCCAGTCAAAAGCTAATTACCTTATTACATAACCAATACTGCACATATTTTTTTTTCTTGGCCCGTGTTAGTTAATTAAGCTATGAAATAGATTAATGTCTTTTCTTTTGGTTAAACCTACAGAGCTGTTTAGTCATGACATCAATCTATAGACAAACTCAGAGGGATAACTTGCCATTGATTCCCTTGAGAATTTATTACAGATTCTTAAGAATGGCGTTTTTCTGTTTTGAGCAAAATAAGGTCCATTATTAACATTACTTTCACGTTTTGTCATACAACATAAATTACACAGTAAAATGTGAATTTTGTAGCCAATTGCAGTAGGTGTAATGTTTATTTAGCAAGGTTAGTGTGTGTAATTTGTTATGGAACAAAAAGTGAAAAATTACTTCAATTAATGTTAACCACGGACTATTTTTCTCATAAACTGAAAACCGCTCTTATAAAAAACCATAAGAATTTCTCCCTGCTCAAAATGCTTATTCTCTTCTGGGTTTTCTGACTACAAACTAAACTGGTTTTTGAATGCTAGCTACTGGTTTTGCAGGTCATTAACTGGTTGCTCCAAAAAACAAATTCAGCCATATTTCAAGCAGGAATCTAGCCTCCAAATAAACATTTAAAAATACTTTACTTTGACTATTAAATCCCCTGGTGCACAATTGTGAACATATTTCACATGAAACGCATAATGAGGAGCGAAGTTACGAATCCTACTATGGCAACATGTCTCAGCTCATGAATATTAATTATGCCATACAGACGTTGCCATCCAATTGTAAAAATATATTACGCTGACGTTGCGTCGCTACTTTCCAACGGCTCGTCCTAGCTTATAAATATTAATAAGCAGACCTTTCCCATAGGAGGGTTCGTAAAATCAGGAAATGCAGCGAGATCACCTGACGCGTCGTCATTGCTGTTGCGCTTCACTCACAACCGACCAACAACATGGCTCCCAAAGACCAAAATACACACATGATGCTCTGCCTTTTCCTCCTGACGCTTGTCCAGACCGCCGAGGCATTTGACGGAGGAGATGCGGTGGCTTTACTGTTGGGCGCGACCGTGACGCTCGTGGGAATCTGCGCGTGCTTAGGCTGGTACGCGCGCACACGAAACGGCCAGATTTAATGACCAACCTACTGATCAAGGCCTCATCCGGAAATGTGACTGAGTGCAGAAGGGCTTTTGTGCATTTATACAGAAGAGAAATGAAAATGCATGCAGAGGAAGGACCTATATGGATAATATAAGCTGTTGGTTTTATTCTTGACGTATTATCTCTATCAGTAATACTAGGAAATTCCTTCCTTCCGTCCTGCCCCTGTGCACCACGTGAGAAACTTCTACAACAGTATCAGCGTTAAAAAGTCCATTAGATTATTACTGCATGAGAACAAGACCACAAGATCATTCTCTGACACATTCCTATGGACTTGGACATTCTGGTGGGCTTGTGTTGTGTTGGTCTTCTGCCATGTTACAATCACTGCAAAGACAATCCGCTTTCATTTCAACACTCCTAAAATTGCTGAATGCTTTCTCTGTCTGCATAAAGCATTTAATATTATTACCAATGTGCTTTATAGAGCGAGGGTGATGCTGCTTGCTTTGTCTGTTTAAAGGTAATAAACTTTATGAAATATGTGCCAATTGTGTACAAAGACTCTGTTGCAAATTGATAGACCATGCTCTCTATAGTGACACAAATAAGAAACTGGAATAGCTCTTTTTTTAATTTTATTTGTGGAAATAAGTGTTTTTCTTTGCAAAATGCACACCAAAATATACAGTGGTTACAAAATGTACAGTATTTGGACATGCAAATCATTTATCCAAGTCATTGCATTAGATAAAATACTAAACTTAAGTTTTAAATTGATATCAAACTATATATATATTTAATACTTAATGATAACTTGATAATGTAAGATGGTTGCAAAAACCTTTTACAAGATGATCTGGCATCTAGAGGCTAAAGTAAGGTGCTGGGTTCAGTATATATATATATATATATAAAGTAAGGCGCTGATCTGAACCCAGCACCTTACTTTAGCCACTAGATGCCAGACCATCTTGTAAAAGGTTTTTGCAACCATCTTACATTATCAAGTTATTATTAAGTGTTCAAAAATACCTTTGGGGTCACTGTATGTCCAGTGCCAAAGATGCAATTTAACTAGACACCCATGTTGGTTCTTATTCAGGGCAATGAGGTGCATCACACACAATAGGCCGTGTCAATTATTGATGCTGCTGAGTAAGTGTATCCTGTGCTGAACCATATGTAATATAGACTACTCACTCCTTCAAACATATTCAAATACACAATGAAAGTAATAATACCCCTAAGTTTATGTTCAAAGTTTCATTTGTCAAATACAGAATGTTACACAGTGATACAAAAGCAGTGAAATGTATATTATACAATATATCCTATAAACAAGAATGAAGTTTTGTTAAATATAAGGTGGCTTTATAGTAAATATACAAAGCCCAGCACTATTTTCTGTCTTCCATAGATAGATAGTGACATATAGGCTATTGACAGATACAGTATACACAGTAAACATGTATTATAATATATGCGACGATGCATATAGTTCACACTGATAAAGGGCAAAAGGGATCCGTGATGCTGCTGCACCCATCAGTGCAGATGATGCTGCTGCTGCTGCTGGGATCACAAATAGCGCCAGTGCGCATGCGCCGTCCGCACCGTTTACTGTATAATCACAGTGGGGGAAAAAGAGCAGGCAACAAAACTAAACCTTTTTTACGGCAAAGTGACTGCTGCCATGTAAATAACCGCCAGGGAAACAAAGGGGGACTATCAACAGGTATGTTTTTAATTGATATTTCATAGCGTTGTCTCTGTTGCACTCGATATTTGCATGCATGTATTTGAAGGAATTGCTGTGCCTATAATGGACGCTCAGCCATCCAGAAATCATTCCGTTTTAAAAGCAAAGGGAAAAATAGACCGTTTGTATACTAAATTCACACGCAATCACCCAAATGATCCTGTATCTGTTGCTTATTTTGATACAACGCACTGAAACGTGTTCAATGGTGGATATTTTTGTAAAAATGCAACTGGAGACACAAAGGTTTATTATTTTATTATATAGGGAAAGGCTCTTCGTGCATTTATATGAAAGAAACGACGGCTATTGTATAGAGTCGGTTTATAGATGCAATCCATTGTTTGTTTATTTATTTTTTACTCGAATTCGTCATCATACCAATACTAATAAACAAATAAATCTAGGTTAGAGAAAGAAAAAAATAGAAATGTAATTCTAAAGCATGTGCTTTTCCCCAAATGACTTGCATTAAATTGTGTTGTTGCACTGAACATCTGTATGGAAGCCACAAATAGTCTATATGTAAATATATATATAACATAATGCATTTCTTCATATTCCTTTACACAGTCAGTCATATAAGGATTCATGATTGATTTTCCACAGTATCATGATAAACAGAGAGAATGAACACGGTTAGATTCTGCAGGATCTTTGGGTGTGATCAACAGCTTTTCTTGCTGCATTTCGACAAATGTTCCTTTCGGGTGTAGCTGATAACAATCATTAGATTCCAAGCCTTTTTCCATTATACCACAGATGAATACGCCTCTAGACGGATGTCTGGTCGCGGTTATGAGCATCTTGTCGACTACACTCTCTTTCTTTGCCATTATTTATTTAATTTGCCTTGGAAAAGGGGAGATGTTGGGGGTGGGGGTCTGTTATTTTAACCAGGATTTATGTTGGTGTCCAATGGCGAATCCTTGTGCTGAATTAAGCAACTGTATGAGCTCGACTCAGACGGCATACCGTTGAAGCTGCAATTTTGTATGCAATTAGAAAAGAATCTCAATGACAAAAGAAATGAGCGATGCAATGCAAAGCCCCCCAGTTTGTTTTGTGTGAGCAAATCCTAATGGGTGGATCATGTTTTTCAGGGATCCTTTTAGGTGTGATGAGACAAAGGAACAAAGGATGCCTTAGAAGAGAGGCAGCGAAGAACAAGGCTGGAACCTGCTTCAAAGCACACCAGATGGATCTATCGCTCCACTCTCCATCCAGATCATGATACTTGGCTAAAGCTTTAAGCGTTCTCTATGATCCCTTCTCCATCTATGGCGAACTACAGCCATGCAGGGGACCACAACATCTTGCAGAATGTCTCTCCGCTCGCCACTTTTCTTAAACTGACCTCCCTGGGTTTCATCATCGGCGTCGGCGTGGTTGGAAACCTCCTGATCTCCATCCTGCTGGTCAAAGACAAGAGCCTTCATCGAGCGCCCTACTATTTCCTACTGGACCTCTGCGCTTCGGACATCCTCCGCTCGGCCATCTGCTTCCCCTTCGTGTTCACCTCAGTCAAGAATGGCTCAGCCTGGACGTACGGCACGCTGACTTGCAAAGTGATCGCCTTCTTGGGCGTGCTCTCCTGTTTCCACACTGCCTTCATGCTGTTCTGCGTTAGCGTTACGCGGTACCTGGCCATCGCCCACCACCGCTTTTACACTAAGCGGCTGACCTTCTGGACATGCCTGGCCGTCATATGCATGGTGTGGACCCTGTCGGTAGCCATGGCGTTCCCTCCGGTGCTGGACGTGGGCACGTACTCCTTCATCCGCGAGGAGGACCAGTGCACCTTCCAGCACCGCTCCTTCCGTGCCAATGACTCGTTGGGCTTCATGCTGCTCCTTGCACTCATCCTCCTGGCCACCCAGCTTGTCTACCTCAAGCTCATCTTTTTCGTCCACGACCGCCGAAAGATGAAGCCGGTCCAGTTCGTGCCAGCCGTCAGCCAGAACTGGACCTTCCACGGCCCGGGGGCGAGCGGCCAGGCCGCGGCCAACTGGCTGGCCGGCTTTGGCCGGGGCCCCACGCCTCCGACCCTGCTGGGAATCCGGCAGAACAGCAATGCGGCGGGCCGCAGGCGTCTGCTGGTGCTGGACGAGTTTAAGACTGAAAAGCGGATAAGCAGGATGTTCTACATCATTACCTTCTTCTTCCTGAGCCTGTGGGGACCCTACCTGGTAGCCTGCTACTGGAGGGTGTTCGCCCGAGGCCCAGTGATCCCGGGAGGCTACCTGACAGCGGCCGTGTGGATGAGCTTCGCCCAAGCGGGAGTCAACCCCTTCATCTGCATCTTCTCCAACCGGGAGCTCCGGCGATGCTTCAGCACCACGCTCCTCTACTGCAGAAAATCCAGGTTACCGAGGGAACCCTACTGTGTTATATGAAGGTTCAGTGGCATTTTTCGTTTTTCCGATGTGGTTTTTGTTTGGATGCCCTGGTTGATCAGGGATGTGTTCAATTGTACAGCTCTCTCCTCCTCCTCCTTCTCCTCTTCCTCTCGCTCCCTTTTCGAGGCCTGTAGTTGAACCATCTGAATGGAATAAGATGATGAACGGACAGAGGACACGTCTCACGTTTATGTTCTAGTAAACAACCAATGCGAAAGGCCATTTGAAACCCAATACGCAAAAAACAAAAACAAATGAAAAATTGAAAAAAAAAAAAAATTGAAAAAAAAATTGGAAAAAAAAATTGAAAGAAAAGAAAAAATGGATACATCAAGAAGGGACTGACCTTTGCTTTGGATATCTACAAGACTCTGGAAAGGGTGTAAAAGAAATCAAACTGTTAAGGAATCACTGGAATTTGTGTCTAAAAAGTTGCACTAACGAGAAGACCCGAAGATGCTTTTTTCGCTCAGTTGCATTGCAAGGATGTCTTGTTTTTCCCAAACTGAAATACGAATGCTTTAATCTGCAACAGACTTCTCTTTCACTGTAAGTAAACAAAACATGTGGGGTGACTAACTCTGTTGGAATACACCTTCACGAGAGGATAAATTGGTTTAAATGTAAGTGATATCTTTTTCCTTTTAGGGTTGGGTTGGGGCGGGCTGGTGGGCGGGTCTTAAGGGGGCGGGTCCTGTCGTGTGGTTTTCGAATTGCAACTTAAATTATTTCCTGTAGTTTTATGATCCATATGGTATGTCTCTGTTGTCTGGCAATGTTATTTTCTTATCTCATTTTTCTAAGTCTAAAAACAAATGTTTGAATTTTAAAACGTTGCTCTTGAGAACCTTGTACTTAAACTGACAGTGGAGAACCAGTTAAGCTAAGTTCAGTGTGGCATTTCCATGTACCCGAACACGCAAATTTTGTTACAGATACCACTCCAGCTGTTCTTGCCTTAATGGTTCTGGTGTTTTGTTCATGTTTTCATTTGCAAGGTGAGGGTTGTTTTCTAAATCGGCTCCTCTAAAATGTCTCCTCGAGGCATATTGGGAGGCTTTTCACATCAGGGTGAAGTGCATTTTGATTTGAAAAACACTATTCACCACCTTCACAGGCACAGACCGTGCACCGACAGCCCATTTCTTACCCTGTAACGTTTGCTACACCCCACCGAGTGCGCAGAGCACAGGGAGCATGTTTGCGTGGACGTCTGTGCGTGAGTGTGCGCGTGTGCGTGCTAGGCGAACAGCTGTCATGTCAAGACCAGAGCCTTAGTCTGAAATCTTGCACAATTTGTAAAAAATGTAATAGGAAAAACAAAAAACATTGTATTTAAGGCACAGAGTCTTGTTTCTACTTTCCCAACATTTGCTCTCTACTAATTGTTTTGATTAACTTACTTTTTCTCTTGTGGCCATTTTAATATTTATTCTGTATTCTTTTTGTATATTATAGGTAGATAGTGTGTAAGTTTGTGAGTCTTTCATTTTGAAGTCCCGAATGTGAGTACTGTTTAAGTTAGGACTGCAATTGCTGAAAGTTAACTGTGTAATCTGTTGCTTACATTTTTGAAAATAAAATTTTACATTTTGCAAAACCTGTTCTTGCGATTTACTCCCAAAAAAAGCACCGGCCTGGTCCCACGCTTGGTTTAGCAGGCCCAAAGCAAAATGAAAGCTCAATTAGCGGGGAAAACATGTATAAATATTGACCGAGGCAGACTAACAAGCTTATCTTTGCTATTAATGATTGCTTCGCATTGAACTGTCATGATTAGTCTCTCGCTAATATGTTTCTGTGGCCTGTTTGTGTTCCTGTTTAATTACTGTAAAAATGTCCTCTTGTCTCCTCTCTGATATTACTAGGCTCGCTTTAGCCATTAAGCGCTTTTTGCTTTGTCACTTTACCTCTTCATCTTCTCCATTTCATTTCTGGCTAATTTCAGACTGTGTGGAGTTTGTTTGGATGCCGCTTTTCCCTTGTGAGCGCTGTTGAAAGTGATGAATTATCTCTGCATTTTGCAATACAATACAACAGCAGAGTTTTTCCTCTGTTAAATGTTACATTTCCAATGCGTATTTTGAACTGACCTGAAAAATGCTTCAAGTAGGCATGCATTTGCAGCAAAAGCGCCCACTGTTATAATGTGAGGAGTGTCATTAATATCACTGAGAAGTTCTTCATTTAACTGCAGCCTTCGTCAAAATCCATTTAGGTTTTGTAGGCGACCAGGGATGCTTTCATTTGAGTCCATTAGCCCTTAAGTAATAGGATGCTGGTTAGAATAGATCCTGCCAAATATTTTAACAGCCTCATTTTAAAGCCTCGAATTTTATGTAAACACCCATAGAAATTTTGACATATGTGGGACACTGCATATCTAAATTAGTAATGGAGCAAGGCCTGGTGCATTTAGGAGTGGTTTCCTCTGTAAAGGTCAACAGTGTCTCATGACCTTATGTCAAAATTATATAATCAAAAGTGTCAAGTAAGATCAAAAAATTAGGACTCATTTGGGGCTTTTCCTGTCTCTATGATTAATGTCTTTTGAGATTAAAGTCATGCTTTTACTTAATGTATTTTGATTATGCCAGTTAAATTACACAATTTCCAATGGGTTTGACATTAATATACAACATATGTTCTTTTCTGTTCACATTTTGTTGCATTTGTGCATAGAAAACCCTTTGCTCGCTAATAATCTCAATGAATGTGGATTCTTTAAACTGACCTTTCAGAGAAGATATGGGACAGTCATCATCATAATTTCTATTCATTGATTATTTTTACTTGGAGGTGCACAAGTACTTTTGTTTATGTCTTGTTGACCATGCAACAGTCCAAAAGATTCATCAAAATTCTGTTAACAATACCATTGTAGAAATATGTTATTCACAGGCACATTTGTTAACTGAATGTCGGTGGTTTCATGCTCTTGGAGGCCAATAATTCATCTCACATTGTGGTTGACACAAACCATATTTATCCTTGTTATAAGTGAACCCTATAGCTGTATACCCTGTATTTTCTTTTACCTTAATTCTGCAACCAAAAGTGTTCAATAATGGGGAAATGGGGGGTATAGAGGTACAAATTATAGTATTCAGCAGGTCATGTGATGTCAACATGGCAACCACCATGAGGGGCAACCACCCTTATGTACTGTAGAATAAAACAACTTTTTCTAGACCACTAATATTACTTACGTGGGCGTATATCATTTTAATCTTGTTTTTAAAACATCTGTTTTTGTTAAATGTTAAACCTAAAAAAGTATGAAAAACTATTGAGTACATATTTGAACATTACTCAAGGGTACACAACGTGATAAGGGGCTTTCGCACTGAAGGAATCATTTCATAGTTGAAGTACCCGGATTTTGTTCTAGGAACTCTTTTTGGGGGAACTAAATTAGCTCATACTTCAGAGTAGGGTCTAAACCAGCACTATAGGAACTATCAGTGACGTAAGTGTACGTTGATTGGTCAAACGCATGTCAGACACAGGCACCCGGCATTTTTAAAAAGCCGTGTAAACATATTTACTTCACAAACATGGAAAACAGTGATAACAGCATTTACCTGTTGTCTGCGGGGTTGTGTTCTTTTCTCCGCCTCGATGATATGTAATACTGAAAGTTGTCATAGGAGATTTCGTCTCTTAGCCCAACTTTTGCTCTTTCAGTCGCGTAAATTATGCATTTTCATTCCGTCTCTGTTATCACGAAACACACAACAAACACAGCTCTGATCACGGCATCCTCCATCCACCGCTTTTTAACGTTTGTAAATGCCGCCCTTAAAGAAGCTGCTGTCGGCTGATTCAGAGTTCCTATTGCCGGTGCAAATGCAACCAGGATCATGGCCTGGGGGAGAAATTAGTTCTCAGGAAACTATCCTAGTGGCTAGTTCCTATAACTGAGTTCCTAGAACTATTCGGTGCTAAAGCCCCTATGCTGAGTTTGCAATTTATTAGCCATCCATATTATTTTTTTAAATTTTATTTTAATCAGATTTACTTTTTTTAAAACATGTTTCTGGTCTTATTTTGTTCAATTTATAGGTGTACATAAAAACATAACCTTTCTTCATAACCTTTTATCAAAGTATGGTAACCTCCACCCTGGTGTAACAAAACCCTCTTACTTTTTCAACCTACTATTATATTATGCAACACAATCCAATCGATTTTTTCACACTGAATATCCTGTTTCTCTCAGAATTGTACGGAGCCCCTAAAGGGACATGGTGAATGTTTTTGCATTCTCTCGCAAAAACCTTTGCACTCTGCCAAGAAACTTTGCGTTCGCAAGTTTTTCTGGGGAACGCAAAACACTTGTGAGAGAACGCAATAGTTCTATTGACTCATTTTTTCCACCACCATGTCCCTTTAGAGGCTCAGTAGAAATATGTAACGTTACAAAAGTAAAATGGGTTGTGTATACTATTGCAGTCGACTTTTATGCTCATTTGTAGGAATGCAATAAAGCATTGCAAGATGAGAATCCTGAAAGACGTACATCTACAGTGGATGACATTTTTGCAGCCTTCAATGTAACCACAGCAGAATAAATGCCAATTACCGTCTTTGACAAAGGCTTCTATGCTTTGTTCTGTTGCTGCCTTTAGCGTGCAATAAACCTCAAATAGTCTTGTGAGAGTCAAAGCAGTCCATAACATGGTTGACCAGCCTGGCCGCTTTAATGCATGCAGAGGGCAAAGGCCCCTCCTGTAGCATGCTGATGTACTGTGATGGCTTTATGCATGTATGTTCCGTCAGTTCATTACTTGACGTGTGTGAGGCAGGTGGAGCGGAGTGGATGGGGAAGGGGCGATGGGGGAACTTCATTACCGCACTGTTAGCTTGAGCTGTAAAGCACAATTGGGGCCACAAGGTCCCCGCTTCCCTCAGCATCCCTGGTGAAATATCACAGAGTCGGCTAACAGTTATCAATGTTTCAGGAGACGCCTGGTGCTGTCGAGGCAGAGCCGGAACAGCGGGGTTTGTTCTACCTTTCGATAGGGCACAGAACTCCTCTAATGTAGCTCTTGCAGATCGATACCTAAAGTGAACAATAATGGATAAGTCATTGTGTTCGTTGTTGAATTTGTGCCCTACAAACAAAATTGGCTCAATGCTAACTACAGCAGAGGGCTTCGGCATTGTCGTTTCAAGCAATCCACATTCTGTGGCATTAAAACTCAAATATTACCATTAATATTTGCCAGCGCAGAGTTAAAGCAGAACTGAACTGTGTTTTCTCACAATGATTTCTGATCTTTTGCTATTCTGTTTGCACAAAACACTTCACCTTTAACAAAAATCATAACATGTTTAGCTGGGTTTCTACTCAAAAACAGCTGCATCACTGACAAATCCGTTTGTTGACAAGCTGTCTTCTTTAGTCTGAAGATGTCTGGATGGGTTTGAATGCCCTTTATCTGAAAGAAAAAAAATGGATGGCGGAGTGCAAGATGGAGGTGCTTGAATGAAAGGCCAATAAAAATCAAGATGATGATGGCCGTTCCCTTGGGACCTGCTGCGTTGCTGTATTTATCATCATTCTCATTCCTGTAACAGCCCACTGGGGCCTTTTGAATACAAATGATCAGGTAGACCGGACCAGAAGTATGCGTGTAAAACTAGATCCTTGTCTCAAAAAGACTACATACTTAATTTTATCAGCCTGCCGTGCTGCTGGCTTTGTAAAAAATATCCCTGCTTTAAATAATAACTGATTAAATAGCAGGATATTAATAGCAGAAGCTCCAAAAGCTGCCTGCAGCTTATTTAAAGGGATAGTTCATAAAACTAATGAAAATCTGTCATTATTTATTATCACTCTCATGTTGGAATGTTTTCTGTGAAAGAAACAAGGAGAAAAGTATCAAAAATAGTGATGACAGTAGGTGGCGACAAGTTATAAACTGCACCCGAAATCGCATGCTAAGTAGGTTAGTAAAAAAAAAGTAGGTAAGTGGGTAGTATGAATTAAATTCGGATGTACTACAATCGCCATTTTACTGTCATGTGACCTACCAGAGTCAGTTGCATCACTTCACTGCCATTCATAAATCCTCTCCCGTGGCCTCATGGGATAGTAAAGCCTCAATCGAATGAGAACTCTCTGCGGAAGTAGTAGGTCATCAATACTGTTTTTCGAATACTGTGTACTCATACTAGAATACTGTGTTTTTCACATACTATGTAGTAGGGAAGTATTCAATTTCAGACGCAGCATCTGTCTTTATGTGTGAGTCATTAATTCATTTAATTAACCAATTAGTTCAAAACATGGATTCATTCACAAACGAAACAACTGTCATAATCAGTGACATACTGAATCATTCACTTAACCGATTTGTTCAAAAACACTGATTCATTCATGAACAAAACAAGTGTCACGAGTCATTAATTGAATCAGTTATCCAACTGATTCATTCCAAAACACGGATTCACTATGGAACAAAACACGATTGTGTGTTGCTCAGAGATGCACATTTCCCATTTTAATTTTCATTAACTTAGTTTAGAGCTATTTTTTGGCAACATTATGTCTGAAATGAAAGTCACCCAATTTTATCTTGTTTATTGAACTGTTGTTGAAGCAATATCACACTTGCAATATATACACACTACCAGTCAAAAGTTTGGAACCGGTAAGATTTTTAATGTTTTTAAAAGAAGTTTTGTCTGCTCACCAAGGCTGCATTTATTTAATTAAAAATACAGTAAAAACAGTAATATTGTGAAATATTATTACAATTTAAAATAACTGTTTTCTGTTTGAATATATTTTATAAAGTAATTTTATTCCTGTGATTAAAGCTGAATTTTCAGCATCATTACTCCAGTCTTCAGTGTCACATGATCCTTCAGAAATCATTCTAATATGCTGATTTGCTGCTCAAGAAACATTCATTGTGTACAACATTTTTTTTTCAGGATTCCTCGATGAATAGAAAGTTCAAAAGAACAGCATTTATTTGAAATATAATCTTTTGTAACATTAAAATGTCTTTACTGTCACTTTTGATCGATTTAATGCATCCTTGCTGAATAAAAGTATTAATTTCTTTAATTTCTTTTCAAAAAAATAAAAATAAAAATTCTTACTGACCCGAACTTTTGAACAGTAGTGTATAATGTTACAAAAGCTTTGTATTTCAGATAAATGCTGTTCTTTTGAACTTTCTATTCATCAAGGAATCCTGAAAAAAAAAAAGTACACAACTGTTTTCAACATTGATAATAATCATAAATGTTTCTTGAGCAGCAAATCATCATATTAGAATGATTTCTGAAGGATCATGTGACACTGAAGACTGGAGTAATGATGCTGAAAATTCAGCTTTGCCATCAAAGGAATAAATTACTTCATAAAATATATTCAAACAGAAAACAGTTATTTTAAATTGTAATAATATTTCACAATATTGCTATTTTTACTGTATTTTTAATTAAATAAATGCAGCCTTGGTGAACAGACGAAACTTCTTTTAAAAACATTACATATATATTATTTCAATTAACAAAACATGATTTCTAATATTTTTCATTTTATTAACCATAAAGCACTTTCTGTGTACATATTAAAAAAACAGTATTTACTTGTGTGTTACACAAAAAAATAACTGCACACAAATTCGGAAGGACATGAAAATAAATAATGACAGCACGTTTACTTGTAGCTCTTTAAATACAATTCTTTATCTCTTCTCCTCTGAATGAAGGATCGAAATGTAGTTTCATTAATCATTACACCATCCCAGAGGAATTCAGACATTGTCAGATCACCAGTGCCACACTCAGTAATGGATGACGTGACGCCAGCTGCTTATTTTCTCACATCACTTTGACAGAGGACATTATTCATTCATTCTCTATCATTTCCTTCACGTTGGTGCAGCATAAACAGCGATTATCTGCTAGAGATCAAAGATCTTTCCTATAGCTGCATGGAAACCTTGATTAAAATCTAAATGTTTGCTTATTCAACTACTGACACATCCCCTCAAAACCCCCTTAGGGTGACTAGTAACAGAATGAACAGACGGCTCGAAATGCCTCTCTTACTGTAGGTCTCTGAGAGAGCTTATGGCACTACATGTTATTTAATAAAACACAAGTCAGTTCATTTCAAAGACAAATCGTTATGATAAATGTGAAGATTGTTATGATTGAATGTTCTTCACTATGCAAATTATTCAGTTACACTTTATTTCGTTGGTCCACTATTGACATTCTACTAACTATAAGTAACTACATGTCAACTAACTCTCATTAGACTGTTAGGTTAGGGTTTGGTGATAGGGTTAGTAGAGTAAGTTGACATGTAGTTGCAAAGTTACTTATAGGGGAGCATCAAAATAAAGTGTTAGCAGATATTAAGCAGACTCTCTAATGACTGATAGTTGACATGTAGTTACAAAGTTACTAGTTGTAGAATGTCTAAAGTGGACCATTCTAAATTGTAACAGCAGTTTACCAACGTTAGATCAATGTTTCTCAACTGGTTTTGCTTCAGGACACAGATTTTACAATGTACTTCAAGTGGCGAGTACCAAAATTGAATTTCGATGGTTTCATGTTCTTGGAGGCCAATAATTCATCTCACATTGTGGTCGACACAACCCATATTTATCCTTGTTATAAGCAAACCCTATAGCTTGGGTTGTGTTTTCTTTTACCTAATGTGTTTTTATTCAGTGTTTTTGATGATGAAGATATGTCACACAACCTGTCTATGTCGACATCTGGCTAATTTTGTGAGCTTCCACCAAGTGACTCTGTCAAATGACTGCAAAATTAGAAGAGTTTTCACCTCTCTTTGTTGTTTCCACCCATGTTTGGGTCAAATATGGACAAACCCAACTGTTAATTTTTTAAACCCAAAGGTTGGGTTTGTCCATATTTGACCCAAACATCGGTTAAAACAATCCAGCATTTTTTAGAGTGAATATATCACTTATTTTCTTCTTTTCTACAACCAGAACAGACTCATTTTTGTGTTTCAGCTGCCCAGTCGAGCACCAGTGGTTTAGAGCATCTAAGCATGAATGAGGATTCCTACGGTGAATGTGTTAAATGTTTATCTTTGCCATCTCATTTCCAGCCCCATGTAGTTGTACAACAAGCTGATGTGTTTGAAATGCGAAGACAGGATGTCATTTGCATATCATCTCTTTCAGTTACAGTTACAGAAAGCGTCAGTGTAAATGGGACATTCAGTACAGACCAAAAGAATTTTTTTTCTTATTTTATCATTTAATTTAACTTATTTATATATTATTAACCAGTGTTATTATCATTAACTAAAAACTAAAACTATTAAAAAACATTTCTGAACTAAAATAGCTCTATAGAACTCTACACCCTTGCTTCATTTAGTATAGGTGTACTCATAAATATGCAAATTAGTCCCCGCCTCCACTCAGTCGCAGCAGCTCAGACCTGCTGATCCACTCGGTCAACTGTAGTAAACGCTACACAATGGCAAATGGAAATATTGGTTTAATTCAGCCATATATGTTTGAACCAGAATCTGATTCAGAAGAAGAAGAGGAAAAGCAAATTATACAGGGTCGATGTATCAGAATGGTAATGCGTTTTATGTATCGCTCTTTACAATGTCGGACACATAATGGTAATTGTTATAATTAGCCTTTGGCTTAACTGTGCTATCAAACAGCTAATAATGTGTTGCTAATGTTACACAAACCATGTTCCTGTTCACCATCTCAGAGTCAGACAGCTGCCTTCTAACAATCAGCATCCTTAGAAATGCTTTGAACATCATAGGAAGTCAGTGGAGAAAAGCCCTGCCCACATGTTGACAGGATTGGTTACATGTTTGTGACAGAAGGAAACGGGCGGTTTCAGACCACGTTTTTGAGACTGTCTTTGGTACACTGCAGTTTTAAGAAGAAAATACTCTGTAATTGTGTTCACTGATGAATTTGCACATGGTTTGTCTTAAAGCATTTCAAAAACACCACATAAACATTTAAACAACATTAACTCTTTCCCCGCCATTGACAGAATTTTCTTCGACCCAGGATGAGCTATAGGACTGTGCAAGCTTTGGGGTTGTTGAAGGACTCGATCTACTCCATCTATGTTTTGATCATTGTTCTGAATCTGATTTGACAAATACATGATTTTCTCAGCTTTTTTGTTCATTTTATTTAATTAATTTTTTTATGAAACTCACCCACATTCAAGTGTTTATAAAAAAGAATGTATGAAGCTAGAATAAAATGTTCTGCTCTTTCTTTTGGCATGTTCAGATATTCATACAACAAAATATTCTGGGAGGCATGAAAGTCTTGTGAAAATGATTTTTAAAAAATGCTGGCGCTGGTTGGCAACTTTAAAAAAAACACTGGTGGGGAAAGAGTTAAAATTTTCATTTTATTCACAGGGGGTATTTAATTAATTTTGGCCTTTTTTTTTAGCATTTAGCACTGAAATACTGTGGCTAAAGTGACTGTTTAGTGACTTAAAATGCACAAGGTGATGACTGTCTTGTAGTGTGTGCTTGGCCTTAAAGGGTTAGTTCACCCAAAAATGAAATTTCTGTCATTATTTACTCACCCTCATGTCGTTCCACACCCGTAAGACCTTTGTTCATCGAAAACAAAAAAATAACGACTTTATTCAACAATTTTTCCTCTTCCCTGTCAGTCTGTTACACAGTTGGTGCAGTGCTGCGTTTCCATGTTTACGTCCGAAAGCCGGCTCATTAATGGCCCGCTCCTGCGTTAGCATCACATGCATGCCTTGTGCTGCTCACGTAAACAGGCGTCGGCCAATACTGAGCCGCCAAATTTGTTAAATAAAGTCATTATTTTTGTTTTGTTTTTGCGCTCATCGCTTCATGACAATAAGGTTGAACCACTACAGTCACGTTGACTATTTTAAGTGTTTTTACTACTTTTCTGGATATTGAATGTGGTAATTTTGTCGCCGTCAATGGAGGATAAAAACCTTAAAAATCTTAATTTGTGTTCCAAAGATTACGGGTGTGGAACGACATGAGGGTGAGTGATTAATGACAGAAATTTCATTTTTGGGTGAACTAACCCTTTGAAGAACCCTTTAAATGCATGGTCAGATTTGTTTGTGGCAAGACACTAGGGTGTAAAGGCTATTTTGAGCATGATGGATTGAGGGAACATGTGTTGAGGGGCTTTAATGGGACACTGCTGGGATCATATAATCCAAAGTATGGATTACTTACCATCTCTCATTCTCAATGAAAGAGCTCTATGGATCTTACTACATCACACTAATCCTGAAGCAGGACTCAATCTCCATCAGCACACACACCATCATCACCACACAAAGTGAGGATATCCCGGTACCTTTGGACCCAACTGGGGGTTTGCATGGTGATTCTGACCGAGTAGATTATAATCTGAGCTGTGAAACGCATGGACCGGCGCCTGGCAGATGGGAGTGAAGTGGAAAGCAGAATTGAAGAGGAATATTAAGGTCATGAGAAAACCGAATGGGAAGCTTTGATTGTGGGCAAACCAGCAGCTTTTCTCTAAGTACCACATGCTGGCCTTGGTTGGTTTTGCCAGCAATGTGTTAAAATGCCAGCAGGATAAAACAGGCCACCACAAACATTTCCCCTTTGTTTTATGAAATATTTAAAAGGATGAATTCAGATGCTTTTTTTTCCAGGAATAAATTTTAGCTTTTTTTTTTTTTTGAATAGCCAATAATATGAGTTACACATCTGTGTTTGTGTGTACATTTTTACTATTTTCTGGTGTGTATTTGCCATGATTACTGCCCTACATCAAATAATGTCTGAGGAATCTCATTAATGAGTCATAATGTTCAGTCTGTTTAAATATTTGAAGTGTAGTAATTTCAAAAATTTTCAAGTTTAATGCACCATACTACTCCATACAGTACTTGTATTTTCTGCAGAATGCAGCTTATACTGTATAGTTTATGGTGTTTTTTGTGCTCTGTATAATGCTTTAAACATGTTATTTATATTGTTGCTTTTTAATTTGTCTTTTAAAATGCATTTATAATCATTTTAATGATTTGTTTTTACTTTGTAATTATTATTTAATCATTTGTTTCTATTATGTATTGTAACAGAGCAAAAACGTTTCGTGTATGTGTACAGACATAATTCCCTTCATGGAATATTTATTTCAAATTCAATTTCAATATACTGCAAAGTTTGCCATTTTTGTCGTATGCACGGAATACCCAAATCATCTACTACTACATTGGCAAATTGTATTGATCTTCTTTGACCCGCTCATCAAAAATATTTTCACACAAACTAGGTCTTATTTCCCTGAATGCCACTTACTTCATAAATAGTAACATAATTGTAACATATGAAACATTTATTGTTGCATAAATTTTTTTGTTCCACATACTTTAAAAAAGGCATCACGCACAAAACATAACTTCTGAGATGTCCAACGTGTTAATGGTATGAGCCAATGGGAGAGGGGGGCGGGGTATAAGGGGCGGCTGAAAATCTATTTGGTGGCACTAGTGTCACAAAAATGAGCAAAAATTATTTCATTCATTGACTCTTTTAGGATATCCATTTTATATGAAAGTATATATTTATAGATATTTTATTATATAATTATTTGTTGATGGTCATCATACATAAAAACCTGTAATTACACACTCTTGTAAATGGTTATTCCTTGAAAAACTACTAATACTTGTGAAGTGCATAGTGCTAATCCAACCATATGCCTTATATTAAAGCATGTTTTTCCTCCATGTACGGCCATCAGTGCCCAAACCTTCAAGCAATTTCAACCTTTTTTATTTTCTCTTCCAACACATTCTTAATGAATACATGCCTAGCACTGCACGTAAACACTATTAATAAAGACTCATTTATTCGTCATCGTCTCACTCAGATTATAAAAAGTGTCTCAAGAAGAGTCGCTCTCGCTGCCTGAGAAACTAGATCAGCGAGGATGGCATTCCTCAGCTGACACATATTAACCAATTATCACTGCTTCACCTTATAAACCTCACCATAATTAGAGCGCTACCCTTTTGTCATCCCAATTGATTGTGTTTTGGAGCTTGTGCTGGTCTGATTGTGTTTGTCAGCCACGCTGATGATGTGGAGAGCTCTTGGTTTTTGAAGCCATATTATGTGTGTGTGTGTCTGTGTGTGTGTGGATGGTTTCCATGGCAACCAACTCAGCTGTGTGAATAATGCAGCACTATAGAGTTGTATAAGAGCCTCTCATATTACTGTAAGCTGACAGTACTCGTTGTTTAAACGAGGAAAACATCTACTGTCCCTCATGTGTTAAGGATAGTCTCTCTGGTGTACTGATCAAGGGCACAATGGTTCAGTGCAGGGTTTAAACCTACAACCTTGAAATTAATAGCTCAGACCATCTGAATTTGCAACTTACTACTTAGAAAAGTGCAACAGAAACACTTCCAAATTGGAAATTAATGGGGAAATCCATAACATGAGATACATGTTGGCAGTTAATGATAAACTTGTAAGCAAAAATTCAGTTTTAAACAAATCAAATGCAAAAATGAGTAAAAGCCTCAGTGCTTGTATACACAGTGATACGAACAGTAACGATGGCATTGGTTTTACCATATCAATTCTAGCAGTAGAATAGAGTAATAAATGAAACTAGAGTAATAAATGAAATGTGATGTTCGAAAAAGCATAATGGGGCACTTTAAATGACAATAAAATCAGTTTAATAAACATTTGGAGAGAAAGCCATGTGTAAAAAATTGTAAAAAGATCCTCATACATCTGCACAGCATTGAATAGCATCAGACTGCAAGGATTGATTGCTAGGAGACTAGCTATTTCATCAAATAAACCTAAAAGTACTTAGCTTTTGTGATCCTTCCTCACAAACATTGGGTATTAATGGAATGGTCACAAAATAGAGATATCGAATATAAACATCCCAAATCTTAGCATAAAACCAATTTTGGACTGCTGCATTTCCTTCTCAGTACAGCATAGCCTCAAGTGCCTTTTAGCTATAATACAACAGTTACCACTTAAAAAACAAGGACACGTTTTTCATTACAAAAACAAATTCATTACATTGCATCCATCCAGTGGAGCATATAGTCCCTGACATGTACACAAAAACATTTGCGAATGTACAGTGACAAACATAATTATATAATTTATCGACCTATTATGCCCCTTTTCACAAGATGTAATATAACCCAGAATATGTCTCTTTAATGCAAATGAGCTGCTGCTCCCCACCCTGCTTTCCAGAAGCGGAGCCTTTACAGGTTGTGCCTCGGATACTCTGCCAGAAACTAAAATATCTGATTATTATCTCTATCACAGTCATGCTCATGTGACATAACAATTCTTCATCATCATGAAAGTGTTTGCGTTTTAAAGCCATATCAGTCTAAAATGGTTTTCTGGGCGCACATATCCAAAGCACGCGCACAGAAAGCTGGATGTCAGACAGCGCATCCCGTGAGTATTAAACTAAGTTCTCTTTCACATCTTATTGTGCTTAAACAGACAAGGTTATGTCGAAAAACACACAAAGTTTACATAAACACAGTCGGTTATGTCTGTGAACGTAAACAGCAAGTAAAGAAATAGCATGTGTATATTAGATCTGTGTATTAAAGTGAAAGCATCATAATATACAGTACCTACTGTAATGTATTCTATGTAATGTACGTAATACATGATGATGCAAGCGGTACGTAAGAAGTACATGTGAAGGGGCTAGATAAAGCATGTGAGTTCAGTAACCACCTGGTGTCGTCTGATTTATTAAGATAAAAAAACACAACAATACATGGTGTCAGAAGTGGGATCCGAACCATGTATTGTTGTGTTTTTTACCACACCAGGTGGTTACTGAACTCACATGTTTTATCTAGCCCCTTCACGTGTATCCCCGTACTTCTTACGTACTGCTTACATCATCACGTATTACGTACATTACATAGAATACATTACACCTACTGCTAAATATGCTGTTAATATGAATCAAACAACAAAAGAAAAACAGAAAATAACTCACTGCTCTTGACTGAATAACTTTAATAGGAATACGTTTCTTACTTGAATGCTGTTGTTAAATGCTCTGGTGAGGAGATAAACATGGCGGACTGTGGGCGGGGTCTATGCTAATAGGGCAGAGTCCATCAGCAGTCGTGGGCGGGGTTTAAGCAATCTGATGTCACATTGCTAGAATCTGCAAATGGCTTGTTCTGAGACACACTGCCTATGATTTATGGGGATTAAAAAAGAGGAGTGGGTGGATTTTTACCATTATAGGTTGGTTGTGTACACACATTGCCGACACACATTTATATTCAAACATAATATTTTGCATAATAGGTCCCCTTTAATATATAATAACTATTTTCCTTTTGGTTGATGCAACCAAGCTCTATTTTTTTTTTAAACCCTCTTGTTTACATATCACTTTTTAATCATTTTTTTTTTTTTCTCATTGATATCCTGTTTCACTCAGTAAATCTGTCACATTATGAAGGTAAAATGGGTTGCAAATGAACTCTAAAATATATCCACTGCTTGAGTCCTTGTTGCTGTGATTTTACCCTTCTTGAGGTCCACAAATTATGATTTATTAACGTGTCAAATGCTTTGACTTGTTTTACAAGCGTAGCCTTAGAAAACCTTGAGGGTTATAGAGGGTCAGACCCATCAATGGAATTTTAAGAGCCGCAGCTGCCATTTCATCTATGCATTTACATCTGTGTAATTTACACAAACGCATTCATGCAAAGAGGAATCTCAGACGGGATTTTGCAGGGATTGTATCCGCATGCAGAGCTACACCCATCTGCTTGTATATTTCCTGATTACAGACACCGTTAGCATCAGATAAACCTGAAAAGATTACCCAGAGTGAGGATAGTTCACTAAAGGTTCTGCGCTTAAATAACCAGCGTCTCCTGCAGCGGGGCGGTTTGCATAATCAGTGTCGACACAATGCAAAGTGGGAGGGAAGGGGAGCTAGATGAGAAAAATAACCCTTCCTCTCTCCCATCAACACGTCTTCCGAGCAGCAAATCTTGCACAGCATGCAATTAAAAAAGCAAGCAAGTAGGTACACTGCACACGCACATGGCCTACAGTGTTGTCACGCCGCCATGGCTTATCATGGCCAGAGAAGCCTGTTGGGCCGAGGGGCCTGGAAATTACAGCGCCGTGAGATATCGCTGTGAGACTTGGCCGCTGATTCCACCTCGCTTTAACAGAGCTATCACTTAAACCAAACGAGCCCTGTCAGATCACCGAGGTCAAGTGCACTTTGTGCTCCAATTAGATCACAAATGGGACTTTCTACAATTACAGCCATGAAGCATCGGTAGCAAGGACTGCGCTATTCATCTATTCAAATGAATGCAGTTAAATATGTGTGAAATAAACACTGTGATGGCGCTTGGTGAAGAAACAGGTGTGATCTGTTTGTTGAAAGATGTGGACGTATGTTTCCTGTCACCTGAAATGACAGTCTGCTGTATTGTGTTGACACTGGGAAATCAATGCTAGTGGAGATATTCTTGCGCTTTCACAAGCTAGACATTGATTGATAAGCAGTTTACTAGTGTTTTTTTGTGACGTAACATAAAATGCATTGTTGGCGAGTAAAAGTAGCTATGCTGCTAACTTCACTACATTTTCAGTGGCACAACAATTACTCAGCTGTTTGGGGATTCGGTTCATTCAGACTGATTCACTGATTTACTACAACAATTTTACAGCTATGTTTGTAGTGTACAGGCTGTTAAATACTGCTGTTTATCACTTTTTATTAGGATCTTTGTTTATTTTATACCATGTAGTTAGTATAAATATATATATTTATATTTTATTTCACAGTTTCGTTTCGCTTGTTTGTGTTTGCACAGACTGTCAGTCTGTGAGTATTTTATTGACTTTTTCTGCAGTTCTGACAAGTTACTTTCTTTATCAGAGAATCATTTGATTTATTAACTGAAACGATTTGTTCAGAAACACTGATTCATTCAGGAATGAAATGAGTAACTGTAACTGAGTGAGTCATTGCATTATTCACTCAACTGATTTGTTCAAAAACACAGATTCATTCAAAAAGGAAACATGTGAGGCCCTGTCCTATAATGGCACACTTCATGTGCACTTGTGGACTTAATGGCCCCCTTGTGTGCATGTCCATTAAGTCCACAAGACCGTAGGGTGTCTCAGTTGTCCCATTCGCGAGCCACCCTTTGCAGCCGACATGAGCCCTCGATAAATACTTTTGCCAAGCCCGCGAGCTCCGCAGCAGACTTCTACCCAAAAGTCAAAGCCAAAAGTGTAGACTTGGAGAAAGATCGCAAGGGATTAGGGTTCCATTTGGGACAGGGCTTGATTGTCTTCATGAGTAAGCCATTTGAATCATTCATTTAATGATCTGTGGAAAAGATTGATTCATTCAAGGAACGTCCTTCCGATTCATTCAAAATCATTCATTCAGAAACTAAACAAATAAATATAGTGAGTCATTTGAATCATTCACAACCAATTTGTTTAAAAACACTGAATAATTCAGGCACTAAGCATGTGAATTTTAAAAGAAATTTAAATAATTCATTCAACGATTCGTTCATAACACTGATTCATTCAATAACTAAACAAGTGAGTGGCTGACTAAAATAATGCTTCAGATTCACTCACAAAGACAGCTGCTGAATTTGGAATGGCATATATATATATATATATACATAGGGAGATAAGACAGCTCAATGAATGCTTCTCAATACTCTAACTGCTGCTTACTCGTTTCTTTGCTATTCCGTCCTCCAGACAGTGACCCGGAAATCGATCGAAGTCATGAAGGACATGTCAGTTCTTTAAATGCACTCTGAGAAGGTGAGATTCAAGGAAAGAGGAAGCTTCCAGAAGGGAAAACACAAGTCAACATGCATACATTCTCCTCCACCTTCACTTCATAAGTCACGTTTTACCTTTGTTGTTAAAACAATAACATACGTTTCACATACTTCAACAGTGCATCTTGATTTATTAAGATTTATTAAGGATGTCTTGATTAATCAAGCTCCAACAACATAACAGCATATCCCGTAAGAACAGTGAGGTAACACAGCTGCAGAGACGGCGCTTTGAAGGGATGCTTGAGTGAGCAGGATATTCAATTTTACAAATACGTCTTGCTTTAGTTATCGCAAATCATCATTGCATTTTTTCCCTTGCATCTTAAAAGGCAAGAAAACGACACAAGACAAGGAAATGAGAAAGTACAGCTTAAAAAAAAGACCGCAAGACTAACACAAATTAGTTTGAAAGTAGCTTCCCCAGCACTGGTGCAATGAAACGGAAGTTAAAATCTCTACGTTAAGAGTTAATACTCTGTCTAGTCATCTACTCTTGGTATTTCTCCAGCAATCAAAAGACTCTCTGACATTTCAGAAAGTCAGCCTAAAGAGGCAGAGGATGATTCTCGGTAAGTAAAACGTCTGCTGAAAGAGCTTCCTGATCATTAGCTTGGACTTGTGTGTTTATGGGATAGGTAGAGAGAAATGTCAGGTTAGGTTATGCCTCTTTTGTCATTTTTATTTCTTTTCTTAAAAAAATTCTATTTCGCTTTATGTTTATTTGCGGTTTGGTTTTTAGTAAATTTAATTTAGTACTTTATTTAAGTTAGTTGTCAAGTTAGTTGTCCACTGTATGCACTCATTGTGGCAGCGCTGAGAATGCAAAATATTCTTGCATTGTGATATGAATTGCACTCACATATTTAAAAAGAAACAACACATTAAAAATAAAATGAGTGTTCGTGAGATGGTGCAGGGCCATCTCAGGTGAAGCAAGCAGCCTTGTTTGACATGAACCGTTGTTTGATGCAAACTGCACTGATAACAGATGTCAGTGCTTATGGGCTTTTAACATCCATAATTCTCAAGGGAGTTTAAAAGCTGTAAAAAACAGATGCAGAAAGCTAGGATGTCTGTCTGTCTATCTATCTATGTAAATTGATATGCTTTTAGCACATACAGGGAATGTTCTCAGAACTTTGGCTAACGTTCTGGGAAGGTTCTCTGAAAGTTATAAACAAACAATCACCCAGTAACATTAGAATTAGAAGCTTTATTGTCATTGCAGTACAACGAAATTATAGTGCCCCATCTGATCAGTGCCAAGAAACTAAAAAAAAAAAAAAAACTAGCACACACACACACACATAACAAAAGACCATAAGAACCATAAAAATTAAATAAATAACAATAAATGAATAATAATTTAAAAAGTAGTCACATTATATGTTAAAGAGTATATTGCACCTTAAAATGTTATTGCATGTTAAAAGCAGAATAGAATATATTAAGTCTTGTCCCCATTCAGAGTCCTTACAGCCCATGGATGTCTGTTTGTCTTGCTTTTAGGACTCCTGTATTGCCTCCCAGAAGGCAGGAGACTGAACAGTTCATGTCCAGGGTGGGTGTTGTCCTTTATTATGTTGCGGGCTCTGTGGAGACACCTGCTGTTTGCGATGTCCTCCAAAGAGGGCAAGGGGCAGCCAATGATCTTTTCAGCAGTCTTAATAACTCTTTGCAGAGCCTTCCTATTTGCAGCTGAACAGCCAGAGTACCACACTGTGAGACAGTATGCAAGGACACTCTCGATGGTGGAGTGGTAAAAAGTCACCAGCAGATTTCCCTGCAGATTGCTTTTTCGGAGTAGTCTCAGGAAGTGCAACCTCTGCTGGGACTTCTTCACTATGGCCGTTGTATTGTCAGTCCAGGAGAGGTCCTCGGAGATGGTCGTCCCCAGGAACTTGAAGGTGGAGACCCGCTCTACCTCATCGCCGTTGATCTGGAGTGGGACTAAAACATTCCTTTTCCTCCTAAAACCAATGACCATTTCCTTGGTTTTCTTGGTGTTCAGCTCCAGGTTGTTGTTGCTACACCACTTGGACAGTGCCTGGACCTCCTCCCTGTACTTTGACTCATCTCCTCCTGTTATTAGGCCAACCACTGTTGTTGTGTCATCTGCAAATTTAATAATGGTGTTGGAGGAGTGGATGGGAGCGCAGTCGTAGGTGTACAGGGAATAAAGGAGTAGACTCAGCACACAGCCCTGTGGGGAGCTGGTGCTAATTGTGATGGTGGAAGAGGAGTGGGAACCAATTCTCACTGTTTGTGGGCGGTTGGTGAGAAAATTCAAAATCCAGGTGCAGGTAGAGAGGGGAAATCCTAGGTGGAGCAGTTTATCCACCAGTGTACCTGGTATGATGGTATTAAATGCTGAACTATAATCAATAAACAGCATTCTAACATAAGTTCCTGGCAGCTCCAGGTGGTTCAGTGCAGTGTAAAGGGATGTGTTGATGGCATCTAAAAAAAAAAAGAGCTTGTGACTAAAACTGGATCCTCAAACTGTCAGTCAAACCTCCTAACTCCACCCCACGTCTGTCGTGAATGAAGTGCTGCACGCAGTTTGAAGGGGTAAATAAAGAACTGTTTTTTTTAAATAGTACAGCATTTTCTTTACTCAAGCACTATATAAAGGCTAAAATTTTATGTATTTGAGGAACGGAGAAGAATCAAGGCTTAGATATACAAAGACTCATATTACTAAAGTGCAATGCACAATCTGGAAGAATAGTCCCACCTTCTAAATAAAACAGCCAATCGCTGATTGATAAAGTCATCACATCACTGCAGCTGCCATTAGTAGCTCATGTTGCATTGTTCTAAAACACACACTTAGGACTGTACATATACATATACTGGTCTAGCCTGAAAAATACGCTTTTTAAAATTAAATTTAGATCATCATTTAAGTGATTTTTTCATAAAATATTTATATTTCACATGCAAGCTAATGGTGTAGTTGTGGATTTTTGTGGTAAATAGGTACAAAAGTACTTCAAATCTCCCAAAACACAGCATTAATGTATAGATGAGAAGTAAACAAAAAAACAAACAAACAAACAAAAAAAGATGTATTATTTTATTATTGAAAATGTATATATTTTTTACAATTACGCTTTCGATTTTGGGGTCATATTGACCCCAAAGACAACAATTGTAAACAGGAAACGAGGACCATTTGAGGGTTAACACTATTTAAACATGAGAAACAACATTTATGGGACAGTTCATGTAAAATTTTTTGAGATTTTCAGTATTCCCCCATTCAAG
Organism: Hypophthalmichthys nobilis; assembly: GCA_037950665.1. NCBI lineage: Eukaryota > Metazoa > Chordata > Actinopteri > Cypriniformes > Xenocyprididae > Hypophthalmichthys > Hypophthalmichthys nobilis. Next base: position 5,635,263 of record CM075489.1, on the reverse strand, counting down.
TAGATATCGCTTAGTCTTGGATGCCTGAAATAGCTGTCTGGAGGCATTGCAAATATGGCCACTGATTGAACAGACTTTCCTTGAAAGGGACTTTGGAAGAGTGTCTCACTCTTTAATAACATGAGATTTTGGCCAAATTACAAAAACAAAAAAAAAAAAAAAAAAAAAAACTGAGCACCCACATAGCTACAGTAAACTTTATAATCCGTAAGTTGATCAAAACATTCATGCGATGCACAGACTCGGCCATTCTAATGACAGATAAAACACGTATGTCCGAAATCTTCAGAAATTCACTGGTCAAAAACCTCATAACTCAATTTTAGCTTGTTTTAGGTTAGCTGGGTATAAGCTATTTTATAGTTTAAAGGGTGGCTCTCAAGACAGAAACCTGTGTTTGGTCAAAGCAGGTGTCGGTGCCGCTCTCTGTCCCTACATGCATCTCTGTCTCTCTTATCTTTGGGGACCAATGCTCCAGCAGCATGTTTGTGCCAGGGTCTCAACTCAAGATAAAGTTAAAAGTAAAATCCTGCAGCCAACAACCTCTCGGTCTCAGATAAGCATCCCGTGTTTGCAGGTCCTGCAGGGTGTTTGGTGGAAAGAAGAGCAACAAGAATTAATGGAGACAAAATGGTTACACCATAGCCATCTTTTTTTTTTTTTTTTTGCTGTCTACTAACCCCAAAACCTCCAACTGATTAATGGATGCTTAAACAGATAGGTCACTGCTTTTTTCTTCAAATTCTCAAGAGAAACTTTATTTCAAAACAAAAATATAAGCTCAGAAGAACAAACTGAGTGTGAATGTTTGCTTCGGAGGAACGAGTATTTCCACTGCACACTTAATCAATACGCATCATAGTGAATTAGGCCATGTAGACAGGGCAGAGCCATCACAGCGGCTTTCGGAAGCCTCAGGGATCTCTGGTCTATCTGTTAATGTACAGTTTGCTGGCTGAGCCAAACTAATCCTCTTCAGGTCCATCCCTAACATTGACTCAGTGTTGTACAACATGCTATTATATCACAACAGAGGAACGCTCTATTACTCATGTGGGTGTGTGTCGTTTTGGAGATTTGAGCCTGGTGGTGTGGGTGCATGGCCCTCTTTTTCTTCCTTTTCCAGTTGAAATCTCTTAAAAGACACATAAATAATGAATCAAGCTAACATTAGCTTTGCAGGTTTGATTATCAACAAAGCGAAATCAACTGCAATGCTAGCATGTGTGATTATCAACAGGAACATTTTTTAACCTCCAGGTTTCATTACCAAATCATGTTGGAAATTTGACTCAGTGATGCATTTTATTTGTTTGAAAGTCAAAATTTATCATCAATTTATCATCTCTCTGGGTGCTGCCATGTTTGCGCAGTCTTCAAGTGTCATTCGGTTGCATTATTTCCCAACAGGAAGGTGGAATTTTTTTTCTTCAGAAAAAAAAGGCAAAAAAAAAGGAGAAAAATCACAATTTGATGAAAGATTGACATTGTTACAAATGATTCTATTTCAAGTAAATGCTGTTGAATCCTGAAAAAAAAACAAAAACAAAGGTTTCCACAAAAATATTAAGCAGCACTGTTTTTAACATTGATAATAAGAAATGTTTCTTGAGCACTAAATCGGCATATTAGAAAGATTTCTGTAGGATCATGTGACAACGAAGAATGACCACAGAAATAATTTTACAATATTACTGTTTTTACTGTATTTTTGAACAAATAATTTAAAAAAAATCTTATAGATCCTTCTTTCAAAAACATTAAGGAATCTTACCGACCCTAAACTTTTGAACGGTAGTGTAAATGGAGTTTTTTAAGTTCTAATTTTAATTTAATTATGTTCCTCAAGAGGCACACTAGCAACCGACGCTAGAAGCTGTGGTCTTTAGAGTCCCCGTTAGTGTGCCCGCCTCCCATGCCTGAAATGCCAGTTCAAATCCTGCTTGGAGCGGTGCATGTAGAACCCGGAGGGGTTTAATTGGTGCCGTGACCCGGATGGGAGTGCAGTTTAGGGAGCGAGTGTAACGGAGGTCAGATAGTAAAGAGCTGTTCAAGTAAAACCTCACTTCCATGGCCTCAAGAGGCACACTAGCAACTAACGCTAGAGGCTGTGGTCTTTAGCGTCCTTGTTAGCGTGCCTGCCTCCCATGCCGGAAACGCCGGTTCGAATACCATTTGGAGCGGTGCATGTAGAACCTGGAGGGGTTTAATTGGTGCCATGACCCGGATGGGAGTGCAGTTTAGGGGGTGAGTGTAACGGAGGTCAGATAATAAAGAGCTTTGCAAGTAAAACCTCACTAAACCTGGCCTCAAGAAGCAAACTAGCGACTGACGCTAGAGGCCGTGGTCTTCAGCATCCTAGTTAGCGCGCCTACCTCCCAGTGCCAGAAACACTAGCTCGGAGCAGTGCATATAGAACTGGAGGGATTACATTGGTGCTGTGACCCTGACTGGAGTGAGGCTTAGGGGGGTGATTGTAACGGAGGCCAGCAAGTACAGAGCTGTGCAAGTAAAACCTCACTCCCCTGGCCTCAAGAGGTGCACTAGTGACTGACACTAGAAGCTGCGATCTTTAGCATCCTTGTTAGTTTGCCCATCTCCCATGCCTGTAAAGTGGTTTCAAATCCCGGAGCGGTGCGATTAGGACCAGTTATATAATCTCTTACAAGTGCAGAGCTGACCAACTCTTACTGACTAAACTATGAAAATCAATATTCAATGAGCAATAATTTTGAAGGTCTGTCTTCATTTGAAACAGCAACACATTCGGTACGCCGCAGGCATTTGTAGCAACATGGTGCCTCATTTAATGTTTATCTCCATTTACTTTGATCACATAAACTGAGGTGCAAATTATAGGATCCAGTTCAATCAAGTACAGAACAACAATCAATGTTCAGGAGGAGCAGCTCTTGTCTCACTGCCAGCCAATGGTTTCTGCCGCACGCTGACTAAAACTGACAGTGTGTGAGGAGCCGTGGTCCCTTCTGCTTAAAAATGCACACACAGTTGTTTTTACAAGATGACTACGCTGATGAAGGATTCTGGGCCGTCCGACCCAAATCACTGCACACTGATATTAAGCATTCGCTGTATGAACTAATTAGAGCACCATTAGCACCCGCCCTTCCTTTTCTTTCTTATTACATTATCCCTTGTGCAGCAAGAGCTGGAGGCGAAAAAAAGAGAAAGAAATATAAGAAAGAAGAAAAACATGCATTAATCATCTACGCTGAAATCCAGGTTGGACTATGGAAAAATGCTAATTTAGAATATTGTTTTTCCGTGAGTGTTAACTAACACTTTGTGGCTTTCTAGTTAAGATGAAGTTTCCTTCTGTTAAGCACATATGTTTAAAAGTTGCTCAATATAAAGAAATGATTGCAAAAAACTAATTACTATAAATGTGCAAGATGTGCTAAAATGGTCATTTCAGACCCATTACATAGATGTTCTTTGCCAAGGGATCCACAATATATCGGTTATCGGCCATATTTGACTTTTTTTTTTTTTTTTTTAAATGTATTTGTCGATATAGGATATTTAATTGTGCATGATCACACTAATAATTTAAAAACACTCTTAAAGTTTTCTATTATGCTGTTTTAAAGGTTGCTAATTTTGTTTTGGAGGTCTCCTTCAATAGGTTTACATGTGTCCAAGGTCATTTAAAAAAAAATCTCATAATATACACTGCAAATCACCTAATTTCTCAAAGTGTCTGAAAACGGTTCATTCAAAGATTCAGTGGCTCTAAACCCCTCCATTCTGAGAGACTACTCTGCTCTGATTGGTCAGTCTGTTGCGATTGGTCTACTGCTTAAAGTTTCAGCTGTGACATTGTTACGCAGGTATGTAACAGGAAATGACACTGGAATGGCTGATGACTCATTTCAGCAGTTCAAAAATCAATTCTTTCTTTTAGGACACAATAACTTTATTTGTCATGTACTTTGATCTTTGAAATTTTGACAAGACATTGTATCATTTAAGGTGCTTTTAACTAATATTAGGATGTGGTTGTTGCACTTTCATGGATCAAATACAAAAGTCTGCATGCACAGTTTAAAGCCTCACTGCTTTCTGTTTCATGTAATTGTACATTCTGAACAATGTTCTGTTTTTGGCACAGCGCGCACACTGTAAATAGCACCGGGAGCTTGTGCGGTGTAAGCCAGGCGCTTTGTTTTGCCAGGGTTTTGATAAAGAGAGTCTCTCAGCACTGATCAGAGGAAGCTTTGTTGACGAGTCTTTGGCAGTTTATAACCACACATGACATGAATCTTTATGAACACACCGCTGCTTTTTAAAAGGGGGGATAGGCATGTACAAGGGGAACCTTCTACAGACTTCACAACAAACCATAGAAGTCTGAAGGAATAGAAACACAACATATCCACAGACCATACAAGCCCAAAGCATCATCTTTGCCTCTGACCTATTTGTTTTGCACGCAACGGAAAACAACATTGCAGCTTCTTACATAAGAGTATAATTACAGTCACTGTTGCTGTTTTGCAATTGGATTGGTGCGCATGCTAAAACAAGGAACGTTGGAGGCGCTACATACTTGCATGTTGTTTACTTCCTGACAAACATTTTTTTGTTTTTTTTTGGCTTGATATTATTGTTTACTCAGACAGTAGAGTTTTAAAATGGGAACACATCAAGCTTGATTAGAATGATTTCCAACACTAATGCACACAACGACACACTTAGTTCCATGAACTGGCGGGTGCAAAATTGTTTCAAGAAAACATAATGAATGTGTATTTTCCTCTGCTTCAAAACACAAAGTGATATTTGGCACCATTTGAGAGAATCACATATAGCTGAGAAACAAAGTCAACTGGCATTTAAAGAAAGAAACTTTCTTTGAAACATTTTCATACTTATTTGCTTTGTGGTGATTGAGACAAAAGCTCTTCATATCTTTCAAAGCATCAAAAGGCCTTCAAAATGTCTCTCTGCTACTATACAGAGAATATAGAAATTTTTAAAAAACAGTTTTTCTTTATGACTCCCACTACTGTTCATTTGATGGGCAATGAAGGCAAAACATAAAATGAATTGATTTGTTATAACTAATTTATATTTTTTGTGGAAGCTAACTGACATTAGAGGTCTTTGAACAAATTAAAATGTCATTAAATGATTGATTTTAGCTGTTGTATATGTCAAAACTCATATGCAAATGTCTATTTTGCATCTCAAATGTGTTCATCAGACATCATCTCCTATTAAGAAAAGATATGTACATTTTGCAAGACAGAATACCAGTCAAAACTGTCATGCATAATTCATCACATTTTCCATATCGGAGCATGTGAATATCTTGTAGTGTCAGTCTGTTTGTACTGAAAAGATGTGATGTCCAAGTTAAAGGAAGTCAATTTTGAATACATGGTGTCTTGGAGGTGACTGCCTAGATTTCACCGAGGAACTAGTTTTATGTGGATCTGCATCTATCCATCACGGAAAGCAGGTAATGGAACGCTGATCGTGTATGAATGAGAGGCAGTAGGCATGGAGTAGGTGTGCAGATGCATCATGCTGGGCAGCTGAAATAACACCACCACCGTATCCTAAAATACCTATTAAGATCTTATTCAACTCAATAAGTAGTGCCCCTGCAGTGTGATCATTTTCCATTCACATTCTCCATATGGTGTGCAACACATCTATAATCTGAGAATGTGATGTTAAATTCTACATGAATCAGCATTCACAACCCATTTCACTGTAATGTGACATAGCGTAACATGAATGAAAAAAAGGGCAGCTAACTGGACCATGGTAACTAGCCAAGAGGGATGGGATTGAATTAAACAATTTAAATTCTGGATTCTTAAAAGTTCCACTAATGGTTCATTTAGTAATTTTAAGGAATACATATTTGGAAGAAAAGTCAAAGATCATTTAAAAAAATAAATAATTTTAAAACGTATCTTTATGTTTTAAAGTGCCTAGTATGCAATTTTAAAGTTGTAAGCTGATTGATTCAATAACAAGAATGATTCATGTTCAGGAATCGGTTTTGATCTGTTTGGGATTCTTTTTTGAGATGTAGATTTAGAAAAGGTGTTACAGCGCCACTGAATAGTAGGGCATTTTTGAATATTTTAGTATGGTATTTTTTTTCACATCGGCGGATGAATGCACTTTGAAAAAAGTTAAAAAGATAGTTCACCCTAAAATGAAAATTCTGTCATTAATTACTCACCCTCATGTCGTTTCAAACCTGTAAGACTTTTGTTCATCTTCGGAACACATATGAAGATCTTTTTGATGAAATCTGAGAGCTTTCTGTCCCTCCATAGACAGCTACGTGACTGACACTTTGACGCTTCAAAAAGTTCATAAAGAGATTGTAAAACTAATCCATATGAATTGAGCGGTTTAGTCCAAATTTTCTGAAGAGATACAGTCGCTTTATTTGATGAATTTAGGCTTTTATTTACACATAAACATCAACTCACACATCAGTTGTGGTAAACAGAAGAAAACATGCTTGACATTTGAGAAGCAATGAGGTTCATTCTCATGTGTTACGCAGCACATTTGAACTTCCGCAAGTGGTTTGTTCATGTGAGTCAAGCAGGTTCTGTTGAGCTTCTGTTTATGTTCGCTGATCAATGTTTATATGTGAATAAAAGCCTAAATTAAATATGTTCATCGTATAAAGCGATCGAATCTTTTCAGAAAATTTGAACTAAACCACTCAATTCATATTCAAGCGTCAAAGTGTCAGTTGCGTAGCTGTCTATGGAGGGACAGAAATCACTCAGATTTCATCAAAAATATCTTCATTTGTGTTCCGAAGATGAAAGGAAGTCTTACGGCATTGGAACGACATGAGTGTGAGTAATTAATGACAGAATTTTCATTTTTGGGTGAACTATCCCTTTAACGGGACCAAACCTCATTCGCAATGATGAATAGTTCACAAGACCAAGAGCATGTATAAAGCAAGAAAATTGGGTCCATTTTACTTTTATGTTGTCTTTTAAAAAGACGATACATGATGCGAGGCTCACATTTGTAATAATATTTCATCCACAGTAAAAAAGTTTATGCAAAGGATAGTTACTTAATCTAAAATTATACAAGCTTCTTTGGAGGCTCAACTTAGGAAACAAGCTAGCAACATTTGCATATGAGTAAGAAAAATGTCTTCAATCTCTGCAGGCATCATCTACACTGGGCTCACTCATATTAAAACAGCCATTTCTAAACATTCACAGCAGTATAATATAAGAGGATTTGTTGAGCTGTATCCCTGACACACAGATATTGCAAATTTTGCATGCATATTTGTAATGTTTTATCCATTTTCTTGTTGATATTTGTGCCAACCCCTGCACGCTCCACTATGGGAGGTTGTGTGATTAAAGGTGTTTATCAGCTGGAGAGGACAGTTTGCCAGCCAGCCATGGTGCATCCTAAGATCCATCATTCAGAGCGGAGTTCAAGAGCGCTGCTGATCCACCCTGCAGGCAGCGACGTCGGCGAATGAGGTTGACACAGCATGGCACACCTGTTTCACTGAGCTGCTTCAAAATCAACAAATGACTGGCTGCCAAAGCGAGCGCTATTCCCCCATGACGGGAAGACTGGAGGCCAGCTCTACCGAGGTACTAATATTTCAAACTAATGAGGTTCTGTGCTACTCGTAATTATACTTTATATTCTAAAGCAGCTCCTGTTGCCCTGGGTCTTTCATAGGATTGCACTGCTAAGATGCGATTTGTAATGCGATCTGATTAAAGAGAATCCTTATTATGCACATTCTCTGAAATATATTTAGCTGCAGGAAAGCTGCCTACTATCTATCCATCCATCCATCCATCCATTCCGTCCGTCCATCCGCCCGCCCACCCACCCACCCAATCTATCCATCCATCCATCCATCCATCTACACTGTAAAAAATCAAAAGTTGAGAAAACTTAAAATTTTAAGGCAACAAACTTCAGCAGGTTTTTGTGTTTTCTCAACTTGTTGCATTCAGTTTATACAACAAAAAGTTGAGAAAACACAAAAATCTGCTGAAGTTTGTTGCCTTAAACTTTTAAGTTTTCTCAACTTTTGATTTTTTACAGTGTATCTATTTATCTATCTATCTATCTATCTATCTACCTACCCACCCACCAACCCATCCATCCATCTTAGTGTTGTCAAAAGTACTGACTTCGAAACCAAGTCAATACTGAAATTTAAAAAATGTGATGCTTTGAGCGCTGTTGAGCGGATTCTTAAACACCTCTGATTGGCCATTGTATTCACACACTCAACAGATATGTCCGTGATTGGCTACAATGATCAACGTTTTAAAAACATGTTGTAAATAGACATCAATGACGCTCTTCACCGAGCGCTTACATGGATACACACGACAGCGTTTGAAAGCCGGCATCTATCAGCTGTCCTGCTTTTAAAACGCTTTCAAATTCAAACACTTCCGTGTGCTTTCCAACGCTCTTGTGCGTTGATCATTATAGTCAATCACAGACATATATTTTGAGCGTGAACACAATGGCCAACCAGAGGTGTTTACGAATTCGCTCAACAGCGCTCAAAGCGTCACATCTATCTATCTATCTATCCATCCATAAAGCCTATAAATCATTCAACTTTATGACTTTTTAAACTTTTTATCAAAATTTTAACCAGCTTAAGATGGTTTCTATCTGGTGTAATCTGCTCATTAGCTGCCCCCATGTTACATAAACCAGGTGGTTTCTTGTGAGCTGGACCAACTAAGGACCAGCTTAGGACAGCTTGAAACCAGCAAACAGATTTTATCAAACTAAACTGGTCATTATCTGGTTGACTAGACATCATGTTCCAAAAACCTAATAAAAGTTGGCTGACTAGCTGTTAGGACCATCCTGGAGCAACATTAGACCAGCTAGAAACCATTAACTAAACTATCTATCTATCTATCTATCTATAACTATCATATCCTGATATTTCATGCCATTCAGCCCAACTGTGATCCTGACTATGTCATACATGCACACACACATCTTACTGACACACATTCGACGTGTCTCTACGGGAGCTCATGTGTCTATTTGTTGTTCTACAATCACAGTACTGCTTGTCAGCACACACTCTCATATTAACTCCAAAAGCTGTTGGAAAGCCGCCCCCTGCCAAATGACAGCTGCTTCCCCTGGAGCGTCTGCATTTGCCCCCGCTAGCATTGCCTGCCGGGAGCCAGGTAGCAGCCAAACGGGAGCGCAGACCCTGATCACATGGTTATGTCACTCGCTACCTCAAGCTCAGGATCTGTAATTGCTAGTTCTTTCTCTTTCTGCATCATTGCAGTGCATGAGGCATTTCAGTTCTCTGACAGAATGCTAACACCAAAGGTTCAAAGGGCAATGTGACATTAGGCTTTTATTGAATGTGTGGGCAGCCATGCCCAGAATCCTTCTCACCATGTCACCATGTTTCTTAATGTCTGCCACAACATATATTGCTGATATTTCATATCATATTTCACATAGCAACTCCCAGGAACATATTAACATATGGTAACATATTTCATCCACTTTTATAAGATATACTACTGACAAATTCATAATCTTTAACTACATGTTGTCACATGAACAATCAGTCAGTAACTACACTGATTTAAGTACCAGTTAGTTGTAAGCTGATTGATTCACTAACAAGAATGACTTCACTAAAGAAACTGGCTCAAAAGAGTCCTTCGCTCAGGAAATTGATTATCCAGTTTCTTTATGTCTGCCACAACATATCTATCAAACCTTAAGATTTTTTAAACATTGGGAAAATAAAAATATATAAAATAATGTATACATAAAAAATAGCAATATTTTTAGTAATCACAGTGGCCACAAAATAGTATTTGGACACTTAAAGGGATAGTTCACCCAAAAATGAAAATTACCCCATAATTTACTCACCCTCAAGCCATCCTAGGTGTATATGACTTTCTTCTTTCAGCCAAACACAATCAGAGTTACATTAAAAATATCCTGTCTCTTCCAAGCTTTATAATAGCAATGAATGATACCATTTTTTTTAAGCCCAAAAAAGTGCATCCAATCATCCATTATAAATGTAATCCATCCGGCTCAAGGGATTTAATAAAGGCCTTCTGAAGCAAAGCAATGCGTATTTGTAAGAAAAATATACATATTTATAACTTTATAAACTATAATAACTGCCTTCCGGTAACAGCCATACACGAGTCTAGTTCAGATTGAAGAATGACTTCTGACCCAACGCATGACGTATTGATAAAGCAAAACAGAACACTGGTCACGAATTTTTAAAGAGAAATGTCGAAGGAGCTTGAGTTTGTTGCCCAGCCATGTTTGAACCATGAAAGGCGTCTACTCTCATCTAAGCTTACGCTATGCCTACGTCCCACGTCATATGGGAACTCGACTTTCTCATGAACATGCGGATGTTTGCCGTTACAGGAAGCTAGTGATTACGGTTTATAAAATTATTATTATGGATATTTTTCTTTAGAAGACTTTTAGCCCCTGGAGCCATATGGATTACTTTTATGATGGATGGATGCGCTTTTTTGGGCTTAAAAATGGCACCATGCACTCCCATGATATTTTTCAATTGTCTTTGGCTGAAAGAAGAAAGTCATATACTCCTAGGTTGGGTGAGGATGAGTAAATTATGGGATAATTTTCATTTTGGGTGAACTATCCCTTTAAGCTGCACATAAAAATGCAATGACATTCATACACTTTAGGTCCGAGATGTGTCGTTAAATGTACTTTTTGGGGCCTTTAGAGGTCTTCAAGAATGGTAAAACTTTCTGCAAGATATTTTCCATGGGTAAAGCTATTCACTTCAACAAAATTCACATCAAATTTACAAAACAGACCAAAGATGACAGCGTCTGCATCGGTAGCCTTGGATGACTCCATGGGTCTTTTGAAGTCCAGTGAACTGTCATTAGCTTGGGATCCAAAGCCCTGGAGATCCTCCAACAAAGTCACAATGAATTTGAATTTATTGTTGATGATTTAGGTGCAAAGTTTTTTTATTCCTAGACACCCCCTAACACACACTCCAGTCGGGCAGTGTTCCCTGTCTACGTATGACCTTCTCCGCAGCCATATTCTTCACAGAGTGAGAACACAGCCCTTAGCAAGACTCAGCCTCTCTCCAAAGTCTCTCTGTGCTTTGGCGCTTGTTTAAAATTTCCCACCGAGACAAAAGACGGATTAAGTAAAGTTGCTTCAAATCCTCGGCAGCCGAGTTAAGGGTTCTTCCTGAATAATGATGATAAACATGTGCTTTTTTTTGAACAATGCAGCAGCCTCTATTCCGTCGTTCCTCCCAAGTTAATATTTTTACAACAAATTCTCCCTCCATGCACGACTGCCCAACTCAGGCTTGAAAAACAATGCTTAATTTTACAAGTCCCTGTAGCTTTGACGACAACGTGAATTATTAATCTTTCACAGCTTTCGAAAGTCTTGTTTCAAAGCTTTGTATTTCCAGAGAGAGAGAGGGGGGGAATTTAATCAAACACTAAGAAAGAAGAGTCTGAGAAGCACAAAGGGTGCACAAAGTCTTCAGAGACAAACATGCCACTGTGAGAGGAGAGAAAAGGACAAGCCTGACCTCTGCTAGTACGGCTGAGCTTCACCTCAGGTGAGTTTCTGGAGCATGCGTCTCAAGTTGGCATGTTGCTACCGCAGTACCGCATCTGTCTCCCTCTCTCTCTTTCCTGAGGCCTGCTCATGAAGGGAAATGTTATATTTAGCTGACCAGTATTTTGTTTGTTCACTGGATGTAACGGTGCCCTTGGAAGACTGCCAGATTGCTGCAGAGCCCAATCTCTCTCTCTTTCTCTCTCGCTCTCTCTCACTTGTTCTCTCTCATATAAATTTAAATTTATAAACATATATTTGATTGACTGTCTTGAACCTTTTAGTGCAAGACAGCTGATTTATTGTGACATTGCAGAGTATATATGCCATATCCAAAAGTACCAAGAAGTTGAATTGATCGCATTCCCAAATTGCAAATAATCTTGAAGAAGCACCAAGAGCTATAAAAAATAGTGTATGCTCATCTAATCCTGTCAATCACAAAACACCTTGGGTGTATTAATACGTTCAATACCATTACCACTATTAAAAGAATATCTCACCAAAAATTTGAATTCTTCCACCACATACTCACCCTCAAACCCGTTCAACTTTCTTTCATCAGTGGAACACAAAAGGAGAAGTTCTGTAGAATGATGCTTTTTTTTTCTATACAATTTAAGTGGATGGGAACCAAAGACTATTAAGCTCCTAAAAGGACAAAAAAGCACCATAAAACCATCATGAATGTGGTCAATACAACTTGTGTACTGCAAAAAATATCAGCCATTTCAACCTTTTTTTTTTTTATCTTGTATAACTTATGTTGTAAATAATTTATGTTGAAATTGGATATATTAATTTGATGAGATAAAGTAATGGAAATACTTATGTTGTCATGACTTAATGATCATATAATTTTTTACAGTGTGTGTTATAGTCCAAGTCTCAGTCATCATTTACCCACCCTCAAACCTGTAGCTGAAACTTTCTTTCATCTGTGGAACACAAAAGGAGAAGTTTCGAAGAATGATCATGCTGCTTTTTTCCATACAATTTAAGTGGATGGGAACCAAAGACTATTAAGGTCCTAAAAGGACAAAAAAGCACCATAAAAACCATCCGAAAGTGGTCAATACAACTTGTGCACTATAAAATATATAATCAAATTGGCTGTACAAATCATTTCAACTATTTTTTTTTTTTTTTTTAAATCTTGAATCTTGTATAACTTAAAAAAAAAAAATGATGTTGCATGTTATAGTCCAAGTCTCAGTCATCATTTACTCACCCTTAAACATCTCCTTTTGTGTTCCACAGATGAAAGAAAGTTGTACTTGAGAACACAAAAGGAGATGTTTTCAAGAATGATCATGCTGCTCTTTTCCACACAATATTGGATGGGGACCAAAGACTTTCAAGCTCCTAAAAGGAAAAGACAGGACAATAACAGCCTCATGAAAGTGACCAATTCAGCTTGTGTGTTATGTTTCAAGACTTCTGAAGATTTGTTAAAAAAAAAAAAAAAAAAAAAAACATACAGAAACACACCGAAAAGTTGTTACTCATTAAACATTTTGCCTTGACATTTGTATGAAAAGTGAAATGGTTGATGCTGCTTTGGCTTCTTTTGGTACAATTTTCATTGCCAAAGCAAATTAAACGGAAAATGTGTGCCTGAAATGTCAAATATCTGATTAACTTTGTGTGATGTTGCTTAAATCTGATCTGAAACATACAATACATTTTTGTACATAGTATTAGTATATATTATATGTAGTATATATTAAGTGGTACTGACCTCACTTCTGTGAAGATCCATCATACTAAATCTGTTTCACCAGCAACCCACATAAGTTTACCTGTATCTGACTCGAGGATTATATCAAAATAAGAATTTATGAAATCAATATTTGTCATGTTGTTTTATCTGATACATATTTAGATAGTAATGAGCTCAGCTCACATCAGATACAGGCTTAATCGGATACATTACCTTGGCAACGATTCTGCATGCGTGGGTGCTGTGATACTGGAAGGTTTCGCCATGTAAATACGCTTTAAGGGTCTTAAACGGCATTTGTTTTTGAAAACAAATATCCTGAGCAGTCATTTAGGCTTCAAAGGACCCTGACCTATTTCTAAATGTGGACAGACTCAAAAAGAAACAAGTCAATCCATTTGTGATTGCTTTCTTGATTATAGCGTAAAGTGCCTGCTGCCCTGGTGGTTTTTGACACAAATTCTCTGCGAATGTAGATTACTCTTCTCAGAAGGCTTTTGTGCACTCCAAATTTGTTTTCCATGTACTCACGTGTCTTTTCGCAGAATCTCTACTCTCCATGCGAGAGATTAATGCGAGCCGACAGGAGGGAACAGCTGAATCACATTTTCAAAGACTGTGTTGCATAGCAGCGGGGTGGCCACCTCTGCTCTGGCCTCGTCTGGTCGCTAGACCGCGTTAGCTTTTATCAGCACAATCTGCTCCAGTGTCCCTTGCGATGAGAAAGCACCCCTCCACCAATGGCGGACAAGCTGCCCACACCAACTTAGGTTTGTGGTCCGCACCTTAACGACGACACCCACAAATCGAACGTCGCCGCCACTGACTTCGCCCAGCCGAATATGAAACCACAGCGGCGGAAAGACTCAAACACAAATATTTGACTGTGAATCATTACGAAGATGATTTCTGTGGAAGCGCTCAGATTGAATTTGCTAATTTTAATTGGATGTATGGAAGGCAGCTCCCATTTCCTAAACATACAGTGGGAATTGAGCTTTGCCATTTTCCAAGTGCAATGAGTCTTATCGTACATCAACAAATGGAAAGTGCAATGAGGAGGAGCTGTAAAATCATTTACGTATTCATAGAGAATTATTCAACCTCTGCTATAATGTTATCTTACTTTGAGAGTTAGTGTGAGAGCCCCAGATTTTCGGACACACAAAAAGCAATACAGCGTTCCTATACAAAAGTTTTAATTTGTGTAAAAAAAATGATAGACTAAAGTGACCCTAAAAGCATCAGTACCTGCTGTTAGCATAATGGAGCTTACAGTGAAGCTTCCTGCACTACACTTTAATTAGATTTTTATGTTTGCCTTTCTCTGCCAACCTTCCTGCTTTGCTGGTGTCACAATGCCAATTTAAACGATTAACTGGCAACAGAGCTTCTTCCACCTTGACTTTAAAAAACCTCAAATTTAAGTTTAAATTTGTCAACTAGCAATGTCCTACAGTGGACATAAATGCACCATTGGAGAATTTTCGGAATAAAAATGGTGGCTTGCATTCAAAGAACACAAAATACTCAAAATAATATTTAATAATAATAATAACAACATTTAAAAAAATCATGTAATATTTTAATAATGGTATTTTAACATTTTACAAATTATAGCTTAAAGGATTAGTTCACATCACAATTCAAATTTTTTGATAATTTACTTCAGTTGAAAATAAATTAAGGTTTTGAGGAAAATTTTTCTTCATATAGTGGACTTCAAAGGCTACCAACAGGTTAAAATGCAGCTTCAAAGGGCTCTGCACTATCCCAGCCGAGGAATAAGGGTCTTATCTAGCAAAACGATACGGTACTTCCGCCAACGTCACACATGACGTTTCCAACGTGATTACGGAATGCGTGGCTCATCGCAGAGCACTGCAAGATGAGCATTTGTGGTTGAAAAGTATATAAATTTTTATTTTTTTTTAGAAAATGACCGATTGTTTCGCTAGATAAGACCCTTATTCCTCGGCTGGGATCATGTAGAGCCCTTTAAAGCTGCACTGAAACTGCAATTTGGACCTTTAACCTGTTGTACCCCAATGAAGTTCACTATAAGGAGAAAAATCTTAGAATGTTTTCCTCAAAACACTTAATTTCTTCTTGACTGAATAATGAAAGACATAAACATCTTGGATGACATGGGGGTGAATAAATTATTAGTAAATTTGAATTCTGAAGTGAACTAAACCTCGCACAATAAAATATTCTATTTACAAGTAATTTTACCTTGATTTTTCATTCCAAATACATGTCATATTTCATCTCAAGCTTGCTCTTCACTGATGCTACTGTCTCCATGGTATCTCCAAGTACAGAAACTAAAAAAAAAATTAAAAAAAAAAAAATACAGAAAAAAAGATGTTATTAGTGGCTAAATTGTAGGTTGGTGTGGAAATGATGAGAAGTAAACAAGAAGTTTTAACATAACCTTCATTTAACTAAATCTGTGGTTTTGATAAAAATCAATATTTAGAACTTTAAAAATGTCCATAATTAAAGAAACACCCATTTATGTGCATTATACATCTGTTGTAGCAAAGCCGTCGCAAATGTCGACGTCGTTGAGGTTCCGTAGGCGGAGAATCAACGCCTCCTCGAGTTGCAGCTACGCTTATCTCAGTCAACAGGCTGCGAAGAGTCTGACACATGCTTTTGTCTCAGCCCACGTGCACTCCTTTATCTCCTTCTTTCTTTCCTTCACCCTCCTCTTCTTCTTCAACAGCTGTCCAAACCGCAGCACCCCTTAGCCTGTTCATCACCCACACGCCAACTTTGAGAGGCCAATTAGCATGCTGAAATCCCAATCAAAACAACAGGCTGTCAGTCTGTAAGAGAACGACACTTGGTTACTCTGCCTCCATAATCCATACGCCTGAGAGTTGAGCTTTGTCAGTACAAGTGTTCTAGCTGTGGTGATATCCGTGTGTTTGTCTGGAGACATTCTGGATGTCTTAGCATGCCAACACAAACCTCGACTCTCAGTGCAATGCAGAGACTATCTTATATAGATCATTTCAGAATGGTAATCTGTGAAATAGAGCTCTCAGGGCAAATTCATTAAGTGTACTAGTGCTTTGTTCAGCACAATTTTTTATTGAGTTCATTTACTCTAATAGGCTTAATATAGTTGTTCCTGATTTGGTGGAAATGGGACTAAAATTGAACTTGACTGCGATTAACAAAATAGCAACGGACATTTCCATAGCATGCTTAATGTATTGTTCAACGGCCGGTGTTGTTATAATTTTAGCAGGCATTGGTAATGTCACCTAATAAACGGACAAAGGGTTTCTGTCACCTGCAAATGAAGATCTATGACTCTACATTTCTCCCAGTTTAAGTAGCACTGTGGCCTCTCTGGGAAGTGGTTTTTCATCCACAGATTCCCCAGCTTCATTCTGTATTCATTTCAGCATAAAAAAAAAGAAAAACATCTGCAAAGGGTGAAGGACTTGTCATTGGAGGACAAATGAGGAGAGAGAGAAAGCATATTATTTGCATAAGCTGTCTCAGCATTAGCTATAAGATGGATTTTGCATCACTAGCTTTCTGATCCAGACTGTAAGAGTTCCTCTGAGATACCAGACAAGATTAGACTTCTTTTAGATTTGATAGCAGAATCTAAAACTGACAATCAACAAATACAAGTGAAATTTTTAAGAGTTTAACTATACTGTAAAACATGATTTAAAGGCCCGTTCACACCAACATTGTTCATCAGCTGGAAAAAATCATTCTGAAATGATATCGTTTCTCTTTGCCATTATCATTATAGTTGTGGTGTGAACTCTGCTATTCTTTTATATTAAGAACGATTTTCAGAGCTAATTTTTATCGTTATGATTATAGTTATCATCCTTGGTGTGAACGGGCCTTAATTATTAGAAAGAATTACTATTGTTTTTTTTTTAAATCAGTCATAATCAAATAAAAGAGATATAAAAATTGTAAATTCAATAGTAAGATGAGGTAATTGAATTGGATTGATTACTGTATTTCTGCAGATTACATCAATACACCAAAAGAATCATTCACTCAAGCGATTTGTTTAAAAACACTGATTCATTATGAGTGAGTCACTGAATCATTCACTCAAGCAAATCATTCAGAAATCACTGATTCATTTAGGAACAAAACATGAGTCATTGATTTATTCACTTAACTGATTCAATTAAAACACCGATACATTCAGTAATGTTCAGTGTTGGGGAAAGTTACTTTTAAAAGTAATGCATTACAATATTGGGTTACTCCCTAAAAAAGTAACTAATTGTGTTACTTGGTTACTTTTTTATGTAAACTGTTTTATGTGAAGGAAATGCAAATTCAGACCTGTACAGTAGATGGTGCAGAACGACTGCACTTTTCTCACGATTTCTCTCAACATGGGGACAGGAGAGCTGTCAGTCAATAAATGGGAAAACAAAGTAACTTGCATTACTTATTTGAAAAAGCAACTCACTTGTAAATTTAAAAGTAATGTGTTACTTTACTAGTTACTTGAAAAAAGTAATGCGATACCCCAATACTGGAAACGACACAACTGTGTGCTGAGTCTAGCAATGGTTAAATGTGCTTTCTGATGATTTGGAAATATTTTTGTATTTTTTGATGCTGTTCACTTTATTTAAACAACTTATTTTGATTCAACACAATTGTATTAGGTTTCTGGTTCAAATGTAATTGCTTCATGTTAAATTGACTTGAAACGATTACTTTTTGACTTAACTTGATATTTTCATATTAAAATAACATGTTTCAAACAAGTAAACTCAACCAGGACTCAATCAAACAGGACTTTCACTACCCGTCATGCTTTGCAAATGGGCTGAACTGAGAGAATAAATGTTGAAATAAAGTGTTATTTTAAGCAGTTTTTAGCAACATGAGAAAATGGAGAGACTTTTTAATGTTTACTGTTCTATTATGTTGGTATTTAAAAGTTTCTGTTATGTTAATGGTTTTGGGGTTACCATTGTGGTGAAGTGTAGAGCATGAGGACCTGCTAACAACAATTAAAGTTGTTTTAATAATAAAAACAGCTATTTTGGGCATGCCATAGATGGAATAAAACCATCTTCTGGCTAACACCTAACAATAAGAGTCTTTACAGAGTAAAGATTTTGTAAAAGTTGTGAAAATGGTTCTTGAATGCATCCACTATATAAACTAATCAATTGAACTGGATTTTTAGGATGACTAAATGTTAAGGTTTTGGACAAAATTAAGAAAGTTAACCTGATTCAACTAAATGGCATTGAGTTAACCTTATGTAATAAATTTAAGTTAACTGAAATAAATAATGTTAATTAAATGCAACATAACAAAGTTACGTGGAACCTGTTGACATAAAAAAATTAAGTAAATCCAACGTATCATTTTTTTGAGTGTAGAACAAAAACAGACAAAGTAACTGGCAATATTTTTTATCTAAAATGTCAGTTACTGTACTCAATATTAGCTTCTTGTTTATTGAACAACAGTATTACAACAATATCACACAGGTGAGGATACATTGGTTAGGGGGATTGGTTAATATATAATGTTTGCCACAAATATACAAGGGAAATATTTCTTTGTCACAGGGACGTGACTGTTTTATAATGAGATACTGCAAAATACAGTTTTATGGCCAATAAGAAATATTTATGGCCTGTAAATTTTCTCAATTCACCTCATTTTGGCAGGTGAGTCACAAAGTAATTTTTTGACCTAGCTTGTTAACTCTTTCTATTATACATTCTTCGCTGTTTACCAAGATGGAAAGTAGGATGTAACACTGGAGAGACAAATGGGCAAGCCAAGGAAGCGCCACAAATGATTTTTCAAAACAAATTTGTACATCGATTCCCTCAGGTTGTGGAGCAAGCGAGCAGATTTTAATTGGGAAGATGCCCTAGAATAGGAGCTCACCTGGAGAGGACCATTTTTTACACTCTTTGCTTGTCTCTCTCATTCTCCCTCCCTCTCTATTTTCTTTATCTCAGTCTGTCAGATAGGTCCTGTAATCAGTTCATCTGTTATCAGTCATTCCCACTGTTTCTGCCATCCCAGAATGCTTGGCTCTTGGTTGAAAGTCTCCTCTATCGACAGCCCCAGGTTATCAGCAGCCTGTGAGGAAACATCACTCGGATACTCCATTTGCTGTGCAGGTCTCAACTAGATTTATATTTTTTATTCTAATCTAGTTCATTAAAGGTGCACTCAGTAATTTTTGTTTATATTTCATTGGTTCTTCTTAGAAATACATGACATCCATCCATCCAGTGGTGGAACTAGACTTTTATATGGCCAAGGCTACTGTAGAAGGTCCATAGACCGTGAAAGAATATCATGTATAATACTGGTTTGTATATGTACACTCTTCCAGCCTAGGGTGAAGTCATTATGTAGATCCATTAACAATGATTTGAGACAAATTATGTCTTTTGACTATGTGAGTGGCGGAACGGCAGAATTTTGAACAGCTCCGCGTTTGTGTGACCCCCTTAATTCTTAATCGTCTGTGTTTTGCAACTAACATCAATATTCTCTTAATATTCAATGCTAATACATTAACAATGTGCTATGTCACCGCACATAAAAAAAAATGCTTCTTTCAACAGGCGGTGAAATGGAAGTAGCGAATCAGATACTATATGGCCAATCAGATGTCAGAGGTGTCCAGTGCCCCCCCGCACACTCCTCTGGCTCCACCACTGCATCCATCCATCTTCCTAACATTTTTCTCACTCATTTGCAGGGTCCGCTTCACACACATTTTGATTTGGCACAGGTTTTATGCCGGATGTCCTTCCTGACACAACCCAGCACTGAGAGTGCTGGGACACATTCACACTCACACACACTCCTACAGACAATTTTTGGCATATCCAATCCACATAACCTGCATGTCTTTGGACTGTGGTGGAAACCAGAGCACCCAGAGGAAACCCACGCTGACACGGGGAGAACATGCAAACTTCACACAGAGGGGACCTTCTTGCTGCGAGGCGAAAGTGGTTTTTGGTTAAAAGCAGAAATGCACAGATATATCGGCCAATAATTGGTATTGGACATTAATAGCAATTATTTTCACTATCGACCATCGGCTGATTGTTTAAAAACAGCCAATGATCAGGACCGATTATATCCTAATAATCAAAAGGTGCAGAAAACTACAACATACTGTTTGTGAAGAAAATGTGTTGAATTTAGGGCTGTTGAAGTTATTGTGACAATAATGCATTAAGAGTAAAAAAATAGCAGCGTTAAAGCAGGCTCTATTTGAATCTATGAATACCCTGGATCCTGGATGCTTCAGGATGGTGGCCTCTCCCTCACAGCCAGCGAGCCCGAGGCACCCACTAAGCTTGTCCAGGAATCATAGCCAGATACCATCAAAGCCTTGGAGACAAAGCATGCTGATCAGTCCACCCCAGAGCCAGGAGCGGACCTGAACATGATCTGTGGTCCATGGATCCAGTTCCCACCCTGATCCCCACCCCCGATTCCTCGTCTTCTTCACCAGTCTTGTCCGGATATTTGGATGCTCCGGTCCCGTCCAGAGATCTTCTTCCACTGATGTTCCGGACAGATTTCCTGGTCCCATCTCCTCCACTGGTCACGGCCAGTCCCCTGGATCCGTCGTCACCACTGGTGTTGTCTAGCTCCTCGACTCTCCCCTGCCGCTAGCTCCGTGCGGCTCGTCAGCTTCGCCTCAGGCTTCCCCTGCACCAGAACGAGTCCCCGGCTGCACCTCAGGCCTCTAGGTATATGTCTCCACCTCGGCCTGTCAGCCCATCGACACCGCCTCGGTTCTGCGTGCCCTCATCTCCACCATGAACTGTCTGCTCTGGGACTCCTCTGGGCTCCCTCATCCATTAGGATCAGCCTCAGTCAATCGTCGCTCAGCTTCCGTCACTGACTCCACCCCTTTGACTCTGCCGGGCTTCTCCTTCTCTCCGGCTTCTCCATTGTCCTCGATCGCCCCATTGCCGCCCCAGTCAGCCAAGTCCCCGTCTTGGTCCCACAAGCCAGCAGCTCCACCTTAGGCTTCTGGGTCGTGGATGTCGCACTGGTTGGGCAGCCTCTCTGCCTCTTTTGATCGGTCCCCGGGTTCCCCCCAGCCCTTCAGCCAAAGCTCCACTCTGGCTCTCCCAATGTCTGCTCCACCATGGTGTTTGTTTCCTCTAACCCCCTCCCTCACTCCTCAGTTGGATATTGTATGGCGCGAGGACTCGCCTTTCCGAGGGGGGGGGCATAATGTCATGATTATGTTCTGTTTAGTTCTTGTCATGTCAGTTCGTATTAGTTTCTATGGTTACTGATTAGTTCATCCTTGTCCAGCTATTTCTGTTTAGTTCCCTCATTTACTATGTGTGTATATATGCTCCATATTCTGTCAGTTACTGTTTGTGTTGAACATGGTTGTAATTTTCCTGAGTTTGCTATTTGATTAAAGACTGTTTTTCCTCATCATATCCTTAGTCGTGCGTTTTCTACAGCCACCATTACATGACAGTATTAATCTAATGCGAGAAACAAAATATTAATTTAGAAATTACATGAATTACACTGTTTTTGTTGTTGTTGTAGTTGTTGTTTTTAAAAAAAGATTAAAATATTGGTAGCTACAAAACGTGGTCTATCAAGTTCTTGAGGTTGCACAATTTCTAGTCATTATTTATTTATGTAAAACAGTTTTTTTGTGATAATTTTCAGTTTTGTATGAACTATTCCTTTCATCATATTTCTAAAAAAGTACTATTCATTTCTTTGATTTTAAAAACCTTTTTAATTGGCAAATAATAAATGTAAAATAAACTAGCTTGTCTGCTTGAATTTTACATTATGCATCCATCACCTTGATTAGCAATGCTGTCCTGGATGTGTTTTGTGCTGTCGGATCTGTTGACTTAGATTCGCCTGTTGTCTTATTTGTTCCCCTTTTTTGCATCAGTTCCAAATCCATATCATGACTCAGCCCACAAGCAAGCTGGCTGCATCTATATTTGCTCTGTCTCAAAAGCATACCGTTAAGTGGGTCACATCTTAGGAAACTTTGGCCTGCTTTGCCAGTTGGACCCATGGTAATGAGGACAAAAGGAGGGCGAAATCTGTTGGCCTTTGTGCGGCGCTGACTCATAAGTGAGAGTTCCACAGATTGATGCAGTCTTACCGAATTTCGTCCCGGCTTGCTCGGAACTCAGTACGAGGGCTGCCTGTTTGACCTCATCGAACATCCTCATAAATCAGAAAAGTTTGGCGAGCGAGCTTTGCACTGTGCCTAAAATTTATTTTTTGTGAAGTCTGTTGCAATCTACATAGAAACACTTTAACAGAAATGTTTGCAAAGGAAGCAGCACTTTTATGACTTTGCAGCTGAATTAAATGAGGCATGTTGATGGCTTTATGCCTAGAGTGATAAAAGTGATTTTCTTTTATTTTTTGCTACCAGGCCTCAGTGGTACAGGTAGCCTCAGTACTTGGCTTGATGGGGCCTGTCCATTTTCAGCTCCCGTTTGCTCTAGTGGAGATGAAGAGGCTGTGATTGTGCTGAAAAAATATCCGTATGTGCCCAGGAGTGCATGTACCCTGAATCAACCCCCGTTCACTATGCTCGACAGTGTAAGGTCACTGTCAATGGCTGGAGGGAGGAAGGGAGGAGGAGTTGTCCTGCTTGCACAGTGCGACCGGCTAATCCAAGCGCTCTTCCAGCTCACATGTAGAGATTACATCCTCCCTTTACATTACAACTGGGTTGACCCCCACTCATCTCGCCGATGACCTGCTCTCTAAGCGAGAGAAAGAACATGACCAAAACACATGCTTAATCACAGCGTATCTCTACAGCTGTTGAATATCCTGTACTTGAGGAGTTGCTATGGTGACAGTCGGCCATGTTGGCCTTGATGTTTTCACAGTCCCCTCTAATTACACTCCGTGGTTTGAAATGACTCAGGACGTTTCGGTGTGCCGTGCAAATGCTTTTGACAGCACGATCCACTGAAAGAGAAACTGTGAAGGTAACGATTGCACTATGAAAACCTGAGGAAAATGTCTTTGACTCTGATATAGTGTATGTATAAATCTTTAGCGTAATGTAGCATGTGTAGGTTAATTCTGTTCATTCTACTTTACAATCACCCACACTTTATCAGTGTCATATCCAGGAACAATTATGAAAATAAATACTCTGTTTTTATAGGGATTCACCAATATTACAATTCTGTCTGATATTATTATATCTATACTTGTATCTGTCTGATATTAAGAAACTAAATACTGTAGGTTCAATTTTGATGTCATGACAATATATATCATAAATCATATGTTCTGTTATTTTGTTGCTTTGCAAAGCATTTTTTTCACTTTCTGAAGAATTACAGTACTTTCCACAGCAACATGTTAACGTTAGCATAATGTGAACGGCTTTCAGTGTAATGTCAGGTTCAGACTACACGATATCAGCATGATTTCGGCACTGTAGGGTGTTCTGGTGATTCATAAATGACAATGGGCATTGGGACGCAAAAATCGATCATATAGCGTGTCATAGTGGACAACAACCGACGCTTCGCGATGCCCCGACAGAAGGACTAGCATGTTTAACTTTTTTCCGTCCTCCACGACGGGTTCCATCACATCTGTGAAGTTAACCAATAGGAGCACAGTAGCTCTACCATACACAGCTTTCAAACATGGCGAAACGAGAGAGCGACAATGGTATTGGTGCTGCTAGGTGGAATCATGCAATGGAGGAAAGGCTCGTGGAGCTATGGAAATACTCCAGCCTTTATGATGTTTCCTCAACTGACTACCACGACAGTGTGAAAAAATATAAATGCTGATGAACGATAGCAGAGGCGATTCAGCAACCCGGTGAATACTGGAATTAGCATTAAGCTAACACGCCACTTTAGTAGATTGTTTATGCTCTTGTTTCCGGAAGTCATTTGCTAGTTCATCACGCATTTCATTAAAGACGGCAAGCGATGATTGGTCGGGAAGCAATGTGTAGCCTGACATGTTTCTTGTCCACGACACAACAAGAATTCAGAAGTCAAAATTGCATAATCAGACTCAGTAGCTATGTTTCCATCACATTTTGAAGTATCGCTCATATTTGAAGTATATGAACATTACCCACATGACTAATCAGCTGTTACCGCTAGTGTTTTATTTACTGTTGGTTACTAGGTAACCAATACCACTTCATCCGCTCGAAGAACGCATCTAATTCACATTTGTTTGTTTTTTTGTGCACATTGAAAAGATTTGCTTCACGTTTGGATGGAAACCCAGCTAGTGTCTATCATAACAGACAAAAATATTGTGTTGTCTAAACAGGCATAAAGTAAACCTACTCATTATAAAAGTACATTTCTATACTTGCCATAAAGATTTTCACATTAACTCACCCTGAAATGTCATACATTCATCATGCAACATGACGCTTTGTGTGATTTGTGTGAACTGTAAGTTGAAATTTATCATTGGACTGGAGATCCAAAAACAAAATACAGCCTCATGTGAGGCAAAGTAGTTCTGAGGGCACCGACACTCTCTGACAGCATCTCAGAGAGGGAACGCTGAAACCAGCCCCTCCGGCAACCGATTTATTTTTAACTCTCCCTCATCTCACCGTCTGCAAAAAAATGCTCCTGGCTCTCCATTAGTGTGGTCACGTGCCGCCAGCGATGCACGGGCCAGTGGATGGCAACAAGGGACCGAGAGTCCCCTCCCCACATATCCAATCAACTCCTCTCCACGTGAGGGGTGATGCCCAGAAGTTACATCTTTCCCTTAAGGGCCTGTGGTTATATCTGGACCAGCTTAAATTTTCATTTTAGAAAAACTGGTTTCAGATGGCATAAGGTGTTTAGGCTGGCTGGTTATTTTTCAGGTACAGTCCGATTAGTATAGCCATGAGGACACCAGCATTTACATGCCCAAAATGGCTGTTTACATGCATGTAGATACATTAATAAGGAGAACATAACTCCTTTCTGTCTTGGATGAATTTGATAAGAAACCTTTCAGTTATAATGAGACTTCTGACTTTTGATTGCAGACTTATATCTTGGCAAATCTGAGGGCAGTACAATGCGTGGTTAAAATTTTCTCTGAAAGAAGATCTGTTCTTTTCTAGAGGAGATGAATATGATATAATTTGAGTCTTTTTCTAAGGATAAAATGGTCTAGATTTCTATTTTCAGCAGACTGAGGATGAATCTGAGGGTGAGTTTACTTGACAACAATGTATTAAAAGCGATAAAGTTTTTTCCTTTGCATTTTTCGCATACAGATGACAATGTTGTCACAACGATTCCTGTTCACACGGATCTGTGAAAGCAAAAACGCTGTATTATGCATGCCAGGCCAGTAGTTGGCAATGTCACTTTGTAAAGAAACACTACACACTTAAAACGCTATTGTCATGTAAATAAATGGCCAAAACACATAAAAGTTTTCTGCTTTTATTCCAAAAGTTTGGGGTCAGTAAGATTTTGTGTGTGTGTGTGTGTAAATTAATGCTTTCATTCAGCAAGGATGCATAGTTTAAACAAGCAGTACAACCATTTTTAATAAGAAGAAATGTTTCTTTAGCAGAAAATCAGCATATTAAAATGATTTCTGAAGGACCATGTGACACTGAAGACTGGAGTAACGATACTGAAAATTCAGCTTTGCCATCACACAAATAAATTACATTTGGAAAAATGTTCAAGTAGAAAACAGTTCTTTTAATAGTAATTTTAATAATATTTAACAATATTAGTGTTTAATTGAGACTTTATCGTATATGTTTCCAGTATCTCAGACATTTCTACTAAAAAAAAGCCCCAAATTATTTCTTATTTATCTCACCAGACTTTTTCAAACTGTGCTCTGATTTACCATGAATCAAACATTTGAGACCTCAATACGAACTTAGAAATATTTCTAAAGAAAAAAATTATACTGGTTATACTATCCACTTTAATACTGTAGCTCTACACTTTTATTGAATGCCAATAATTATATCATTTGTGCCTATTTTTATTTCAAAGGATTGTAGAAGAAATATCAAAGTTAAATGAAACATAAAGGAGAACTCCATCAAGTCTCTGGAGCAACAAAAAAGCAGCCTCTAAAAAATAAAATTCCCGTTGTGGGAATGAATATTTGCAGTTGACAAAGAAGATGAGGCAGAGCCAATGGATGATTGACAGAAACATGACAGCACCGTAACACAAGAACAGCGAGGACGGCGTGTTTGTGATACTTTATTTTGTCGTGCTGGTTCCAGGACTACCAGCTGTGCCGTGTTCCAGTTTTAAGAGCCGAAGAATAGACTCTCCGGAGAGCAGAACATGCAGTCTTGATGCAGAAGAGGAACAGACGCCCACTTTCTAGCATTAACGCACTTCAAAAACAGCTTGGATACATCAACCATCTCTGGTTAATATTCTGAGAGTGTGGTGACCCTGATAGAACGCTGCATAAAAACTCCTACCCGTTTTTGCCATGACAGCCATGATCTACGGGCGAGCGTACGACCATGCATGCATGTGAGACCATGGGTGTCTTTTTTACGATTCATTCTCGGAGCAATCAAGCATCTCAACCTCTGTGTCTATTCTGTCATTACTGCTTTAATGAAGCGTGAAAGTGGCTTGCTTGCTCACCTTGAGTGTGTGTGTGTGTGTATGGGAGGGGTGAAGAGTGTGTCAAACGTCCTTTGCTGTGTGTCAAACTGACTCACCAATCAGGAGAGATGGTGGATTAGTTCATTGGTGTAGCAGTAGGAGGACTATCAGAGCTCCTCATGCAGTCACATCATCTCTTTCTTTCTCTCTCTCTCTCTCTCTCTCTGTGTGTGTGAAACTCTTCAATAGGTCCTTATGCAATGACCTCATAAAGTGTTCAGACACTTAAGCCACTCCTAAAAATGAATGAACATCGTTTGATTAGAAAACAAGTGCAATTTATTTTTAAGACAGCAAGATATTTCGCAAAAAAAATCACCTCTCTCCGATCCTGCTTTTCCACTGACCTGCATGTAACTGACACTCTACCACAAACACGGTGCATCATGGTCTTTGTTTACACCTAAAATCGTACTTCTCATTTTAAGAACATTTTAGCATCGAAAGAAATTTAATTCAGCATCTCTACACCATCACACGCTTGCATCTGAATGATCAGAAGTTATTTAAATGAATAAACAAACAAACAAATAAATAAATATTTATTTCATGAAAGCCCATTTCTGCCTTTAATTTTTTACTCTGAAGTGGAAATGGGCTTACATTTATATATATATTTATATATAGATATTTAAAACTTTTAAAAAGTATTTTAATCACAGGCTTATATATATATATATATATATATATATATATACAGTATATAACTACATAATTTGGTTTGGTTATTTGTTTGTGTTTGATGCTATGTGGTTTCATATTTTATTATCTGATGCAATGATTTTTAAATGTAGCGACTGTGCATATCTTAGAGAAAATAAGGACAGAGAGGAATAATCACATGGACGTTCTCCCTCTCCAAGAGTTTTAGCTTTGGATCAAGCCCTCCCCACCCCCCATCTCTATCTATCTAAACGGCTGCTCTGCTGCTCTGCTGAAAGAGTGATCCCAGGGGGCGAGGAAACTCTCTGACTAGGCAGGGTAAGGCGCAGAAGGAGGGTAAGTGGCGCTTGGCTTGTGGTGCTGCTTTGATTTTTTTCTTCTTGTGTTCCCTGACTCCCTCTGGTCAGGGCCGTAGAGCACTGGGAGATGTGAAGGGTGATGAATGGAACGGTTCATGTTTTGGGAGGAGCGGCGTTCCCTCCCGGAATCTTTCAGCAAGATGTGCCATCACTCACGGCTGGCCGGCTAGAAAAGCGTAATCCCAGGTGTTGCTGGCTGGTGATTTTCAGCCTGTTTTTTTTGGACTGCTCCAACACAATGGATAATAGAGTGTGACAAAAAAAAAAACAGGACTCACCGGTTCAGATACATTTCTCCTCTCATGAGCCTTTGCACGCCTGCTCAATACAATGTAACAGTTTAACTCTACAAATAACCATAGTGGCCCAAAATTTAAGCCTTTTACAGCACAATATTGAGTAAAAAAATCAATAAATTGAACTGTTGTTGAACAATGTTGATATTTGAAATCAAATCTCTTCATTGCTCCGCCTCCAAAATTCATGAACACTTTACTGCCCGCTCCTAACCGCCTCGCTCCATACTGGTCTCGAATCCTATTGGGCGATTGCCCGCATGCGAGACCGCCGCACTAACGAGGACGCTAGGTTTACCTGCACGGCTGTCACTAGCTGGCCTCCGTTACACACGCAATGCAAGAGTGGATGACAATTTATCATAGCAGAAGCGAAGCAAAGTAATGCTTCACGAAAAATAAAGCAAAGATGATGAACGAATGACAAGGAAGCACAAAAAATGAACACACAGTACACAAGAGTAAATACATGCAAGAGCTGGTTGTTAGTCACCAGCAGCACAGCAGCTCCAGACAAACAATGACACTCAAAACTGTCCTGTTACTATAGCAAATATTACAACATCAGCGTTTCTTGGTTCTGTGAAACCGCGAAACCAAAGTTACCCACATATAGAGCAGAAACAACACAACCCCGGCAGATGTTTTCAGGCCTTTGCACGTAGGCCTCTCCAGCACTGGAAAGCATATCTAATATTAATGTGGGTCCTAAAGCTTTTGCCTGATCATAACTCTTCTTTTTCAAGTGATATTCGTCTGATTTTGTATTGTCTCTAATCTCTCTTTCAACAGTCTTTCTTCAAATCTCACTCTCACTCTCTCTCCTCCACCATCATCATACGCACTGGCTAAACATTTGTTGCGGTGCTCGGTCCGAGCAACTTTTCAAGAGCATTTCTGAAAAATAGTTTACTGCACCTTTAAACTGTTTCTAAGATACCGTCATGCTTTGAAATGTGTAAACATATGCGACACACTCAATCAGTTTTAATCAGACTACACAATGGGCTGAATCAGTGTGTAAACAACTTGTCACCCAATGTTACATTTACCTGTAATACCTGATTGAAAGAAACAGTTGTTTGACCCTGAATATTTTATTGTCACTATCATTTATATGGCATTGAGAGGCATGAGGGACACAGCCACCTTCTTACTTTCCATCTGTCCAATGTGCCCTCAAACTGCTGACTCAGCTTAAGGCCGTCCCACTAGCCGGCTCAAAACTACTTGATTTTGGTCAGGTTATCACAACTACCGATAACCTGTTTTTGCAGCTCTTCTGGAGAAAAAAAAGTTTTCAAGCAGCCTAAGCACTTTGCAGCCTCTCTAAATCCATCAATCCAGCCCACCCAGAAAAAAAAACAAAACAGAGATTGTATGTACAGCAAGACCAAAGACCAATTTTCAGTTAAGGCTGGACAACTTTTGCTTACAAATAAACAGCTATATCTAGCAACGGAGAAAGAGCATACTTTATTCATTTACATATACTACTGACATTGTAACAATACAAAGTTAGTTGAAAATAGGCAAAGTTTAAAGTGCCCCTATTATGCTGTTTTTTTATATTACCTTTCATGTTGTGTGTAATATAGCTTTTTGTGAATGTAAAGGTCTGCAAAGTTTCAAAGATCGAAGTGCACAACAAATATTGTCTCCCAAAAGAAAGAACTGATTCTGATTTGAACTGCCTGAAATGTATCGTCAATAAATCCAGTCTTCTTGTACGAACCTACGAAAGTTTGTAACAAATTAGATCAATCACAACAGACTGGGCCTTCTGACCAATCAGAGCAGAGTCTAGGAAAGGAGGGGTTTAGAGAGACTGAATCTTTTATCAAACCATTTCAGACACTGAGAAAAGAGGTGATGCTACAATGTATATTATCAGAATTTTTTTTTTTCTTTTTTCTTACATTGGATGCATGTAAACCTATTGTAGGAGACCTCTAATAGCATAATAGGGGCACTTTAAAGGATTAGTTCACTTCAGAATTAAAATTTCCTGATAATTTATTCACCCCCATGTCATCCTAGATGTTTATGTCTTTCTTTCTTCAGTCGAAAGAAATTAAGGTTTTTGAGGAAAACATTTTTATCCATATAGTGGACTTCACTGGGGTACAATGGTTGAAGGTCTAAATTGCAGTTTCAGTGCAGCTTCAAAGGGCTCTACATTATCCCAGCTGAGGAATAAGGTCTTATCTAGCAAACCAATCAGCCATTTTCTAAAAAAAAAAAAATGTATATACTTTTTAACCAAAAACGCTTGTCTTGCACTAGCTCTGCGATGCGCCATGTATTATGTAATCACGTTGGAAAGGTCATGCATGATGTAGGCGGAAGTACCGATCCAGTGTCTACAAAGTGAACGTGCAAAGATTAAGTCAAATGCCCTTTACAAAAAAAGATAAAACAATGATGTCGGGTGATTTTGAATTTGGGGGGAAAAAAGGGGATGAGAGAGTTTTTTGCCCTACCGCGGTACTTCAGCCTACGTCACACGAGACCTTTCCAATGTGATTACGTAATGTGTGGTGCATCACAGAGCAGTGCGAGACAAGTGTTTGTGGTTAAAAAGTATATAAATTTTTGTTTTTCTTAGAAAATAACCAATTGTTTCGCTAGACAAGACCTTTATTCCTCGTCTGGGATCATGTAGAGCCCTTTTGAAGCTGCATTGAAACTGCAATTTGGACCTTCAACCCACTGTATCCCGTTGAAGTCCACTATAAATCCTGGAAAGTTTTCCTCAAAAACCTTAATTTCTTTTCAACTGAAGAAAGAAAGACATGAACATCTTGGATGACATGGGGGTCAGTAAATTATCAGGAAATTTGAATTCTGAAGTGAACTAATCCTTTAACTCGAGAAGAAATTATGCTTATAACTAATGGGATGTTATCTTTACTGTATCTGTAGAGCAACAGAAGACTATCTGATTGAGAGGATCGGTTGACCCTGAATCGGTTAACCCTGAAACCTTTATAGTCTCTGTCATTGACAGGGAATCGAGGGGCATCTGTGACCCGGCCACCCTCTCACACTCCATCTGTCCAATGCCTTGTGATATTCCAGGCCGAGCGCCCGGCCTGGAATATCACAAGGCAAACTGCTCACTCAGCTTAACTGATCTGACGATTCCCGTTTAGAGCCAAGAGGAACAACTGTCTCTTTGCCCAGGATTCATCCCAAGGGATTGATTTCATTTACTTCCAAACTTTGATTGGTGAACGTAATGGCTCAGACAGAGCGATGCATGCATGTAACTTCTGAATCTTAATCAAGCGGAAGATCACCAGTCAGTTCGAATAAACATCACCATATGGGACATTTCATCCCATCCTGAACGATGGATTTATTGTGTGACTGTAATACATTCTCACTAGAAGATCTCATCAATATTTCATTTATTTGATCATGGATATGATGACTAATGCCTCCTTATGTTAGTATGTTAATAATTCTCTCTATTGGCCGTGATGGCCGTATTATGGTCGTACAACAGCCCACAGTCCCGTCGTGTAGCTTTAGCTTCAACAAACAGATTAATGTTGAATTGCAATTTCCTCGCAGTCACCTCGATTAATGGATCCCGGCGTCATTTCTGCAGCTCAGCAGCACTGAACAGGTCAGATTATTAAAAAGCCATTTTGACTATACATGAAGGTTATATATGAGGTCACCATCATGAAAGGAAACGTCTTAATGTTTAAGATCAACCGTGATAAGATTGTCTTTCTCTCTTTTATTGAGAGAACACGGTGTGCAAAATGTACAGGAGCCAAAGACAAGCCAAGTGTATATTTAGCTCATGTAGGCTGAACCAGAAATTGCATTTTGTTGCTTCAACTCGAGTTTCCTTTTCGGTTCTGTCAGGGAAAATTTGCCGGGTGACATGATTAATTCATGCTAAATGAAATGGTCAAATGTAATACAACAGAATCAGGCACACTGTCTCAAATGACACACCGTAACATGCTAACTAAAACACTTGAATCATTTATCGAAAGACATATGGCGGTTTTATACATTGCCAAAACCGCCGTGCCATGAATCAACAATTCCTGGCAAAGACAAAACAACAACAACAACGTTTATCCTCGACTGACGAGACGTTGTTGAGATGAAAGACTCTTTGTTCTATTGAGATGGATGAGTTTTGGGGCATTGTGAGATGTATCTTTGGCTTTCAAGAGGCACTAATCAGCATCCTTTGCCTTGGTACAACATGTCACCGAATGCCATATGACACATTTATATACATCACTAATATTTGACTCTTTATTCCCCATCCATCTCTTTCCCCAATTTCATTTGAAGCCTGACATGCTTCTTGATTTAGGCTGTGATGTGGCTGCCTTTCCAAACAGCCTCTTTATGAGACTCAGTACATCATATTGATTTCTGTGGGAATGAGATTTGTAGTGAACAGATCGCTCGTGCTGCTGATGCTGTGCTTGTCAGATGAAGGTGGTCGTGCACAAGAGAAGGAAGGAGAACGGAAGTATGGAGTTTGGTGAATCTGACCCCAATACCAGGAAACATAAATTAAGTTAGGCTACATATTGGCTGTATGTATATTGGCTAGTTTCAGACGGTAAACCCACAAACATCCACACAGTCCATTCACTGACCATCTAAAGCATATTGCACAAAAAAAGAGGCAAGCGCTGACCAAAATAACTGGTCCAAATCCAATTGTCTAGCTTTATAATTTATAATACGTTTTTGTGGAGTTACATTGCATGAACAAATTAATTAATTCAGAAATTAAAAAAGTGTATAATAAAACCCCCATTTTAATCTATTTTATAAATAATAGAAAGTACAAAAAATCTGCATCAATTTCTAAAAATATGTTATGTATGAGGCACTTATTACTAAGTAAACTATATATTTATGAGAACAATATTTTTTGAGTTGTCTGTGAAATACTAATTTCCGAAAAGACATATTTCTCATTACAAAATACTTTTGATCAATTAAATGTTTAATGTTTCCTGATAAACCGGTCCTCAAACAGCATATAAAAGGAAAACAAACAGTGTTCATCTTCACACTAGCAAAATTATCTAGTGAAACTGGTTAACCAACATGATCTTCCTGGTTAAAGGGATAGTTCATACAAAAAATTAAAAAATTTAAATTCTGTCATCATTTACTCACCCTCAAGTTGTTCCAAATCTGTATGAGTTTCTTTCTTTCTTTACCAGACAGTTGATGGGCACCACTGACTTCCATAGTGTTTAATGGAAGTCAATGGCTACCGTCAACTGTTTGGTTACCAACATTCTTCAAAATATGCTCTTTTGTGTTCAACAGAAGAAAGAAATTCAAACAGGTTTGGAACATCTTGATGAATAAATGATGACAAAATGTTCATTTTTGGGTGAACTAACCCTTTAAGCAAGTCTAGAACCCTTTTTAGGACACCGGTATCCAAAAACAGCCCAGATAATTAAAGGGTTAGTTCACCCAAAAATGAAAATAATGCAATTTATTACTCACCCTCATGCCGTTCCACACCAGTAAGACCTTCAGAACGCAAATTAAGATATTTTTGTTGAAATCTGCATAGCCAGCAATGACATTTCCTCTCTCAAGATCCATTAATGTACTAAAAACATATTTAAATCAGTTCATGTGAGTACAGCGGTTCAATATTAATATTATAAAGCGACGAGAAAATAACGACTTATTTAGTGATGGTCGATTTCAAAACACTGCTTCAGGAAGCTTCGGAGCATTATGAATCAGCGTGTCGAATCACGTGATCAGCGTGATTCGGATCGATTGTCAAACCACCAAACTGCTGAAATCACGTGACTTTGGCGCTCCGAACCGCTGATTCGACACAAAAGATTCATAATGCTCCGAAGCTTAATATTGAACCGCTGTACTCACATGAACTGATTTAAATATGTTTTTAGTACATTAATGGATCTTGAGAGAGGAAATGTCATTGCTTGCTATGCAGACCTCACTGAGCCATCGGATTTCAACAAAAATATCTTAATTTGCGTTCCGAAGATTAACGAAGGTCTTACGGGTGTGGAACGGCATGAGGGTGAGTAATAAATGACATTATTTTAATTTTTGGGTGAACTAACCCTTTAAGCACTACACCACATGCCTGGATCAATTTTTGTCCCAGTGTGGCAGTATTTGGCTCACATGCTGTCTGCATGGCCGAGCAGGACACAAAATTAATTAGTGCAATTGTCCTCTCTGGAAAACGTTTAGTCAACGTTCATATCAAGTCCAAGCCTGACTGAAAATGCTTGCTGCTCTTATTTCATGTCATGGTGTAGAATGGAAGAGCAGTATTTATATTTTATATGCCCCTTTTTAATGTGATGCTACATGCAGGTTGCCAGGTGGTGTGGAGGTGTACAGGTGTGCATAATTCATAGGTTTTTTCCCTTTCTCTCTTATTTTTCTCTGCGGAGGAGGAAGAGTTGGATGGAGTCGTGTAGCCCACAGAAAGTCCAGAAAGCAGCACATTCATGGACTCCTGCATTAGTTCAACATCTTTAAAGACACCATTAGTTTATTACCAATGATTAATATGTGCATTCTTATTTGTTTATTTGAATGACTCAGGAAGCATTCAAACACATTGGACGGTTCAGATCTTTCAATTATACATTCAACTGTCAGTGCTGCTAATTAAAAAAGCCCACATTCCCTTTGTCGCACTTATCTTGTTCCTTCAGAATTACATGGCCTATTTTGTGAAGAATGACCTCAATATTTCATTCAAAAAAGGTAAATGTGGACTAATTGAATGTATTTATAAAAGGGTATGACCCCTTAATGCACTCTGAGACCGTGCACAGTTTGCTTTCTCTATTTCAAACCCTTTTTTCATACATATTATCATGTCGCACACATTCAAACATGGCTCAAACTGATGTGGGTGATACATGGGTGTATTTGCATGGTAACAATATACTTTTGGTACTTTAAGTGATTTCGAGTTCTGTTAATGACAATTTTGCTCGGCACATGTCTTTACCTGCAGTAGAGTCGTTAACAGGCTGTACTTGTTTATCTTCCTCGTCGCTGCAATAAACGATAACGATAGGATGGCTTGGTTAATATCAGTATCGTCCACTGCCGTTTATGCAAAGCATTCTGTTTTACGATAAATCTACTGTTTCACACAGCGATAAACCGCTCCAAATGATTCAGTCTTTGAGTTAGCTGAATCATTGTAAATCCACATTTACGTTTCAAATGAGAACCGACTCAAAAGAGTTCTTTAATTCACGAATCAGGCATCGTTAATTCTGATTCTAAACCGCAAATAAACAAAAAATATTGGAAACAGGACTTGATAAAATATTTCCAGTAGCCTATTATATGGGAATCTCCTTCATAAAGTGGGATTTGTTTTAGCAGTTTTGCTTGGTAAATCGGCTAAAAATCCTAAATAAATATTTAAAGGTTACTCTTATTTGTTTTTAGAGATGCACGTTTAAAAATAGCCAATAGTCATGGCCAATATATCCGGTCAATCAAAAGAGGGCAGGAAAATGCACTGAATTTGTACTTTGTGTAAAGAAAATGCTAAGAAATCAGTTTGATGTTCAATATTAATAGTTATTATATGAATTAATAACATTCAGAAAGTTAAGAAATATTAATTTAATCTTCAGAACTTAGGTAATGTGTGTTAATATTAATTTGAGTAATGTGTTTGTTTATAACTGATACCAGTTACTCTGAAACAAGTTGATAAAATGAAGAGAATAAAGTTTTTATTTGCATTTCTTTCATAATATAATAATTAAAAATATAGCCTAATGATTAATTGTTAATTATAATGAAATTATCATTAATTTAAAAGAAGGTATAAAAGGCAGAAGCCCCAAACTATCGGTATTGTTATTGGTATCGGCAGATTTCACTATGAATAATCGGCTATGCCTCTCCTGAAAATCTAGAATTATGTGTTTAATTATTTAATTAACTGCGAGAGAGAAAAAAACTGCATCACTTTCTATTTTTCTTCACAGGAACACTCAGCCCACAGATACAAACACTTAATCAATAATATCCACAAAAATTCCTTGGGCCAGTACAGGTTACATGCTGTGTACAAAATGATATGTATATATATATATATATATATATACACACACACACACACACACACACACACATATATATATATATATATATATATATACACACACACATATATATATATATATATATATATATATATATATATATTAGTAGATATGGTGTAAGTGTGAATAGCTTTGTATTTGGCACATGGAAAAAGTAAATAAGCAACACAGGATATTTACATTATTATAAATAGTGTAACAAAGCATTTGAAATGTTTTGTCATATGTATATCTCTAATAAATAA
Source organism: Hypophthalmichthys nobilis (assembly GCA_037950665.1). Lineage (NCBI taxonomy): Eukaryota > Metazoa > Chordata > Actinopteri > Cypriniformes > Xenocyprididae > Hypophthalmichthys > Hypophthalmichthys nobilis. Next base: position 5,598,493 of record CM075489.1, on the reverse strand, counting down.
ACCGACTAAATAAACAGTATGTGACAAGACAACATCTGAAAACAGATCACGGATGTGGCGCAAACAATTTTATGCAGATTTTACACTTCGCCTTTGACCCTTCTGTGCCGCCGTAGTTTGGAGTCCGGAAGCATTATGGCCAACGGGAAACTAAAAACTGTTTGCTATAAACAAATGTAAGAATAATTCTGCTTATGCTTTACTTTCGAACAACGATTAACTAAATTACAAAAGTCAGTCGTTAACACTCATTTTTAAAAATGTCACGGTATTTTAATGCTTTCAGAGTATTTACAATGTTAAAGTTGAGAGTGTCTGGTTTAGGCTGGTTATGTGGCAGTTTCACATCTGATATCTGTTAATCTTGAACCTTGGCACTCGTAATACATTAAACAGGATCTGTCATCTTATGTCTGTTATGTATACGAACATCGACAAAAAAATCGCATGCCCATCATGTGCTCAAAACATCTTATCTCTCTCTTTGTGTATGTATATTAAGTATTAAGATGAAACGGGACTAGTTGTCACACCTTTTTTACTCCATTCACAGTGAATATTTCTCAGGGTTAGGATGTATAGAAACTATGTTCTGTGTACATACAGTTTATACAGTATAACTGTAGGATTTATTGTGTATATATGTAATTGGACTTTAGACTCCCCTATACATTTTATATATATACACACACACACACACACACACACACATATCCTTTTTTTTTAAAGGTATATACCATGTTATTGTTTGATTACAGATTCAAAATGAGAATAACCTTTTTTTTAATCATTTGTTATTATGCCTTTTTAAGATGATAATTTAATTTTGAGCTGACATGTTGGTGCTAACAACTCTTTTTTTCTTCTTCTTCTTCTTCCCATTATTGATTTTAGTGGAATGCCTCAACATCATCTTTCCTAGTCTTGAAGGAGTGAGGCCTAATCCTCTGTGGTCATACTCAAAAATGTCAGGCCAAGAGGATTCAGAAAAGGGTCTGGACATGTGGTCCTCTCTCCGCTGTCTGGGGTATCTCTCCAGCTTCAACCTGCTGGTAGCTGTGTGCTTGGGAATGTACGTACGATGGGAGCAGACCCCCTCAGAGCCCATGATTTTGGTCATCTTCATCTTGGGTTTGTTCGTTTCAGCCATAGCTTGTATCCTCTACTACTACTTTTCAATGGAGTCTGCCAGTTTAAGTCTCTTCCACCTGTGGTTCGGCTTCCTGCAGGGTCTTCTTTGCTTCCTGAACTCCCCGTCTCTGGAGAAGGACATAAAGGAACAGGTCACAAACTACCTGTTGCTCGCTAGCGTAGCTGTTCGGACGCTCTGGGCCCTAACAGAACGTCTGTGCGGTAGTGCTAAGTATAAACCAGTCGTTCTGACCTCATCTGAGCTCCTAGAGCTCCTGGGATTTGGTGTCGCAAGCATCAGCTTGGTTTTCCACAAATCACTGGCCATGATTGCGCTGACATTTGCGTTAATGGCCCTCATTGTGGACCTTCGCATGAAGTCGCCCTTGGCTCTCCCTAATCTTGCCTGCTTTGCTGTGATCACAGCCGTTAGCTTTTTCCAGTCCTTGGAGATCCAAACAAACCCCTTCGTGCTCAGCTGCTACCTGGGACGGCTTATATGCGAGCCCCTTCTGGACGTCTACTTTAGCAGCTTGTCGGCGACCGAACGCTGGAAGCAGTTTCTCTCAGCTGGCCGCCTGTGGAGGATATTTTCTCTGTTTCCTCTGACATTCGTTGAGCTGGTGTTCTTTGTGCTCTGTGCCCTGAAGCTGGGTAATATGAAAGCCTGGTACCTGGTCATCCCTGGCTTCTGCGTCTTTGGTCTCTTGTGGATCCTGTGCCACATGGTGTTCCTCGTCACACTATGGTGCTTCCACACCAAGCTAAGCGAGTGTCAGAAGACGTGGCGGCCCAGCGCTCACAAACGCTCAATTTGGACAGGATCATGGCCTCTAGGGGCATGCGTCATTTCTGCCTTATCTCCGAACGGCTGGTGCTCTTCTGCCTGATGTCTACTGTCATACTAGGGGCCGTCTCATGGCAGGTAAAGCATGTTGATTAGGGGTGTAACGATACCCTCATTCATATCACGATTCGATACATATCATTATACTGAACTCACAATATGATATTATTGCGATACTCCAAGACATATGGTAAACAGTTAACTAAAAATTTACTGTTGATTAAAATGCTAAATTTGGTATTATATTGGGGGTGGTAATGAATAGGCTTGGACTTGGTCCTGGTAACCCAATGCACAGGACAATGGTGACACCAGAATAAAAATATTCTTGATTCTTGATACAGTATTATTTTAGACGAATATGCTTGCACTTTTTCACTGACTAGATATGTTTAAAATAATGTAGGCCACTTTTTACTGGTAACACATGACATTTGGCATTATCAGGACCCACAAATATTCCCTCATTGCTTTATTATACATTATATTCAACATTATATATAGTAGTTTAATGTAGTACTGACACTAAAACTCATATTGTCACTATCCATGATACATATTGTTGCATTTTTATATTGCGACACGATATATTGTTACACCCCTAATGTTGATTAACACTTTTTAGAATCAATCTAATTTTATCTAGATATCATGAAATCTGTTTATACTTGCATGCCATTATGTCTTATCTACATCAGTGATGTGTAATGTTAAATGGGCACATCTAAATAAACCAGGTATCAGTCCATGGGCACAAGTGCCTAATCTAACCTTTATTGTAATCCACTTGAGGTTTTATGTTAAAATATGAATTTTGCATTAAAAATATGAGTCATTAGAAGCACTACTTCCATCTTTGCTAATATTATTCAGCATGTGAAGCAAAATCAGTTTCATTCAGGTGGCATATTTATTTAGTTAATTAAAATGAACATGTTTCAGAACAATGGCTGTGTCCAAAATTGAATATAGCATACTACATACTAAAAACTTCGACTGAATTAGACTGTTTGTTTGGATGTACAATCTTCCTTCCCTTTGAATTCACTTCAGAATTGTTGATCACTGAGGGTTCCTCTCTGCAGGTCAGTTCTGGACTCTTCATGAGTGTGTTTTTAGTGGTACTGCCACTGGAGTCTCTGGCTCATGGACTCTTCCATGAACTGGGCAGCTGCTTGGGAGGCACCTGCGTTGGGTATGCGGTGGTAATTCCCACTTACTACAGCAGGTAAATGCACATTCATATGTATACTCATTTAATGGTTAAATAGCATACAAAGACTTTTTCTGACTTGCATGTTCACATGGTCACATTGACAGAGAGACAACCTTGCAGAAACCAGCTTATTGATGGTTTATATAACAGACATTAATACCTGAGAAACTGGTTTTCTGAGGTATCATATTTCTTAGAATCAGTTCACAAGCTTTACATTTATTCATTTAAAGGGATAGTTCACCCAAAAATTAAAATTATCCCATAATTTACTCACCCTCAAGCCATCCTAAATGTACATCACTTTCTTCTTTCAGTCAAACACAATTGGAGTTATATTAAAAAATATTTTGCCTCTTCCAAGATTTATAATGGGAGTGCATAGATTTTGAAGCCCAAAAAAGCACATCCATCCATCATAAAAGTAATCCATACGGCTGCAGGGGGTTAATAAAGGCCTTCTGAAGTGAAGCGATGCATTTTTGTAAGAAAAATATACATATTTATAACTTTATAGACTATGATCACTAGCTTCCAGTAATGTCTGTCCGCGCGTTCACGAGAGAGTCTAGTTCTTGCGTATGACGTTGGATGTAGGCGTAGCGTAAACTTAGGTGAGAGTAGACGCCTCTCACAGTTCAAACAAACAGGGCTGGGCAAAAAACTCAAGCTCTGATGGATAATATTTCTCTTTAAAAATTCTCATTTTAGACTTCTAATTCATGACTTTTTTGTTTTGCTCTATCCTCTGCGCTTCTGCGTTCATCAGTACGTCATGTGTCAGTTCAAAGTTCACTCTTCTGCCGGAATCGACTCACGTACAGAAGCCAGTGATTCTAGTTTATAAAGCTATAAATATGGATATTTTTCTTACAAAAACGCATCACTTCAGAAGGCCTTTATTAACCCCCTGGAGCCTTATGGATTACTTTTATGATGGATGGATGCACTTTTTTGGGCTTCAAAATCACAGTGACTATTCACTGTAGTATTTTATGTAAAGTGACATACAAGTGAGAAATATTTGCAATTTATCATACAGGAACAATATTGGCAGCAATGCAAGACTTCAAGAGCAATTCAGAGAAAAGAAATCAATTCTGAGAAGTGCTATTACTTATGCTTGTGGATTGATTATTATTAATAATGTATTGTTTCTTCTGTTTGTTTCAATCCATATAAGTTAAATATATGTACCTGCCTATTTTTCCCCTGATGTCCACTTATAATGTTTGTCAAAGTTTCTTGCAGTAAAAACATTTTTACATGAACTCTTTTCATCCTTTCTCTGACCCTTAAATTATACAGCTTTCTCTACTGTATTTTATAGTATATGTAAATGACCTCTATTATGATTGGCTAACCTATCTTTACCAGCATAGTTCACATTGTTGTTCTTTAGGTTTGGTAAAGTTGCTGAATACTGAATAGTCTTTGATATTTGAATCAGGCCTGATTTTTGTGGTCATGATGCCACAAAGATGATGAAAAACATCATTCAAAAACAGCTTGTTTTGGATGTGTAGCTAAATCAGAAAGATGATTAATATTCATAATTACAACATCAAGGGAAATAGTCTGCTGCCCTACTCTTGCTCATCTTGAATGTGCATCTTGATCAGTCCTTTGCTAAGTGTCAAAAAATAGAGGTGTGTAGAAAAAAAACACCCTGGATTGGATCTCTATAAACACATGTTAGCGTTAAATAAACTCATAGCCTTTAATAAACTTGGTCTATTGTTGGTTCCGCTGGGAGAAGCATGTGCCATGCATACTGAGAGAGAGTGAGGGTGGGGTACAGGGCAGGCCGTCAGCCAGGTCGCTGATTATGATGTTGATTAGGATGCAGCTCCACAGCCTCTTCACTCTCAGTATTCCAGCACTCTTGGTGAAAAGGCTCGGCGTGGAGCAGGCGCATGAGGGGAATGTAGCAAGGTGTAATCTTCCATCTGATGGGTACAGATCATGTTTTTACCATGACGAGGGCCTCTTGGGAAGATGAGAGGGGAAGGAGGGATGAGAGAGAAATGCTCAAGTCTGACAGCGAGAGATCGTTGGTACCATTTTCTCACACATTTAAAGGGAATGAGCTCTGGCCAACATCCAAAGATTTCGATGGTTCACCCAGAAAGCATTTTAATAGTTTATAAAAACCATGAACAATTCATTAGTCCTTTTAATGAAAATCTTGTTTATCTGTCTGATAGATGCTTTGTAGCTAATAACCTTCTTGTGGAATTCAAATGAAAAGATATTTCAGCAAAAAATTTGCCTTTAGTCATGATATTATTTTTGGTGCCTAAAATGTTGTTGTGTTTAGGAATGAGGGGCACTGGACCAGGGATGGGTTGAGCAGAAAAAAACAGATCTACAGCAGTTTAAAAAACGAATGAAGAAGAAGACGCAAGTAGGAAAACTCAGCAATTGAGAGAGCGAAGGATAGAGTCCTGGCAAACAAGCTCAGAGAAGCGGTCTTTTCCACTTGAATAGCTCAGCACCTGCCTAGGTAGTTTTCATGGGTCACTGTGCCTTAGACTTGCCATTTCAGTCTTCAGCAAGCATGTCTACTTATGGGAAATAATCTTTCAACGTTGCCACCACAAATGCTTGGTCTTGGTTTTATAATCACAGTCTTTGGGAAGCAAGGCTACAGGGGGTTATGATGGTTTTGGTTGTTAATTGTCGACTTGTTATTAGCCAGTGCTGTTTTAAATTATATTTACAGCAGGACGTTTTGTCATGCTCCTTTAGAAAGGCAGAAGGAGTTAGGATGACCCTGCGAGGAGCTGCTGAATTACTTGCTCACACTTTCAAACCGATTAACATCATCCTTCCTATGTTCTTTCTCCTTTTCTTTGTACTTTTTTCTTCATCTTACATTTTGCACTACTCATTTTCAAGACCCTTTTGAATTCACTCTCCATTGTGCTTATCCCTCTTCATTTTTTTTTGTACCTGGGTTAGTGTAGATTTAGAAGGTTAAGTTGACCCAGTTAGCAATTCAGAAGCATCAGCCTCTCTTCCACATTTCACCCATTACTATATCCTCTTTACTTCTTCTCGATGGGGTGCAGTGCGGATGGCCAGCCATTGCTGTTGCCTCCAGGGCAAGTCCAGGAATTGCACTCCACAGCTACTTTGAACGCCGTGCAGCGACTCTTCTCTCACCACCTCATCCAGACCTACGGATGTGATTACTCCACCAGTCTAAGCCTGGACACCCTGGTGGCCAAACTGCGCTCATTTCTGGAGCTCTGCACCGCTGAAGGCCCGCGGCACGACACCTACATCCTATACTACAGCGGCCACACGCTTCCCAGTGGAGACTGGACTTTGGCAGGTAAGAGATGGATAGCAGTTGCAATTGACAGGGTGGAATTGATCTAAATTAACTGAGGTTATGAATTCTAGCATGTCTGCATGCTGTTTTCTTTTATTGAAATGTATTGAAGAAGACCCAAACTAAATAAATTTCTATATGTCATGCACTAACCGGGAGTTATTTATATATAGGTTCTCTCGAATGCTAAAATCAATATTGCTTTTTCAGGTCTTTGTAAAAGAGATCAAGGAACGAATGCTTTTATTTTGACTGAGTTTTAGCAATTTATCGCTCTGAAAGCTCTCTGAACTGTAAAGATATATCTTGGCTCCATCGCTCCACCATGCTTTATCTTCCTGCCTGTGTGTGCGTCCTGTAACTCGGTGAGGTATTAATCCTCATGAGCGATATGGGATGTCACAGCCCCTGTCATAATGTTTGATCAGACCAGGAATCCTCGTTCGGGTTTTGAACAAGGTACTTGCAGAGTGTTATTCGCAGTCTTCCCAGCAGCATTGCAAACTGTCAGACTTTTTACACCTTTACCGTGTTGCTTGCACCGTCGCTCTCCGTTTCCCCTGCAGCAACAGCCTGTCATGTCTATTTCTGCACTTTATTTATTTGTGAATGGGAATTTCTTTACTGAATGCAAACTGGTGCAGTTTTACTTGATTGGATAGTGGTGTTGTTGGAACGTGTCTTGAGTTGGCAAACAAATAACCAGAGGTCTGGTCCAGCTTATTCTGCACAGGAAAAGACTTTAAGGGCGTTTTTACACCTGGCACGTTTCCGGCGGCCCAAGTGCGATTGTTCCTGGTGCCCCCTACAGCTTTGGTCTGGTTTCACACTCAACTTGATTCCATCAAACCCTGGTGCATTTGCGTTCATCTTGAGTCATCACAAACGTGCACAGCACATGATAGAAAACAGAATGTGGTCAATATATTGTGTTTTTTTATTAATTCGGTGCCATTATGCGCAGCTGAGTAAACGACACTTGGGCTTGCTGTATGTGCGTTGCATAAGGTGGCTTTCTGCTGCTTGCAAACAGACTCTTTTGAGGAGACAGTGGATTATCATTCATTTGCCTGAATGCACTCGCTATGCATGAATACACTGCAAGCTCACTCTCACTTATATCCAAGGTAAATCATCAACACGATCATCTAGTGTTGTCAAACGTACCGACTTGGTATCCAAGTACTGAAATTTTAAAAATGTAACGATACCAGCATTTCCCTCTAGCATGCTGAACAGATTCTAAAACACCTCTGATTGGCCATTGTGTTCACACACTCAACAGATATGTCTATGATTGGCTACAATGATCAACGCTTCAAAAACATGTTGTAAAAAGACATCTTTGATGCTCTTCACTGAGAACTTACACAGATACACATGGGAGCATTTGAAAGCAGGCATCTATCAGCAGATCCGACTATCAGCGGATATATTAGGGATCCAATGATGGATGCCTGCTTTCAAACGCTCCCGTGTGTATCTGTGTAAGCGCTCTGTGTTTAAGAACCCACTCAACAGCACTGAAAATGCTAGGGGGTAATGCTGGTATCGTCACATTTTTAAAATTTCAATACTGACTTTGTACCGAAATGGGTACTTTTGACAACAGAATCCTTTACATGTTATATTGAACTAAATACATAGTAATTGGCTAAAATGCATGCGCAGGTTACTTTACTTCCTGCTCACCCGAGTCACGCGAATCATGCCAAAGTTCGAGTGCAACTGAACTCAGACCACCTCCTTCAGGTAGTCTCGGGTTCGATACCCCGGTGCGCACTGGGATCCGCATGATAGCTTTCACATTAGCAATTTTTCATGCAAACCGTGCCCTGTTCCGAACTAAACTGCCAGTGTGAAAACACCCTAAGATGCACCTGAGACCTTCTTTCGACTGATTGACAACCTTTCTTGCCTGCAGGTGGTGATTGCTTGCGTCTGCAGCAGATCCTTGATATGTGGAAGGAACGGAACAGTGGCTTCTCTTCCCGCCTCATCCTGGTCCTGGACACTGAGAATTCCGCGCCGTGGGTGAAGGCGGTGCGGAAGGTGGAAGGGATGTATGTTGCGGTACAGGGAACCAAGATGAGCCCTGTCCAGGATGCCGAAGCCCAAGAAGCCCCCCGTCTGGGAGACTTCACCTCTGAGTGGGTGAAATATAACTGTGATCCTGACAGTGGCGTGCAGTGGTCAGAGAGGGGGCGGGTCATCTCCGCAATTTATGGTGTGTCTAAACCCTGGAGTGATTACGCCCTCCACTTGCCCACCGGGAGCGATGTGGCCAAGCACTGGAAAACACACTTCCCCAAGATGACGTACCCACTGGTGGCTGTTGCCAATTGGTGCTGCGGACTCAACCTCCTGTGGCTGTGTAGTGTGTGTTTGCGCTGCGTCAGGAGAATGAAACTCTCTTGGTTCCCTCCCAGCATACTGGACACAGGGCAGGGGATTAAACTAGTCCGATCTTAGGTGACCAATTGCTTTAGTTCTACATGATGTATATACATGACCATTTATATTTTCTATGCCGTTTTGGGATATCCTTCATTGAGTTAATTGCTCAGTTGCCTTTATTTTGGTAACCAGTTAACGATGGGAAGCATTGTTCGCTCGGTCCTGCTCCTCGAGATCTACCTTCCTCTAGTCACACTAAGTTTCAATTGAACCCAAAGACCTTGACTAAAAGGTTCAGGAATGTTTAATTTGAGTTAGGACTAACCCTTGCAGGTTGGTCGGACTTTAGGAACAGGATTGAGCACCATTGTCATATGACGACTTCTGTTTATCTATGTGCCCTATATACACAATATAGTCACTGTCTTATATCATATGAATCTGTGCTTTTTCACAGTATTGAGACTATCAGTGCCAAGTGCCTTGTGTTAATTTATTAGATTTTAAGTGGAATTTCTCTGGATGTGGATGAAATACGTGTATTGCAATGTATTCATTCTCAGGCAAAGTTAAAAAATCTGATTGTTCCTTAAGAAGGTTGTTACTTATTTTGTTTTTGCCATGAAGTAGAGCAGGTCTGGTTTAGTTGTTTCCCCAAGACCTCTTCAACAGCCAATGTTTAAACCATATCATGCCTTATTTTATTTTGTATTTTCAGTGGGTTTTTTGTTTTTGTTTTTTCAACAGACCAGCGTCCTTTAATAAAGACTGTTTAAAATAAGCAGCTTGGTAAGTAGGTGTGATATGCCTCTGTTTAGTGATGATTAGCTAGCATAGCTTTTTTTTTGTTAATACTACCAGCACTTGGTGTGTCTCAGTCGGCTTCCTAGTCAGTTCACTGTCCAGGAGGTTGGCAATTTCTAGGACTATCTCATTGTTACAGTGCTATGAAATATATTTTGACAGTAAACAAAACAATGCATTACAGTTGATGAAATGCCAGTGACGTTTTACCAGTGATGTATACTGGTCCTTGCCCCTTTCCAATGCAAATTCATGCTCGCAGTATCCTGATTCAGGACATAGGGAACAAGGGAGAGTGATGAGACATGCAGCATGTAACTGTGTTTTATATATATATAGCTAGTATATTATAGTATTTCAGTATATGTGAAAACAGGGCATTGTGATGTCATGGAAACAGTGATTCTGTCAGTTTGTTCACTCTTGTCCTTTAGAGAGCATGACCTGCGTTTCACTGAATCTGAACACATTTCCCAGGTAACATTTTAGAGTCACTTTCATGCATTTTATTAGTTCAGCACAGCAGGTGGGTGAACTACGGCTACCTTGAGGCTGTTCTTTCAAAGTGAGGGGAAAAACCTTTCCTGCTTGTCTCTTGAAGGTATGGAGAACTTTCATGTCATTTTTTTTTTTTACATACCCTTTAGAATCCAGTTCCTGCTACTTGTTGACATGAAGACTGTGTTGTTAGCAGAGGCAAAGTGTAGCATCTTTGCTAAGGTCAATGATTCATGTACATACAGCAGACATGTTTTATGCAATGATTAGATTAAGGCTAGCTTCATCCTCTAAACTGAATTAGCAGTGCTCTGCTGAACCTATTGAGGGTTGCTGAGTCAGAAGCAAACACGCACACTCATCAGGACCTCATTTGTCTTTTCAAGTCCAAATACATCAGCTGTGAGTAAGCAGATGTCATAGTCTGCACAGTTGGGTCAAAATCATAACATGGAAATGCACTGTTTTAAAATCTTATTTGAATTTGCATAGAACAAACAATTAATTTGTGAAGATTCAATGTCGTTTTTAAGACTATAAAATGGTTTGGCGTGGAGAGTTTTGATTCTTCTTTTGACCAAGCACGTCTATAATACCTGGAGAAAGCTATCCAAGAGAACATGCACAGCCTCGGGGCATTACCAGAGGCAAGTCATTGGTAAAAACATCTAATATAATGAAATACAATTTTTCACAAGCAACATTGTATTTTAGCAGAATACAAATTTTGGCAAATTTTTAAGTATCTGTCAATAGAGAAAGATGATTTTTAGGCAGTATAACAGAGTAAGTATGCCGTTTACCAGCAGTGCAATTCCCTCTTGTATATATGGTCTCAAAGCTCATTGGTATGGGCTGATTTCAGTTGTGATTTCAAATTATTTATCTGAACAGCTGCAGCTGAATAGCTTGAATTAAAAACGTTGATGTAGCCAAATAACCTTGGAAGGGTAATTAGCTCACCTGTCATGAGTGAAGCTAGGCAGAGAGACAGAAACTCACCCAGTGGACTGTGTCTAAAATAGACTCTCCCCACAGATGCTTTGGATTGAATATAGTCATTTAATTAAATGCCAACAGGAGTTTGAGGCATCAAATGAGGGAGATGTCACTCTTTATTGAATCACCTGATAGCATGTTTTCATTGAAGTTAAAAGGCAATAATGTGCATCTTATAATCTTGTATCTTATGTGGTGTGGACTTTAGACAAGGATATATTTGTTTGCAAGAGACCAGAATACAGAATGAACACTTATGCCTCATTTCCACCGAGCGGTATGGCACAGTACAGTTCAGTACGGTATGCAATTTTTGCATTGTCACAAGTTGTGAATGGTATTCTAATTCTGAACCGTACTGTACCACTTTTTTGGGACCCTTCCGTTAGGGTACCTAGCACAATAGCTCCGGTACAAAAGGGTGGAGCTAGACTCACTGCAGAACGTTGATTGGTTGACAGAGAATCATCACTTGCACATGCTACAAAAGGACTGACAACACAAGAAGCACCATTTTGTTAAAGTTGAAACACAATACCATATCTTCTAGTGACAAACCGCCACATACCGAGAAGCAAGAAGATCTGCTGCATGTCCTCCATTGTTGTTTACTGTGTCACTTTCTTCTCAGCGCACGAATGACATCGATCGCTACTTTCCAGCATACAGCATGCCTATCTGTTGGCGGTGGAAACGCAAGTCAGATCAGAGTTTAAAGTCCCGAGTCGTACTGAACTGTCCTGTACCGATTGGTGGAAATGAGGCATTAGAGGAAGAATTAATCACTGAATTTGCATGACTTTACAATAGGAAGAATCGCCGACAACTCTGTCTGGTCCGCAAACTACATTTTTACATCCAAACTCAAATGTGAAGTGATAAGTAAATAACGCAAGATCACGTGTGAGACCGGAATTGTTATTCAGAATAGTAGCCTGCAAAATCTTGCAATCCAAATTGTCTGTGCACTGATTTGAAGCGAAAAGAAAAAAAGAAAATAAACTATGGTTGGATTCTGTACAGATGACCAGATGGTTTCTTCCAGTCAAAGCAGACAATTCTTGTTCAAAGTAAGTCTTAAAGTGGAACAGATATAATTCAAATAGTAAAAACTATCAACCCTGCTAAGAAAGCTTTTGAGGCCTTTTTATCTAGGTTTATACCAGACTGTTTCATTTTAATGCATGTGTCCCTTTTTACCAAGAAACTCCTCTTTCTCTTTCTCATTTTTTCTTAGCTGTTGGGCAATTGGGCAGTGGAACGGAATAGCCTAATTTAGAGGCAGCTGACAGTGACTGTGCCTGAATTTAGTGTGTGTGTTGGTGTGTGATTTTGAAACTGCATATACATACACACTGATACACACTGTTCCCTTCAGAATAGTTCATCCTCTCTGTGATGCAGGAAGGTGCCAGTCCTGAATCTACTACTAGTGAGCTTAATGATGACTGACCTGGACACTGGAAGTGCAAGCTGTCCAACAAAAAAATGACATTATTAGCGGGCTATACAATCAGAGTAAAGCAGAAGTGCGCCCCCTAATGGGAAGGGTTAATGACTACCATATGCACTGGCAACTATTCAGTTGATGTTGGTATTATAAAACATAATAGCAGTTTGCAGTAGTCCAAAACTGTGTTAAAAATAAAAGTTAGCATTTTAAAATTATACATGCACTCACCATCCTCTTTGTTAGGTACACCTGTTCAACCGCTCACAAATATCCAGTGAGCGGAAGTTCTGTGGGTGAAAATGCCTTGTTGATGTCAGAGGAGAAAGGCCAGACTGATGGAAAGGCAACAGTAACTCAAATAACCACTAGTTACAAAACCGAGGTATGCAGAAGAGCATCTCTGAACTCGAATCTTGAAGCAGATGGGCTACAGCAGCAGAAGACACACTGGTGTCACATAAGAACAAGGAAACTGAAGCTACAATTCACAAAGGCTCACCAAAACACAGAAGTTTGGAAAAACCATGCCTGGTCTGGTGAGTCTTGATTTCTGCTGGCAACAGTAGGGTCAGAATTTGGTGTAAACAACATTAAAGCATGGATCCATCAACAATTCAGGCTGCTGCTGGTGGTGTAATGGTGTAGGGGATATTTTTTGGCACCCTTTGGGCCCCTTAATACTGATTGAGCATCATTTAAAGGGATAGTTCACCCAAAATCCTGTCATCATTTACTCACCCTCATGTCATTCCAAACTTTCATTCATCTTCACAAATGAAGATCTTAAAATAAAAGATAAAATCTGAGAGCTTTCTGTCCCTCCATAGACAGCTATGTAACTACCACTTTGATGCTTACAAAAGTTCATGAAGAGATCGTAAAATTAATCCATTGTGGTTTAGTCCAAATTTTCTGAAGAGATTCGATTGCTTTTTATGATGAATAGATTTAATTTAGGCTTTTATTCACATACTCATTATGAACTTTTTGAAGCGTCAAAGTTTCAGTTGCATAGCTGTCTATGGAGGGACAGAAAGCTCTCAGATTTCATCAAAAAGATCTTCATTTGTGTTCCGAAGATGAAAGAAAGTCTTATGGTTTGGAATGACATGAGAGTGAGAATTTTCAATTTTCAATTTTCAACATGCATCACAAAGTTCAAATCATCTCAAACTGATTGAGAAAATGAGTTCACTTCTCAAACGGTGTAATATATCAGTTTATATAGAAAAATATAAGTTACTACTGTATACTGTAGGACTACTGTTCCTGGACTAGCTATAAATGAAAATAAATAAAGAATACAAAAAGTGTACCAAATGGCTACAGAAAATGTAATATTGTAGTTCCCCTGATGTAACTGCTATTAAAGGCACAATATGTACATTTTGCCACTAGAGGTCGCTTGTTCAAAACAAAGGTGTTGTCTTCACGTCTACATCCGGTGGAAAATAATCTGACAAGACTCGGCAGAAATCATATTCATGGATGAGATAATGTATTAAAGATTTATTAACATTACTGTAGTATGAAGTAGGGTGTGGCTGAAAGCCGTTGGAGCGATTGCTAATGAGATGAGCATGACACGCGGCTCGACATGCAGAACTTTTATTATGCCGCAGACGAGTGCTTCCGCTTCTTCCGGTCAAACGTATGTGGGGTAAAGCAGAGCTGTTTTATCATATTAGATACATTTGTGTGTTGAAAGTTGTTATAATGCTACTCTGTTCACTCTGCAGCTGCTATGAAACACTTGTTGCACACTGCAGATCGATATTAGGCATGGTAAAACATGGTGCTCGCGGTAAATCAAGAAAACTTAAACAAGATTTAAACAATAAGACTTGCAGTTTTGAGTTACATAACATGATTAGTGTTTTGTTCATGAATGTATCCAAACAGTTGCTCACCTGTCTAATAAAACACACAATATATTAAAGCGTCTTTGGTGTTTCCATGGTTTCTACAAATTAAAATGGGAAATCGAGGGTAACGCGGGTATGATGTCATAGATAGGAGACGCACAGACGCGGTCCATGTCCTGGTTAAAATTGCTTATTTCTCTGGATTTAAACATTCTCGGAAACATTTGGGATAATGTAAGTAACAAAATATATACCATTGTTCTAGTGATTTTTGAATATATTAATCAAAAAATCTTACATATTGTGCCTTTAATTACACCAAAAAAATAAAATAAAAAAAGACTGCATTTAAATGTAAAGGTTTATCTGTAGCATCTGCTTATACTGAGTAAATATTTTATCCTTGAAACACTGAATTATAAAAACGATTCAGTTCAAATATTGAGATTCATTCATGAAACACAATCAGAATGAATTTCAGCAAGGTTGTATAAATGATTTATCCAGAAATTTGTGTAAATCTATGCTAGATTCATAACAAATTCAATCACAAATTCAAATGTATTGCAATCACAATACATTTTTAAACATGCATGTGAACTTTGACTCATCCAAATTGTTTGCACAGATGACGAGTTTGCACCTTTGTCTCTGGTTTATAAAGTGGAATCGATTAAGATGAATTTCACGTGCACTGTGAGTCTCGTGTGGTCATAAGAAGGAACATAAAGGCTTGGTTCTTTAAAAAAAGAAAAACTCCCTCTCTCTTTCATTAAGTTATCTCTTTGACAGTGTTAAAATAGTCTTTGATGAGATTTAGTTAAATAGCCCATCTTACAAAACTCCATTTAGATTAAGCAGCTATGAATTTAGAAGACAAATATTATTTTATATCATAAAATGAGTCTGAAATAAATTCTTTATCATTGAACGAAGCTCGGCTCAAGATTCAGGTGAAAATAATATCCTTTTCATGGTTGTAAGACCAGTGAAGATCAGTTACATCTCTGTAAAGCAAGGAAATACAATTTCCTCAAGTGTTTTTGTGGCCTTGGAAATTGGGTAGGTGAGTAGCCTTACAGAACAGTCACGAATCTATAATTTCATTGAAATTGTTTTGCAGCATTTCAACATACCTATTCATTCAGTTAAATTGAATATTGGATACTGCACTTTGAAATTTGTCAACATATTCTCATACCTTTTTCACAGATATTTACAGATTGAAAATTAGAATGAAGTAGGAAAAAATGTAAGTGATGGTTGTCTGTGGAAATCTATACATTACCCATGACGCTGTACACTTTCCAACAATCAGAGGGTCGTGACAAACAAAATGATCCAACAGAGTTCTTTCTTGCTCCACCCTTTCCCATGAAGCAGCGCGAATTATGTAATTGAGTCATTCTATGCTCTCAAAATAGTTAAATGTTTATGTGTGTTGTGTATATGTGTCAATAACGAATCAACGAATTTCAGCAAGGTTGTATAGAGTAAGTGATTTACCCAGAAATTGGGTTAAACCTATGCTAGATTCATAACAAATCCACAAATCCAACATAACAAAATTTGATGCTAGAATATCAAATATATTTTAATTAATATAACAAAAAATCCATATATGTATCCACATATATTTCTCTCTCATTTTTAATTCGGTTATGCTGTTCACAATGCTTCATGGGATTGTAGTTCTTCTTTAAGTGCAGTACAAGTAAGTCTTGTACCTTTGTCCTTTTTTGATTTCAAAAACTTTTTTTGCTTCAATTAAAAATGTATGATGTTGTGATTCAATTTGTTATTCAAACCATGCAAGATGAGTTTTCGTGCTAAAGTTTAATAACTTAAATCAGAAACTGACTGAGTACAGAATAAGTTCTGATGCAAGCTTTTTCTTATTTCACATTCATTATTATACTGGGTCCTGTCCAGGACAGCCTCAAGCTATGAACTTGATTTAATATGAGTGAACTATGCAAAATTCTCATTAAATGCCCCTTTAAGGTGTGTGTTCAACTGTAACAGAAGCAAATAATCAATTGTGACTTTCTTATCAACAAAATGACTAGATGTTCAGAGCATACAGATGTTTGTTTAAGACCTAATAAGAAAAAAAAGCTAATAATGAAATTCAAAAGAGAAAACGTTTCATAAATAACCAATGCTGTTATGTTCCTGTTTAGTGAACCATGTTGGGGAAAGTTACTTTTAAAAGTAATGCGTTACAATATTGTGTTACTCCCTAAAAACTTTTTATGAAAAGTAATGCACTACGTTACTATTGCGGTACTTTTTTGCTTGTTAGGGCCCGAGCACCGATGGTGTGAGGAACCTATTGTAATTGCTCGGCCAATTTTTCTTCTTCTCTGAAATGAATCGCATTTTTGAGGGCCTAAACATGCTCGAAAACTCTCCACACGCGTCAGAAGTGGTGAAAATTTACATCTGATATGGGTTTCAGAATTAGGTGTGGCAAAATGGCTTGATAGCGCCACCTACAAAATTTCAATTAAGCGTCCTTTGTGCTACGTTTCACGTGCAGTTATGAAATTCGGTACACACATGTAACAGCCCAATACCTACAAAAAAGCCCCGGAGTGCAAAATCTGTAAACCCAACAGGAAGTCAGATATTTTGAATTTTTGTACATTAACGAACTCCTCCTAGAGCTTTAATCAGATCAACTTCATATTTGGTCAGTCTAATCTAAAGGCCTTTGCGACGTTAAATTACGAAGATCTTGAGTTTTCGCTGAAGGGTGTGTCCGTGGCGGCCTGACAAAGTTCGATGTTTCGCCATGAAACTTGGGCATACAATGTCCAATCTGCCCCAAACTTCACATGTTTTATTAGTGTCCTGGCCTGAAGACATCTACATGGCAATATTCAGTGACAGTCATAGCGCCACCTGTGGGTAACAGGAAATGACTTGTTTTACACTGTGATTAACTCCTCATAAAGATTTAGCCAGAAGCACATCATATATGGTCAGTCTAATCTAAAGGCCTTTGCGATGGTAAATTGCAAAGATCTTGAGTTTTCGCTGAAGGGTGTGTCCGTGGCGGCCTGACAAAGTCTGATGTTTCGCCATGAAAGGGGAATCACATTTTCGAGGGCCTAAACATACTCGAAAACTCATGAAACTTTGCAGATGCGTCAGAAGCGGTGAAAATTACGCCTGATATAAGTTTCAGAATTAGGTGTGGCAAAATGGCTCGATAGCGCCACCTACAAAAATTCAACGAAGTGCCCCTGACCCTACGTTTCACGTACAGGTATGAAATTCGGTACACACATCTAACAGCCCAATACCTACAAAAAAGTCTCTTGGAGCAAAATCTGAAAACCAACAGGAAGTCAGATATTTTGAATTTTCTTTGCAAAATTTGTGCCATTTCCAGATATTGTATTTTAACGAACTTCTCCTAGAGCTTTAATCAGATAATCATCATATTTGGTCAGTCTAATCTAAAGGCCTTTGCAACGTTAAATTGTGAAGATCTAGAGTTTTCACTGAAGGGTGTGTCCGTGGCGGCCTGACAAATTTCGATTTTTCGCCATGAAACAGGAAGTTGTTGTAACTCGGGCATACAATGTCCAATCTGCTCCAAACTTCACATGTTTTATAAGAGTCCTGACCTGAAGACATCTACATGGCAATATTCAGTGACAGTCATAGCGCCACCTGTGGGTAACAGGAAATTAAATGTTTTACACTGTGATTAACTCCTCATAGAGATTTAGCCAGAACCACATCATATTTGGTCAGTCTAATCTTAAGGCTTTAGCCATGTTAAATTGCAAAGATCTTGAGTTTTCGTTGAACGGCGTGTCCGTGGTGGCCTGGCAAGGTCTGATGTTTTGCCATGAAAGAGGAAGCTGTTATAACTCAGGCATACAATGTTCGATCTGCCCCAAACTTCACATGTGTGATAAGAGTCCTGGCATAAAGACATCTATTTGCCAATATTCAGTTAGTCATAGCGCCAACTGCTGGCAACAGGAAATGGTATGCTTTACACTTTAATTCACTCCCAGAAACACATTTCAATATGCCACGAAGTACCAAACATACTAGAAACACGCTAAATCATGAAACACTTGGCTAGGTGCTAATGTATGCGATTAACGCCACAAAACAGGAAGTTGTTGTAACTCAGGCTTACGATGTCCGATCTGCTCCAAACTTCACATGTTTGATAATAGTCCTGGCCTGAAGACATCTACATGGCAATATTCAGTTAAGGTCAAAGTGCCACCTGTTGGGAGCAGGAAGTGTGGCACTTTGAAATGACTGTCATAATTGTCCTGTATTTACTCGCTTACATGCATGTCGCCCACTGTTCACTGTTTTCCTGATGCCAACGGGTGGCAGTGAGCCCGGGTGCGAGGGCCCTTTCATTGCTGCTTGCAGCTTTAATTTTCTCATGTTATTAGTGTCACGGGCACGTTTCGCAGCATTACAGGCAATTCGATGGCTCAGTAACTTAAGCTCAGTGCTCTAATAAGACTGCTCCTCAGATGGATGAGAAAGCAGTAAATGCTGTAATTACATTTAGAGTGACTGTTCGCTGCTTTCTGGACAGGCGGTTCTCTACATTAACATTTCCCAGACGCCTTTAGATAAACAATCCTTTCATTTCAATTTGCGTTTTACTAAAATTAACATTACCCTTATGAATGTTGGTGTTTAGTTATTAATTTAATGAAATCTACCATTATCCCATTTAATTCCATCTAATCAATAACGGTGAGCCCTCAATGTTGAGGGTGCTTAAAACAGATTTGTTTTGTCATTAGCTTTAAAAAACTGAGATAAGCTACACAAGAACATGCCGTTTGTTATGAATATGAGGCATCAGACTAGTAGGAAAGACATGTCTGAGGTTTTACTTGCCCCAAACAGTATTTGGACACACCCACAATTTACTTTTAATGTTTAACCAACCATTTGACAACCATTTTTCCCCTTTTTTTCTTTAAAATACAATATTTTGGGGTCCATAAGATTTTTTTTCATTTAATACTGAAAAATATCAATGCAAATAGATCCATTGAGTTCAAATGTACTATTTCACCCAATACATGTATATGCTTTGTATTTAAGCATCCCATTTGATTAGCAACACGTGCTGAAAAGTTGACATAAAGTTGGCACTAATATCTCTTCTTATCAATAAAAGCAGTGTACAGTAACATTTACCACTGTAAGTTCCCGTCCTTGCCATTGGCCCTCAAAAGATTTAGTAAGACACAGTCACCTAGACCTGCAAGCCAAGCATCGCACCAATTTCAGCACGGCTAGCAAGTGTACAAAACATTATTTTGTGTAAGTTACGTTTATGGTCTGAGGCAATTCCACATAGTTACTTTCTGTCTGACCTGGTAATGATATTTATGCCCTAGTTGAAATTGCTTTTCATCTCTCCTTTGGTGGGACTCGAAAATGAGCCGTCCGACCGGGATCCCGCTCATGTACACAGAGCTGAGAAAAGGCCCGAAGCCGTGGTCGGGGTGATATTATAGAATTGATTTATATGTTCAGAAACGTTGCACTCCCCCTAATAGAGGTTCACGACAGCATGATGGACGGCTCTCTGAATAGACTGCATTGGTGCATTTCTCCCCGTTAAAAGCGCAAAATTTATAGTTGCTCTGTCATGATAAATTAAACGCACGCACGAATTCCACATCCAAGGCTTTTCACTCTAATCAACAGCGTTGTAACACTGCCAGATATGTCACGGCGCTGTGAAGCCCTCTCTTCATTTATTGGAGGAATAATGAACACTTTCATGCTTTCCATCCCGCGACGTGATGGTTTATTTGCGGCTGTTAACAGATAAAGTACTTCATCGCATAGAAGAGATCCTGACTGCTTTTTGCAGTGAGAGCAATATGACATTTGAATATGAGTGAAAAGCCTTAATATCTATTTTTTTTTTTTTTTTTGGCTATGTCACACTTGATTCAATTGCTTAACCCAAACCCAAGTTAAAGGGATAGTTCACCCCAAAAATTGTAATTCTGTTATCATTTACTCACCCTCAAGTAGTTCCAAACCTGTATGAATTGCTTTGTTCTGCTGAACACAAAGGAAGATATTTAGAAGAATGTCAGTAACCAAACAGATCTCGCCCCCATTTACTACCATAGTAGGAAAAATAAATAGTATGGTAGTCAATGGGGGGCGAGATCTGTTTGGTTACTTCCCTACTATACAGTATGTGAAAAACAGTGCGCCAACAGAGTAGTATGTCCGAATACATAGTATTTGAAAAACAGTTGCCGAAAAAAGTACCGGGATGACCAATACTTCTGCGAGATTCTGGAGTGCGCATTCGATGAACACTTTACTATCCCATGAGGCCAAGGGAGAGCATTTGTGAATGGCGGTGAAGCGATAAATAACGACCTTGGTCACATGACACTGACAGCATGGCGGATGTTGTACGTCCAAATTTCATTCATGCTGCACACATTCATACTATATAGAACATACTTTTTTAACGGTCGCAAAGTAAGTTTCAAACCAAATGTAGTACCTAGTACCTACTACACAGTATGCGATTTCAGATGCAATTGTACAATGCTGGTTGCCCTATATGGTTTTGATTCACTAAAAAGAGCTGGGTTGTAAAATTCATTTGTTCGTGAATCATACTGGTTGTGGTGTATGGTTTTGATTCACTAACTAGAACTGGTCCATAACAGTTATTTGGTCATGCATTGTAAATGACTGGTTGTAGTGTATGGTTTTGATTCACTAAAAAAGAAGCAGTTCATAAAAGTAATTTGTTCACGAATTGTACCACACTGCGCTGTAGAAATTTTATTCACAAAAAGAACTGGTTCATAAGAGTCATTTGTTTGTGATTCGTACTACACTGGTTGTGTTGTATGGCTTTTATTCACTAAAAAGAACCGGTTCATAAGAGTCATTTGTTTGTGAATTGGAATACACTGGTTGTGTTGTATGGCTTTTATTTATTAAAAAGAACCGGTTCATAAGAGTCAATTGTTGTGAATTGTACTACACTGAATTGCACTGTATGGATTTGATTCACTAAAAAGAGCTGGTTCATAAGAGTCATTTGTTTGTATATCATCCTACACTGGTTGCTCTGTATGGATTTTATTCACTAAAAAATAACATGTTCAAATGACTCATCTGTTTGTGAATTGTACTACACTGATTGCACTGTATGGTTTTTATTAACTAAAAGAACTGATTCATAAAAGTAATTTCTATGTGAATTGGACTACATGTTATTGCATTTAGCCTGCCAGAACAATTCTGAGAAAGATGTCTTTTCTTGCCATTATTTCACAGTACATGCCATTTTTATCTCATCTGATTCAATTCAGACTGCAATCTTAAAATATGTGTATGAATATGGTCAAATATGAGCACCCCAACTTTGTAGTTTTATTTCAGTGGGTGGCCGTAGATGATGCAAGATATTTAACATTTACACTACCCACTCTTTCCCATTTGTAGTGATGTGGGCGACTAGCACTTTTATTTATTTATTTTTTTATTTTTTCCCCAAATGAGGATAATTGTCACATTTGGGAATTGACAATGGTATCCACATAGTCATAATCCATGATTCCAAGTGTCTGATCCAATCAGCTGTAGCGATTCGCTGCAGCCCCATTCATGTGATTGGAGGAGTCCTTAGCATATCAGAGACTGATTGACCCTCGTGAGCTCTCAGCAAAGTCGTCTAAAACTCATTCACCTGCTAAATGGCATAAATTTGCTCTAATCACGTAAAGTTATGGAGAGGGCTTTTTTTTTTGTGATTTTTCAAGTGCCAGGATTTGATTCAGCCATCAAGAACTAATGTGTCTTGAGCCCTGACACTGCATTTATAAAGCAGAAAGACAGAGCTGTGGAAGCACACATACGGACTTTGTGGGAAGAACTAAATTACTTTAATTAAAAAAAGCTACTAGCACGTACCAGCTGTTCTCGTTATGTGCCGCTAAATCTAATGAGCTGCTGCCAGGCAACTTGACTGAGACGCTCTCATACTTGAAGCTCCTTTCACAGCATCTCTTTAATGCCACATATACTTTATTCAGAATAAATTGTGTTGAACAAAATAGGAGGCTTAAACTGCTTAATTTTTCTGTGACATGACATTGGACTCTGTTGTGCCCTCTACATGCAGAAATCAGAGGGATTAGATTTGCTTCTGCTTGGATCGGTCAGATCGCTCAGTCTATTGTGATTGATCTCCAAAACAAAACGCCTAATATCATATCTGAATTTTAGCTCCAGAGGCTTCCTCAGCACTTGATACACAGTGACAGACACAAATGAGGGCTTCGGTTTTCTGTATCAATTCCAGCGCGAGTTGTCATCCTTTTATAGTGCTGGATTCGCAGCATTGAAAACAGCATCTTCTCGACATGTTGTCAACTTGAACCAAACTCTTTCAGTCCCAGCTACAACTATAGTGTTTGAGGGCGGGTCAAAGAAGATGTTGTTCGTGGCAGCCATAGGTCATAGGTTGGCATTATGCAAATTAATGACATTGTTACTTATGTAACAGGAAGTAAGACTGGAATTGCTAATGACTCGTTTCGGCAGTTCAGAATCAAGTCTTTCTTTTAGGAGACAATAACTTTATTTGTTGTGCAATTTGATATTTAAAACCTTGCAGACTTTTTATATTCACAAACAGCTATATTAGACAGGTAATATTCGAAAATATCCCTGTAGTAAATAATTTTATCCCTCAAAACTCATCTTTGATCACCAAAATGTCGTACAGTATTTAAACATTTTTCCTGTGAATAAAATTTCTTCATGCCTTAAAATAGCTTGAATGTAACTCTACACCCTTGCCTCATTTAATATACGTGCATCAATGAATATGCAAATTAGCCCCACCTCCATTTGCTTACGCCAGCTCAGAGATCCACTTAGTCAACTTACTGAGGTAAACGCTGCCCAATATCGCTCTTTACAACATCGGACACATAATGGTAATTAATATGATTAGCCTTTTGCTTGGCTATGTTATTAAACAGCTAATAATGTGTTGCTAATGTTACACAAACCATGTTCCCATTCGCCATCTCAGAGTCAGACAGCTGCCTTCTAACAATCAGTATCCTTGCAAACGCTTTAACAACTCAGAACATCAGTGGACAAAGGCATATAGTTCATCATAACATCGTAATATACATCATACACCCGCCATATTGCTAAATCTACACGATTTTTCATATCAACAGAAAAATATACAGGGATAACCTGGCTTCTCTCGAGACTCCCCTGCTACTCGTTGATGTGATTGGTTACAAGGTAGTTTGTGACGTATGAAACACAGCGATTTCAAACCACAGGTTTGAAACTGTCTTTAGATCACTGCAGTTTTAAAGAGAAAATACTCAGCAATGGTGTTGACATATGAATTTGCACATAGTTTGTCTTAAAGCATATTATAAACACCACATAGACATAAACATCATTAAAAACTTGATTTTCACCACAGAGGGTCTTTAATAAAATAGTTTTAAAGGGCTAGTTCACCCCAAAAATGAAAATTCTGTCATTTATTACTCACCCTCATGTCGTTCTACACCCTTAAGACCTTTGTTCATCTTCGGAACACAAATTAAGATATTTTTGATTAAATCCGATGGCTCATTGAGGCCTCCATAGACAGCAATGCCACTGAAAATCTCAAGATCCATAAAGGTACTAAAACATATTTTAAAACAGTTAATGTGAGTTCAGTGGTTCTACCTTAATATTATAAAGCAACGAGAATACTTTTTGTGAGCCAAAACAAACACAAAATAACGACTTTTGAACAATATCTCATGATGGCCGATTTCAAAACACTGCTTCTGAGCTTTACGATTTTTTTGTTTCGAATCAGTGATTCGGATCTCCTATCAAATGGCTAAACTGCTGAATCACGTGACTTTGGCGCTCCGAATCACTGATTCGATTCGTAAAGCTCCGAAGCAGTGTTTTAAAATCAGCCATCATGAGATATTGTTGAAAAGTCGTTATTTTGTTTTTTTGGCGCACAAAAAGTATTCTCTTCGCTTCG
Source organism: Hypophthalmichthys nobilis (assembly GCA_037950665.1). Classification (NCBI taxonomy): domain Eukaryota; kingdom Metazoa; phylum Chordata; class Actinopteri; order Cypriniformes; family Xenocyprididae; genus Hypophthalmichthys; species Hypophthalmichthys nobilis. The sequence goes on along the minus strand of CM075489.1, from coordinate 5,573,865 downwards.
GATTTCATCAAAAATATCTTAATTTGTGTTCTGAAGATGAACGAAGGTCTTACGGGTGTAGAACAACATGAGGGTGAGTAATAAATGACATTATTTTCATTTTTGGGTAAACTAACCCTTTAAGTTTTGAGCAAAGTCATTAATGCATTAATGTAGTTCTTACCTTCCATTTGTTCATTATTGCTATGATGAGTCTGTACATTTTCTCTATGTAAAGCCCGGGATACACTGCACGATTTTTGGCTGTCCCAGACGAAAGATTGCCATCGTGAAACAATCGTGGCGATTTCGGTGATCGTGGCTCTTAATCGGTGGTCCTATGTCGTACAGTGAGAGAGGTTCAAAGACGGCCGTTTTCCCGGTCTTGCGACCAAAGATAGCCTACGATCTTTTTCTGACAGTGTCAGAAATTCAGCATGATCATTGCAGTGTGTTTGCTGCTACGACCTACGTCTACTGACCAGCCAATGAAAATGCAACATGAAATCAACGCGACATGGCGCTAAAACTTAAAACCACTTACCTCAAGCTCTTTTCCCTTCTTCTTTCGCCGCTTCCTTTTTATTTTCAGCACACATAAAAACTACAACTGCCAAAGTGTGATTCAACATGGTGTTTTGTTAACCACACGCATGCTGATGACGTTTTATTCTTCTATAGAAACTTGCATCATAGCCTACGAGTCAACAGGTGTCATCGTACAGTCTACATGCATGTCGTACCCAAGTTTGGTAGATTCATGTCGCACAGTGTGATAAAGTAATGATCTTATAGGATTGCTAAAATCGTGCAGTGTATCCCGGGCTTAAGACTTTTATGCAACTAAATGTAAACTACAAAAATATAATGACTAATGCAGTCCATTTCTTGTTAGAAAGAGTTTTTGGTGTATCGAACACTCATTTATGACCCTGAAGCGTAGGACACGGGTATCTCTGGAGCGGCAGCGCTCTTGACCTTCACTGCGGTTTTACAGCAGCACCCAAATGGCTCCATTGGGTGTCATTTCTAATAACCACCCTCCCCCTCACTTCAGCCCACTCTCGTCCCGATACCACAGCTCGATGGACTCATTGAGTCAATTACACCGAGCACAGCCGCAGTTAGAGTGCTTTGTGATACAGCTAAGTGAGTGCGGCTCTGCGGCCTGAAACATTTCCTGGGACGACCAATCGTCTGTTCCCACTCTCATTGGAACCACTCAGCCCACCCCATTATAACTGCTCTGTATATAATAGTGTTGTGGCGCATGGCGGTCCTATGGAGCAGATTCTGGCCCAGTGATGTTCTGGCTGAGGGCCAGACCCCTGTGAGATACCGCAAAACTAGTTAAGATGACTTCGTCAATTTGCTGAGTGACCTTTAACCAAAATTGTTATCTCCAGCTTGTGTTCTCCATTCGTCCGTCGCACTGAAATTATTCATTAGCTGATCGAGCGTGAGCTCCAAGGTTAAGTGTGCGTGTTGACGGGCCCCCGCATGCACATGGGGTCACCCGGGAACACGCAATCACGTCGCAAACGGAGACTCGTGGAGAACTGCAAGCAAAGGCGATCGATGGGTTTCGCTCACTTCAATGGATGAGAATGAAACTCAATTTTAATACGCTGACTGCTGTGTTTATTAGATGAGATGGTATTGATGATGAAATGAACAGCTTTCTGCATCAATACACAGATGAAATATTGATAAAAGTTTGAATAAAGGCAAATGTCAGATGTTTTTCATGTGTATACTTGTGTATTAGTGCTATAAGGTTATTTTAAAGGGTGAATATAAGAGTAGTCATTACTCACTTTTTTATTGCCAATGTGTAAACAGCTTGTAAGGAAACTTTAAAAAAAAAAAAAAAAGAAAAGAAATGATACCTTCCTTCTCGACTTCCTAGTTTGTCTATGAAAACCTGTAGACTGATTTTTATATGAAGGACTCGGGGTTTCAAAAGAACGTGAAGTTTACATGCCTCTCTTCCATTCAATGACTAATGAAATGAATGCTTCAGGATAATGCCAAAACAGCCATTCTGTACTGTAATGTCAATGTGTCATGCAAAGAAAAGTACAAAGTACTTTTTTTTGTGCCTGAAGTCTTCACAGTATTGTATGTAAATAGTCTAGAAAGATTCATGAGAGAGCCTCAGATGTGGGTCATGAACATGTTTTTGAGGCCGTAAACAACACATCTACCTCAGTGTGAAACTCCATTAGGAACAGGTGTGTGTTTTTCTGAGCTCCTCAGGAAGATGAATGATCAGCTCTGTGTTCAGTTTGCTGATTCAATCCACCCACTCCACCTCTTAAAACCATTTGCATCTCTTCTTCTCTCTTCCCTTGCGATGATCATTATCTTGTTCATTCATTCTGAGTCTGAGGTTGCATCCCAGTTCACGTACTTATGCACTATGCCATCTTGAAGTATAAATAGAGTGAGTAGAATGTTCACACTGAAAATTCCAAAAAGAAAAAGTGCACTTTAAACACTCGGATGATGCGCTTAAGTGCCGAATTTTGGACACTGTATGCGCTGAACTCTCACACCTTACGTTGTGGAAGGGGAGGGGCTATTAGACTCCGATCGTTAAAATTCATACACAGCATGGTTGAGTGCATAGTGCAAACACTGTAAACCCCAACGCTCAAAATAATTAATTGGTTTGAGTAGGACAAACTGAAATTAAACAAATTAGTTCAGTCAAATTAACTTTTTTTTTCAAGTTCACAGAACTGATATATTTTAAGTAACCTGAACTGCTTCATTGTTTTGACTTTTATTAACTGACTTCTTGCATAGATACATAGTGCATCATTTGGGACACAACTGGATCTGGATCTGGAGCATTACAGTATAAACCATCCGGTGATGATGGTGCGCACAGGAAATGACCTGGATTTAGTAATACATTAACCCCTTATAGCCCTCATAATGGTACGTCCACTCATCCCCGCTCTGCGAGTTATATCCACAGCTACCACACATTATCCGACTTTAAATGGCTTCTCGGGACTATCGATTTGCCTACTTGTCCATTTTCCCCAACGTATTGTGTTTCAGATCATAGTATTTATTCAGGCTTTAGATAGATAACTGTTCCCAGGGTGTTAGCAAACAGTAATGTCCCAGTGTGATTTAAATCATCTTCTCCAACTGAAGCGCACACGCTTGAGATCTTTGTCGTCCTGCGGGGTGGTGGATGAGTTACACCCTTGAACTGTCCTGCTGTCCGCACTCTAAATTGCCTCCCAAACGTCCTGCCATGCAATAACATTAAATCACCAAAGGAGAAAAAATGATTTTGCAGTTTTTAAAGGGCAAGAGAGCTCAGGCAATGAATTAAGGTGTGTGAGGTCGGACCGAACCAAAAGGCCAATCAGAAAACATCAATAATGGGACATCTGAAGACTGGTTTGAGACCTAGAGGTCAAAGGTTAATAGATAAAGGGGCCCTATGCAATGAAAGGAAGTAACTGGAATATCAGGTATTGCTGTGAATAGCACTTTGCATTGACTGACATTGCATTGTTTGTTTAATGCATATAAGGATCAAATACAATAGAGTTGCACGGAAAACTGTTTAATTCAACTTATGGCAATTTTAAAAAGTGCTTAGGAATCTTTTCATAGAGCACGGTGTGAAGAGCGTCAATTTCAATATTGAGTGTGTGTTTATGTATTAGTACATTTATTTCCCTGCCTCAACCCTTCTTACCAAAGAAACAATAATGTAAATATATACTGTTATAAAACCTTGTGAGCTGCCTTCAAGACAGCATTTTGAAGAAAAATTAACAGATTTATACATATGCCCAGCTAAATATGCTATAAGAACGTTTTGCTAACTTTCCCTTTATTTATGAAAATGTTATGTCTGAATGTTCTCTGAACATCCAGAATTTTAAATGTTTTAAAAATAATATATACAATTTTATTTTTTTGGTTATATGTGAGCATTAAGGAAACATAAAATTTTATCATACTTCAAACATTACGAGAACGTTACTTTTGAATGTTCTCTGAAGTAGTAGAATTTAAAAAATGTTAGACGAACGTCCAATTATAAAACATTTCATTAACGATATACGGTTTTCTGGTAATGTTTTGAGAACATTATTAAAAACCAGATAACTTTGAACGAAATAACACATTTTTGACAAAATAAAGATGAATAATATGTTTTTTTCTAGAGAAGAAAGTACATTTTAAATACTAATATCTGTAACTATCTGCTAATTTTTTCACCTAGCATAAAGTTTTTTTAAAAAGTTGATTTAAAAGCCATACAATTCTAAAAATTTCTAAAGCATGATGCGTGATAAGTCAGTCCCAGAATGCACTGAGATAATCAGTAACAAAAGTGAAAAGATTCATTCAAGATGGCAGTTGAGTCAATAAAAATGCTTATTATAATTATATATTCATTTAAAGTCGTCATGAAATGGAATTTTCCTTTTCTTCCCTAACGTATATCTGAGCGAAACGGCTTTCTGAACAGGAAAAAGTGTAGGGCGGGGCTTGCTGTTGTCTATCAGGAATTGATTGGATGGTTGTGGCTTGCTATTGGTCGATCTCATGTGAGTGACAGATTGCCCCACCCTTGTGACAGTAAAAACTTCAGAAGAGAAGAGAAGAGAAGAGAAGAGGGAAGGGAAGTTATTTTGAATAAAGATTACGAGAGAACATGACGTACACAGATAAAGCATTTATAATAAATACTACAGTTTTTCCATTAAAACACTGACACTGAACACTACTGAAATCAAGTGTTAGCAGGTGTTAGTCAAATTTGCATATGATTGACTATTGAATTACATGCTGTCTATGTAGAATATGACTTAAGAGGTTCCATTTGGTGAATATGCTGCCTATATAGACAATGAGGCAGCTCACTAGCTTTTGGAACAGTGCTATGGTGTGTTGTGATGAATACTATTCAACATGTCTAAAATGAAAATATGGAGAAAAAAAAGAGGACATTTTCAAGCCAGATTTGTTTAGCAGCAGTGTTAAAAATGAATTTGTAACACTTCCATTGAATTTAGGAACATTCTAATGCTCATATATCAGTTGTGTAGATACAACATCTGGATGCTGTGATGGTATTTGGCAATGGGGAAGATGCTTCTCTTCAGCCTTATTTCCATAATGAGATTATGCATTGTGATTTATGCCTGAGTCACAAAGATATTGTCTATGGGGTATGATGCTTTGCTCAGGAGGGATGGCAGATAAATTAGATGCACAATGTCACTGATTTATTCACAGACGTTTGGATCCTGTTTGTCTGTGTTAGGTGAAAAGTGGAATATTATGTTTGTTTTTTTTGCCATATTGTAGGCCTTTTTTGTGCATTTATATTTCTGTAATTACTTGTTTTGCATTAGTCATTTGTCCAGACTGAGAGTTGGACCATTGGAGGACTTTTTTTTTCTGCCTGATCACAAGAGAGCTCAAATTAGACTCCCTGATGCTATTCCCAGAAGCTATTAGATGATAATGAGCTTCTCGTCACTCACAAGGATGGTCTTTTAATAAAGTAATATCATCCAAATATACTGCTACGCTCATAAATGGATACATACATGCAGGTGTGTGGTGTAGTCTATCATGAAACTTGCATGCAAACCATGAAATGCGAGGAAAAAAAGGTAGATTAGCATTAGATTGGATGTTCTACATAGGTGGGGCTGATTTGATATGCATGGCCTGGCAGGATTCGTCTGAAATGTGATTACCATTTTTATGTTTTCAGTGCCAGCCTTTTGCATTATCTATTAGATTTTCATTTGTTGCTTGTCCATCAACTGTGAAGAAACACACGTTTGTCTGACACGACCGTTGTCTTGCGCAGGTGTAACTGCTGGTCGTTGCACTGGTTTTTATTATAAATATCACAGCTCCGTGGCATTTCCACGGATGGAATAATCAAGTTGAAAAGGTTGTTTGTGGAACGGGACATGGAAAGGAAGTGAGACTGAGAGGGGAAAATACAGGGAGAGGGAAAGAGCAAGATACAGACATGCTGAGAGAGGAAAACATGCAATATCTGCACTGAAGCATTCAGAGGGCTGCTAAAGACAGGCTAAACGCCTCCAGCCCTTCAAACTAACCCTCACGTTTCAACAACACTTCTACTGAGAGAAAATAAAAGCGGGCAACACTTGTTTTTTTTTTAGGTGTGTTTATGAAGGCATTTGATTTGATATTTGATATGATGCATGTATGCCTTTGCGATGGAATTTTTTTCCAACTAAAAATATTGTGTCATCAGAGTATAAGATACACCCACTTAATTAGGTACACCTTGCTAGTACCCTTTTAGCCTTCAGAACTGCCTTAATTCTTCGTGGCATAGATTTAACAAGGTGCTGGAAACATTCCTCAGAGATTTTGGTCCATATTGACATGATAGCTTCATGCAGTTGCTGCAGATTTGTCGATTGAACATCCATGATGTGAATCTCCCGTTCCACCACATCTGAAAGGTGCTCTGGATTGAGATCTAGTGACTGTGGAAGCCATTTGAGTATAGTGAAATCATGTTCTCAATCAGTTTGAGATGACTTGAGATTTGTGACATGGCGCATTATCCTGCTGGAAGTAGCCATCAGAAGATGGTACACTGTGGTTATAAAGGGATGGACATGGTCAGCAACAATACTCAGGATAGGCTGTGGGGTTTAAACGATGCTCAATTAGTACTAAGGTGCCCAAAGTGTGCCTAATATATCCCCACACCATTGCACCACCAACAGCTGCCTGAACCATTGATACAAGGTAAGATGGATCCATGCTTTCATGTTGATTACGCCAAATTCTGACCCTACCATCTGAATGTTGCAGCAGAAATAAAGACTCTTCAGACTAGGCAACTTTTTTCCAGTCTTCTGTGTTTTGGTGAGCCTGTGAGAATTATAGTCTCAGTTTCCTGTTCTTATGTGACAGGAGTGGCATCGGTGTGTCTTCTGCTGCTGTAGCCCGACTGCTTCAAAGTTTGACGTGTTGTGCATTCAGAGATGCTCTTCTGCATACCTTGGTTGTAACAAGTGGTCAGTATCTATCAAAAGTGGTCCAAGGAAGGAACAGTGGTGAACCGGCGACAGGGTCATGGGCGGCCAACACTCAATGATGCATGTGGGGAGCGAAGGCTGGCCCGTGTGGTCCGATCCAACAGACAAGTTTGAGGTGTTGACTTGGGCTCCAATTTCCCCAGATCTCAATTTAATCGAGCATCTGTGGGATGTGCTGAACAAACAAGTCCGATCCATGGAGGCCCCACCTCGCAACTTACAGGACTTAAAGGATCTGCTGCTAACATCTTGGTGCCAGATACCACAGCACATCTTCAGGGGTCTAGTGGAGTCCATGCCTCAATGGGTCAGGGCTGTTTTGGCAACAAAATGGGGACCAACACAATATTAAGAAGGTGGTCATAATGTTATGCCTGATCGGTATAGATAGCTAGATATTACATTCCCCGATATTACACCGTATCCTAACCAGCCACGACGCCGCGACAAGTGATAAAAGGTATCTTTTCCATGTTAATCAGAGTTTTTGTCCTAACCAGCCGCGACGGCGAAACGCGAATATTCTATTTTAGAAATGGTTTCTATTTAATGTTAAAAGCATGTAACGTGCGTTTGAATATCGTTCTGTGTTCCCAGCTTTTTAGCTGTAATGAAAACAACACTGGCTAATTCACTTCAGATCTTGAAAATAAATAAATGGGCACAAGAGCGTTCAAACTGTCAACTCAATGCGAAAAAACAAGTGTATTCTATCATATGACAAAGATTGGTTCAGTCATTCCGTATGTACTTTAAATAATGTTTAAATTGTGTAATATTTATGAATTTTACTAAGTACTTGCCCATTTCATTGTGTCTGCTGTGCTCTTGCCGAGAGAGCCCGCCCACACTCTCTTCTGATTGGCTGTGGTTTTTATTGATTTTATCGCTTCTCATTTTCGCGTTGCGTCTAGTGTGGACAGTCAAATTGCTCATCGCTGGAATCTTATCGCGTCTGGTTAGGACATGGTGTTAGAAGAGAAAGTGAACATTTCAGTCTAATTAAAATAGACAAAATGGACATTATAAGATATACAAAATGAAAATTAAATATTTGCCCCCATATTTTGAATTCAAAGGCAGTTTTCTCTCTTCTAGCCCTGCTTCACAAGCACAAAAGCAACATCCAGGCCTGATGGAAAAACTCAGCTGCCCAATAAATAATGCCAGCTTATTTACAACAGCTGTAAAAGGCTGACGACGGAATACTTTTGAAGCCTTAGTGCATAATAAAACAGACGAGAGATGCATGAAATCATGACTGGCAGTAATTGCCGCCTTTGTTTGAGCAGGCGTCTTTTTTCTGAGAGGTGTTGTAAAGAGGTTATCAGTGATATTAGAATATTTTAGAGGGTGACAGAGTAGAAAATTGTGCAGTGAAAATGTTAATCCAGAACGGTGGTATCTTTGACCTTCCATCATCCCTAAAGCTTCCAAAGTTCTCTTTCAATCTCAGCTCATCTTAAAATCGTCCTCTGCTCTTTAAACGTCTCTGGGTTTATACCTCTGCAAAACACTGTGTGCATTTTAATGCGGCTTCTGTCTAGTCACCGAGACGAAGAGCCATCTCCAAACGATGCCACTTTGGTCTTGACGATCTCTTTGAAAATGAAAGAGAACCTTCAAAGCAATCAATTAACGTGAACTGCGGAATTGATTTTTATGGATTTTTGTAAGAGTTGTTGACTAAGATGTGCACTCGGGTCAGGCTGCTTGCTGAGTTAATGTGACTAGTTTGGAATTCTCAGTCATTTGAGGGAACCAATCAGCTCGCGTTCTCCTTCAGAGCCCTGGCAACAACCCCCAGAGCACGGACAAGTGTGCTTTAATCATCCTACTGAGCAGCCAATAGTGGGCACACACATTTATAACACACACACAGAGGATCACAGGCAGAGTCATGCACCGATTCATATAAACAAACACACACATGAGGAGAGAGAGAAATCTCTCTCAAAAGCCAGCTGGGCGCCTGTGCTGAAGTTCCTGTCCTCTCGCCTTTCTCCCATAATTCTCTGTGCTATTTACTCATGATTGCTCTTTTTAACTGACCACGGATGAACTTAAATCTGCTCCCACAGCCCCATAACCTACATTTCATTCTGCTAAACATGGCTTTATCTGTTGTAATAAGAATTATTTTCAATCCTTGACATATTGTCGCTTGTCTTCCCACATAGATTTTTACACTTATTAAAAATAAAGGTTCTTCATTGGCAGTGATGGTTCCATGAAGAACATTTAACATCCATAAAACCTTTCCATTGCACAAAAGGTTCTTTATGGCAGAAAAAGGTTCTTTAGGACATTAAAAAAAAAAAAGACAATTCACTGAAAGGCTCTTTAGGGAACCCAAAATGGTTCTTCTATATGGCATCGCTGCAAAAATTATCCTCTGTAACCTTTATTTTTAAGAGTGTATGACATTCTGAACTGATGTATAAATCTGCTGACATAAAAGATGTATTAAATGGAAAAAGATTCTTATATATTCTACCTGAAATGTCTAAGAAAGGTATGTGGGACACTTTTCAGATGAGTACCGTGGTAATACTATGGGTTTTGTCATTACTCCAGTCTTCAGTGTCACATGATCCTTCAGAAATCATTCTAATATGATGATTTGCTGCTCAAGAAACATTTCTTATTATTATCAATGTTAAAAACAGTATACTAACTGCTTAATTTTTTTTTTTTTAAATGTGAGAACCATGATACATTTTTTTCTTTGATAAATAGAAAGTTGAAAAGAACAGCATTTATTTGGAATAGAAATATTTTGTAACATTCTAATAGTCTTTACTGTCACTTTTGAGTTAATGCACCCTTGCTGAATAAAAGTATTAACTTCTTTCAAATAAAAAAAACTTTTGAACACTAGTGTAATAATGTATAGTATCATCAAAAAAACTAAATATTGTAATATTTACAATGGAACTGAAATTCATGTACCATATTATCCCTATATATATATAGGGATAATATGGTACATGAATTTCAGTTCCATTGTAAATATTACAATATTTAGTTTATATATATATATATATATATATATATATATATATATACTGTTCATATTAAGTATTATGTTATTATTTTGATAACATCACTTTTGAAAGGCTAGGAAAATAGACCACAAAATTTGTAGTAGATTATTTGATGTTTCTGGTGTTCCAAGAAATATGCTTAGTTTTCCTTTGCATTAGACACTTGTCTAATAATAATTATGATTCATAAGCTCCTGTATTATGATTCATAAACTCCATCACTGTGGTATCATATGGTAGTATGGTATTTTGAAAGGCTAATAAATTACAATACAAAATGTATACAGGGAATTTTCTCATAACTGTCTTTGGCTAACGTTCTGGCAAAGTTCTCTCAAAGTTATGAACAAACATTTTTCCAGTAACATTAATAGAAAGTTAGCTGCTATTTTCATAATGTTCAAAGAAGATTCTGACTTATTTTATGGTATGATAATGAAACCTACAGTATGAGATCTATGGTCTACACACCCTAAAATCTATTATTAGCAAATAAGGCAGATCTATAATATCTTGTAATATCCATTATAATAGCCTACTGTAACAGGCCTACTAATATCCATCTTTTGTGTTATTTTCTTGTATAACCTAATGTGGGCGGGTCTGTGTGAATGGAGCTCTAGCAGCGATCTATAATACAGTGATCTGCGCTTGAATAGAGGAGCTAAAGTGGTACACCCGCTGCTCCCGCCGTTATTTTGGCAAGGTGCTTGCTCGTGAACAGGTGTCTTTCCATGAACCCCAGCATTACCCTGCTTGGCACGGCCCGGTAAACAGTTGTTCGACCCTGTGGGCGGCCGAATATGTCACCGGCCTCCATCACGAGATCGTGTGGCACCGGCTTCCACCGCGACAGTAGGTTTTTGGCCACAATGAGCATTGCGCGTATGTGTTTTTGTTGGAGGCTGGCCGCTGACCATAGGAGTGTTTAAATAGGACTGTTCTGTGTTTATGACTCACATGTTGGAGGAGTCACCTAACATCTGTGCCTGACTGAAAAAATAAAAATAAAAAAACAGCACATGCTGGCACAACCGCTTTCCAGTTGCAAAAATACATTTAATACACAATTTATCATGATCGTGATAAGCAGGCAATATATTCGTGAAGCTAATGAGGTGTATTTTCTTGTTAAGTGAGGCGAAATTTAGTGGTTCACAAATGTTGATAAAGATGTTACAAGCCACATATCTGTTTTGATTTATAAAAAAAAAAAAAAAGCACCCCCTTTCAAATCTGTGGGCACCTATTTTAGTGATATCAGTGAGGTAAAATGTGTGGATTTGTTTTTATTTTTATTATTATTATTATTATTATTTTATTATTCTTTAAGCAGCTTGCAGCTCCAGAAAATATTAGGTGATGTCACGTATTAATGGAAATAAGTTGCTGTGCGAATGTGTTTGTTGATTAATGATGTAACCTCATTAAGATGATGGAATTACATTCCCAACAGTGAACAACTGCCATCTGCTGGAAGACTTCCGCTACTGCAGGTAACTGTTTATTAAGAGAAATAGTGAACTTAGAGCTTTTTTTCATGTTTACGCAACACACCACAAACTCTTAATTGGTTTATTCTATCATCTATCTATCGATCTGTTTTAAGTTTGTGAGTTTTTGTGTAAAATATGTTTTACAATAGGCTATATTACAAACACACACATATGTATGTATATTATATATATTGTGAAACTATAAATATGTTATAACAAGTGGCCTGTGAATCTTATAGGAAGTCAGTGATCTCAGGAATCTTATATTTTGACTCCATGCTCATTTTGCTGACTTGAAGTGAGACATCTAACGTTGGCGTGTCGTTAAAAAAAGATCATTCTGAGTTCATTCTCACACTGACCCAGAATCCATACCTCCAGTCTGCTGCTACTTTCTGAGTTTCAAGGGCAAAGGATGCTAATTATACCACAGTGAATGTCACACATAAACACAAGGCCACCGCTGTGCCACCAGGACATGATATATGTGGGTCACAGTAGCTCTCTGCACTTTATTTATTCAAAACCTGGAAAAAAAAGACCTGGGAGAAACTTGAATTGAATGTTTATTTGGATATACAGAGATCAGAGATGGAAAGTCCAAAGGCAAAAGTCTGTGAAGAGAAATGTTTTCATGTGAAGTGCGTCTACTCATTAATTTTTATACCGCTCAGTCTGAAATGTGAGGACAGTGGTAACAGGAAGCAGACCAGAGAGGAGGAGTTCTGTCAGGAAACATCATGTCTGATTTATGTAACGTTACAGAGAGCCACATCGCCAGCTGCTCCAGAGATGCTACTCAGAAACATCCACTAGGCAAGACTCGAACTCAGGATTCCTGGTACGCAACAGCACCAGAGGTCAGCACACTGTCCACTAGGCTATCGGGAATCGGACAGCAAAATATACAGCTGTCGAAATCTGCCCCCCCCCCCATATGATAAGAAATGTTGATGCAGCGACTTAAAAGATGCTGATTCTATCCTGTGTGTGGATGGAGTTTAACCATACAAAATATGGCAAAATATACAGCTATACGCCGAAATCCCCAAAAATATACAGCTTAAAAGATGCTGATTCTATCCTGTGTGTGGATCAGACCAGCATCAGTTTAAATGGTCATTTTAAATTGTCAATCCGAAGGCAAAATAAACAGCTGTCGAAATCCATCCCAATCCAATCCATCCCATATGATGAGAAATGTTGATGCAGCAACTTAAAGGATGCTGATTCTATCCTGTGTGTGGATGGAGTTTAACCAGGATCCGTTTAAATGTGACAGGAAATATGTTGACAGGAAATAAAATTGGAGAGAGAAGGCAGGAATCGAATGCAGGATTCCTGGTGCGCAACAGCACCAGATGTCAGTACACTGTCCACAAGGCTATCGGGAAGTGCAAGCATGAGCCAGTTTGATAAATAGTAGAACCTCATTGACAGAATCCGACGGCAAAATATACAGCTGTCAAATCTGCCCCCAAAATATACAGCTGTCAATATCCGTTCCCCCAAATATACAGCTGTCAAATCTGTTCCCCCAAATATACAGCTGTCGTAAATCTGTTCCCCCAAATATACAGCTGTCAAAATCCATCCCCAAAATATACAGCTGTAAATCCATCCCCAAGATATACAGCTGTCAATATTCGTCCCCCAAAAATTTACAGCTGTCAAATCTGTTCTCACAAAAATATACAGCTGTCAATATCCGCCCCAAATATACAGCTGTCGAAATCCGTCCCCCAAATATACAGCTGTCAAATCCATCCCCAAAATATACAGCTGTCAATATTCGTCCCCCAAAAAATTTACAGCTGTCAAATCCGTTCCCACAAAAATTTACAGCTGTCAATATTCGTCCCCCAAAAAATATACAGCTGTCAATATCCGTTCCCCCAAATATACAGCTGTCGAAATCCATCCCCAAAATATACAGCTGTCGAAATCCGTTCCCCCAAAATATACAGCTGTCAATATTCGTCCCCCAAAAATTTACAGCTGTCGAAATCCGTTCCCCACAAAAAATATGATGACCTTTTTTGATCTTCAACAGAGGGATCTCTCTGTCATGTGAAAGGCAAGCATTCCAAGAAGAGGAAAGTTGTTTGTGGGTCAGAGGAAGCTGATGCCATTTTTCAAGAATTTCACGTCAGTGCCATTGGTTCCCATTGTGGTACTAAAACACGGAATGCAATTTGCCAGCATTTTTACTGGCCTGCATGACAATAGACATTGATAAAAGGGTGAGTTTATATGTT